>CM042158.1:72175390-72407890 GCA_023376005.1 Doryteuthis pealeii
TAATCGAAAAAATCTATACTGCATAAAAGAAGGCTGTAATTTTTTCAACTGGAAGAAGAAAGAAGTACAGCCGATTTGTACGAGAAAAATAATATCCAGTTCGTTTCACATCCCTACCGTGTTCGTTTAAAACCTGAACCTCTGTTCATCGAACTTTCAAACTTCTGTTTTTGGTATCTTTTCACCTTCTACGTTCGTTTAAAACTTGAATTTGTGTTTGTCAAATTATCTAACCGCTTACAGGTTCCTAGTTTATAAGGGATTTTTATTTAACAAACATACAAACCACCATGCATCTCTTGATTCCTATGTATTTTCAGTCAATTGGTTTCTACCGTACATGCTCTGAAGTTATTAAATACCAAGTTAAATTTCACCATGATTAATGGCTCCCCGTCGTGAATCCGAAGGTGGGACGATACACATCCCTAGTGAAAACCGAGTAGCTGGTTACCCTAACGACCCGTGGTCATGTGGCTACTCTTGATCAATGGGAAGAAGTCACCAGCACTGCCCCTGAAGCATACAAATACAACGGTACGGGACTCTCTCTCTCTCTCTCTCTCTCTCTCTCTCTCTCTCTCTCTCTCTCTCTCTCTCTCTCTCTCTCTCTCTGACAGCCAGGCAGCATACACGTGTCTACGGACACGCTGACCTGACAGCCGACGTACACAGCAACATTATCTCTCTCTCTCTCTCTCTCTCTCTCTCTCTCTCTCTCTCTCTCTCTCTCTCTCTCTCTCTCAGCAGCAATTAACACACTCAGTCTCCGACCAATAAACGCGTGGTGTACCCTTCTCATGACATGAACACGAACACGAACATACATAACTAGCAAACACGTTAAACACGGATCCACACGACGGAAAGTTAACCAGACCAATTACGGAACTCTCGTACACACACGGCTAGTTACTTATTGGTTTCAATCCGGTCACACATAAGCCATACCCTCTCTTCCCACGTGACTATGTGCAGCAAAAGAAACGAGAAGATGCAACAGCTCAACTTATCTTTAACAGTCTAATCCCGTCATCCTCTTTTCCAACGCTATCGGCATTTCGGCCCATTTCATAGTTCCTCGGACCTGGATTAAAACAGAACTACACCAATTTCGGATAACACACGCAACAGAACATTCGCGCGCGCGAACTGATTACTTCATCCTAACTACCAAACACCTAAAAACACAACAGAACATTCGGACTAAACACAAGTAGAATTCTTTATTAACAAACTCTCTTTCTATACACATTCTTTCCTAAATATTGTCTACATGATACCTTTCTTGTTTTAACCCTTGTTGTTTGTCTTCTTTTATTTATTTACCCTTTCTTCTTCTTTTTGACCCCAACTCTGCATTACTATGGACGTACATAACAATGGTGTCAGAAACAACCAATATCGGCAGAATCCACGTATATAACACTGCTGCCATTCATGCGAGCAGAGTCCAAGGAAATCCAATCCACTCGTCCGTTACATTTTCTTTTGCAACTAAACGTTAGTCTATAACAAAGTGAAAATACTAAAGTCAACACAACTACAATAAAAAAAAACTCACATTAATCAACATAAAATGCAGAACAGCCTTTTCCAAACAACATTAGAAAAAAATACTCGTCAATATGGACTAGTGTAGCTCAGTTGGTAGGGCGCGATACCGGCACTCTCCAACTCTGGATCTGTGCGGTAAAGTGGGGAGCTGACAATAGGTGTGAGGCTCCACCTTGGATGCAAAAACAATCTCTTTGTCTAGCGCTAGTGAAAAGGGGATAGATTCTCTCACTATCTGGCTACTTTACTTCTTTACATAACATAAACTCCGAAACAACAAAAATGTTTACAGATACTAGAAGACATATCATGAGGTTGCACTGATAGCATGAATATCCATGACTCTCTCTCTCTCTCTCTCTCTCTCTCTCTCTCTCTCTCTCTCTCTCTCTCTCTCACACACACACACACATCGTCCCTTGGTGATCCTTCGCGCAGCATGCAGAATCCGTACAGAGCTAAAGTAGTTTTTTGCTGGTCGGCCTACACTGGTGTGTTTATGTGTAAATGTCCACTGTAGAATGTCATTAATGAATACAGCATGTCTTGTTAGTCTTAGCCGGATAGTTTGTGTGATAAGGGCCAAACTGGTTGTACCGCCTCTTTTTCGTGTGATGCTTCATCCAGGATTTGTTCAAGATAACTCGCAATTTCTTTGTGTAGTTCTCATCTATCTTTTTATCAAAGTGTTTTGTCCAAGAGCCGAAGAGTCCACTTGTTGCTGCTACTGCTAAAATCATATTTTTGGAGGCAGGGTTTCTGCTACTCCTGCTAAAGCTTTTCCGTGTTCTCATTGATGTGAACCCTACGAATTCTCGTTGTAAGTAAAGTTGTCGGGGTGGCCTAAAGTCGGTATCATCTAATCGGCGAGGGAGTCTATCCCCTATTCAATAGCGCTAGACCAAGGAGATTGTCTTTACGTCTGAGGTGGAGCGCCACACCTACCATCAGCTCCTTACTTTACCGCACAGATCTCTGTGCTACTCCTACGCTGAGTTGGCGAGGACCGATATCGAACTAGGAACCTTGTGGTTTCTAGCCGAACGCTCTACCGACTGAGCTAACTTTTTTCACTGGCCACTGCATGAGCTTCAGTTTGTGCGTGGTTCCTCACGTGATTCCCCATGTTGGTAACATAAAAATCAATGATCATTATTGGGGAGATACATTCCCTCTCCTTTATAACTACTCAGGGATCACATGGTAACAATGTCACATGACCATTGAAACTATAAAAGTTCAAATAAAAATAAACTTTTGGTTAGTAAGGATTTCAACAACACAACATGGCTATTTATTTTGAACAACAGACAAAGTCTTCATATTATTTCTTATTAACAGCTGATCAGAAATTTTTCAGATAAGATTTAACTTTTAAACTAAAAGCCATCATAAAAAGCCATAACCAATAATTATGTTAGTTTGTTTCAAATATAAAAAAATTATTCATAATATTGAAAATGCAACATGTACAAAAGCCGTTGGTCGTCATTTTCGTCCGAGTCATGGAAAGAATTAACAAACACATTTTATAATTTTAAATTCATTTTTGTAATGTTTCTGTTTCTGTTTTTGATAGTGTGTATGTGTTTTCAAACGTCATTTTGGGGAAGAACTTTTTCGTTACTGTAGAAGCCCCAGGGATGCGAAAGAAATCTAAAATCCGACTGTTCTGCGTGGCGTCACTAAAATAACTGTCGTAAAAATTGAAAGTTATTAGTGTCTTCCATCATGTGATATTCTATAGCCAATCAGCGTTCGGACTTCCACAAAAGTTTATTTCCTACTATTACCTAGATTCCTACACAACTAGGATGACCCATGAACCTCGCTCGTCAATCACAGTTTCCGCAGATGTCGACCTCGGGGTCAAAAACATTTATACACTGTAGGTGCAAGTATAAGAGAACGGCACTAAAAGACATTTACCAAAGTATCGTATAGTATATTTTTTTCATATTTAAATCATTTGCCTAATACTAAGATATCTTTACTTTTTCACAAATTCTAAAACATTCTATTTTTTATTACAAAATTTGATTACAAAATTCTTATAGTTAAAATTCGGATGATTGATTCATATATATATATATATATGTGTGTGTGTGTGTGTGTATCAGTAAAAATATATTACAGAAGATTTAGATTTTTAGCCTTATAGCCTATATTTCAGGGAGCCTAGAGAAAGTGTCTAGTCCTTCCCATCTTCAGATGCCAAATGACTAGACACTTTCTCTAGGCTCCCTGAAATATAGGCTATAATGCTAAAAATCTTAATCTTCTGTTATATACTGATATGATTTTGCTCTGAAACAACGACACTTAAAAAAACTACTACGTCGTAAGGAAGACTTCTCCTGATCTTTGGATTATATATATATATATATATATATATATATATATATATATATATATATATATATATCTGTAGTGTGAGATGGTCACTATTACAGCTTTTGCTGGAATGGTGTACCAAAGGCAGTATTAATTGGTAGAGGGCTCAATATAAAATAGAGCTGTTATATAATATAATAAGATAAATATATAGGTTTTACATATCTATTTATTGGGTGACAAAGGAACATTCACAACCATATTGGTTTCATGCGATGCATTCATCAGGTGAAGATGTTTCAAATCATTTGAAACATCTTCACCTGATGAATGCATTGCATGAAACCAATATGGTTGTGAATGTTCCTTTGTCACCCAATAAATAGATATGTAAAACCTATATATTTATCTTATTATATTATATATATATATATATATATATATATATATATATATATATAGCTTATACGAACTTGTATGAAATAAATGTCCTTGTGAGTTTTTAGTAGTCTGTGTTCTTGATATGTAGCTGTTAGAGATTGAAAGTGTAAAAACTTCCATGTTATGTTGCATGCTACGTGTGCTATGCAATATGGTTGTTAGAGGCACAACCCTTGTCTCACCGCATTCAATGGTAAACAGGGACATGCGCGGGTGTACGACTTGCTTGTCGGGTCAGAAAAAGCTAAGAGAGTTTGACTTTTGGTGCGTCCTTTTTTTATACCACGTTTACCACGCCACTTAGTAGCTATTGGTAAGCCAGGAGGTAATTACCTTTCGTGTCCCCTAGCGTCAAATAATAGAACCGTGAAAAGTAAGGGATTTAATCTCTACGCTATCTTAATCCATGGCTAGCGATCTGCTCACCTCTTTTCTATTGAAGTGCAATTTGAATTATCTTGTGTGTTAATAACGGTTATCACATTTTGTAACACGACGTGATAGAAAAGAGAACCCTATAGATAAGATCAAAAGTTACTGTATCAAAACACTTTCTCATAGATAACAGTATATACATATATATATATATGGCTCCATAATAATTAATTTTATTACTATATCTGATGTTTCATTAATAGGCACTCATGATAGATTAAATTGGTAAAGTACTTCATACTCATTTTCAATTCATATTTGTTTTTTTTTTATTTTATTTCTACATTGTTTTGTTTTTTCTTTGTTTCTCATTAACTTTCAAAATAGTTTAAATTTTGTTTTTGATTGTTTGTTTTTTTTTTTTTTTTTTTGTTTGTTTTTGTTTATTTTCTCCATCATTTGTCTATGATGTGTATATCTTTCTATATTTTTCTATTAATAAAAAGAGTTGGATTAAACTTAATAGGGATATTCCATGAGAAACAGAAAATATGCAGATTAATGGCTAGAAGTTTATAGTTTTACTCTGACTGAAAGGCTGTGATGTAGGGAATAAGATAACGGTCGAGTCTATGGACCGAACTGTATGCATGATAGTCGCCACAAACACACCAAATATCCAGGAAGCAGGGGTAAAAGGGAATCCCTAGTTGCTATGAGAAGGGCCAATGATGCCTAATTCCAACAATTTGCTAAATTCATCTTTTGTATGTTTATCTTGTTTAGATGCGAGCCGCTTAAGACGACTGTGTATGGGGGGTGGGGTATTGATAATGAACTTGTCTCTAAGTTTACAGGATTATTATCCTAATTCTAAATTCTGGAACAACGCTTCGAAGTGCTCCTGGAAATGTTATGTGTATTTCTGTATTTGCAAGGTACTGTTTGTGAATATCGACCAACAAAATAATTTTGTGTAAAACATCTGTCCCCCAAAATGATATTTTTAACGTCAGCGAGGGAAAATCAAGTAAAATCTTGTCGTCAACTTTAAGTCATTTGTGGCCATATTTATGTATGTGATGAATTTGTTGAGCGCGTGAATCGTCAGTTTATCCTCATCTCTTTATCCTGTGAATGGGATTAGCAGGAATTAAAGAGATTTGTGCATTACTCTCTCTACGTCCGTCACTTACAATGACGACTTAATTCTCCTCTGCTATCATGCATAATCGCCAAAGTTGCAAGCTTAGGTATTTCCTTTTTATTTATATGAATATAGAGACCTTCAAGAATGTGCTTCATTTCCGTACGTTCTATGCCAATGATCTCCCTATCTATGGAATTTTTTTTACTTATCGGTTATCAGTTACTGAGCAACTTGATAAAATGTTGTCTAATTTCTGTAACAGGATGTCGACCCGTTTATATCATTTCTCCATCTTTTAATTTGACTACAGCTTCGTCGTCCGAGACACGAACACTCGAGACTAGCGTTGGTTGGGAGCATTACGTGTCGACTCTCTTGTCGGGAGATATCATCTGTCAAAGAAAAACCGGATAGTCGGTCGGCAACCATTGTGAGGCATTACATAATAATCTTGCTGGCCAAGAGATATTAGTTGGGCAAAAATTGTGAGGGTTTCTTGTTTTCAATAAACTCCTTGAGGAGTTGCAACAACTTCTTCGTTTCCGGCAATGAAGTCCTCAAAATGATTTCATCTTTGAATTTATCGAAAGGTGCGACAGATGCGGGATTTATTATTAACCTCAAGCAGCAAGGTCAGAAGGATCATGGAAACTGTCAGGGATTTTTTGTTGTTGTTGTTATAGCATTAACTTTTCAACTCGTCAAATACAATACAGGATCAGTCCCAGTAAAGTGTGAATTAACATCTCCAACAGACATTATGTCTTTAGCAGTTGCATCCACTATTGATAATAAAAAAAAAAGTCATTAAATAAGCGATACACTAACCAAAAGGACTAAGACGATACAATTCTAAAGAAGAAAGGCAAGATGTCTTCCTCAAGAAACAAATTACCCGCCTAAAAAATATATATATATGGTCAGGGATTGGGGAGGGAGGAAGGAAACTGAGTTATATGCCACGTGCCAGGCAAAGAAAGAAGAAATATCTTAGAAATACTACCAAAAAAAACACCGACAGGAAGCTTATTTAGAATTTTAGAAAAAGAAGGATCAAACTAGTCATTCCGTGAGAAAAAGAATATGCCGTGTATAGTCTACAACTCTATAGTCATCACGAATAAAGGAGGAAAATTGCAAGAACGAAAGATTTGGTTCTTTATGTTGTATGTCACCTTGTTCGAAAAGAAAAGAAAAGAAAAGTAAGTACACCTTACTTAGTTGCGCCGGGTGGTGCATGACAGTCGCGTCTTTGTGTCTGGGTGGTGGGTGGTGGGAAATAGGCACAGTCGTCTTTCAGACACGTGCGGCTTGCAGCTTTAACAAAAGATTCTCTTGATTTTCGCGCCTTCGCTCGAGAGTGGGTGGAGTTATACGATTTAACCTCGAGAAAGTTTGTCCTCCACTTGAATTTGATACTATCAACGACTGAAATATTCTCAGCATGATCTCTACATTTGAAAATGTTAATCATAATACATTGTCTTTGCTAATACGATACGTAAACAAGTCATTTGATTTTTTTCTGTTTTTCCAGTTCGGTAAAATGAAAAAAATACTGATAACTGTACAAGATCATCAACAATTAATACTTTAAATCTTGGAAGCACACAAGGACACGTGCCTGGCCGGTTTTACAAATGTTTCTAAATTGCTATCATATGAGCCAATTTTGAACTAAAACAAAGGGAGGGAATGATAGAAGGCCTCAATGTTTACTTTAATAAAGAAACAAAATAGGAATAAGCGTATTCATAGCTACACAGCACAGGATCACAGTGTGTATTTCATATACTAGTATAGACGATAAGATATCTGCCTTTTAAAATACCTAAAAGTTTCCACTAATTGCTTATTATGGCTGCATGAGAGATTTTCTGAACAAAATCAAAATATGTTAGAGCAATTCTCAGACAGCAATTTACAGACGAATGATCAACTAAGTTCAGAGACTGTTTACAGTATGGCATGATAATTTATTTCACGCACTGCAGCCTACTGACCATTATATACACCTGTAAATAAACAATGAATAATTATCATCCTTGGAGAATGACGTGTCCTTTGGGTGCCTCGTGAGGTGTCACATGACAGTACCATATACCTACAGACCATTATATACACCTGTAAAGAAACAATGAATAATTATCTTCCTTAGAGAATGATGTGTCCTTTGGGTGCCTCGTTAGGTGTCACATGACAGTACCAAAAACCCTTTATCGATTTACTTTGCCTCTGTTCTTTGAACAGAAGAGACATGCCTCAAAATAGACGTGTCTCGGACTCTGTTAGGTAATTGTTTGTTTAATGGCATAACTGATGGGTTATTAAATTCTAAACCTTTTTTTTTTTTTTTTCAGTAGGATTTATAAGGGAATAATTTATAGGTAAATATTTGTTCTAAAATTAATTGTTAGAGTGTGAATAAAAGTTGGTACTCAAGTTTTCCTTACAGGTGTATTTTTGAATATTGTTTCGTGGATATTTTATATCTGATTTATAATTTTCAGTATATTTTTATTTCTCGCAAGAAAGACAAAATGCCATCCATGCTAGTATTTTCAAATAGATCTTTTACATTATTTGCGTTGAAAAAATTATTTCTGATTGGAGTGAAAGCTCCACATTCTATGAGGAAATGTTTGACAGTGCAGTGTGTTTGACATGTTTCACACTGTGGTTAATTCTCTTGTTTGGCAGCCAGGCCAGTATTACTTCATCCTTATGGGATTTTCTATATCCTGGCTTCCATTCTCTTACTGTTGGTTTAATTGATAATAATTTATTGGGTGCACTACCATTCCAACGTTGTTGCCAGTTTTGATAGATAAATATTTTTATTTAGTTCTTTAGATCTGTATATTGGGACCTTCAAGTTTTCTTCAATTTCTTTATTCATGACATATTTTGCAGCTGAATCGGTTTTGTTATTTGTCCCGTTATTCCAACATGATTTGGGATCCAACACATCACGACATCTTTTTGACTCAGATAGTGAATTAAGTTTACATAGTAACTTGACTATGAATCGTTTATCAAGTGTTTTGATTTTTTAGCATAATTAGTTCAAATAATGAATCAGAAAATATTATAAAATTTGTGTTTGTGTATTTATTGTCATGTTAAGGATGAAACTATGTGGCTATTTTACTTTCCCTCGTAAAATAAACTTCTTTTTTTCTATCCCTTTCATATTCTGTTTGTGCATAGAACAATATGTGTATATTTCTAACTGTTGGGACATATTTGTATATTCTTTCTTCTTATTTATCTCAAAGTGTTCTAAAAGGACGTACCCCCACCCCAAATTGTTCTTTCTTTTAAACAGCATTCAGTCATTCATGATAGTTATTGTTAATTTGACTCAAAAATGAAAGATTTCCCCCAAAAGAAGGTCAAGTTCATTCAAAACATGAAAATACAAAATATAAATTCATTTACATACAAAAATATAATAAACCAATTTTTTATCTACAAAACTTCAATTCAATTATTTTTCTCTCAACAATATTTCTTTGGTTGATTAAATCATCTTGATATTTGATTAATCCATTTCTTTTATAAATGAGAAAAATAACATTTGAAAATTTAAACTTTCATTTTAAACAATTTTAATAACATTTAATCATAATTTAATTAAATGATAATCTAACCAGGTAAGGCAGAAACAATTTATTATGCTTCTCTTGTTGTTATTTTTGTCTTTAGTCTTTTTTCTCTCCAACCCCCCAACCCCACCCTTTCTGGCCAGGCAAAGCAAACAAATGACCTGTCTCTTTGGAAGTTTTCAAGATATTTTAAACAACAAAGTGTCATTTCAAAAGACAACTGATACCATTTCTTTTTACATTTAGACTTTTATTGCTCCATTCAGTCTTCATATTCCCCAGTTTACTATTTCCTAATTTCAAAGGTTTTGCAAGGAATAGAATCTTTTAACACAAATAAGATCTGTTCCCTAAACATTTGGTACATTCTTATATAGCTGATATGTGAAAAGGGATAAATTTAGATGATTTAACACACTTATGCAAAATAATTTTCCAAATGATTAGTGAAGTAATTCTAATCAGGTCTAAACTTGAAAGTGATTTTTCGTTTTTTAAATTTAAGGACATTATTACATTTTATACTTCATTTAAATAATTTACATAAGAATTTTCTACAGCATTTTGGTAAACTGAAAACAATATATAATGGTACATCATGAAAAAAATGAAGAGATGTGTTTCTTTTTTGAATCTATTTAATTTATTAATTTTGATATTATGATAACTTCAGAGATCCACTTTGTAATATTAAGCATTTTATTTTGCTTCATAAAATATTTTTAGGATTTTTTCTTTTTTCTTGTACTAACCAATTTCATGTTTTTTCTATCATTTAATTTAAACAGTCAATAACCATCAAGTCTTTTAATAAAAACAAGATCTTATAAATCATAAATAATTGTTTTCTATTAAATAAATGTTATAAATCTGAAGTTGAATAAATATTTTCCAATAGAAAAGAAATGAAGCATCTATGAATTACTTTTACTTCTGCTTATCAAAAAGATTTTTTACTTTGATAAAAAATACCTTTTCATCCATTTTTATTTGTGCTTTTCTATATTGTTTCTATAATGTCATGGAAATTTAGCCATTCAAAAGGGATTATATCTCAAGTGGTTAGATTCGAAACAATTGTCATTTTATATATTTTAATCTAAATTAAATCTTTTAAAAATAAACAAAAGTCTAACAAATAATAAATCATAGCAACATATTTTATCCACATGTACCAACTTAGACTTATATTTCTCTGAAATTTTTAACAATAACTTTACAAAATCTTATTTTCTTTACACACACACACACACAGACACACAGACACACACACACATACGCACACACAGACACGCACACACATATACATACATATATATATATATATATATATATATATATATATACATATAAAGAAAATTTGAAAAAACAAGTATTCCGAAATTGGGATGAATTTAATAATCGATGTTTAAAACATTTCGGTTACATTGAACCTTCATCAGGATGTCTCTTGGGGTGAAGAAAATGATGGATGTTTTTATATGTGACAGGAGATGAAAATATTTTTAGTTATGTAACTGTATTTGATCAGCGTTTTAATTTTGAAAGGCAAGTCGCGATCTACTCACGCGAAGGTGTCATGACGCGTGACGCTACTCGAAGAAATGCAAAAGACGAGAAAACTGGGTGGTATAACTTTCTCAAGAATACAGTTGTTCAAAATTCATATTTACTCCCATTTTGTCATTTTGAAAAACAAATTCCTGAATTCAACAACATCGCAACAATGGATGACTTCAGATTGATCCGTAAATACAAAAGCCTACTGATCTCTGCCCATTCACTTCAAAACAGGAGAACATTTTTGAACAACTGTATTCTTGAGAAAGTTATACCACCCAGTTTTCTCGTCTTTTGCATTTCTTCGAGTGGCGTCACGCGTCATGACACCTTCGCGTGAGTAGATCGCGACTTGCCTTTCAAAATTAAAACGCTGATCAAATACAGTTACATAACTAAAAAGATTTTCATCTCCTGTCACATATAAAAACATCCATCATTTTCTTCACCCCAAGAGACATCCTGATGAAGGTTCAATGTAACCGAAATGTTTTAAACATCGATTATTAAATTCATCCCAATTTCGGAATACTTGTTTTTTCAAATTTTCTTTATTTGTCGGATTTAATTTCCATATTTACTCCCATATTATATATATATATAATATATATATATATATATATAAACCTTTTATGGAGCATTGAGCACTCTTGGATAAATTACTTACATAATACTACTCCTATGAAGCAGTATTCAAATACTAATATATATATATATATATATATATATATATATGTGTGTGTGTGTGTGTGTGTGTGTGTGTGTGTGTGTGTGCTATGGATACTGATTAACAAGTAGTATTTATTACTAAGGTAAATGGTTCTATGTTTAGATAATATTCTAAAATTGTATTTAATATTTCCCAAACTGACAATTGTTCTGGTTTTGTGTGCAGAGACATCTTCTGATAAACTTAAAAGCTGAGAAATAACAGGAAACTTAGAGTTGGTCTTTCAAATTCACATTTGCACACCCACACTTGTCAGAAGAAAACAATGTCTTTTGTATACATTTTCTTCTTCATAAAAAAAAACAAAGACATAAATAAAAAGTAAATAGCCAAGATTCATTTCTTTAAAAGTTAAACTTGTCATCACTCCACCATCACATACAACATATATAATGCTATTCTTGAAATATATTTGAAAAGAAAAACAAGATCATTATAGCCATGTTTGTATATTAGTGTGTGTGTGTGAAGGGAGGGGTGGGGCTATGTGGGTATGGCAGTTGTTTTTCTCCCTCTTTGTTTAATGTAGAAGAAGTGTCAGTGAGAGAATTGTTGTATTCAAGTTAGACAACCCCTGTCTTGAAGAACCCTACATATGTAGTACACATCCTTAAAATTCTCACATCTGCTAGAGATGTAAGAAGTCTATTTTCTGGGGTTGGGTGGAGTGTATGTAAAGAGTAAAGAGTAACATAATATCATAAACTTTACCCAATCCTTTTGACATCGTTTTACAACTGATTCTGAAATCCTCAAAGAACATTGCATGCTGCATTTTTTCATTCTCATTGTTATTGGCGTAAACAAAAGAATATCAGAAATTTTGGCGGCAATTTATCTAATAAAAATTCTAACAAAGAATTATTTCTTGTCAAGTTTCATTCTCAAAAAATCATTATTCTCATCATTACTAATAACTTGTTATGACACAAGGCTATCAATAATTGAGCACTATAAGCATCAGTCATCACCATGACAAAAAAAAATGATTGATATTTCTGCAAGTTTTATTGATCTTCTTCAATCTGATTAAAAGATTAAATTACAAATAATCAAATGGAGAAGAAAAATTTTCTTAGAAATCTTTGAAAAGATTTTTTTTCATAAAAAATAAACAAATGTTCAACAATTGATTTTCCATTAATGTTACACTTATTTAAAGAACTTTAGTTATTTTTATTCTTATTAGTGGGAGATGTGCCATAGTATTTGTTTACCATTCTGTTATTATATAACTTCCTGTGATTAGTGTTTACTATTATGCAATTTCTATGGGGTTCTTTATTGAATGTTCTAACAACAATATGTTAGTATCCCACAGGTTCATATACCATTCTTGACAGATATGAATAGCACTGGTATATTCAAAAATTATATTGTTCAAAGTATCAACTACTAAAGAATTTTTAGCATATTTTATATTGGTCAATAACTGCTTATAGCTACATAGATAAATGACTCCTATTTCAGTATTTTACGGATTAAATTTAACAATTGATTCTTTTCAATTATTGTTTGTTTTCAAAATCTATAAAGTAAAAAAAACTGAAATCATCAAATCTTTATTTTTTTTAGTAGGAATCACAAAATTCTGAGTTCCATACTGATCCTCACCAACTCAGCACATGAGTAGCACATGTGTAATCTGATCTGTGTGGTAAAGTATCTGGAAGCTGACAGTAAATGTGGTGCTCCACCTCAGCAAAAACAACCTCCCTGGTTTTGGGCTAATGAAAAGGGGATTTTCTCCTTCACTGTTCAGTTAATATTGCTGACTTTGCTTTTTTTTACAATATTAAACAATAAAAATATTTTTATTATTTATTACATCAAAATTCATATTGTTAACAATCATTTTTTGAGAAATATTAAGACCAAGTGATAAATTAGCCATTAAATAGTTCAAATATAAATATTTTATTGTATTCTGCTATTTAAACAACAAAAAAAACATTTTTTTAATGAATAAACTTGTATTTAGACAGAAAAAACCTTTAGTGATGATAATAAAGTTTCAATGGAGAAATTAGTTTTATATAATTTCTTAGTGAGTAGCCAAGATAAATATCAAATAACTTTATTCCAAATTTATTCAAGGTCATGATCAGTTTTTGATAACTTTTCAATTATTAAACATTTCAAAGTTTTATTTTGTTATTACCACTATGTCAAACGATCATTTTTCTTATCAAAATTTTAGAAATTTGACAAAATTAAAAAGTTGCATTCATTTTTTATCTACTTAGAGTTTCCTATTTTTTTCCTATTTTTTTTCCTATTTGAATGATTAATCATTCAAATAGGAAAATACAGAGAGAGAAATATAGTTTCAATAACAAGTTAAAATGTGAACAGTTTAGAAAGTGTATAATATTTTAGAATAGAGATCTTTGCTGAATTTATCTAATTTGGAAAGAAAAGATATGATTTCCATGATTAACACTAAAACCATTAAATCATGAAAATCTTATATTTCTGTGGGGAAATCTTTCATCAAGTCTATTTCCCCATTTTAATCTTCTTTAGAATTGATAACAACTCAAGTGGACAATATAATCATAGATAAAAAAAAATGTAGATAACAACATTTGCCTCATTAAAGCATTTACTATCATTATAAATTGGTGACAGCTTGTTTCAGAGAATTTACACATGTTTCAATACCATAAACTGAGAGTAAAACTGACTTTTAGAAAATACTGAAGGATTTTATAACATTTTATTTGCGCATGATTTTATTAATTGAAAAAATAGAGGATATAAAGAAGGTTTTCAAAAATTAATGTAAAAAGTTTTAAAATGATCAAATTAAGAAAACTATTTGTGGATAGAAAAAGCTTTAAAAATGTTTACATTATGAATGAAAAATAGAATTGAAAGTTTTTATTTTTAATTTTACATATTTTATCAATTTTTTACATAGAATTATTTAATAAAGAGATTTTACAAATATACATTTTTATGCAAATACCTTTTATTTGTAACTCAGAATATATATATATATATATATATATATATATATATATATATATATATATATATATGCAACTTTGACACATCTTTTTCTAATTTTATGTTGATTTCATTCACTCTCTGTTTTTCTTCTTGGAAGGATTTTATTTTCTACAATGAATCTTTATTTACTTTCAGAACACCAAGAGATATCTTCAACTTTAACCATAGATTTTGCTTCCTTCTGTCGTTTACTTATTATATATGCACTATATATATATATATATATATATAAAATAATAAAATTCGAAGGCAGTACAATGCGTAAAAAATAAAGACAAAAAGATGTTTATATGTCTAATCGATTTCAAAGCGAAGCTTTATCATCAGAGATTTATTTCAGAAATGACGTGCTTATGTTTTTTTTTATTTGTGTGGTTATAATTTCTCTTCTTATTTCCTTTTCCTCTCCTTTTTTTCCTCTCTTTCTTCTTCTCCTCCTTTATGAATGGGCGAATAACTGTAATTTCTTATTTCTCTCTTTCTTTTTTTTCTTTCTTAAAAGTTTGTTGAGAACAAGGCTGACATCCGGTAAGATGTTGCAATGTGTTGCAATGTGATGCAACCTTGTGAGCATGTCATAATTTCAAAAACAAAAATGAACAAATAAATGATTCTTTTTTATTATTTTTTTATTATTATTTTTTTTTTTTAAGGGGAGAATGGTTTGTTTTATTTTTATTGTTTTGAATTTTGCATCAATGGTTTTTTATTTTTATTGTTTTGAATTTTGCATCAATCCTAATATGTAATTATTATATATTTTAATATATAATTAATATAATATTTAATCTATTTAAGTTTAAAAGAAAAAGAGAAAAAAGTACTCATAAAAGATATTTTCTTAAAAAAAAAAAAAAAAAAATAATAAAAAAGAATCATTTATTTTTTCTATCAATACTAATACATAATTTAAGGTAATCTTTTATTTACTTATTTACTATAAAAAAAATAATTTAAATTAGAGAACAAAGGGGATAAAGGGGGAAAAAAAAAAAAAAAAAAAAGAAGAGAAATAACACAAAAAAAAAGAAAGAGAGGAGAAAGAATAAGAAATGAAAGGTGAAAGCGAAACAAAAGCTAAGTATGTAAAAAAATTTTTCTATTAACGGTTTTTATTTATTTGTTCATTTTTGTTTTTGAAATTATGACATGCTCACAAGGTTGCATCACATTGCAACACATTGCAACATCTTACCGGATGTCAGCCTTGTTCTCAACAAACTTTTAAGAAAGAAAAAAAAGAAAGAGAGAAATAAGAAATTACAGTTATTCGTCCATTCATAAAGGAGGAGAAGAAGAAAGAGAGGAAAAAAAGGAGAGGAAAAGGAAATAAGAAGAGAAATTATAACCACACAAATAAAAAAAAACATAAGCACGTCATTTCTGAAATAAATCTCTGATGATAAAGCTTCGCTTTGAAATCGATTAGACATATAAACATCTTTTTGTCTTTATTTTTTACGCATTGTACTGCCTTCGAATTTTATTATTTTATAACATACTTAACAATGCTTCAAGCAAATTACCAATTACTTTTATATATATATATATATATATATATATATAATCATGAAAAAATAACAAAATAATGTAAAATGATTATGGGAGCTACTAGACAATTTCTCTATCTTCCCTGAAATAGTCTATAATGCTAAAAATCTAAATCTTCGGTTATCTTTTTCCTGATATAATTTTGCTCAGTGCCTCTGACAATAAGATCACACATTGAGCCCTGCAAACTTCAACATTTTAAAAAACTAGTACGTCGTAAGGAAGATTTCTTCATCTGATCTTTGGATTATATATATATATATATATATATATATATATATATATATAAATGAGCTAGGGTTGTGAAGACATGAAGTCAACAGCACTTGGTAACTGAGAGTTTCTCACCTATGTGTTGTTGACCTCATGTCTCCAATGCTCTAATTTAGATATACATGTTCTATAAATGATATTGAGCACTCTTTAATTATAAATATAGCAAACTATATTATCATTATCAATTATATATATATATATATATATATATATATATATACATCCCAGTCATTCCGGAAATTTCTTTTTGCTTATGAATATTGAATCTTCTCTAACAATTTAATCTATTATTAATTTGATAATTTAATTAATGATTGTAATGATAAATTTGTTAAATTTTGGATTAGTTTTGATAATCATTAGGGTTATCAATTTTGTGGATTTATATTATAGAAACTATATAAATAAGAATTGTAGATTCCTATTATATATATATATATATATAGGAGAGAGATATTACCTGTTTTGTCTTTAAAATGACTATAAATTACAATAGTTAGGAAAGGACACCCTCCATTGCCATAGCAACAAATCTGGGCAAAGTGCAAATTCTAATTCTCTTTTCAAATAACCTGTGGTAGTAGCAAGAACATCTGCCAGGGTCTTAGCATTTCTGCCTGTGTCATATCGGTCACACAGTGCTATACAATAATATACAATCAATGGTTTGAAAGTTTTCAAACATACAGACATGTTTATTTTACATATGAAAACTAAAGAAGATTTTCTAAAATCTACAAATATAATTTCCTGTCAATAAAATTTTGATAAGTTACAAATGAATTGTCTTTAAAATCATTTTTAATAGGAATCTACAATTCTTATTTATATAATTTCTATAATATAAATCCACAAAATTGATAACCCTAATGATTATTAAAACTAATCCAAAATTTAACAAATTTATCATTACAATCATTAATTAAATTATCAAATTAATAATAGATTAAATTGTTAGAGAAGATTCAATATTCATAAGCAAAAAGAAATTTCCGGAATGACTGGGATGTATATATATATATATATATATATATATATATATATATAATTGATAATGATAATATAGTTTGCTATATTTATAATTAAAGAGTGCTCAATATCATTTATAGAACATGTATATCTAAATTAGAGCATTGGAGACATGAGGTCAACAACACATAGGTGAGAAACTCTCAGTTACCAAGTGCTGTTGACTTCATGTCTTCACAACCCTAGCTCATATATATATATATATATATATATATATATATATATATCTTTCGTGTAGGTAGAGCCAAAGTAAACTGTGCCTCATACCTCCTATTAAGCTTAATCTAATCCTGCTTATCAGCCAGATACACACTCATATAGATTTTAGCACAATTTATTTTTCTTTGAGGAACTCCTTCACATATAGATTGAAATCAGCTGGGTACCACTTTTATTTCTTCATTTTTTTATAGCAGGAGGAGAACGTGGCAGAGTTCAATTGACCAAAAAAAATTTGGTATATTATTGACTCTTCTCAAAGTCATAAACAATGAATCCTTTTTCCATTTTTTCTTATTATAAGAAATTTTTTTATGCTGAAAATTTTTAAGGTTTAAAATTTGTTTTAACTTTCAAACATATTTTCATTTTAAAAATTTAAGGGAAATCATTTCAAGATATTCTACAATGTTATGAACTCATCAAGATGAAATTTGTTGACAAATAAAATTCATAATTCCTCTTAGCATAGTGATTTATAGACTTTTTTAAAAAACATTTTGTATTCTATTTCTAAGGAAATGTATGCATCTTTAATGTAATGAAAATATTAAAATTTCCAACAAACTTGAAGGTTATTTTAATTTTATTTAAAAGATATTCTCTCATAAGACAAAATAAAAATGTTTCTAAACTATTCTTATATTGTCCATAGTTAAGAGATTTATTTATGCAATTCAATCATTTGATCCTAAATAGAAGTTAAGATATCATTGAACTTTCTCTTTGATAAATGAAATTTCTATTAGTCAAAGTAACACAGTTGATTCTACTTTGGTTCATTCCAATTTGATCAAACTTCATTCTATCTATAACTTTTTATTTTATTTTATGCTCAAATAGTGTATATCTATATCCATTTATAATATACAAGTTCTACAAAATAAAACAAAAAAAAACAAAACAAAGCCTTCTTCAAATGATAATTCTG
This sequence comes from Doryteuthis pealeii, assembly GCA_023376005.1. NCBI lineage: Eukaryota > Metazoa > Mollusca > Cephalopoda > Myopsida > Loliginidae > Doryteuthis > Doryteuthis pealeii. Next base: position 72,194,167 of record CM042158.1, read on the forward strand.
GGATCAGTCATGGTTTCAGGGCCAAAACATCATTACCACTAACACAGAAATTTCTCACAATACCAAGTAACATCAGAACTTGTTGGTTTTCTGATACATCATAGGAATACCAGATTAAGATAGAGCCTCTCTCTCTCTCTCTCTCTCTCTCTCTCTCTCTCTCTCTCTCTCTCTCTCTCTCTCTCTCTCTCTCCATATATATATATATATATATATATATATATATATATATATATATAAACAGTAAATGAAGTTAATGGTTGGAAAAGAACCTCAAGATCAAAGCTGAAAGCAGTCAGCCAAGAAGATAGACTTCTGAAATGGAAAAAACTGCTGGTAAACTCTCCAAAAATCACAGAAAATAATATTAAAAAATCATTAATAGCCAACTAGACATCAAGCTAGGAGACTTTACAGCAGATGAACTCAACAAAGTTTTAAGTCAATAAAAAGTGGAAAAGCTGCAACTCCAACAAAATATCTCCTGAAGTATGGAAGACAAGGAAATTTGACAACATGCTCCTTTGATTATGCTATGCAGTGTATAAACAAAATACAATTGAGAAATGGACAAAAGGCTGCATCTTCCCATTCCCCAAAAAAGGCAACCTCGGAATCACTAAGAACTACAAAGATATAACACTTACTGCCATGGCTGCTACGCTTTATAATGCACCTTTTCTTAATTGCATCTGGCCTGAAGTAAAGAAAAATCCTATGGAAAAAACAAAATAATTTCCCAAATCCTGATTATTTATTAAATTGTAGAAGAGGTTCAAGTAAAAATATCTCAAGGCAAAATTATTGCTTGTAGATTTCTCCAGGGCATTTGACTCTATGCACAGAAGAAAGATGGAATAAATTCTATTAGCATATGATCTTCCCAAAGAAGCTGTTACCACTATTATGATGCTCTACAAAGACACAAAAGCAATGGTTCTGTCTACCTGATGGTGACATATTTCTTTGACAGTATCACTGGAGATTTACAAGGAGATACATTAGTACAATATATATTAATAACATGCCTAGATTATATACTCCAAACATCATTAGATAAGTAAAAAGAAAAAGGCAGGAAGCTGGCAATGTCCAGCAGAGATTATTACAGATACTGACTACACAAATGATCTAGCACTTCTCAAAAATATACCTGCACAAGCTGAATCACTATTGCATAGCCAAGAGAAGGCAGCAAGAGGCACTGGCTTCTATGTGAACTCAGATAAAACAGTTCAGGTGTTTTAAAGATACTGGATGGTAAGCCTCTGAAATTAGTAGACATAGGTAGTAATATCTCATCTACAGAAATCAAAGTCAATATATACATAGAAAAGACATGGATTGCTATTGATGGCTTATTGATCATATGGAAATTTTTATCTCACTGATGAGATAAAGTGAGAATTCTTTCAAGCTGTAGTCGTGTCAGTGCTGCTATAGGGCTGCACCACTTGGACTCTTAACAAAGCGCATAGAGAAAAAGATAGTTGGGAACTTCACAAGGCAACTGTATGTTGTCTTGAACAAATATGTATTGATGATATATATATATATATATATATATATATATATATATATATATATATATATATATATATATATATGTGTGTGTGTGTGTGTGTGTGTGTGTGTGTGTTTCTGTAAAAGATAATACCTGTACTGCCAACAAAGTAATTATTTGACAAAGGCATTGTTAGCAGTGTAGTTGGGGTCAGGGTTGTATTTTTGTAGCAGCATGTGAATATAATATATCAAAATCTAAAACTAGGAATTTACCATAGCTTTCAAAAATTATAGTTTTTAATTTCATAAACAATTGTTGAAAAGAGGAACATGAATATTAATCATAAAGTAAAACTGATAGAAATTAAATTTTGAATAAATACAAAAACTTTTTAGAAAAGATAATTCTATAATAAAGTTTTAATCAGTCTCACCAAATATCCTCTTGAATATTTAATGTTGATTTAAAAAAAAAAAAAAACAATAATGATGACTGGTGATTGATTTTATTTGAGGAGAACATTATTTGTAAATCTGACAAGTTGAAAACAAAGAATTGTTTATTAAACAAAAGTGGAAATGAAATTGAGTGCAAAAAATAACTTTGATATTGGCAATATTCAAGTGCAGATTGAATCTAAAATCAATAAGAAATTGATAAAATATAAGAAATAAAAGAAAGAGGTTCAAAGAAAAACAATTCATTAAAATAAGACATTTATTTGTCTTTTGTTGAATATGTGTCATCTAACCAATTTTGATTGATCAAATTCTTCCCTTTTTCAACATGGATTATTAAATTCATTAACAATTTTGAATATATATGTCAAAATTTCATTTCTCCTTCAATCAAAAATATAATTTTCAGTTGATATTCCTTCTATTTATGTAAACATGTTTCATAGAATATTTCATAAATGTTACAGAATTTTTAAATAATTTGTTTTCATGCTTTAAAACAACTTAATGAATGGATCTAGTTAGGAACATAGAAATTTCATGGGTCTTGTTGACAAATAAGATATCATTCTCATTCTTGCATATTTCTCATGATGAGATACAACATTAAGAATGCTGGATCAGATTTAGGTAAATTTTGCAGCTGAGCTTTCAAAATGTTCCCTGTAGATGTGACATCTACAGGGAAATGAAACTGTTGGAGTATAGATCAATTGTTATTCCATCACTTCTCTTTGATTCTGAACATTGGACTCTTTACTGCCATCATCTGAAACTGCTTGAATAATTCCTCCAGCATTGCCTTCATATGTCATTCAATATCCGATAAGAAGATAGAAAAACAAACATCAGTGTGCTGCAGGAAGCAAAAATGTCCAGCATTGAATCCTGTATCATCAACAACCAGTTTGAGATGGAGAAGCCACTTGGTATGAATGTCTGATGACTGACTCTCCAAATTGGAAGAAGAAAAATGAACAAAAGGTGTCACCCAAGAAGAGTTTTAAGGATATCTTGAAAGCAATTCTCAAGAAATGTGAAGTCAATGTCAAAACTTGGGAGACAGCAGCAAAAGTAGAGAACCACTATCAGGGATGGCACTGATATTTTTGAATGCAAACAAACTGCAGAATTGGTGGAAATTCAATGAATATTGAAGGAATGAAAACAGCAATCTCAATGAGCACTGCCCCAAGGAACAACATGTCTGCAGTGTCGCCAAAGTTTCAGAGTTAAGAAAGGCTTTATCAACCAATCTAAGGACGCACAGACAGGATTGAGACTAGAATACAATTAACCTTGACTTCAAGGGATAACCAATCAAAAATCACATATTTCTGTGAATACAACAATCATATGTATATTAAATATAAATATACAAATACAGAATTAATAAACAATATGAATACATATAAGTTAGGTTAGAAAGAATGGTTACTGAGACATTCAAGCACTTCCATTGTGTTGGTTAAGCAACAGTTATCAAGTCCTGTTTGAAAAGAGTAACAGTAAATTTGAAATTGTTTATTTAAATGGATTGATAAAATGTGATTCAATGAATTTACCTCATAATTTTCAATCTGTACTTTTTTTTTAAATTCCTTGTTTAACCCAGAGTTTGTCTGATTATTTGTTTAAGCCAAAGTTAAATAAAATTGTTTAAGATTTACAGGTGAAGGCAGAAACAAATTTAATTCCTATTCACTATAAATAAAAAAAATATGATAAAATATTCCAAATGAAACTGAATATTTGTTAAAAAAAATAATAGAAGTTGTGATAGATTTTAAACTTTAAAGAGACAACTTTCTTGTTAAAATATAATGTTAAATTTACCTTTAATTACAAATACACAAAACACATAACTTAGAAATACTAAATTCAAAGTGTAAAATGATGACCAAATGGATATGTAATTTGTTGGAATTTGAATTATGAGCAGACAAAAAAGTAACATGGGACTTTATATATGAAAAAGCTCTCAGAATGATAGAATTAAATTAATTAAAAAATAAATTTGTCAAAATAAAAAAATTAATAAAAAATTCAGAATGAATTTGTTAGGAAGAGCAAAATGACAGGAAACTAAAATTTACAACTTCAGATTCTCCCTAGATATATGAAGTAATGTATGGGAATATTCTAACACCATTTCAAATAAGTATTTTAATTCTTCTGATTATTAAATTATTTTTACAATTAACTATAAAAAAAGAAAATGATGGAATAAAATAGAAACTGTTTCTTTCAAGAAAACACTGTTCAGTTTTAGAATTTATTGCTTTTATAATAAATATCATGTAAGTTAACTATATATATATATATATATATATATATATATATATGCTCCAGTATCTGGTAATACCCAGAGAAATGTGGGGTTATTCATAGTTCTGAAAATGGTAGCAAACCCCTGTGTCCATACTGGACTTTAAATAGCAATCTTTGCTAAGTGTGTTTATAGCAGATCATTTTTTTTTTATGTGAAACTATCAATAGTTGTTTAAGCCATAAGTTCGTCTTCCATCCAGCTTTCTTCATTCAGATTGAATAAGCCAGGGGAGTTGGAGCTCAAAGAGTATCAAACATTCAACAAACTCATGTTTTTCTCTGGTTATGTCTACTATAGGAGGAAAACAGGATGGTTTTACTGAAGTGCTTCATTAATTCAAAAGGCTTGATACATAGGATGAATACTACCTTAATATGTTCACTTGGTAATAATTTCTCCAATATTTGCATTTGAAAAGAAAATGTAAATTTAATTGGGAATGAATGCATTTTTATGCTAAGAACAATCTTCCTATGATCCAACACCTCAAAATATCGAAAAAAAAAACATTTGTAATAATGTGTTGCTTCGTGTTGGTGGACTGAGTTGTGGGAGAGAGAGTTTAACAGTACTAATATCTTCTATTCCTTCTCTCTCACTGAAATCTCTTCTCTTTCTTTCTTCATTGAATAGATCTTCTCAGGTGTTCCATTATTGATTTTTATTGAAATCCAATTAGCTAGTCCTGTTCCTGAATATTAGCTTAACATCTGTGTAAAGTTTGATCATAATTAGATCACTGTATAGGTGCCAACTGGTTATACACAGACAGAAATTTATATATATATATATATATATATATATATATATATATAACACCCAAACATTTAGGAAATTTAATGCATGAAATGGCTTTCTCAGAGAAAGAAAAAGTCTTTATTTTCAAGTGTGGAATGTCAAGCAAGGTTCAGAAAATTCTTGATGTCACTTTTTTGTAGAATTGAATTCTACTGGTTTCTGTGGAGCTTGAATGATAATATAATTCACAGAATTAGGATATTTTGTTTTGTTTTTCATATTGTACAAGTATTCATCAGTTTTTATCATCAGAAGGTTAAGTATATATATGTATGTGTGTGTGTGTGTGTGTGTGTGTGTGTGTGTGTGATTAATTTTGTAGATTTTAAAGTTGTTTTGTTCTTCATTGGATCACTAGTTTCTTAGTGTTTCAATGTTAATGTAATCACTAGTTGTTGTGTTTTTTGAATGAGTTTTGTTGTATTTGGTATCTGTTACCATTTTATAGAGAATGTTGCTTTCCATTTCTCACAGCTACAATTTAGGGATTTGGGTCAAGTCTGAAGATTAAAGAGGTCATTCAGTTGTGCAATACTTTGATGCTTATATGGTTGTTTACTTGGTTCTGTGTGGCTCAAAACAGTTTCTTACAAGTAGAAGGTTAAGTGTACTGAATGATACTAAGTAGGAGATTGAGAAGTAATTGAAAAATTAAAATATGAATCAAATAGTCGCAACAATAATAATAAAATATTTATGATTGTTGTTCACTCTACTGTGCATTAACTGAAGAATATTACAGTAAAAAAAATCTATGTGAGTTTATAATAATTTTCATTAAAATTGACATGGAAAGTTCATCCAGTGTTTGTTGTTAGATAAAGATTTTATCATAGAGTTTGTTGATGAATTACCACATGAATAGGGAATATTTAAATTTCACTTTTGATGTGTTTTGAGAATCTCACTAGTTGTGTTGATGTATGTATGTGTGAGGGAGTAAGGGAGGGGGGAAATGGTTTAAAGAAATTTGTTTATCTTAGCAAACATAATCATTACTGATTGGCCAAAAATTAAGATTGTAATGGAAAATAGTTTTCAGCAGGTTTTCTTATTGGACAGAAAATATGTGTTTCACCACTTGAATTTGCTATTTGAATCCAACTTTTTTGTAAAAATCTCTGGCAAGAAAAAGTGAGTCATCAAATTGGACTGATTAATCAATCTGTTCAAATTCCTCAGTCTTTTGAATAGCACTTCATATATATATATATATATATATATATATATATATATATATATATATATATATATATATATATATGTGTGTGTGTGTGTGTGTGTGTACTCAAACCAAAAGGATTGTATGATAAATAGGACTATATATATATATATATATATAGCTCCAGTATCTGGTAATACCCAGAGAAATATGGGGTTATTCATAGTTCTGAAAATGGTAGCAAACCCCTGTGTTCATATTGGACTTTAAATAGCAATCTTTGCAAAGTGTGTTTATAGCAGATCATTTTTTTTAGGACTGGTTGAAGTAAAAAAAATGAAAATGCCATCAATATAAAAACTAAAAAGCAAACCTACAATATTGCACTTTCTTCAGTTTCAACACAATCATCAGACAGTGAAAACACCTAAATAAAACAGTTTGAACCATTAACATGATTGGCACTAAAAGAGATTTTGGAGATGCTAAAGTCTTATGAAATAGGTAAGTCTGTAAGAATAAATGAATTCTACTTAAGCCACTTGTATATGTTTGTCCTTCAACAGCAAGTGGCTTGTTTAAGAGACTTTCACAAGTGCAATGAAAATATGCCATGCAAGAACAAGCAATGTAGAAAGTGCATTGGCAATTTTAGCCTTTTAATTCTGTTGGACACAAAATGATAGATTTTGGCAAAGATCTCATTGAGCCAATTAAAGATTTTGTGGGATGATCTCTTGGCATCCAAATAGATTTGGGCTGAGGAATTTTAGATGATTTAAGTCAACTTCTTCACTTGGTTTACCTGATTGTCGGGGAGGGGAGGGGAGGGGGGTTAATAACAATGCAATAATCAGATTGGTACATTTAGATTAATCCAAAGGTAGATCAAATGGATTATTGCTTTTCTTAAAAACACGCTTGTTTCACTTGATTTGTCAACATTGTTCTTTCTCTTAATCTTTTCACATACAGGACAAAAGAGAAGCCAATCTTGCCGGATGTTACCACCTTTCCTGGTGACATCTTGTGTATAATGAGCAATTCTGATAAAAGAGAGAAATGCATGAGAGGCTAAAATGAAATATTATTAATCAGCTGGAATGTAATTGTATCCATGGTTTATTCCCTTCAAGGTCCCTTTATTCAAATTGATACATTATACAATTTTGCAAAATACTTAGAAGCTGAGTTGAGAGAAGGTCAAGGTTGTTATAACTGATAACTGATTAGACTGGATCTTGTTTGAATTCTTCAAAGAGATTTGTTGCTTTCATCTTTCTGAAAATAGTTTGGAAATGCTTAAACTGAAAACTCACAAATAAGACAGTTACATTTCCTAGATTGGTGCACATTTGACAGAGGACCCTAAAACAAGGGCTTCTTTTATAATAAGTCTTAATACTTCTTGAGAGTTCTTTCTTGGCTTTCAATTTGTCTCTTGGAAATAAGATTTTTTTGGAGGGTAGATACTGTATCAGATGTTGCATTGGGGGGGGGGGTGCTCCAAGATCATGTGATCAACTAACATTATTGGATGATGCAGGAATATTTATAGCATTAAACATTCAACTAAAAATGACTAAGAAAAAGTCAAGACATCACACACTAATTTGAAATGTGCAATAAATTGAAAATGAAAAAGATCATTGGGGAATTTTACTGAAGAGTTCATTATTTGCATAAAACATTTTTGTCTCTGAATGTCATTTTTATGTGCAGCAATGTAGTGTAATGATTAAACATAAAAAGATATAATATATTTCTATGATTATTATTTATCATTATTAATACAGAAAGGATTGACTGAAGACTTTTTCTTTCTGATCAGCTGATTTTTACTTAAAATAAAAATAAAAAATAATTTTTTTTTTTGCAAAAATAGAGTTGATCTTTTCCACTTTTTCATTTGTTTTTGTTTTTTCAATTTCATTTTTATTTATCTGTTCCTATTTTTTCAAAATAATGAAAAACAACATGAAATCTTGAAATGAAATCCATTTTTTGTTCTTTTGTCAGTTATATTGAATATTAACTTTTATATTAAAAGAAACTTGTATTTGTCTCAATTTTCTTGGAGAGAGAATGATATTATGAAGATGTTATGATTCAATTATTCTTTTATGCATCTTTCTTTTTATTTCCTTAAAATCTTACAATTGGGTGAAAATCAGAAAATATTGATGCCTTTTACAATTAAAAAATTATTTTATAATCATGAAAATAACAATCATATTACCATTTTCATTATTTCCTTTACCTACATCGATGGAAAAAAAACTTCTTTTGTTTGAATCTCTGCTCTCTAACTGGTTTAATCCAAACTTTCAAATGTCATCACCATTTATTTCCATTCACAACTCTGTAACTTTGTAATTTTGTTCAATTAGAACAGATATATTTGTAGCATATAATTTAAATATAATTCTTTAAAGAATATGAACTAAATATTACTTAACTGCTGATTTTGTCTTGTAAATGACAAAAGTCTTATGAATAATGAAAGATACCAAGTAGAGTGTGAAGGAGATTTCAGACTTGGTTGTGATTGTTTATCTAATTCATTCACATCTTTTGGAATGACAGAAAAGCAAAGTTGAAAGAAGACATTTTATGTTTTCAAGATGGAAGAGATGTGCTTAATTTTCTTTAGGAAAGAAAGTAAATGCATGTAAAAATACTTACTTATGCCTTTATCTAAACTAATACACCGTACATTTTATGTATCCATCCAACTCTTATTCTTTTTCTCTACCTACTCCATTACACAGGTTGAAAAAATCCCTAAAATAGAATTCAAAACAAGGCATCTTTATTGTTGGGTTAGCTCAACCTACTTTTATGTTAGTGGGGAAGGGAATTGGTACATTAGCAAGAGATATGAAGCAGGCAACTGACAACACAGTGTCTATTACGATAAAACTCAGAATAGAAGTACCTATTTTCATGGCCGCCTTCTTAACCCATGTGCATGAATATTCATTGACTTGTTTTCTTTCTTTTTATATGATTTACTCTTGTCCATTAATATGTTAGCAAACCAACTTTAATTCTACTCCTTTGATTTTTTATAAATATTCATCTTCCAGTGATTCCAATTTGATCGTTTATGAAAGCTTACTCGTTATTAACAATAAAATTTAATCAGCCATATATATTTTTTAGTATTGATAAAAATTTTGAAACTGTTTGAAGAGGTTTTTTATCCTTTTGCTTATATAATTGATTTTCAGGTTATACCTTGTCATTATTATGATCCTGTTGAGAAAATTATACAGGGGGGGGGGGTTAAAACAACATCCTTATATGATAAACACTTTCAGTGAAAGTACAAAGTAGAAGGAAATTCTTTGTTTAAATTAGAATATTTTAAAGTTGGTTACAATATCAATTTTTGTCTTTCTTATTATTTGTAGTTAGAGAAAAATGTTTAACTGTGAATACATTTTTCAAGATTAACATGTTTTTAGGAATTCACAAATTAAATAATACTACTACGATGAATTTACATGTAAGGATTTTTATTGTCTTGTTTAATAATGATAATATAGACATCTTTTGAATTGAACTTTTGAATTTTTCAATTGTTTTCTCATCTTCTCAGCTGAACATTTCAGATGATTTGTATGTTCATTATTCAGAATATGGAAGTTTGATTTTTGTTTTTCAATGCAAGGATTATCACTTTTCATATATCAATTTACTTTAGGGAAATTTATTTTACTTTAAAGAATTGGATATTAAGAGAGAAAAAGGAAGAAGAAAATATACAAATTTATTTTATTTTTTATTGGAATAGAAATAAAATTTGCTTTGAAAGAAATTGATAAGATTCAGAGTTCTATGCAATAATTATCATTACACAACATCTTTATCAATGTGTAAAACATGAATGAAGATAGAGAAAATAAAATATGTGTCTGAAAATATGTGTCAAAGAAAATGAAATTTCCCATGTTCATTTAGTTATGGCTAGTTTTATTAAGACATATCTGTATTTTACAAATAATTTTTAGCTTATGTTCCACAGACAAGAATTTTCAGCATTCTATATGTGTCAATAATACAAAAAGCCTCAGTGAATGAAATTGGCGTCTTCCTCTTATTGCATCCTGAAAGAAAGAGAATTCATTTTTGCACCTTTTGACCTACAGTCTAATGGCAAATAATTCAATAGATAATTTTGACAAATATTATCCTTCTTTACTGTCATAAAATTGACAATGTGAATGAGATACAATAAAAAGCATCAACAATTTAGAAGATAAAGGATGATACTTGTAAAAATTATTAATAATAATGTTTACTTACTTTTTCCCTCCATATTTAATTTATTAAGTTATAAAATGTAGGTAGGTAAAATATTTTATACTGTTATTACTTATTGATGAGGAGTATATAAAAGTTATTAGAAAAAAAGATTTTTAAAAGTTCATTTTAAATATTATTAAACATTAATAAGCTGATCCCTACTTCTCCAGCAGTCCAGCATGTGTTGTATTGTCTTATTTGGATGATCTGTGTGTCATGCTTTTCTGTAGATGAGATATTACTATTTAGGTAAGTGAATTTGTCTACTAATTTCAGAGGCTTACCATCCAGTGTGGAGATGTCTTCATCTTGTTTTTTAAAAAAAAACACACCTGAACTCAGTTTTATTTGAGTTTACATCTCAATGCCAATGTCTGTTGCATCCTTCTCTAGGCTATCCAGCAGTGATTTGGCAATATGTAGGTTTATTTGCGAGAAGGGCTAGATCATCTGTGTTGTCTGCATCTATAATAGTTTCTATAAGATATTAGTGGCTTCATGCCTTGTTTGTAGCATTAAGCCTTTTTTCTTTCATTATATCTAATGACATTTATAATACGTAGTCTAGGTATAATATAAATAAAAATGATGCTAACGTATCTCCTTGTAGACAATGTCAAAGAAATTTGTCACCATCAGGTGAATGGACCATTGTTTTTGTGTCTTTGTGGAGTATCATTATAGTGGTAACAGTTTCTTTGGGGAGACCATATACTAATAGTATTTGTTCCATCTTTTCTGCGTATGGAATCAAATGTCTTGGAGAATTCAACAAACAATAGGATTAATAGTCAGAATCTGAGAAGATGTAGATTGATTTCTATGAAACCCGTTTTTAGATTTTTCATAAGAATTTTCTCTACTTCAGGTTGGATACAATTGAGGAGAAAGGCATTACAAACCTTAGACATTATGGTAGTAAGAATTATGCCTCTGTAGTTCTTAGTGATTCTAATGTTGCCTTTTTGGGGAAATGGGAGGATGCAGCCTTTTGTCCATTTCTCTATCGTATTTTGTTTATACACTGTGTTGTATAAATGAAAAAGTATGTCATCAAATTTCCTTGCCTTTAATGTTTTGGGGGATATTACGTTGAAGCCTGCAACTTTTCTACTTTTGATTATTTTTAGGACTTCCTTGAGTTCATCCATCATAAAATCTCCTAGCTTGATGTCTTGTTGGCTATTAATGATTTTTTAAATATTATTTTCTTGAAGTTCATATTGCTATAAAATACAGCAACATAACCATTTACAAATATATCTTGTTTCAAAATATTCAACATTTTATTATTTTCTCAAGATGAAAGGAAAAATGCAGTTATAAAATTAATTTTTACCAACTGAAATGCAATCAAATTTTTGATAAGATACATCCAACAATTGAAAAATCAATCCAGTTCAGATTTTGATGATTATAAATGTGTTAAATAATTCTATACCCTTAGGAAAATTACAATTTATGCATAATTTGTATATATTGTATTAAAGTGTTCTTACATGTTGTTAGTTATTTTATATTTTGCTACAATCTGTCTTGCCTGAAGCTTACAATAAGACTAATACACATATCAGTTTTGTTTTGATGATATTTTGAGTCTGTATTGAAAATCTCATCTCACACATTATCTTTTCTATACTTCTTTTGTAGGTAAGTGGTATTATTATTATTATTGTACTATTTGTGCTGTCTGATCAATGAACAAGACAACATAGATAATGTCAAAGAGAATCCAGCACCAGCAGAATCTAATGTATCTACTTTGGAGGAGAAAACAATGTAAGAATATAAAAACCTTAATAATTACACTTGTTTATTTATATGTACAACTTCTACAAAACATTGATATGTATAGCCTTATTCATACATTAAAGATATCTACTTATTTATCTCTCTATCTACCTATGTATTTATATAAATATATATATGTGTGTGTGTGTGTGTGTGTGTGTGTGTGTGAGTGAGTGAAGAAAAATTGGAAGTGAACCGACAGTATGTAATATTGTAAAAATTGAAAAAACACAAGGTTATAAACGAATAATGTTTAATTCGCCTACGCTGCTGTGTGTTGGTCTATTTTGATAGACCTTCATCAGGGCTTTCATTGGTATAAGGAAAAATAAATTATTACTGATAATAATGATTTAGTGTGTTGGGCTTCGTTTTGTCAATCTTCAAAATTTTGAAGATTGACAAAACGAAGCCCAACACACCAAAAATAGAGGTTCGCAAACTTTTTATTTTCAGTTATAATTTATTTTTCCTTATACAAATTATAACCAATATATATATATATATATATATATATATATATAAATTTTTCTTTTAACTAAAGTATTTTAGCCAAACAAAAAATTAATTGATTAAAAAAATATATTTAAATTTGTCACTCTATTAAAATTGTAATTGTTGAATGCAAAAAAAAAGTGTACTCAGTTTCTTATGTAGTAATCTTAATTTCAGTGAATTTCCCAATAAATAAAACTCATCATTCCTATGAAAAGAACAAAAATAGGATTTATGTAAACAATTGGTTATTGAAATTTGAAAAAAATGTTAAACATTTTATTGTGCTGTCCATCTATAAACATAAGAAAATAGAAATATTATGAAAAGGTTTATATAAATTTGAATTTGTTTATTTTCTCCAATTCTTTATGATATTTGAATTGTATGTTTATACTCATATGATATCATCATGATAATTTTGTCTCAAATGGACAATGCAAGCAAATTGAATCATATCAAAAGATAAAAATTTGTTGGTTTTTTTTTTTTCAAAATAAGAGATTTGTATGAAAATAAAAGTATTTAAGTACAAATAAAAGATCAACCTGACCAAAAAATGATGAATGTTCTCATATTTGGGTAAATATCATTTAATTTATTTTGTTTGCTTCACCCAATCACCTCTCTCATTATTTCAGGGATATCTTTCATTATTTAAAATATTTTTTCATTTCCAGTTGTGAGATATTGGTAAATTATATAGTCATATGTTTTATATCAGCTGATTCACCATAGAGTAATGGTTAGCAAAACTAGTCTCAAAGACTATTAATACTGTAGTGAGTGTTTGATATTCACCAGATATCGCACATTTATTGCTTTGTGCTTTACTAACCAAAACTTAGTAAAACTTAACCAAGGTTTTAAAATTTTGTGTGACTGAATGATCATTTTGCAACTAGTTTAATGATAAATATTTTAAAATTTGGTTCTATTTTTTCTTTTTCTTTATTTTTTTGTTTCATTGAATGAAATAAACAGAAAATATTTTGCTAAGTAAAGGAATTATCAAAAACAGGAAAATTTTAGTTTTAATTGAAGATGAAATTTGTGAATACAACGAAGAGGATTTTTAAATGAGAAATAATTTTAAAATCAGATTTTTAATTGGAAATCAAATATAGATTCTTATCTATATTAAAATCAGATATATACAATGATTATCTATTTTAAAATGTTAGCACAAATCATATTTTTAATTATTCTTCTGTTTTTATAATTGGAAATCAATTAATTTGAAATTTCTTTGCCTGTTCAACATTTTTTAACAAAACTGTTTTTAATTCAAATATTTCCCATTTCAGTTTTTTAAAATTTGATCCATTTTCTATATGGCTCACTTTAACGCTCACTTTATTCTTTTTTAAATTCTTTTAGCTAATTTAAACTTAATTAATTTCTCCACTAGAATCTTTTTAATATGTTGTTTCCTTGATTCATACAGAAAAAATATGGGTTTCATACAAATTGAAACTCAGTTTTAAATTCATACATAGAATTAAAATAAAATTATTTTAGTCATCAATGCCATTATAGTTTTAGATTGTGATTTTAATAAGAAATATATATCACACTATTTCTTTAGATTTTTTTCACTACATGTTCATGAATTTGCAAACAAAAAATGTCAATTACCAAACTGTAAAGTTTCATTTCAACTGATCAGTGGAAGGTTAACTTCATCATTTTGGTCATTTTCTAGTTTTAATAACTTATTACTAATAAATAAAATTACAGTTGATAAGTACTTTTAATTAATATTATATTATAGCTTTATATATTAAAAATATAATGGTATTTTTTTGCTATTAAAAATTAACCTACAACTAATTTTATCTAACTTTCATGCTAATAAAGATGAGCAATATAATTCAAACATTCAAAATTACATAGAAGAATATTAGCACAAAAAAATTATATTTCTGATTGTAAATGATATTCTTTCTAGTATGTTTTAACAGACATGTCATTGAAAAGTTTGTTAGGTACAATATTATAACAAATTTATTTAAAATTTAAAATTTATTTATTTCAAAATTTTACATTCATTTAAAATTACAAATGATATCATTTTGTTTATAATTGATAGCAAATTTTACCTTTTTTTCTGTAATTTATTTTAACCTTCGTTAGTAAACAATACTTTTTTAATACTGATATAGAAAAATGTTCATTTTAAAAATTATAATTTTTCATATGGATTTTTGAATGCCTACCAAGCATTATAGTAATAAGAAAAAAAATTTTCATGTTATTGAAAAACATTTGCATCTTTCTTGACATTATTCAATTTTATGAATTATCACAAATATACAACATATTAAAAAAAACAGAAATGTTGAGCAAATTGAAAAAGACTATTCCATTATAAAGCTGCCTAAAATGAGAAAAAAACCCATCCTTCTGCATTTTCTGTTCTATTAATAATGAATCATTCAAACAGGAGAAAACAACAAACAGATGAAAGAAAAAAAAGAAAGAAACCTTATAAAATAATTAAAAAAAAGGATCAGTAGAATGGTGTTATTGCTTTTTGTTGTCCAATACAACTGTGAATAAAGGGAGTTTAATCAATGAACTCTTTGATGTTACTCAGAACTTTATAACTCACTGACCGGTGGTGGCTGAAACTATTCCTCCATTCTCCATCTCATTCCATGTTTCTCAATATATTACAAGTTACATCCTCCTCCTCCTCCTGCTGATGATGTTTCACTGCAGATTTCATTCCAAATTTTGATTTGCAAAAGAAAAGTTGTATGAACGACCCAAACTGAATGGGTTTACTTTGAAAAGATGGACACTTCAAATTGGATAATTGATAAGAATAATTGGCATTACAAATTATTCTTTATTTAGACTTGAATTTATTGTAATAAATTTGACTTGACATAATGTTACTAAAATAAGTTTTTATTGTTTATAATTACTTGTATATTTTGTACTAAATGCTTTGCTTTATTATATAAAAGAATTAAATTTAAAATAGAGTTGTAAGTTGTTTTTAAGTTCTAATAGACATATTTGTTCATGAAAAATTAGTTCTTATTCTGTAATTGTAATATTATAATTTCTTTTGAAAAAATATCCATCACTTTACAAAAGCAGTTCAAACCTAAAAATATATCAATGCTAACACAGTAAACATAAACATATTCACACCTACACACACCTACAAACACACCTACAAACACACACACACACACACACACACACGCACACACACATAATTTGTATATTACAATCATGAATATAAGTGATTTATGAATCATTTATTTCATTTCTAAAAAATTATATTGATGGTTTAACAGAACCAGTTTTAAGAACAATATATTCATATTGCTATGAACATCAATACAAACTAAATACCCTGATATAAAGCATAATAGTAATTTATCCATTGTCTTCATCCATATAAATATAAGAAATTAGTATAAGAATTACCAGAAAATATAGTATGTAGATATGAAAAAATTGTTAAAAAAGTTATGACGTATTTCATATGGATATTAATCTGTAGAAATGAGAAAATTGTTAATTGATAAAATGTTTAACATACATATACACAGATATATATATATATATAGACAAACAATATATCTGCATATGGTGATTGCCACTTCTTCACAGAATAAGGCCATTTCTACAAGTAGTTCGCATGTGAGCATGCCGAGGGTCCCCTGATTCAAGTTTGTTTATTTCCTGTCACACATGAACCCCTTTCTAGGTTTCCACTCGCATGCGACCATATGTGATCAAGAATCCCAACTCTTGACAGGCAGGCTCTGCCACATAGGTAAACATGTGGTCAGTCCCAGATGTAGGAGATGTTTCCATGCCGTCTGTCATGTGCTGCTTATGCAGAGGCTACTTTAGGATGGGGTGCTCGAGCTGCCTTACCTCAATTCCATACAGCTACCATGAGGCTGCTTATACAAAAGAATGTGTACCCGGACCCCACCTCTGTCAATTGGTCCTCCTCGCTGAAGCGAACTTCTGCAAGGCTCAAGATGTCTGCCCCATATCAAGAGTTCTTTGCCACGGCTCCAGTTCATTGTCCAGGGCCCCGGGAGAAGTCCAAAAATTTCAGGTGGCTATTGTTAGCCTAGGTTTGTTGTAATGTTTTCTTGTTTTTATTCTGTTAATGTGAACAGCCACCAGCTGTAGGCTCCCGGCCAGCTTGATATTTGCTCCTTCCCAGATATCTGGGTGGGCAGTCCTACCCAGGGGCTACTCAGTCACTCACATCCTCACCACACATGTAGAAATATCTGCATATGTTGACACGCTCAACATGCTCTCCTTCCCCGAAGACTGGAATCAGTAACAAGCCGAGGCAAGATGACTGAAAGTATTTGGGGAGTGCAGGTGGATGATCTGTTGAGATCTACGGGTTCACCACACCATGGAAATTTTTTTTTTTTTTTTTTTGCTTTTTCCTAAGTTTTAACTTAGTTTAAGTCCACAGGTACAATTTTCTATTAGAAAATTGAGAGCTTATGAAATAGATGCAAATATTTTACAACAAACCAAGTACACCGGCATATAAGAAAAAAGAAATATAAACACTTAGCTTTCGACAGAAGTTGGCCATAGCATGACTTGTGTCATTCTAACTTTTACTGACTCTTACTTTCAAACAACCAATGCCTTAATAGTGAGAGGGGGTGGGGGCATGGATTTGGATTCTGGCCATTTTAACTTATTTTAAAGCAAGAGGAGTGAAATAGACTTCTTTTTTTTGTATGTATGTATGTATATATATATATGTTTGTATGTATGTATGTATATATATATATGTTTGTATGTATGTATGTATATATATATATGTTTGTATGTATCTATGTATCTATATATATACGTGTATGTATGTATCTATGTATATATGTATATATATATATATACCCTTGGACTCTAATGAAATTCTTATAGTTAAAGTTAGTAAAGTTACACAAAGATTCAGCAAAATCCTGGAAGCAACATCCCACAAAAAGCAGCTTTATATGACCATTTACCTCTTATTACATAAAACCATGAAGATGAAGATGAATCAAATTACGGTCAAGTCTCACTTTTTTCATCATAATTGATTTTATTTGTTGGGTTTGGATTGGGGCTTGATGCAGGTTGGCTTTGATAGGGGTTTGGATTGGGGCTTTGTTTTATGTAACATTGTCTTCTTCTTGATGGGGGTTGGGTTGGGGCTTGTTGAGGGTTGGGTTGGGGCTTTGGTCATTAAATAAGAACAGTTTGAGATTAGATATTTTTTTCATTTCATTTTATTGCAAAGATTAAAAACAAAAACTAATTCAAAGTTAAGATTTTTGATCTTCCCTATTTATGTCTAGTGAGTGACGATCACACAATAATTTTACTTATTTTATTTGTTAGATGAACATTAAATGGATAAATGGATAAAATGGTTCTTTAAAATTATTTCAATGATATTATATATGCATAGATTTTCACCAAAAAGAAAATCATGTTTTGTTAACATTTCAACTTTACATACACCAACTTTAAACCTAAAGAAAAGTGCATGAATTAATTAAAAATTCAGATGAACATTTTAACCTTTAATCTTTTCAGCCAGATATACCTTTCAATATGGCAATTTTTTTATTTACTTTAGGATAAAAATAAAATCTCCAAATTGGACTTTTAAAAAATGTTGCTTCAAATTTTGTTTTATTCATTTACATTTTGTAATTGATGAAAAGCTAAAAACTCATTAAAAACATATTCAATAGAAATTACATAAGTAGCGAAAAATGATTTTAAACAGTATTTATATTGTGTAATTTGTGAATTTAATCTTTTTTTTAAATTTATAATCATCTGAAAATGATTTCTTTGAAAAGCTTCTATCTGTTTCCAGAATTGCTATTAGGATTTTCATCATTCATCAATCATGAAGAATTTATTTAGTTTATTTAGAATTATTCTGGTAATCTTTGGATTTTTCATTATGCATACTGAATCCCAATTCAGTATATTGTGATTGTTGATTCAATAAGTTCAAGATCAACATTTTTGAAGTATCTCTTGAAGTACAATTTTAAAGTGCAGTTTGGGAGCATCTCTAGGACATGTGCCTTCTTTCAGGACATAATGAAGTACAGTATATAGAATATAGTGTTTTGACATTCTGTTGAGATATCCAGCCTATTTGTGAAAGTTAAACTTAAGTTTTCTTGATATTGGTTTTGACTTAGTAATTGTGAACATGTTATTGTTTTTTTGTCCTTTCAGGAGAATCATCAGATAGATTTTAGGTATCTTGTATGGAAGGCACTTACTCCTTAACCCAGTCTCCTGGTAGTGGTATGTAGGCTTGCGTTCAATGCTATACAATAGTACATAGACCCATAATTGTCATAGTGTGATGAATATTTCACCAAACTCTTGGTCAGATCAACAAAAGCAGTGGTTGACATGGTTCTCTTAATTTTCAAGCAGTGCACCCACTACTGCACACAGAATATCATGTCTGTTATAAGAATGAACTAAATGAAAACCAGAGAGATTCAGAGAAGATGTCTTCTATTAAAATTTATGAGAGAGAATTAATTGTACCAGGATTTTTGCATCCACATAAAGAGATTAGTCAATAATTATGACAGTCACTTCCATTCCCCACTTTTTTTTTTTTTTAACAGTTATCTTTACATATTTATGGGTGGCAATTTTGATGAACTAACAGAAGAATATCAATTAGTGCATTTATCCAGTGAAAGAAGTAAACCATCTCTTCAAAAATTCACCTGGAATTACAAATTATCCAGTTGCATTGTTGGGCTTTAGTCATGAGAGGACCACCACAACTTCATTTTTGTTTTGGTTCATTTAATTGTAACCACAATTACATAATATAAACAAATTTTCCATTTAGCTTTGTTAAAAATTTGCATTTTGTAACCCAAACCAACAGAAGAAAATGGTGGTCCTTAACTTTTGAGTGGTATATATATATATATATATATATATATATATATAATATATACATATATATATATATATATATATATATATATATATATATATATATATATATATATATATATATATATATATATATACATATATATATATATATATATACACATATATATATATACATATATATATACATATATATATATATATATATATATATATGTATGGAGGCGCGTGGTCTAATGGTTAGGGCCGTAGGAAATGGACTCATTGACCTGAGTTCAATTCCTGGACGAAGCTCTTGGCATTTCACATGGTACTTTGGGAAAGGTATGAATCCAATTCTCTCTCCAGCTATGGGTAAATAGCAGCACAAACTGGGCTCTTTAACCGTGGCTATGTAACCAGTCTAGGAGAAGGAAAACTCTGAATTCAAACCAGTTAAACTCTGTTTAAGAAATTTGACCTTGTGTTGCATCCTGCTCATGTTGAGGGGTTGGTAAATATATATATGTTTATTGTAGAAACTATACATTTATATTAAAATAGTTTATACATACATACACAAACAGGTCAACTGAATTTTGTTTTTTCTTTGAAGGTTTTGACTTGGTTTAAGTGACCACAAATCAAATTGAAACCATGAATTAATCCTCTACTTTATTCACTGTTAAAATACACGCATAGCTCATATTTATTATGTATAATATTATATATAATTCCTTTGTTTTATTTTCAGCTACATTGTTATATTAAATAATCATAACTAATATATTGGAAAAAAAAAATAGATAAAACACATAAAGATGTATTCAATTACACAAATAAACTATTATATTTGTTCATTATAGTAAATCATGAAACAACTCAAATGTTTCCTCTTTTGTATCCCAGTTTTGTTTCTGAGAAAGTTTCTTAAAAAATCAAATACAATGTTTTGAATTTTTATAAGAATGAAGGCAAAATGAGCAAGCATCTAGGTCAGTAGATTAAACCCCCCAAAACCTCAAGATTAAACCCCCCAAAACCTCAAGATATTCTTTTGTTTTGTTTTTAAATTTGTTTTGTGATAAGCCCAAGTATGAATAATGTCACCATTTTATTTCTGAAAAAAAATTATTTTATTGACACATTTAGTCTTACTGTGTGTCCCTCAGTATGAAAATCATATTTTATCAAAATGAACCCTTTCTCTGGCAAAAGAGAAATCTCTTATTTGTCTTTATTTCTGTTCACTTTACTTTCCTAAACAATTATCTTAATTTTTCCTTTTTTCCCATCTCTCTTTTTTTTCTTCTTATGTTTCTTTTTTTTTTTTTTGGCTTCTGATTTTGCCTTCTCTTTTCCACTTGTAGAATTTATTGCTTTTCTAGTTTCTTCTATTTTTCCCAGAAACATTTTTTGCTTTCGTTTTTATAAAGTTTGGTTCTGCCAAATCCCTTCTTTGCAAAGAATACAAAACAGAAACAATTTAAAATAACTCCAAAGAGAATTTAGTCTTTTAGAAATTCTATTTGTCTTTCCATAGTTTTGAGTTTTGTCTCAGAAATTTATTTTCTTCTCATAGACCTATTCTTTTCCTATAATCTGTCTGTTAACCAGTTTTGTATACAAAATCTTCAAGTTTTTAACTTTGTATTTTGAAACCAAAACATGTAAGCAGTCTCCTCCTTTTTAAAACTGAAAACTATTTTTCTTTCTTTCTTTTCTATTTTAAACAATTGACCTTTCAGGAAATATTTCAAGGTTTCTTCAACTGACAATTTCTCCTTTTTCACATGTGTCTTATTCAAAGATTTCTTTTTTTTTTATCAATAAACTTTGGACATTTCTTCTTTCTAATTTGTATGGATAAGCCAAGATTTAAGAAAGGATAAACATTACTCATAAATATCTTCTGTAATATAAAAAAAAATCCCAATTTCCATCTGACATTTTGAATGATCTCAAATAGTCAATTATCCATTAGATTTTACTCTATTATTTTTATTTATCTATTGGTGTATGGTTGAACATGTATAAAATATGTGAATTATATTTTGTATAAATTTAGCAAAACTTATCCAAAATACATTTTTGCTTAACTTTTAATTTTAATGAAAGAAATACATTAAAACTATTAACTGTAATAAGTGTTATCTATTCACAATAAAGTGTGTTTTATTTGTCATATAGTTAATAAGACTTGAAATAAATAATCATTAGAAACTAAACTATTGATATCAAGAAGGGGATGGGGAAGGATTAATTACAAGTTAATCTAAATCTCTAAGAAAATGATCATTCAAGATTCAAAGATTTAAGTATAAAATTTCCATCCTATTATTATATACATCCACATTAATATTTTGTGTAATGTCATGATCTTCTAATTAAGAAATTTCAATTTTCGGGGATTTTTGTTTGTTTATTTATTTTATGGTTGAGTCTAAACAAAATCAGCATATTTGCAAAATGGCCAAAGTTAAAGGGAAAATTAATAGAAAAAATTTTGATTAAAATAAAACATGACAAAAATCTAAGTAATTGGTGGCATTTTATTATTATGTGGGGATTTTAATCAATAAAGGTTTTGTTATGGGGGGATTTTAATCAATAGGTGTTTTTTTTATTATGTGTGTGGGGGGAGGGGGAGGGTTGTACAGTCATTAATTGTAGATAATTCAAATGTATTCATCATCTATAAACTTTCTTTTTAAAAAAATTTGATTTAAATAGACTGAAAAAGTCTGAAGAATTTATAAAACCTATTTATTCTTTTAATGTTTCAGATTTTATGATAGCATAATTTTAATGACTGATTGTCATATAAAATCTCAAGTAGGAATTATATGTATTGGCATGTATCAAAACAAGGGATCTACATCCTGATCTTAACACACAAATCAGCAGCAGCAGCTGGTTCTCTAGAACACAAACGTTGTCCAAGAGAAGAGTAAAGAAGAATACAAATTGGCATTAATGTTATCAGAGGAGTTGCTATTTTTGTCAACAATTCCCATAATACACCTGTATCTCCATCATGTGAAGTAACACAATTTATATTCATACCAGTTAATTAAAATCCAAACTTTTTACTAAAACAACTACATCCAGATAAATATTCTTTCAAAACATTTGAGAGAATTCAACCAAAAAAGCAATGCTATGATTATTGATGAAAGTGATTCATTTCAGAAATGTATATTTATGACAGATTGTTTTTTTTTTTGGTTTAATGGCTTATCAACCTTTGTGGGTTATTTAATACTAAAGCCATTATTTTAGAAAAACGTTAGTGGTACTTTTAACCTACAACTGGGGGATGCTTCGTTTCACAAAGGTTTTAGTCTGAAAGTGAATGTAATAGCGTGACTGAAGTTTGAACTTGCTTACTACGATTTTGCAATCCAGCACATTAGCCACCACATCATTTAGACTCTGTATACAAATTGCATTTAGTCATATAAAAATATAATAGAATATAAGTTATTTTTTCTTTATTAAATTTTGTTCATACAATTTCAATAGAAACATTATTTGCAGAAAGACAAAATTTCAATTTCTTTTTATATTGTTTATTCAATGATTTAAATAACTTTCTAATTCTTAAAAGGATTTTATAAAATAAAGTCAATTATTCATTAGAACAAAAAAACTTTTTTATTTTAATTTTTCATTTAATAAACTTTACTTTCATTTGTTGTTCTTATATTTTTTTCCATTCTTGAAATAAATTGTCTCCAATTTATCAATAAGCTTTTTTAGATGTCATTAACATATTTTCTCTTTTAAAAAGTTTTTATTATGAATGAACATCATTTTTAGAATCAACATCTAATTCACCAGGTGTTATGCCATTTCTTTACTGATATATTTTGAATTTTTTGCCAAGTTATTTATAATAAATTTGTATGATTTTACCAAAAATATTGAAAATATATATCTTATTGCTTAATATGCTGAACAAATGCAATAAATTGCACCCTAATTTGAAGCACTGTCCATAGAGTTGCAAATAAAAGATTCTTGAATAAGCAGAATATTTCTATTTTAATTTTTTTTTAATTTAAAAAAGCATAAAAGATACAATGTTTCAATGTAATTGCTTTATTTTTATTCAATATCAATTTTTGTAAAAAAGTATCCTACCTAGGGCAGTTGCGCCTAACCCCTTTAAAGTACTCTCCTTGGGACATGATGTATTTATACGAATATCCCTTCCACTTCTAAAAACTGTCATTTTTGGGGATCATCATCAGATGCTTAATCTTATTCTCCTTAATCACATCTAGAATGTTTCATCTGCAATTTTTCACTTTGGGAAAAGCCAGAAATCATGGAATCACAGGGAACTAAATCTGGATTTTGAGGAAAGCTTGGTAGGATGATGCATTGTTTTGTCTCAAACTCTACACAAGACATCACTCTACTAGCTTAGTCTTTGTGAATGTGATAGTCACACAGTACACAAGTTTACTCATTGTCATTTCACTGTTAACTGAATTACCATACAGAAAAGTGTATGTTCTTATATGTGTCCTAAAGTCTCCTTTAATTGGTTACCATGTCATATCAAGATTGTATAACCTGTTCTCAAGATATTCTATATTATTGGATATATTCAAAATGGTCTTTGGATGTATATATATTTGCCTTTTCTCATTTACCCCTTTTTTAATAATTGTATTGTCTAATGATGGCATTTTTAATTTAACATTTGAAACAAATAATTAATCAAATAATTCCTTTATATTTTGATTATAACTCTTATCATCTTTAACAAATACACAACTACCAAGAGAAGTTAAATACAATTTGTTTTCCTTGTTAAGTTAAAGCTGGCTGAAAATTTGATAATCTCATCAGCATAATAAAAAAACATCTGTTGTTTTGTTAAATATTTGCACAATGAATTTATTTGTATAAAAAAAAATCAGATACACTTTGCTATAATATGTATTAATAAAAAAAATGATAACAGATTATTTCAATGCAGTTAATAAAATATGTACTGAATCTGAAAAAAATCTATATTCTCGCATACAATGAATTGCAAGTAAAATTGTTTTTGCATGATAAATACTGTAATAATCTCCTAAGATACTAAAAGAAATACTATTAAAACATTAATACTACAATTAATAAGATAATAACATTAAAGAATAAATAAGTAGAATGACTCATTAAAGAGACATAAACTGACTTCAACTTTAAATATTTTAATATTTCTTCAAAGTTTTCAATTGGAATCTGCTTTTGGCAACCATTAAACTTCCTGTTGAGTCTTTATAGAATTTATTTTGTAATGAAATGAAAATAAACAGAAAATCAAAACCAATAATACAATATATTATTTAGAATTTTCTATGGACAGTGCTTCAAATTAGGGTTCTATTAAAATATCATTAATTCATAAACATATATTTATGTGTGTGTTTATGTGTGCACATACACACACACATACACAAATTATATATATATATATATATATATATATATATATATAACTTTATTAATCTACCATACAGATACATACATTTTCTAAGTTAAAATTCCTGTCAACAGCGAACCACTGTTGTCTAGCTGAAAACTTTCTTCATATTTGTTAGATGTTTGTTTGATTGAGCACATATAATATAAGAGCAGTGATAAAATGGAAGCCATTGAGATGAAAAGTCATAATCCACCAAAGGCAAGTAGCTATCAACCAAAATCATTTTCTGGCACAATGTCAATTTTGTACAATATTCAGAATATGGAAGTAAAATAGTCAGGTAAATAGAAAACTAGTAGGAACTAGTTGTTAGATAGATTGGCAAACTATTAAGTGAATATTTTAATTGTTACCAACCAACCTTAGCTTCTCTTAGTGCATCTTTGTTACCAGTGTGTTGATCAAATAAATAAAAGGTTTCTTAAGATCTTAACAAGAATTTTGATACAGAATATTTTGAGCGATTATAATAAGAATTGAGTATTTATTTATTATATCAAAGTAAGATATCAGAGATTACCTTTTAATATTTTTTCAATGAATATTTCTCAATCCTTATTATAATCATTAGTTTTGACTTGTACTTTCTTTCATCATTTTAATTTTTAATTGCAATAAAAAGCAATGAAATTATAATTAAAAAGATAAAAGAAAATATAAGTCAAAATTTAAAATGATTGCTTCTTAATTATCACAGATCTGTTTTTGTCAGTGATTAATTTTTTTATCAATCAGGATAATTATTAAAGATAGATGAACATATTTCAGTAAGAATTTCAATCTTTAGCCAACATTTTTATCATCTTCAAAAATCAAACTGATTCAATTGACTTAAGATTAAATTGTAAATCTTCCATAAGAGTAAAATAACTATTACTATTACTGAGTTTCTTAATACAGGCCATAAAAATTAATTCATAAATTATGATTATTTAAAGATACTCCAATTAAAATAGAGTTTGTTTTTGTTTTTTTCCTCTCAGTAGATCAGAAATATATGATCAGAAATATAGACATATGGACAAAATATAATTAAAAAGCTACTGGAAAAGTTTGAAAAATCTTGTTTTAAATTAAAAATCCTTATGGGAAGTTTTTTAATTTATCAAATACTTGAACCTTTGTTTCCTTTTAAACTATTCTTAGATAAAATGGTTAAACAATTGAGAAACTGAAGAAGTTCAAAGACCTATAAGTTTATATAATATTCAAAATAATTATTTGAGAATGTTTTTTAAATAATTGATTAAAATCATAATAATTTAAAATTACATTTTTATTCAAAATAATTATTTGAGAATGTTTTTTAAATAATTGATTAAAATCATAATAATTTAAAATTACATTTTTTCAAAATAATTATTTGAGAATGTTTTTTAAATAATTGATTAAAATCATAATAATTTAAAATTACATTTTTATTCAAAATAATTATTTGAGAATGTTTTTTAAATAATTGATTAAAATCATAATAATTTAAAATTACATTTTATTCAAAATAATTATTTGAGAATGTTTTTTAAATAATTGATTAAAATCATAATAATTTAAAATTACATTTTTATTCAAAATAATTATTTGAGAATGTTTTTTAAATAATTGATTAAAATCATAATAATTTAAAATTACATTTTTATTCAAAATAATTATTTGAGAATGTTTTTTAAATAATTGATTAAAATCATAATAATTCAAAATTACATTTTTATTCAAAATAATTATCTGTCCATTTTTTAAATCTTATGTTTCATCAGAAAGCTTGAAACTTATTTTATGTGATTTTCATTCGTATTAATTTGACATTTAGAACCTTTTCTAGGCTACAATTTTCTTTCAACAAGAAATGAGTAAATTTGAGAAATAGAATGAATTGAATTCATTTCTCAAATTTACATGTGTTTGATTAATTTTATTGTCTTTATGACTATTTTTTTCTTGTAAGCATCCATATTTATAAATGGAAAATTGCAAAAGATTGTTTTCTTTTTAAATATGTGAAATCAATTTTTCAGTCATGAGATGATATCATTATAAATCACCAAATGTTTATCTTCATCTGGCATTACATAACTCAAAGATAAACTGAACCCTTACTTTATGTCCGTTAGGTAAGCTAAACTGAATCTTTATACTTTTGTGTAGCTGTATAAAGTAATGACCTTTTTCTATAATGTTTTATAGTCACTGAAAAATTAAGACTAAAAAAAGTCAACATTAGGAATGTTAACATCATGATAATATTAACTTATAAGTCCCCACAAAATTATGATTTTAGTGTTATTATGGCCAGTTTACATGACCTAAAATCCCAATCAGAGGACAATTTTTCACATAGTTTTTTTTTTAATTTCATAAATAACCAGTTAGTTGTATTCTGAATAATTCATAGTTTATCAAAAAACTGAAAAGATAGCGAGACACTTCAAAACAAATGTAAAACTTTTGTACTACTGCTTCTTACTGTACACAGACATGGCTGGACATTACTTAATTACATCTTGAGTTTTTATTTGTAATAGTAGTAGTAGTACTAGTAACTACAACTACTACTAATAATAATAATAATGATAATGTAGTTTGCTCTTAAATCAACATTAATGAATCAATATTGAAGGTTCAGTATTTAATCTCCTGATAATACCCTTCAGCAAAACAAAAACACACACAGTAGATGTCTGTAGTTGTAAAATGCACCATAAATCTAAAAAAGAGAGACTGGTCAGTAATTTCCCTAACACTAGTTCCTCTGTTAACTCATCCTTGTTAAGACAACCAACAACTGGATAAAATCAACCATTATCACTTTGGATAAAGAATTCTGTGTGTGTATAAAATGGATAAATCTTTTCTGTGTGTATGTAATGGATATATCTTTTGAAGCAAACAACTTGTCTCTCTCTCTATACAAATGCTGACCTACAACTGACATTCATCTCCAAATGAATTAAGACATTTATTAACAAAAACTGTTACCATTAGTCTTTTAGTTGGTCTACCTTTACCAAAAACAATTTGCCTATATAAATTTCCGTCTAAATCTTTGAGATTATTATTTGTTTATGTACTCAGACTCATTTCCTCATTTTGATTGTTGTACACTTCAGCCTTTTTTTTCACATGTCTGGTGGGAATTTTAAACTGAACTTTTTATTCAATCGCCAAGGGTAGATCCTTCTCATCCGAATTAGTCATTTTTAGAGTTGCTTGTATACAATGTTTCATGCAGTGCCAGATCTAGGGATTGAACTCACAACTGACTGTTAACCAGATACATTTTAACCAACCTTTTATCCACTTGCACTAGGCCATTGTCCCATACAACAATTCAATGGTGGTACTTTGAAACCTTAGGCCTAATGACATTTTGTCTGCCTCTTCAATTTAACTAGAGTATATCTCTTATACTATTCATAATATAGTAGTAAGTAGTAGAATTCTTTAGTGACTGTTCTTTCTTTCTTAATTGGAGACTCTCATATGGTTTTCATAACTATGCTATGACTATTACAAAGGTACTAGAGCCTAACATATGTGCCAATTCTTTCAATCATCTTATTTTCAAATGTTATTGTCTATCATTCAGTCTTCATATAACAAGATTTGAGGACTGCCCTTTTCTCTTGACAAATGATCAGCTACACCTGATTTCATTGTCTCTCTGCAAATTATGACTTTCCAATGTTCCTCAAACTTAAAATTTAGTGAATGGCTAGTCTCTTACTTATCTTCCTTTCTTCAACTTCTTGGGATGGACACTACACAATGCTTGGTCATGTGCTCTTCTGATAGAGGTGTGCTTTCACAGAGATATCACTTGTATAAACAAACACAACAACAGAGCTGTGTATAAAACATCTTTAATGCTGGTTCATGCTAATATGAAGGAGTGTTTCTTCCCTTAATAAGAAAACTACACAATAGGGGGCACAATAAGGGAGGTAAGTCAGGGGGAGGTCATATATGCAACAGGTGGGAATATTTTGAATACTGTCTTGATATTCTATATACTACATACTACCAAGAATTTTTCCATGAAGAAAAGTGTATCTTTACTTGCACAATAAAGAGTCTCTTTGTGAATGTATACTTTAGTATCAGTATCAGTAAATCATGTTGTGCATGTATAAAAGAGGAAGTAAATTGTTTGTTGGAATGTTTATGTGAATATATGTGTTTGCCTTGTTGTATTAATGTGTCTTGACCATAACAATTCAGTATCACCTTGTGTCTGCCTTGCATTTAATCTAAATGTGAAGGTACTGTTTACTGCTTTGGAGATTAGTTGGTCTTTTCCTATTCTGTTGTTAATGGATTGGGCTAGTTTTTATAAAATTTTAAAGAGGATTTAAAAATGGCCAAATGTAAGAGTGGGAAAATTCTGTTCAGGTAAAGTCAAGGGGCAGGTCAAATTTGCTTCCCTAATTAATGGAGGTAGTTTATTTTTTATAGTAACAATAATTCTGTTTTCTAAAGAAAGATGTTTTAGTTTGCAGAGAGAGAAGGATATTGTAATAAATCAAAATTTGAAAAATTGTTGGACAAAATGGCCAACAAACATTTCACCGATGGGCATTTACCCAAACTGACATTTTTCTGTGAGATGCCCATTATCCCCAAAACTAATTCAGCAAATTCAATTTTAAATTCAGAACCCACAAAATACTCTAAATACATTAAGAAATCCTTGGTAACATTTTTTTTTTAGTTGTAATCATTTTTTTTTTATTAATTCATGGTGATATATATATTTTATCATGCAAATATATAATGTATGTATGTACCATAAAATACTATTTGGTTATTTATATTAAAACTGATACAATATTATGCAGTATTATAATACAAAATTAGAATAAACTGTAGCAAAAGTTAGAATTCTTCTTCTAACTGCACAGTCAAGTGCTGTATGAATTATGACTTATTCTGATTTTACTAGAAGTTTTCATTCACAAATAATCCAAATGGTTAAAAGTTCTAATCTAATATAAATATAGTTGTTAATATTTATTATATCTAATTTCTTCAACTTATAAATGAAAATTAAGTACAAATAATTTTGATCTGCACAGCATTTGTTTTACTACAAAATACATTTTAAAATTTATCTAACATGCAAGGAGTTTTCACATTTTCTGTTATCTTTTCTTGTGAATTTTTTAAATATACAATTTTTTAATCTATTATGAAAATGATTCATAAGGACATTTATGAACAGCTTTTATTTTTCAAATCCAAGTATAACATTTATCAGTTGACATCACAGACAGGTCATTTAATATGATCTGAATAACTGATAATCTTTTTTAATTGGATTTACTTTTTATATAAGTTAATTGCTCCTTTTGCCTCCATTATTTTCTTCTGTGATTCAAAAGATTCATTTTACAACATTCAACTGGTGCAATTTTACATCAGACAATCAAACACTCAATTTATTTCCAACTTTTAGAGAAACTACTCAATTTATTTTACCATAGACTAATGGGGAATTGTAAAGGAAATTCAGCATACACATGAGATCACTTCTAATTAAAATTTAATTTATGTTTAGTGAGACTTTATAATATCATAGATTATTTTTTCATTTTTTCATTTGTTATCACAATTAGATTGCATTTCAACAATCTCTAATTTAATATGCAAAGTAGAAATTGAATTCTTAGGTCTTTAACACAAATCTATGTTTGGATTGATTTTATGGTATTTTATAAAAAATGATAAAAATACATTTACAGTCAAATTATAGTCTGACTATGAGACCCTTTTAGTACAACTGACTTTTTGATTGTTTTTCTTTTAATTAAATTTTTGCTTTCAGATATCATTGAAACATTTAGTTGAAAATTGTTAATTCTATACTTACTGACTTATTTATTTATTTTGTTTTTATTGAGATTTCAAAAAGTTGATTGTGACATCATCTAAAACTTTAATATTGTTCTGTAATTTTGGTTCTGTGCAAACATATATATTGTGTGTATATATGTAACTGTGTATATGACTCCTTTGCTGTCTGGCTGATATTGACCTTACGTCACACTGATGACTTTACTTACTTATATATATAGTACACACACACACACACACACACACACACACACAGATATATATATATATATATATATATATATATATAGTGTGTGTGTGTTTGTATGCATATGTCAATGTATGTATATATATATATATATATATATATATATATATATATATATATATATGTGTGTGTGTGTGTGTGTTTTGTAATGTAGTTGAGAAGAGAAAGAGACTGTCCTGATGAACATTGTACCATTTCCCATTTCTACAGAATGCCAAAAAGAAACTGACAAACAAATAATCTAACCAACAGGTAAGGGGAATGGATATGTTAATATGGAATAGACAAAGAAATGTTGTTGTCTAAATGTCTATTAAGTGAAAAGTTTTCTTGTTCAGAATTTGTGAAATGGACCTTTCTTAGCATTTCATACATTTGGTCATTTTTTTTCTGTGTATGTGAGAGGTGTAGTCACGTGGCTTCTAATGGTACTGCATGGCAGTCGGGGGAGAAGAAGACCAATATTGTAGAAAAGGAAGTTTGGCATTCAGAGCATAGACTTACTTCTGTTCTTTTTTTTTGGGGGGGAGGGAGGCTATGATAGTGGAAAGGGAGGGTCAGCATTCAGACCATGGACTAGTAATACTTCTGATTTAGTGTTGTTGCAGTCTTGTTGGATGACTGTGAGTTCTTTGTAGGAATGGTCATGTATAGAGCCATAAAGTGGATCAATATTCTGCAGATGAGCGACATGGATATTTGCCATTAAAAGAGGTCAATATACAATATGCACATTGGCATGGATAGAACCATTAAGTGGGTCTCTTACATATGCACATGTTTTCTTTGGAAAGGACCATAAGTGAGGGATCAATACAAATTGCATGTATTAACAAAGGGGGGTCATTAGTAGAGGGATCTCAATCCAGCACTTGTTTTAATGGGTAGGGATTTACATAAGGTCACTATACAACATGCATGCTGACATGGATATGTGTTAAAGTAGAGCTTTTAGGATTATATAAGATGTGAAGCTACATGAATAATTTCATAAATGGTTAGGTCAGCCATGTATGTTGTTTATGAAAAAAAAACATGATTTGTTTATAAATATGTCCATGTGAGTTTGCTTTTTCCTTTAAAATTGGAGCCTGGAAGTAAATTCTGTTCTATTTTTAGACCTGTACAATATATATATATATATATTATATATATATATATATATATATGTGTGTGTGTGTGTGTGTGTTTTAATATCTAAAGTATCTTTTGTAATGTTTTATCTATTTCCTATTTTGTTATCTTTATCTTGTAACATCCTGTTGTATTTGATTAAAGAGTGTCATGTGCTTTAAGGGATTTTTGCTCATTTTGTGTTTGAGTGACAGGAGAATGTGAATGTTGATACTTTTCTGTTTACTATTGTTTTATGAATTGCTTATTGACATAAGCAGGATTAATTCTGTCAATAGCAATTCTGTCAGGTTTTCCTTTTTATGACTGAAATTTTTATCTCCTCTGCTAACAACTTTGTTTACACCTGTATTGCTGGAACATATGTTTTTGTTTCAAACAAATGTTTCTTATAAATATATATTCACAGGTGTAGATAATCTGTGTTGGTATAAATGTAATAATGACATTCTGCTTTTTAGTTCTTGCACAAATTTTGTTGTTGGTAAAAAAATGTATGTTTTCATCAAAATACTGACCATGCTGCCTTGCAGCTGCCTGTGGAAGCATTCAACCATCCCATTTGCACAAGGGTGATAGACTGTGGTTTTTATGCCTGGTTCCTAGAAGATTACTGAACTCTTGGAATAACATCGAGATTGTTCCTCTGTCAGTAAATTGCAATCTATTCAGTTAGAATACTTTTGGCAAATGTCTCAGCTGAAATATCCTTCATGACTATCACTGATGACCAACAGCTAAATCTATTTACAATGATCAGTAAATATGTAAATCTCTACAATGTTAACATGTGTGCTAAATATGCCTCTGGGGGATTTTGTGTTCCTGTGGATTTGGTTTTTCTAACATGCCAAATAAATATTCTCTTAGTTTCTTATGTCTCATGTCAGATTTGGTCAAACAAAATGTTCAGTGACCAGTTTTACTGCAGCACATTTGCTTGAATGAGACAATTCATGAAAATATTGCAAAACTTATTGTCTGGTATTATTTGCTCACAGTTATACTTGTGGAGTATCAAAGTAAAATTTCACATTGCTAAAAGAGACAGGTAATTCCATTAATTTGAGTGAAGTGTATTGTTTTATGTGTAAAAGTTTGTTCCTTAACAATTAATTAAATTATAAAATTTAAAGAATTGGAATCAAAAGATGCAATTATAGAACATGAAAGTGTGTTTAATATTCTGTTCTCTCAATTGGACACATGTCTGATGTTAGAAGAAAATTGGAAGATGTAATCAAACTGATTTCTCATGGAGGATATTTGTAAATATGTGTATGTAATGCAATGGTTTGTGGTTTGTATTCATAATGAAATGTCAACCTTCAAGGAATTGTTAAAAATGTATAATTGAAAGATAGATTGCAAATAGTTCTTTTGTAAAGGTTATATACTTTGTTTATGTATTGTGCATTGTATCCAAGAGAAAATGCATAAAATGTTTACATTGTAAAAAATGTTCTTTGTGTGCAGGCATATGTATGTGAGAATGTCCTTGCAAAAGAAAAAAGTATTTTGTAGAAAGAAAATCTTGTATATGAGCTTGTGAAATGTTTTACTGGAGATAATAATTGAGTTACATACCCAGCAAGAATCTTGCTTTATTTATTCTGCTGTGTCCACAAGTGAATGTGTTTCAGCCAGTGTGCCATGTGTGTGACAGCAAATTGTAGTTGACTCTTCAGCTTCATTGATACGTTGGTAGATTTTGGATAGTATTGGATGTTAGTCTAGTTGCCAATTACTATATCTGCCATGTTCTTCCATGGAAGGTTTTATTAGTGATTTTTATAGTAAACTAGTCGGTTCAGTCCAACCAAAATTCAAATATTTAATCTTTTATTGTCATACTGTTTTTGGAATCACATGATCTGTTTACAACTGCATCCGTGTGAGATTGCTTTCCCCTCGAAAATTGGCATCTAAATGTATGTTCTTTTTGCTCTACTTTTAGACTTGATACAAGGTTTATTTTTATTTATCTTATTTATATTTTAAAGGGGCCCAACTGCTGGAGTTACTTCTGATATATATATATATATATATATATATATATATATATATGTGTGTGTGTGTGTGTGTGTGTGTGTGTGTGTGCATATATACATAAATATGTGTGTGTGCATATATACATAAATATGTGTGCATGTGTATATAAATGTATATATAAATATATATACATGTGTGTGTGTGAATATATATCTATATCTATATTGATATTATATATATATTAAAGGGCAGAGGAAGCTAATGGCTCAACGGCCATCTAGAACATTATTTCTGGGAGTGTTGGACCCCTTATTCCTTGTTAGGTTATCCACCTAGGAGAAGGACAACTCTGATTTAACACTTGCGATTGACTGGTTTTGATTGATTACTGGTTATCTTGCTTCAGTTTGTCACTGGATAATAATTATGAAAATTTAGAGAGTGGTATTCGTGTTGACCACCATAATACAAGGATGTACAAATGTTCCTTTGCTTTCTTTTTATCTATTAACCTCTCAAAAAGTCCCAGGGCGATGAAACTCTTATCATAATGTCCCAAATGCAATGGGCAGGTTTGTTGTGCATATGAGTGATGTTAGAATTCCAAAGCAACTCCTTTACAGTCAGCTGCATGATGGCAAAAGGCCACAGCATAAGCCTTGGGAGAGGTATAAGGATTGCTTAAAAAAAATAGATCCTAACAACTGGGAAAAGCTGGCATTAAAGAGAACTGACTGGAGAATTCATGTGGGCGATGGCTGTACCAGTTTTGTACCAGATTTGAATGCAAATCCCAGGAACAAACAATGTGTCTTGTGCAATCTGTAACAAAGTCTGTAAGTCAGCTTCTGGTCTTAAGAGACATATGGTGGTGCATAAGCATAACATTTTATCATCTGATACAATGGGAAGGACTTCCTTCCTATGTCATATTTGCATCAAACTTTGTGAATCTGCAGCAGGTTTGATGAGTCATTTGAGGGCTCATGCAAGGAAAGGTTCTGGTGATGGAGTTATAGGATTGTGAGGGACGGCAGTGATCTGTAAAGATTATGCTATTGTTTTCTATATTGATAATATAGTTTTCTATATTTATAAGTAAAGAGTGCTCAATATCATTGATAGATCATGTATATCTAAGTGCATTGTACCCAAGAGAAAATGTTAAGGTAGTGGAGTCATGATGCAGGTGTACACCACATCAGTTCCCCACTTAACCACATTGATCCAAGTTGTGCTACTTATGTGCTGAGTTGACAAGTGCCAATATCAAATTCAGAACCTCATGATTCTGAGACAGATGCTTTACTGACTGAGCTTAACCATATATTAAACAAAATTGTTCAATATATGGTTTTTAGGGAATTGTTTGTCAATTAGATTAATAAACATTCTAATAATTTTGGTTTTGACAGAATTG
Source organism: Doryteuthis pealeii (assembly GCA_023376005.1). NCBI lineage: Eukaryota > Metazoa > Mollusca > Cephalopoda > Myopsida > Loliginidae > Doryteuthis > Doryteuthis pealeii. The sequence continues at coordinate 72,230,076 of CM042158.1, forward strand.
TTGAAAAGTGGGTTAGAATTATTTTTCTTCTTTAGCTAATTTTATTATTATCATTATTAGTATAACAGTAAATGCTATTATTATTATTCACTCCTTTTGAGTTTTCACATCAGCATATGGCTGATGGTCTTTCACTGGAGTCTGAGTGACAGCAAGTCTCCTCAGGTCTCCAGGACTCTTCTAAGTATTTTAGCAGATTGCAGTAGTGCAGTATTCTGGATGGTCTCAATCTTTCCTCTGATGTCCAGATTTTCCAATCCCTTTGGGACCGTTCCAAGTGCACCAACTACAACTGGTATCACTTTGACTTTCATATTCCATAACTTTTTCAGTTCTCTGGCAAGGTCCAGGTATTTGTCCATTTTTTCATTTTCCTTCAGCTTCACCCTGTGATCTGCTGGAACTGCAAAATCCACCAGTTGACAAGTTCTTTCTTTTTTGTTTATCAACACTAGATCTGGTCTTCTTGCTGGGATAAGGTGATCCCTTTTTATCTCAAAGTCCCAGAGAATTTTATGCATTTCATTCTCAAGAACAGATACTGGTTTATGCTTATACCATTTTGTTGTATTATTATTATTATTATTATTATTATTATTATTATTATTGCTCTTACTCTCATTTTTTTTATTCTGTTTTGTTTTTTAGTCTATTTTTGTCTTTGTTATTTGATTGTTGGGTTGTTGGGTTTAAATGGCATGTCAATTCATCTGGGCTTATTTTCTGCCTAGAGGTTAGGATTTTTATGTAGTTAGGGGGCCGGGTTAGCTCAGTCGGTAGAGCGTTCGGCTAGAAACCATAAGGTTCCTAGTTCGATATCGGTCCCCGCCAACTCAGCATATGAGTAGCACAGGGATGTGTGCGGTAAAGTAAGGAGCTGATGGTAGGTGTGGCGCTCCACCTCAGATGCTAAAACAATCTCCTTGGTCTAGCGCTATTGAAAAGGGGATAGACTCCCTCGCTGACTGGCTGATACCGACATTAGGCCGCCCCTACAACTTTTTAAATTTCATTTTTATGATATTTCAACATTGTCTGAGATCACTTTCTTATAAACTGTTCAGGGTGGGGGGGTCATGTTGAGAGATTACTTTGTACGGTATTGATCAGTTTTACATTTATCCTTTTCGGTAAAATTTTATTTCTCTCAAGAGAGAACAAAATGTTGCCATTTTCAAATAGATCTCATATTATTTGCATTGAAAAAGTGTTTTCAAATGAGAGTGAAAGCTCCACATTCTATAAGAAGGTTTTTTAACAGTGCCGGGTTTTTGATATGTTACACATTGTGGTTGTTCCTTTTGTTTGAATATAAAGGAATGTATAAGTTTTGTGTGACCAATGTGTAATTGGGATATAGTGATTTGTTCCTTTCTGGATTTTCTGAAAGCCATTCTCCATTCTCTCAAAGTAGATTTCATCAAGAGGAGTTTATTGTGGATGTTTTTATTCTCATGTTGTTGCCATTTTGTAGATAGAATCTATTAATTTTAGGTTTCAGATCAGTGTATGGAATTTTTCATTTGTCAGGAGTCAATTTGTCTGCTGAGCCTTTTATTTCCTTTTATTCCAATGTGGCTTGGGATCCAACATATTAGAATCTCTTTAGGGATGGACATGGAATACAACCTACTCAGGAGTTTAATGATTAGGGGATCTTCCATTCTTTCCATTTTTAGACAGCAAGTCTGAGAATGTGATAAATTTTTTGTGATTGCTTTCAAAGATAAATGTACAGACTTTAGCTGTAAAGATGGAACTTTTTGGCAATTTTACTATCCAATATGGCTGCACAAATCATTGTTCTTGTAGCCATCTGTAAAGATGCAGAGGTGGTTTAGGTTGATATTCCAGAATATTGTGAAGTTTATTTTCATAAGTGCTAGGATGGGCTTTTGTTTTGGGGGAGCTCATTTAGTTCCAGGATCACTTTAGGTCCTTTAATAAATCACGGCAGTGTTTTAGGTTTGATGGTTTCATGTATATTGATGAGAGGGATTTTATATTCTTCAGGGGTGGATTTCATCCAAAGACCAAAAGGTTTTATGGATATTCTGTTTTTTTTAACCACTGTTTGTACCTTGGATTAAAGATCTAGTAATAAGCTGGGTTGGATGAGCAGGATTTGAGTTTTATGTAGTATTGGAGAGCCAGTTTTTCACATCTGAGTTGTAGGGGTGCTTCATGATCCTCAGCATATAGCCTGTCAACTGGAGAAGTTCTGAAAGCTCATAAGATCAGTCGTAAGCCTTCATAGTGTATAGGATTGAGCTCTTTGAGTTTTGGTCTTGTTAACATCTTCTCTATTACTGGACATTACAGACAGTTCTTTACAAATTGATTGTATCATTTATGTGCATTTATGTTATTGTTGTAAGTAAATTAATGAAACCTACTAGACTCACTTTTGTCATGTTTAATGTGACACAAGGTTAACTGGGAACAAAAAAGTCACTGTCTCTGTCCCTGGAGGATGAAATAGGTCTTGTTTCTAAAGCATCCTGTGGGGAAAGAGAATGAGAATTTTGCTCTTACTTCTATCTCCTTGATAATGCCATCCAGTGGTCCCTAGTAGAAATTTCTTGGTTGACAAGAAAGGTAATCTGGTATACTATTTTTATAAAATGCTCTTTATATATTGTAGTTTAATATTGACTGAGACTATTTCTTCACCCTTGAGAAAGGCAGGAATCCATCTATTCTCCATATAATAACTATGATTAAATAGTATGATAGGCTGGACTCTCTTGCCTTGTTTGACAACCAGTGTTGGAGAATGACAATTATATATTCAACCAGGAACAGGAATCCCTAAAGCATTCAGAAGTGTTCAAACTGGAAATTTCTGCAATAATACTGATAAAATATTTTTTTATTTATTTATTCTAAAGTATGATTGAGTTGTTTTAATTCCAACTTATAATTATTATTATCATCATCATTATCATTATTATATTATGTTTTATAATTATTATATTATGAATTGTTTTTGAAAAGTTTCTTTTTATAGATAACCAAAAGAAAACAAATTATAATTTTTTTTTGTAAACAACTTTATCTAAAATGTAAATGTTTTTATTTGATAAAAAAATTAGTAAAATGTTACATACATTTGTATGTGCATTACATTTTACTTATATTTTACAATACAAATATGTTTGTGTTGTTTGTACTGTTATAACTTGTATTGTTTGATTCTTGTTCAATTAAAAATCAAGATATATTTGATTTGTCAAATTCAAAAATTAAACCCTTCATTATTATTCTTTCTATTGCAATAAACCATAACTATGCATAGTTTGTATAAAATTCTGTTGAATATCTGTAATAATACATTAAGATTCTAAAATGTTGAATAGTTTATATTACAAATAAATTATAAGGAATGTATGTATAAAATAATAAATTATGTTTATGCTAATTCATAAGTGCATTTCTTTTACCAAATTTGATAATATCCAACAGTATATCAAATTATGAATCTATAAAAATTTAATTTATTTCCATTAGTTTAAAGACATCCTTTATATACATGTATGTATGCGTGTGTGAGTGGCAATAATTCTCTGTACATTTACTTTTTCTTCCTCCTATTCCCTCACTTCACAAAAACATATACCTCCAGCTTGAAACCCATCTTCCACCCACTCTAATCTCTAGTTATGACGCCATAGCCGATGCCTCCCTTTTTTTTACATATAACCCTTCACCTCAAGCATCATATTTTCTTTTCCTCGCCAGCTCCTTTTGCAATCATTTTTTTTTTTTTTTTTTTTTACTCTGCAATACACATTGGTTTTTCTTTCTTACTATTTACTTTCCCCTTCTACATTTTCATACAGATACCCCCACCTCCATCTTTGCTGTTAAGGAGGAAGGGTAACTTTTTCAGGGCTTATAGTGAAAACCAAGTTGAAATTAAGAATTCTCTCCTTTTAGATCTATCCCTCATCCATAAAACCTCATTCACTCAGCAGCAAAGTTCTCATGTAGTCAATTTACCATTTGGATAAAAAAAGGCGGCAAATAGAAAACAAGAAAGAAGAGATATCATGCTTGAAGGAACCCATGAAAATGTGATGCTCCCTCTGCTAAACACTCTTTATAGCTACAAGATATTCCTTCATCAACTCTAAAATCCTTCAACTTTGCCACTTTTCATTGTCTATAAATCTAAGTTAAGAAGATTAAGGTGATTGACTGAGAAGTCATTATTATATTAATATAACATTATATACTATAATTAGTCTAATGTAGGAGGAAGTAAAGACCATTGAACAAATTGTAGTTATATTCAAGCATATAAAATAAAAGTAAATAAATCTTGATATGGGTTGGCCATATCAAGATTTATTATAAAGTGTTAGCACAATGTTACTTTTTATGATCAAAATTAAATATTCAACCTATTTTTATAATTTAAGCATCTAAGTTTAATTTCCAACCACAAAAGGTTTAAATATTTATAAAGATATGTATAGAAATAAAAACCAAGTGAAAATGTAAAAGGGATGAAAATTAAATTATTTAAAACAGATTATGAAATAGTAATAAATGGTAGGTTTTCCAGGGTTTATCTAAGAGCCGTTAGGATTTGCAGCATTGAATATTTACCGGTTGAAGGAAGTTATATTGAAAACATCTTTAAAACCCCCACATTATCTTAATCACCTTTCTTAGCATTTCATATATTTAATGATCTCTTTCACTTATTGAAATGGTCTCTGAGGGAGATAATAGATAAACATATAGTGTAGCTGTGGCAGTTATGGGATATTATAGACAGAGTTTAACATCATTTATTTTCAGAATTATTGTTGGAATCAGAAAATTGAATCACTTTATTTCCATGGTGACGACTACATTAGGTTTGTTTTTTGTTGTTGTTGTTTTTGTAGGGGGTATTGTAACAAAAGTATACTGGAGATATGTGAGTTTGAAATAGACAACAACAGAGCACAAAAACTATATCAAAAGAGATGCAAGTATTGGACTGCCAATAATTAATGAAAGAGAAATATTCTATGCAATTCCAATTCCAATTCCAATGTTGGTGCCAGTCAAACTATCAATCAATGGACTGTAAAAGTGTATACTGCATTTCAATGGATTTTGTAGTTATCTACCAAAAAAAGGGTACAATTATTAACACAATACCATCGATTACTGTGCCTCACCTAAGCCAGAAAACATTGGACCCTGGGTGAATGACAATGTTTTATCTGGTCAAATAAATCCTGTGCCAACTTTTGAGCAGACAGTCAAGTTCATGTGTGTAGTAAACTGCATAAGGCTAGAGATGAAGCCTATGAGCAGTGTTATGCAAGTTGGTGGTGGCTCTCTAATGGTGTGGCATGTTTTATGGGAATTTGCAAGAATCACCAATGAAAGTGGAGTCTGGCATGACATAAGCAGATCTTGTTATAGATTATTTGCACCCCTTTATACTTACCATGTTTCCCAGTCGAGATCTTGCACCCTCTCCATCATGCTCAAGTTATATGAAACTTGATCCAGAAACATTCTGCTGATTCCCAGATACTCAACAAGCACTCACCAGTTTTAAAACCTATTGAGAAGTATTGAACATGCGAACCTTACTAAATTCCCATCAGTCACCTTTAATGAATATAACTCAATTATAGGTAGTTGTGTGCTATTCCTAGATAGGTATGCACATGCAACAACATCAGTACTTTATCAACTCTATATCATATCATTTACACACAGCTATTTAAACAAAAAGATGAGCTACATAATTTTAGGCTTTAACTTTTTGCTATTTTATTTAGTATATATATATATATATATATATATATATATATATATATATATACTTTAAAACATTTTATAAATCAGTGGAATTATATTTAAATTTAAGAATATTTCTAAACAATAACCAATATCTTCATTATCATATGAAATATGAAAGATACTTTAGTGAATACACACTGTAAACGTGTTTAAAATCCTGATAGCTTAATCAGTATTGAAATAATTTGTTTTAAATTAAACTCCTCTGAAAATGACCTGAAACTGGTTGACTTACATAACAAATAAATAAAGCATATTTCCCAATGTTTATATGTTTATTTTTATCATTTTTTTTTTCACACTCACACACACACACACACACACATACACACATAATTCTCTTCATTTACTTTTTACCTTATTGACTCCTTGGCTTATGTGTTAATGTTTTTTAAACTTAGTATGTCAATTCCCTTGACTCTAACTTAAGTGTTTTAATGGTATTTTCACTTTTGTCTACTTTACTTACAATAATATCACAGTCCAGCATATTAGACATGGGCACTCCCCCCCCCCTTAAATTACTTAACTATCCTATTTCTTTCATGCACAACATTACAAGGAAAGCATGGAAATTCTACAAAAACAAAAACAAAAAACCCTAATATAAAAAAATATTACAAACAAACTTAACAATAAAGATCTCAGCATTCACATTGTTTGTAAGATTCTCAATAATTACACTGGGAAACAATTTTGGACCTTATTTCTGTTGAGTATGATTTTTCATTTGATTTAGACTAATATTGGCATGCTGATTTCAAAACTGCAGTCAGTTTTCATCTATTACATCAAGTTTTTTCTCTACAGCTTACTCCCAAAATAAGCAAAATTGTATTATTTGTAAGTAATAAAACTGGTCAACTGATTGCGTTGATATTTTTATTGAAAATGAAGGAGAATTATTCAGATCTGATGACTAAGTTGATTCCCAGTCAAAGAACAAACATCAACGCATTTGTGAAGCTAGTCTATTTTGCATATTTTGAATTAAATTGTATCGATTAAGACAAGTCTTGGGTACCCTACAAGAAATGAAAGCAGTGTGTTGATTTTACAGATGTGGATTAAGGATGATAAGTTGCCATTTGATATACCTTTGGTTTGGTGAAAGCCAAAATATTATTGCACAGACTTTTACATTTGTTTAATGAAAACTTCACCATATAACAAGAAAAACAAATGTAAAATTGAGTATCCTAGTCTACCATCAGCTATACGTCCAGTGCCTCATTCAGCTGAAATCCCATTGGGGGCAGTAGAGCTTGAGAGAAGTATTGGGTTCAGAGAAATTGGTCTCCATGATCTGACCACAAACCTGTTGATCCGAACATGCTACATGAGCCATTTGTTGACATAAAGAAAATTATGTTCACACCTTGCCCATGAAACTAGGTCTCTTGAAGCAATTCATTAAAGCATTGTCAATTGACAGCAAGTGTTTCAAGTATCACATTTTGGCATTTCCTGAAAATTGAAAAAAATCAAGGTTGGTCTGTTTGATGGTCTACAGATTCTGGAAGTTATCAAAGATGAACATTTCATCAAGATAATATCAGAACTCGAAAAGAATGTTTGGTTCTTGACAAGTTCTTTACCTTGCATGAGCAATGAATTATACTGAAATTAGATAGCTACAAAATGCTTGATTGCAACATGAGAATCAAGTTCAATTTTCTGCATAGACATCTTGCTAACTTCTTGAAAAATCTTGATGTGGTTAGCAATGAGCAAGATGAATGATTCCACCAAGATTTGAAATTCATGGAGGAATGGTATCAAAGTAAATGGGATGTTTCTATGATGGCTGACTATGGAGCATAAAAAGGAATTGTCCACATATTGAACACTCTAGAAAAAAAACTATGTGTAAATTTCTACCTTAACTACTTGCACACAATTTGACTTACAGTAACAAAATCCTTTGTATGAACAAGATGAATTTGAACAAACATTACAGTCAAGCAATTTTTTAATTATTTCCCATTGTAAATTTTAAAAAACATTCTATGAAATAAGCTTAAATTTGTCACATGCAGTATTTTAATGTTTTTTGAGACCAAGGGAGGGTATCCTGTTACTTAAAAAGTTAATGCAATCGAGAAAAAATGGGGTAATTTTTGGATTCAGAGTCTAAAATTTTGTCAAAAACAAGTGTAAGATCTTGCTCAACAAAATCTGTAATGCCCAGTGTAATGTTTTATTATTTCCCATAATATATACATTTTTAAAACCTTCCATAAAATAAGCAAAAAATTGTTAGATGCTGTATTTTTACGTTTTTTCAGAAAACTCGAGGGTATCCGGTAGTTCAAAAAGTTGATATAGAAAAACTGTGGTCCTTTTTGGATTCAGTGGTCAAAAAATAGCCAGAAATAAGTGTCAGATCCAAAAGAACAAAAATTGTGTTCCCCAGTGAAAACCACATTTACACAAAGTAAAATACCTATTCAGATTTGTTACAAAAAATGCATTGGAGAAACATCAAGATTTCTTAAAAAAGAGAATATATGAACATAAGAGAACATTAAAGACAGATAATAATCATAATTCTCTCATAAATCATAAAAATAAAATCTTCAATCTGAATAAGATAAAAAAAAAATGCAAAATGAATAATCAAAAAAGTAAAAAACAAATCTAAACACCAATGTTTAGAATCCACTTTAATTTCACAGAATCAAAAAATGACTTGAATTCTTTAATATATCTCCATTTTTTAAATTAAGACAAGATGGCTTTGGTATTTAATACCCCACAAAGGTTGATATGCCATTAAAAACCAAACCAAACCAAACCAAACCATAAATGATAATGAAAAATATTTGCTGTAGAAAGATGGTCTGCAAGGTTGTCTTGCAGATCATTTTAAATTGAAATTAGAGGTCAATCCTTTTTGGTTGCCTTGTTATTGTCACTGTGGACCAAACTAAGTTATGTATAATAAGTGTGTACTTAAATTAAAAAATGGACAATTTATACATTAAAAATATCGTGAATACAATAGATATAATGAAATAACATTTTGAAATACTAATTTTCAATGAAAGCATATTAAAAGTGTTGAATGGAACTTTGAATACTTGGAAATTTGAAGAAAAAAAGGTGCATGAAAGGTAGAACGTTGGCAGAGATCCTCCTGGAATACAGATATTACTAATATTGACTATAAACAAATAAGATTAACATTATTTTTAAAAATCTAAACACGCCTTTTTCTTTGGTACTTGCATTAATTTTCTCTAGATGTATTTAAAGCCTTTATCAAACAATACAGAACAATACATCTGGACTTTTTAATTGTATAATATGTTACTATCAAAATAAAACATTGCTGTTGGAGAAAAATGATTTATCAAATATATATATGTAATATTGACAAGCAGAAATTAACACTGTGAGTTAAAATATCTACTTATGCTGGAAATTTAGGCTATCACTGTTAAAATTCTGCTTTGAAAATATACAAAATTTACAATTTCAATATTTCTTTTAAATATTGCACAAATTTGTCTTTGATTTGGGGAAAGTAAATGTTTTGTGAATTCTTCTTTTTTTTTTTTTAATTTGCTTTTTCTGGTATGAAAAGAATTGTTATAATTGTTATTAAAAGTAAAATTAAAAGTAAAATATAGGAACACTAAAAAAAATATATTACAACATTTTTTTGTTAATAGTGAATTATAGTTTAATATTTTAGAATATTTTAGAAAACTTGTTTAAATTTTTGTTTTAAGTAACTGCGAACTTGGAAGTTTGATTTGTATTCTAAATTTTGAAAACTAGGATTATACATAAGCAACAATTGCTATTTTCCATCTTTTTATTTAAAAGCTTTGGCGCTACATATTCTTCCAAACATGTGTGGGCTCCTTTATTTGGTGTTCAGTTTAGATTTCTTTGTTAGAGAAACATCAAGATTTTATTTATTTTACTTCCTCCTACTGCTACTTCTTAAGGTTTTGTTGAGAGAAGTAAGAGGGACTTTGATATTATTAGTTGCCAAGGCAACAACTGTTGAAGGCGAGTGATAAAAAGGAGACAGAAAAGGTAGAGTGGTAAGGCCAGTTGCTCCTTTATCCCGCTTATGATTAAGCAAGCCTTCTGGTTGGCACGTGGCCCCTTTGTACACCAATGAAGCTATCAGGAGAAGCTAAGCGAACCTGATCCTTCCCTGCCTTCCTTTTGCTTAGCTCTGTTGTTCTGCTACAGAGATAGTTTTTAGTAAAATTATAGGGTTTGGTTTTACGGGTTTTTTTAGTTGTTTTTACTGCTTTTTGCACTTTTTTTTAATTTGCAGTTGGGTTTTCAGGGCTGGGGTCTAGAACAGTTAACAGAACCTTAGAACATAAAGAAAATGTAGCAACATTGAAATAGTTCACCTATATCTTGATAAAAGACCTAATAGAATAAAAAAAATTAAAAGAAGAGCTTGTCTGCAAAAAAAGTATATGAAACTGTTTTTTTTTTTAATGTTAGAATTTCTAATCAATCAATTAGAAATCCTATCTTTATAAAATAGCACTTTTTTGTTTTTACTTTGAGGGTTGGGTAAAAACAATTTTATATGAGGCTCATTAATAGATTGAAATGTCTAGAAATTGTTTAGAAATTGTCTAGAAATTGTTTATACAGAAATTGTTATACAGAAATTGTTATGATAAGTTGTAAATTGTTTATACAGAAATTGTTATACAGAAATTGTTATGATAAGTTGTAAATTGTTTATACAGAAATTGTTATGATAAGTTGTAAATTTCTCATTGTTATTATCATCTTTTTAATTGATATATTGTATTTTGCTGATAATAAAATTTAAAAATAATCTAATACATATCTCCAAAATAATAGGATTGAGAATGAACAAGAACTTATACATTGATTGGGTTTGAATTTTGGTTGAATTAATTCTGATTGGGACTCTTCTAATTTTAGGAAATATATTTTATTTACCATTAGTCAATGAACACTTTATATTACCTGGTTATTTTTTTTAGAATAAACTGAACAAATAAAAGTAACAATAAAAAAAATTCAGAATAAGTTTAAAATGCAAATATTTATATTCATAATAAACTGTTAGATCATAAGGGGAGTGAATAATGAGAATTTAATCTGCATTGAATTAATGTTTTGGCTTTCTTATAAAATCATTATGTAAAGAATATATTGAATTGAGGGTATTTCATATTTTGGTTTTCTTTAAATATGGATATGGCAGTGCTTATTCGAGAAAATTTTTGTTTTTACTGAAAAACTGAATCAAATTTAAAGCCTAAAAACTTTGTTCTTAGCAAAAACAAAATAATTCTGAGAATTCTTAGACCATTTACATTCAGACCCAATTTAAATATCTATTTAAGAAAAAATCTTGTTATTTTGTGAGCATCTATGATCATTGTGTCAAAGATAATGTTAACACTCTGGTCTTTTGTGAAGCTCAAATGAAAGAATAATTGTTGATATTTAAAGAGAGTTTTAAAGAGTCAAATGTATTTTTATAATTTTGGTTATCAATCACTTTAAGATAATGTGTTCCAAAAAATAAAAAGTGAAAAATCATAAGGGTTTTCATTACAAAAGTATAAAAAATTGTGATAGGGTAAGATGAAGGATCATTACTTGTTGCAATCTGTCTCACATGTAATTTGGAAAAAAAATGGGTATTTCCAAATCCCCAACATTGTCATGTAGGGTAACCTGACAACCTAATGGGTCATAAGAAACATTCATCTATTCAATGATGAGACAAAGGGTGAGGTAGAGAAGGTGGGTCTTCAACATTTCATTTTCATTTACATTTCCTCAACTCCAGTAAATCACTTCAATTAAAAACGACATGAAACTATCAGAAAGAGAAATTTAGATTTTTATAAAAATATCCATTTTCTCTAATAAGCACTAGTAAATGATTTCTGATGTTTATCTGAACAAATGTGTAAAATATAAGAGAAACACAATAATAAATCTATTAATGAAAAATATTCAATTTTTTAAATGCAATATACAATTATATTTTTTATTTATATTTTTTTACTTGCTTCTGCACAAACATTCACACCAATGTGCAACAGATGCAAATAATAAAATATGCATAGAGAGAAGGTGAATACAAACACAAGAGGCTGACCTCAGTCAGTCAGTCAATCAGGCAGGCAGGCGGGCAGGCGCAGGCAGCAGGCAGCAGCAGCAGCAGTCACAGTTGTTGCAGTTGTTGACATTTATACATGAAGCTCTTTGTTATCTTTGGAAAATAGTTTGAAAAAAAAATGTTTTTGACTGATGCTAACTACAAAGATCTGATTCCCCTTTCTTTTCTGGGAGCTAACTTAAAGTATGACAGACATATATATATATATATATATATATATATATATATATATATATATATATGTGTGTGTGTTGTGTGTGTGTGTGTGTGTGTGTGCCTCAGGATATATCAGGTTTGCCTGTAATTTGGCGCCTTTTTTGCTTTAACAAAAGATGAAGTAATTCAATATGTCTTTGTTATGTCATTTTGTTGTACAAATGAAAATAAAGATGATAAGGTCGATCAATTTAAAAACTAGTTTTATTATATATTCAATAATTTTCAGTGTACTTTTCAAAAATATCTTTATATGAATATTTGATTATTTATGAAGAGATCTTTTATATAGAAAAGTGTAATTCATATAAATGTTTTCCTGTATATATGGTACAACAAAAAAGTAGTTTTTCAAGTTTTTCTTATAACTACCAATAATAGAAATGAATACCACTGTAAGTGTCATTGCCTGTTTAATGTTATACCTGAATACTAATCTGTTTAGATCATCTAAACTAAAAGTCTAAAAATGTAATAACTGCTTTTCATAATAAACTTTATTTTTCCTAAGATAAAGGTATTGTATATATTACAAACAATCCCAAGAGATTTGATTCTCTTTTGGTCACATGACTTGATTCTGGTTCTCTCTTGTTGAAAGTCTTCATTTTCTCTTGTTAAATATCTACTTCCAAATCAAAACTTGTTTTCCTTCAACATTCTCATTCCCTCGTATTCCAACAGTTTGATACTCATAAATATGAAATAAAACTTTTACTACTTAACTTTCAATAAAATCATAAAAATTGTTTAATGGAATAGAAATTTTAACTTGGAAGTTTTAAAAAAAAAAAGGGCATGAAATGTAGAGAAATCCTCTTGAAACAGAGATAATACCAATATTAACTCTATACAAACATGATAAACAAAAGCATAAACCAAATAGTTTCATTTCCAACTTGTTACTTGTTACTGATTTTATTAGATTCATCTGTTAATTGAAAATCAAAACAATCATATTGTATTAGTCCCGTTAAGATAGGAGATTTTGTTTGGAGAAAATACTTTTAGTTAAGCTTAGAATAGCTGACCAGATTATATTGTATTGTTTGTTTTATTTGGGTGTTTGTTTTTTTTAGGAGAAGAATCTAACTTTTTTATCAATCAAATTTTAGAATGTTTGAGATTTTTGTTGGTATCAAAATCAATGATTATTTCTAAGTAATTTCTCAAAACAAACACTGTGTACAAATTACATCATTTTTCAACTCTTATTACCTGAGTAAACCTTTTAATTAAATAAAATATTTCAATATTTAATATTGTAAAGTAAATCATTAAAAATTAACAATATCAAAAAATAATGTTCCAGTAAGCTTAGTAGTTTTCAGCTAATGAAAATGACCAAGAGGTTGCAAGCAAGTTCTTTAGAGTGAGGAGAGATCAATAATTGATTTTCTATCAATAGGTTATAACATCAATCATCCATTATATGATTGTTTTAAGAAGCTGATATTATGATTGAATAAATTTTGTAAATATTCTGAAGTGAATGCACACATGTTATTCACTTACCTTCCCTAATATCAAACAATATTCTATAATGTTTCATCTTTTTCCTAAAACCAAGCTGGTTTTGCAGCCCTATAATCTTTAGCCAGTTGAATGAGTCAATCACAAGTCTGTAAATATTCTTTCAATATGAGGATCTTCTTGCAAACAAGAACAAAACATAAAGCCATTAAGAAAAATTATTATTAAAAGTTTTTAAAAGAAACAAATGGGTTTTATTATTTTTTATTTAATTGTCTTTTATTTTGTTTTGATTTTTATTACAAAAAATACAATTTTTAATCTTTACATTTGAATTTTGTTAGAACTAGATTTGTTATATTGCTCAAAAATTATTAGCAGATTAGAACATATGAAGTTATAATTATAAAGTAAGTTTTAAAGAAATGTAATCCATTTGTTCAGTAGATGAAGTCACTTGCATTATTATGACTCTTGTTTCTTATAAGGAAGAATTCTGATGACATTCAGAAAAGAGCTGAATTGATATTTGAATTTGGTTTTACAAACAAATTATTCCATGAATCATGAAACTGGTTTGACTTTATGATAAGCAGAAGTTTTTAATTTCTAATTCATCAGCCATTTTACCTTTTTTTAGGGGTAGATTGCCTGAAAATTATAATTATCTTGTACATGTTGTATGATTAAAAGGACTAAAATTAAGAACAGAAAAAATGAGAAATATTAAAGAACAATTAATGAAAAGAACAAAAATTAAAATGTTTTAGAAATAAAAATTGAAATGTAGCATAATAATTAAACTGAAGAAAATATAAATGTATATCTGATTCTACTTTTAGTTTTGTATTGTCAGATGAGATCATGGGTTTGCACATTCTCTCCTGATGAGCCCATGCATTTGTAAACATCCTTTGTTTTTTCAATATATCATATTCACACTGTCGGATTAATTTCCATTTTATTTCACACACACACACACACACACACACATATATATATATATATATATATATATATATATGGTATATTTTGACAAGCTCTCAGAGAATATCAAATGCATATTTTACCCTTCCTCTAAAGCCATATGAAGAAACAAAGAAAATTGCATGTTTACATTTTAGTAGGGATGAATTCATATTACGTTTTTTTCCTTCTCATTTTATATATTTTATTGGTTTTTTTTTGGTTTTTTTTTGGTTTTCGTTTTTTGTTTCTCCTACAATAAATATAACTTGTTGAGTTTTGATTTTTCTTTTTTGTTTAACATTTGATGGATTTCAAACTGGTTGAAATGCATTTTTTGTGTCCCTCATTGTTCTAAATTTCCTTGATCCTATCTTAAATTACACCACTCTGTCAGTTCAGGCCAATAATATAACAATTATCCCATAGATAGAGGTAAGACTCCTCCCACGGGACAAAGGTATTCTGAATATGATACTAAACTGCATCTGGTGGTGAGGCTGCACTTCTGGGATTCTAGGCATTACTTCCAGGTCCACTATGACCCAAAATGATAGTTCCTGTTAGGGTCTCATCTATAGATGATGTTTATGTTGAACTTTTAATACATTCTCCTAAAACATTGATATCATAACTAATTATGAAATGTTTACCTGTTTACAATTAATTAAATGTAGTTAATTTAATTGATTGCTAGTTATTAGTATTAAATAGGAAAACTTGAAACAATATAATTGTGTGTAAATTATTCATATAAAAAATAGTTGGTTGTATTAAGAATAGTTACTTAAAACTATAATTGTTTACAGATAATTAGTGCTATTAAATATTAATAGTTATTAGAAATCAGATAACTACTTGCCAAAATAGAGAAACTGACTTTGGCATCAAATAACCCAACAAGAGTTGAGATGCCATAAAACCAAGCAACCAACTAACAACTTAGATTAGACTGTACTTATATTTTCTGTATAAAAGAAAATTCTTTCTATCAAGATTTTATGGTGAATAACCAAAGAAAGACAAAAAATATATAAATTACCTCATTTATTCTCTCTCTCTCTCTCTCTCTCTCTCTCTCTCTCTCTCTCTCTCTCTCTCTCTCTCTCTCTCTCTCTCTCTCATATAGATATAAATATATACCTATAACAATATTTATTCTAAAAAAGTATTTTTTCAATTAAAGAAATTTGAATTATTTTTCCCCAATATTATTAATGTTTTTATATAACTCTTTAAATAAATCCAATCTCAATTGCTAAAAAAGAAATGGCTTCTTTGGTATCCAAGAAAACATATTTGTTTTCTGTTTCTTAAGTAGTTATATATGGAGGAACTCTATATCTTCTTGTTTTTATTTAGCTTTTCAAATAGTATCAGTATAAAACACAAAACAAATCTTGGTAAATATTTCTGGAAAATATATGAAAAAATATTACTAAGTAAAATGATGCTTAAAAGAAATGATATTTTCTGTAGATGTTCACCATTGACTGGGAGGTTAAACAAAACTGGATTTTCTTAAAATGAACTTTCTAAAGATTTATAAATGATAAAATATTTAAAATTTTGACTTTGGAATATTTTGAAATCTTTTAAATTACTCCAGAATAATTTTTTAAAGAAAAAGTCTTAAGATTAAATAAGATTTATGTTATGGTAAGCAATAGATTTATAAATTGTATCTGGTTGTAAAGCTGCATTTCTGGGACTTTATGAAATGTGGAGTCACCCTATATTGCCATTACTTCCAGGTCAACTCTGACCCAAAATGATAGTTCCTCTTAACAACAACATTTGTAAACAAATAAACAATTAAAAAATAGGAGTAATGTTTATCTGATATTATTCTTTTTAATGCAAAAATAAAAATAAAATTAACTTATAGAGATATTGTGAAGCTGACCCTTAATGTCTATAAACAATTTCTCACTGACATTGATTTCCACTGATTGTTGTGTTAGGGGAGGGTTAAGAAGAAGAAGATGGCTCACTGGTGTTGATGAAAATTACAATAACACAAGAAAGTTTCAAGAAGAAAGAAATTGACCGGATTATCAAAAAATCAAGACAAAACATGAAATTGGTTTTATTATCAAATCAGTTGTGACACTTTGATCCCCCCTCAATTTGTTTTCTTTAGCAACTTGACCCCTTTAAATGCTTTTCACTTTTACTTGATTAACCAAATTTATATATATATATATATATATATATATATATATATATATTTAAGTGGTACATTTATATATTTTGTGTCTCATATTGTGTTATTTGTAGAATGTATTGACTAGAATCATAAAGGGAATGTGGTCACTCTTCACTGATTAATGATATCCCTATTTCACACCATTTTCTATGCATTCTTTCAAATTAACAGTAAAGCATTAGCTGTGATGTTCCTCTTGTTAAAAAACAACAACATAATGGTTCATAACTGTTGCAAAGCACAATAGAATGATCATGATTTTTTGTTAGTGTAAAATAGAAACTTTCATGGTCAATCTATTATACAGACTATTGTCCAGTTGTCAGAGAGGGTTCACTTTACATTGCAGGAGACTGGAAGTAATGGCAAATATAGGGTGACTCCACATTCCATAAAGTCCCAGAAATGCAGCTTTACCACCAGATACAATTTATAAATACAGTCAAGAAATATATAATGTTAATTTTATAACAGCATCAAGGATTTTTCAAAACAGCAATTTTTCTGGATTTTTTGTAAATTTATACAAAAGCCACTTTGTCAAGTTTCTTCACTTCTTTTATTTTGTTTCAAATGATCTGAAACTGTTTAAACTGAAACGATAAACGCTTTAATTTTAAAATGTTTGGGAAGATATTATTCCACTAATTCTTTCAAAATATCCAACTGAGGCTTCAATAACCTTTTTCATCTTCAAAACTCTTATGTTCATTTCATAACTCCAAAAACAAATGACTTACTGTAAGTGTATCTTTATTTAACATTACACTTTGATATTTGATTTGGGATCAAATTGAAACTCATACAATGAAATGATTCATAATTCTTGAATTTTCTAAATCTCAACATCAACATCCATTAAACATGCAAATTATTCTCCATGACAAAAAAATATAAATCTGTACAACAATAATTAATCTTATAGAATATATATGTGGATTATAGAAACATTTGGTATATATTGTTTCAACTTGACTAAACAGTACATAATAAAATTGGTTAGTATTTGGTAAACAACATTTTATATATATATATATATATATATATATATATATATATATATAAAATGTTGTATAAAGCATTATTTGGGACAATTATTCCATACACGGTTCTGAAAAAGATTCCATTTGTCTCAAACAAGAAACACTAAATAGAAAACTTGTGACAGTTATCTTCATCAAAATATGTATGTATGCATGTGTATGTGTGTGCATGCATGTGTGCATATTAATATATATATATATATATATATATATATATATATAGTGTCCAAGTGCAACTTTAATGTTTCCATTGTAATACCATTTGTAATTTATCCAATACTTCATAAAAAATATAACTATAATAATTGTAGAAAAAATTATGAGTCTACTAAAATTCCGATACTTCACAATCTTATCAGGACCCTAGGGAAGCCTATATATATATATATATATATATATATATATATATATATATAGGCTTCCCTAGGGTCCTGATAAGATTGCGAAGTATATATATATATATATATATATATATATATATATATATATATATAATAATTTTTTCCAAAGTCTTGACTTAAAACATTTTTCTCATTGGAAACAGAGGAACAATGATAATGATAATAATCTTTTTAATTGATTTAAACCTGATTGATAATCCAACTATTTTCTTACTATTTGTTTACTATAAGATACAGAGTAGATTGGAAAATATCAAGAAATTAACCCCAACCTAAAATCTGTATACTCACTTCTTATGTGACACCACATGGAAGCAATCAATAGCACTTTTTGTGAGCAAATACACATTCTAAGAAATATCATTTTCATATTTACTATGTGAACGTTATGAAAGTATTGTACAAATAATTTCTTCAGAGAAATGATCAGTTTTAGTAAGGAAAAGGGACAAAGTCCAAAAGCATGAATTTCTAAGGAAGAATTTTACCCTCTTTATTGATCTCTAATCTGTCAATATATCTCTTATTGGCTAATAAATATGACCATCATGAAAGCAACTTGAGGAGTGTCCAAAGTTTTTTTCTTCTTTGCTATTCCTGTAAGTGCATTCCAATTAAGTGTGGACTCTAATTGTTTTTGTTTGATATTCATGACAAATAAGTTTTGATGGGTGAATATTTTCATACACAAAGTAAATACCTTATAAATATTGAATAAACATGATTATGCCATGTTTACTGAAGATAAACTAATCATACTTAAAACCTTATGGCAAAGTATTTCTAAAGACATAGATTCTATTTAACTCATGATTATGACACTTTGTTTTTGGAGACTACAAAAACAAAATCAATCTTTCTAATATGTTGTTTCTGAAGTTTACAAATAAAATAAATTGTGGACAAGAGATATCTGATCAAGTAGATCCCATTTATTTCTGTAAAATCTCTACAATAAGCCTGAAAGTTTATTTATCTTGAAACAATGTTGTCATTTCTCAATGAATCTGGATCTAAGACTTCCCTGAGTTCACTCCTCAAGACTCAAATCTCTCGAATACTTATAAGTTTTTAATCCAAGTACAAATTTATACCCTAAGGAAATTCCTTACAGAAAAGTTACTGATTATTCTTATAAATGACTGAAGTGGATTAAATCCAACCTAGGATTTCTCTAAACAAACTCAGTGGTCAAAATAAGAATCAAGTCTACTATACACATGATTATTATCTATATATAAAGGAATTTGAAATTAATTTGTCCAGGGGAATCTTCGAAAATAAAACAATTAACAACAAAGTAAATAGATATACATATTAAATATCACCAGGTCTGGGTTTTAAAGCAAAAATAATGAAGATTTTATTTATATTTTCGAATAAATTTAAAAATTATAAAAAATATATAGAATAGCATTAAGATAATGCTCCCATTTTCTTAGCGTCGCTTTTTTATAAGCAATTAGATAGCAGGAGCATTAGTATTACTATAGCTATTATGCTTCACCGTAATACGGTGAAATATAAAATTCTTTCTAAGATTAGTTTAGATTTTTAGATTCTTTGTTTTTTTTTAATTTGATATTTTGAATAAGAGACATTAATTTTTCACAGACGTTTCATGGCTGTGCACTTTTTTATTTAGAAATTAAAATTTACATAGTTATGTACTGTACTGGTGTCCAATCTTCCCTGTGAAATTTACCCCCACACACACACACGCACACCCTCACACTTATATTTAACACAATGAAACTTGCATAAAGGTTAATATTATCTTGAAAATCTTTTGTCCATTCAAAAGAAGAAACATTAAACAAACTCCTGATGATTTTTTTTTTTAAATTTCAGCTTACGGAAATAATGAAAATTATGATTGAAAAATAGGTACCACCAATTTTACCGTGAAAAAAAAAGTAAACAAAATGAAAAACGGAAGCTTTTCTTTTCATTTTTTTCATTAATTTTCCACAGAGATTTTATGCCTGTTCACTTTTTATAAAATTAATTTATGAATTTTTTATTTATTTATTAATTCTACATTAAAAATTTTGTAATTTGTAAACAAACCCAAAAGGATCTTTTTGAGCAAAAATAAGAGATTTGTAGGTACCAACCAGTGAAATTTACCCCCCCCCCTATATTTAACACAATGAAACTTGCATAAAAATTAATATTATCTTGAAAAAATGTTTTCCATTCGAAAGAAGAAACATTAAACAAACTCCTTTTTTTTTCTTTTTTTTCAGCTTACAGAAATAATGAAAGCTATGATTGAAAAGCAATGTTTTCATTTTTGCACTGCAACTGAAATTTAATGTAGCTAAAAACAAGTTACGATAAGAGGATTTTTTAAAAATTCTATGAAAAATCAATTAATAGTCTGATTTTCACGAAAATTTCCATAACTATTTACCTTTGGATGTAAATATATCTTAAATAGTCTTTTCCTAAAATATATTAGGGCAAATATATATTTTTTATTTATAAGTCTACTTATAATTGGTTATTGAATATGCACAAGAAAACAATTATGTCGAATACACCCACCCATACATTTAAATGTATAATTGTCAAAGAGGGATAATATGTAAAGTTACATTCCCTGTTTCCACATAAAAATAACCCTTTTGTATGTAAAACGAATTATTTTATTCATTTTTTTTATTAACAGTGAGTAATTTTCCCTAATCAGATAATTTGATCTTTGAATTAACAGTTTTTCTTTGTAACAACTCTGTATAATCGCTACTTTTTTTAGAGAGATTTTTAAAAAACAAAGTTAAAAAAATATTTACTTTCAGTTATTCAAAATGGCCTAAATTGATCATGTGACCAGATTTTGGTTACCCCTACTTTTCAGAGGAGCTGGAATAAATGCAAGGTCTAATTTTTTTACATAGGGATTTAAATGGGGCATCTCACGAGGAATCAACTCACAATTCAGTAATAATGGATCTGCGGTACTAACATTACCCCCCCCCCCAACCCAGGTGATGCCGGGTAGCCGCTGCTAGTTTTCTATTAAATAAGATCATATAAATTGCTGAAAAACAACATATTTTCAAAATGTCCTGTCAAAAATATGTGTTACTTTTTATTTGAAACTCAAAAGATTCACACATCATAGCAACTAGAAAAGAATTCAACTATACAAATGTATATGCATTACAAATTAATCTACATAGAATTACATACAAAAAATACATAAAAGGTTAAATCATCCAAGTTTAACAAATAATCATTCTATATATTTACTCATATAAAATAAAAGTTTCTTTAATCTATGACTTGAATATGATTCTTCATTTTCACAATATTTCACTTTAACAATGAAAATAAAACAAAAAAAATCATATTATCAAATTCTCATCAAGAACTAATAAAACTAATATAAATATTTCATTGTTTTTTGTATTGGCAATTTAAGAATTTATTTTTTTTATCTTTTATGAATAATTTTGGAAGGACAAATTATTTATAAAAATATTTCAAGTATTGTTGTGTTAATAAGTAACATAAAAGTTACCAAGATATTGTGTGAAGATACAGGTTGTAGCAGTGGCACCATTTCAGTGAATCCATTTAGGATTTTGTCTCACAACTGGTCTGCTCTTATACCAGTGCCTTCTATACCTACATTGTGTTAGAATATATACCAAAGATATGTTGATGAAATTGGTTCAAACCTAAGTCGAACTGGTTCACCAATCAGCAACTGAGATGAATACTTGAGTTTAAATTTAACAAGTGTAAAATGTTGTTTATTAATCAGCAATATTTTTCTTCCGGGTCAAGAGACAGAAGACAAGGGGGCTACTTTTATGACACTGCCACATGTCTTTGTGACTCTTTATCAATTATGATCCTTGTGCAACACTTATGGATCACAAAATCCTTGGCTATGACATAATGTTTTCCTATCTAACCAATTAGTTATGGATTATATAATGGAATATCAATAATTAAATGTTGTTTTCTTGTTACATTTCACATTAGTTGAAGACAACTTTAAATGATTTAAAATGCAACAAAAGGAAAACAAAATTTAAATTTAATTTTCACTAACATTTCCTGTCAGTAACACCTACATGACCTTTTAAACTTTCCTCTTTACATTTTAATTGACTTACTGTTCAAAATTCTTTCTCTACTACATTTAATAAATATTGTATCTTTTTATACTCTTTATGATAAATTGATTTCTAATTAATAAAACTTAAATCAAAACTGTGATCAACTCTCCATACTTCACAGCTTTAAAACTTTAAACTTTAAAAAATGTTTGGTTACAGTTTTTTAATTGATTATACAATAAATTAATTGTTTTATTTATACTTTGCTGACATTTCTATGGGACATATATTTAGACTGAAATATTTCTATAAAAATGTGTTTTAATTCTATAGAACCAAACTCATACAAGGTTTTGAATACTTATTTAAAACTGTTAATATGTTTACAACTGTTTTCAAAATGTTTTCCTACCTGTAAACTAAATTCCAGCTTTTTTTTTTCATTCAGTTGTTTTTGTAACCAACCAGTCATACTCAGGGACAATGCTACCCTTTTTGGGTGCCCTAAGCATAATTGCTTTCTAGTAACTTCCACTTCCAACAAAAACAAACTTTCCTCATAAAGGCTTTGGTGCCAGTACTATGCTATTTTGAAGACAATAATCAATCTATTTTATTTATCATTTAAGTATATTTAAAATTTACAAATTTATATGCATTTAGGGTCAAATAATAAATACTAGGATATATAGTTATAGAAAAATAAATAAATATCTGCATACATTCTGTGAAATAAAAATAAAAAAATTCTTTTTTTTTCTCTGTTTCATTTAACATTTCTCCATGGTTGTCCAATCCTAAAATGGCCAGATTGGCTTAAAAACGACTAAAATTGATTAGAGTTATCCCTGCACTTCAAATAACCTTGTTAACTGCCACATTATTTATTTTTGTTAAACTTAAAATATCATTATTTCTATTGATTTTCACTTAAAACAAAACAAAAAAACATTACAGATTTCACTTTTCAAAAAGTGTCACCTAAATGCATTCAACTAGAGTGAAAATAAGTTAGAAAATCTATCAATGTGTTTCTCTAAAGTGTGCTTCTAAAAAAGTTATTTCCAGTTGATAGAAAAGGTTGCATGAAAGACAGTAATTGAAGGAAGGAGAAGTTTGGTGCATGGTGCATAAACTTCCATGTGTTCATATTTGTTGTAGCTGTGGGGAAAAAGAAGGCTAGTCCAAGTTCTTTGGTGACGTTGTATCTGTGTGATCTTATGAGCATTCTTCTTTGTACCACAAGTAATGTGGATGAGCTTTCTTCTTGGTAGCAAGAATGGAATGAATGAACATTATTCTTTGGGACGATTGTAGATAATCATAATGAAGGTTTAATATGTAGCATGTGTGAGCATGGATATAAACATGTAAGGGTTTGTTATGTTGTATGAGATATATAAGTGTTCTTGTACCCCATGTGGTAAGTGAGGGCTCAATATTGGTTTCATGAGTTGGCATGGGGGGGGGGCATAATGGGATATAACAATTTAGCAGGGTTACTTATGCTGCATTTGTGTAGTGCTCTATCTGTGAATAAGCTAGAAAGTTGAAAACAGCCACATGTGCTCACTGAAGGTGCTGTATGAGGGGTTCCATAAATGGTTTGGTTGAGTGTTCACCATGTGTGTTTTTCATCTCAGTCTGTCCATGTATTGTTGATGACTCAGTTTGCCAAAATAAAAGAGAGGAGATTCTAGTGTATCAATGGGCTTTGCAGGCTTTGCTTGTGGTGCCTTCTATTTGGCCAAAAAGGATGATGAGACCTTCCCACCACTATGTCTGTAGAGTAAGCACTCACCCTGTGTGTCCTGTGAGGCCATGTACTTTATCTTTTGACCTTAACAAAAGTGTCATAAATCATAACAAGATTTGACTAAGAGAATAACAGCATTAACTGTAAACAAAGCTAAGGTCTCTATGTAAACAATAAAAATTGATTTTATTATTTCAAGAAACTATGTATATCATTTTATAACCTTGCCTATTGCAATAATGAATCATGATCTTTTTAAATGTTGGGATTTGATGCTTTTTCCAGCATATGAAACATATATATGCAATAAGCAAATTGTAAAAGGTCTATCATCAGAAATTAAGGTTTAGTATTCAGTAATAGAAGTATTCATATCTCTATATAATCATGTTATTTTGGGGATGCATTTAAAGTTTTTAAGTTTCATTTCAACATCATAATACTGTATGTCTGATAGCCAAGAACTGAAAATTTAAGAATAAAGAACTCTTTCTTTTGTTAAGTTTGGAATAACAGTAAAAATGTTTTGTTTTGTTTTTCTTAATAAAAAAACAATAGAATATATTCTATGCAAAGAATTAACTTAAAATATTTCCCTTATTTTTCAAACATTTATGAACTCCTACCAAGTGATAACGAAACCTTTGCCATACAGACTGTTTTTTAATGTTATCTACACCATTATTTATGAATCTAAGTGTGGTTAAAAATAATCTGATTTTTTTAATAATATTTCTATAGTATTTGTAACTCTTGATTTCTGTTAAAGTACAAAAATATATTACTTAGAAAAAGTATAGAATGATATGAACGCAATATTTACAAAACTACTTTTCTTCTACACAGACACAAATAATTATTGGTCTCACTCTTAAAGTTTTTGTTTAAATAAACCATATTTTATAAAGATATGAACATAAGACCAGGCATAAATAAATAAATAAATAAAAACTGATTAATTTTAACTTAATACAAAGATTCCTCTTAATACTTTACATGCATGTGTGAGTGTTTGTTTTTTTTTGTTTTTTATTTATTTGGTTTTTTTTACTGAGCTATGGTCCAACTAAAATTCTTATCAAATGTTTTATATCCATGTATTTATTTCCTACTAATTTTCAATTCCAAGTAGAAAACATTAAAATCTCTGGAGATTTCAAGATAAATGATTACAAATTTTCAATATAATTCCAACTCATCAATGACTCTGTGAAAATAAAAAAGAAATGAAAAGGTAAAGAAAAAAAAAGACATAGAAAAAAGAAAATCAATTAGATAAATAGAAATGAATTAGTTGAAGGTAAAAGAAAAAAGATACACATGTTATACAGAAGATATTTGGAATATTAGTTATGGATCAAAATGGATTTTCTAGTAAATATATTTGTTACTAATACAAAGAAAAACACACGACCGGATTGTTGTTATTAATACAATAATTAAGAAAGAGGAATTATTAGAGGAAGCAAAAAGATAAAAGAGATGCCCTCCCCACCCCCCTTTTTTAATATCTTGTTTGTTCATTAAAATCAGTAAGTAAATCATGTTTTTTCTCATTTGGTTTATCTTTTACATCCCAATTCTCAGACAAAAACATACTTTCATATTTATGCATACAAATATATACACAGTGTCATGAATGATAAACACACTCCCAAAATCACATCACTACACACTAATTCCATTGAAAATTGAAAAAATAATGTTCATATTTTTCTATATAATATTTGATACAATTTATTTTAACAAATAAAATGCACCACTTGAGTTTTAGTTTAATTTTCAGTTTGAAATGTTAAAATTTCCGATCCTTAGAGTAATTTTAGAATTTTAGAAAAAAATTCAACTGATTAAAAATTTTCAGAGATTCATCTTTTGAACTATAAACAGATTTTGGTTCAAATCTAAAATTTAACTCATATACACTAAAACTCACAAAGAAGTCCACTGAAACTCAAATATTTCAACTAATACTTTTACAATGTAAACTTTTAATAAATAAATTCAGTTATCAAAGAATGCACAACTAGATGTTATTATGCAAATCAATGTTTTCTCAATAAAATTGCTACTAAACAACCTATATCAATATCATTTTCAGATTATACTTATATTTATATAAGTAATATATGATGTGAATTTCAGTTTATAATAAATATCCTTATTAAAAATATTGATAAAAATTTGTTTTAGGATTGACAGATTTTATGTAAACAAAGTGCAGCTTTTTGTCTGAATTTTTGTGGTGAGGCTTGATAATTTATATTATTTGGATTTTTTGGACAGTTGTCCTCATCTTTATTGTTATATAATATACACAACATTTTGGCTAGTGTGCCCTCCGGCCATTTTAAGGTGTTTTTTGTCAAACTTCGGAACCTTCTCTTTGACAAGAAACACCTGAAGAAGGCTGGAGGGCACATTGGCCAAAATGTATATGTAAACAATAATGATGAGGACAACAGTTCAAAAAATCCAAATAATACAAAGTGAACTTATTTAAAAATAAATTTGAAAGCCAGAGAAAGATATTTTTAATCAACACAATATCCCTGAATAATTCTTTTATTATTTTTTATGTTAATATGATAGCCCATATTAAGATTTCTTCAGTCTTTTATTCCTTGGTTTTGTTAACTTTTTGACTCTTTTGTCTTTAACATAACTTGCAGCAATTTTTCTTGCTTTTCAAAAATACTTTTGCTTAAATATTGTTTTCCATTTCCATAGACATCTCTTCTAATGATGAAACACAAGGTTTCTAGGAGATTAATATCTGAAGATGCTGGGAGCCATTCCATCAATTTGCTGTTTAAAATCTTTTGGTGCAAGTTAGGCAATTTTGCAAAATTTATCTTGCATCTTTAGCTGAAAATTTTGTTCAGTTTTGACAAATATCACTGAAAGATCATCTCATTCAAAAACTTGCAATAATTATCTGAATTTATCTTGAAATCATTATCAACTTTGAAGGGGATTTTTTAATGTTCAAAACATTTCTTTACCTTCTTGACTGTTTTCTTCTAAGTCATCCTATAAGTTATTGGTTAGGTCTAAAGAATAAAACCAATAACCTAGTCCACTTATCTACCCAATGTAGTTTTACATTCATCACTAAAACTTACATGTTTCTCTTTGTGATATCTAATTAAACATTGTAGTTTCAATGCTTTAACCAATGTTCTTAATATTCTGCAATTATCTTGCTGTTTGCATTTGAGACATGAGTTTCTTTAAATAGCTTTTTGCTAGCCAGTTCTTTTTTCTTACTTACTATCCTTCTAATGTTTCTCAAATTTCTTTTTTTTTTAATTGTTTTTTCTTTGTTTTTTGTTTTTAATGATTTCAATTTGATTTTGATTTTTCTGGGATCTCCATTCAATTTTTTCCCAATTCCCAACACCATTTTTCTATCACTTAATAACTTGTTTCTCTTTTCATATTGTATCTCTCTTATGACCCATGGCAATCTTTATGTATCTAAAATTATAAATATATATTAATAACTATTATTATTAAAGTATAATTTGTTTATAGTCGTTTATCATATTTATAATATGATAAAAAATCTCTTGAGTTGAAATTCAACATCAGTTGGTTAATGCCAATTTTATTGAAGAAATATAAAAACATTAGCATTGTGTAAATAGCAAAATATTATTTCATTAATTGATTTCACTTGATTTTTTTCAAATGCAAATCAATTGAAATTTAACAATTCATTTTCTGTTTACTTTGTAGAAATGTAAATAGAATTTTACAAAAAAATAACTCTCTTCTTGTATTAACGAAGAACATTTTATATTAGAATCTTTTTCTAATTCTTCAATTTTATGAATTAAATTTTTATTTAGGATAAGATAGATTTTTGCCTTTGTGTGTTAACTTTTTTGCCAATTCTGTGGTCATTCCTACAACAAAATAGCAGCTAATTGCAATGATGCTCACTAGATTCATAACTAGTCAACAATGTTTTTCATAACCAATTGTTTTGTCTGACAATATTGACATACCCTTTGTATATAATAGACTATAAAATATATAGATAATATATAACAAAAAATATCTGGTTGTAATTCAATTTCAATTAAAGTTTTAAAGTTAAAGATGAGTTCATACACATATCATTGTCAATTGTCAGTCATTTAACGAAAACTTGTTTTTGGTCATAAATAGGATAGAATTTTGTTATCCTTTAAAGTTTAACATTTTACAGTGAGAAAAATAAATATATAGAAATAGATAAGTAGAGGAGAGGAGAGATTTTGAAAAGCGCGCGCGAGAGAGAGAGAGAGAGAGAGAGAGAGAGAGAGAGATAGAGAGAGAGAGAGAGATAAGTGGCGAAGGTAAAAATGGATAGTGGCTAAGTAGCCTAGTTTTGCCTTCCATTTATTATTTGAAAGTTTGTCTGCAGATTTGATTGCTTTATCCTTCTGATTTATCCAAAAGAATTCTTTCCATTCATTTTTTCAATCACTGCATCTTAGGCGACCATATTATCTCTGAAAAAAAAAACATCTCATGTGTGAAGTACCTCTTTCTCAGCATTTGACACAATAAATGCAATATCCTTTATCATTGTATTCAGAAGACAAGATTTGTGAAAGTTCACCATATCTACAACATTATTTGAAAGCTGTAGCTGAATATTAGAACTAAAAGTAGTGTGTTTGTACATACCTATACATCATACAGTAGAGTGTCTTTATATCAGGTTAGACATTTGACAGTAAACCAAATGTACAAACTAGTATTGCAGGATCTCCATCAGTTGTACAGTCAATAACCATTTGTGATTATTTAATTCATTATTCTTTTTTATAAATGGACCTAATAATACTACAAATGCAAAATCAGAACACCTTGGTTTAAAAAAAAACACTTTTATAATTCACAATCATGATTTGACAAAATTTTTTAAAAAAAGAATAGAAAAGTAAAAAATGAAAAAGAAAAGTTATTTTCAATGGCATTTCAATAATAATGTTTAACAATTCAAGTTATATGCATTTTTAAGTAAAGTGCAACAGGTTTGAATCCAGAGCTTTCCTTCTCCTAAACCGGTTGCTATACCAAGGGTAAAGAACCCAGTCTGCCCTGCTATTTACCCATAGCTGGAGGGAGAATATTTGGATTCATACCTTTCTCAACGGAATTAGTGCTATGTGAAATGCAAACAGCCTCATCCAGGAATTGAATTTAGGTTGCTGTTCTCATTTCTTACAATGCCACAAGCACTTCAAGTTATAAGTTCATTCAATGTGTCAAAAACGTCGTTTTCATTGTTTTAGATGTTCATTGGTGAATGGTGTGTAAAAGTTACAGACAGGTAATTAAAAATGCTTGATTTTTCATGTTTTTTTTAGTTTGGCATCGGGCGAAAAACTAGGAAGAAAAAAAAACATTGTCGACGATCACATGTTATTTAAGAAAGACTGTCATTGGTTTATTCTAGCCAATCAATATCCTTGTTTCATGTTACTCTTTGGGTGATGATCAACTCATGTAATGTAACTCTTGTAATTTAAAAAAAAATTTAAACTCCCATCAAAGGAGTTTGTTTTTGTTTTTTTAATCAATTTTAAAATTTCAATATTAATTTTCCAATACATTAAAAAAAAACTCCTATGAAACTCGATACAATTTTATATGCTTTCCCATTTGCAGTCTAAAGAGTAAAATCCAAATGACCAAACGACTGAGTATCAGATATGTCTGTGGATTCACTAAGTTAAATAATCAAAATACCAAAGAGAACCGTTTTGATTTCTTCAATTTTCAGAAGGCACATAAAAAATTATCAACTTTGTTTCAGGAGGACTTTCCTCTAAGGCAACACCTGCCCCCTCATTTAAAAAGGGTTAATGGGTGGATTTCTTGCTCGGTACACCTGAATGGAATGCCGACGGGACTAATCAACTTTTAGAACTGCCCCTCTCATGAGAGGTTTGTTTCTTGTAGGGTCTCTACATTAAACCGGCCTTGTGTTGGGGTGGTCAGTTTCAATTACCTGATTTTTTTTTTTTAAATATAATCTGATTATTTTTATATCATTCGAGAATTCCTACTGCAATTTAAAAAATAGCCGATTTTCTGCGAGTTAGATAAATATTTTGGTATTATTTGTATTTTACCTGTCATGATATTTTTCTTCAGTGCTTATTTACAAGTAAAATATTTTAACTTCAATGTTTTTAAAGATCATTAGAAAAAATGGCGCGCTTTTGCAGCGGTTATAACAGTACCTTATTTTTTTTCTTACCAAAACACTTACCTGTGCGCGTGCGCATGCGTGAATATAGACAGCTGTCACAATCTGTCGACTGATACTTTTTAAAGGAGGGGCCATTGTGTTAGTTAGCCTAGACGCGCGAAATATGGGATGAGGGAAAAGAAATACGCATGCAGATCGAGTGGCTGTCTGCAAATCTCGGTTGTTGCATCTGTTGAGATGAGAAGAAAAAATTTGGTCAACAGAGTGACAATGTTTTTGTTTTTTTTATATAATTTCACTTAGGACCTAGAAAATTTAGAAGAAGGCGCGTAGATAAAGTAGTGCCGAAGACAATCGCGAGAGGCGCGTGTTTAAGTATAGTAATCCACTACATGGAATCATGATTTAGCTCAGAAAAAAGAAAACGGCCCCATCTTGAAAAACATAGCACTGAATTTAAAATTAAATAAATTTAATTTCTCTTAAAAGAAGGAAGATTTAAGCGCCATTTTTTAAAAAGTAATCTTAAAGTTTATGTAAATTTAACATTTTGTTTACGTTTACATTTTTTTTCCTTGTTTTTTTGTTGTTGTTTTTTAGCTTCACTTTTTTAACAATTTGGGAAAATATTTCACGCATATGGTAAATCTTTAGAAAAAATTAATTGAATATTGTCAAATAAAAACTTTTTATTCTGAATTTATTTTAAAACTATGGACCAGTTAACAACTATTGTTTTGCTCAACAGACAATTCGAGTTCTTTTTAATTGGTTAAAGTTTAAAAAAGCATTTGTCAATGTAAGCAAATTTCTTCAGCAAACGGTAAATGTTTTCCTGTTATTAAGAAAACAAGAAAACTGCATCAGATCTTTTTTTTTTAAATTTATGATTATTTCTAAAGATACGGTATTTTTTTCCGTATGGCAGAACATTTTATTTTTATTATTTAATAATGCTAATTTCCTACTCCTCGTTCAAAATAAATTTGAAAAGAAAAAGAAATAAGTTAAAGATAAATCATTCATTGAAATTTAACAACATATGTACTTTTTTTACCTTTAGGGTTGGTTGGTGAATCAGAAAGCTTACCACGTACTAAACACCACAAATCGATTTTTGCGGCAAGATTTTAAAACGTCACAGTAAGAAAGTTTTTGCTTTTGATATACGTTTTTTTTTTTTGTTTGTTTTTTTTTTTTGTTGTTAATTTTGTGTGTATGTTTGCTTTAGAAAACTATTACGTAATCTATCATCTTTAACTTTTTCATAGAAAATATCAAAATTTTTAAGAAGAGGTTCTTCTAGTAGAATCATGGCTTGTGTAAAATATTTAAAAAATTATTAATGTAACAATCCAACAACGACCTTGTATGTCGAATATTCTTAAAACTAAGTTCGTTTTTGTGTTTCTAAGTTCAATAGAACTAACATATAATAACAATCAATAACAATCGGTTGCATCTGAAATGGTTTTGTCACCTTTGTTTTATGTTTTTGCTCCCCACACAAGTCGCAGAAAAGTTAGTGATGAAACTATTCTCATATAAAGTAACTTTGCTAAGTTGAGATAAAACAGGAAAAAAGAAAACGTATACATGTCGAGATTTATATACGAAGTTATTACAATAAAATGAAAAGAGTCTGTACATTTAGGTTCTTTGTCTTTATAGGGAATTTTTTTTAAAAACACAGAAATCCTTCGTTCCTTCATTGCAAGCGGTGTCACTGAAAACAGTCATTCTTGTGATCTACCAAGACCTACCATGAGGTTTGAATGTGACACAATGTCTTTTTGATGTGGGAAGCCACTCACAAACCGAAGCTTATGCGTCACTTGTCAAAAAAGAAATGCGTGGATCCCATCGGATCTGCCCAGCGGTGTGGGCCGACTAAAAACCGAGAGAAACCACCTCGGCATTTATGCCTCTCGACGGCCGAAACACCCCAGCCAACAAGAGTCACCACTCACGATTAGAAGGTTGCGAGTTAAATCTCTGTAGCCACCCGCTAAACCATCTCATGATCATAAAAGTGACAGCTTTCGTCGGGTGAACTGTCCGACTCCGTTCTCATTCTCCAATTTATCTTTATCCTTATCATGGTTGACTCGGTCCCCTCGTTTCCAGTCCTACGCAAATGTTTACCAGTCTCCGGTCCAACGCAATTGGCCACCAGTCTCTGGTCTAACGCAAACGTCCACCTTCCTGGCCAGCAACACTGACGACCCGACTTGTTATTACTCTGCTTTCGCTGTAACTCGTCAGTTATGCATATAAATAGTCGCTGAAGTAGTTTATAAGGAATTAAAAGAACAGAAATTCTTCGGGTCTTCATGTGGTAACTCGTTGCAGGCAGTGTCATCAGACTAGTATGGACAGCCGTCTCTCTCCGCTGAAAACAATCATTCTTCCCCCTCGAGAGAAACCACCTTGGCATTTATGCCTCTCACAGCCGAACCACTCCAGTCAACAAGAGTCACCACTCACGACCAGAAGGTTGCGAGTTCAATCTCTGTAACCACCCGCTACAGTCGTGAAAGTCCATGCTCCGTCGACATAACCTTTTTAGAGCGCCTAAGACATTAAACGATGAGCCTGGCCCTGTTTAACGCCTGGAATTGGTTCAACTTGATGAATGACCTTCCGAAGCTCAGCTATTTTTTAAATATTATTTCACATGGCCAGGGAAGTTCAGTTGTAAACTGAAGGGCAATTATAAATAAATCGAATAGACAGTAGTGCACTGGATGGCTTTTCCTTCCTTCAATCGTGAAAATAGAACAGTCGGATGACCTATGCGTCATGTAATACATATAGAGGTAGTGTAGCTGTATCAGCTATAGGACGTCGACAGGATTCAACACCATATGACCGTGGAATGATTGTTGGGGTCAGAAAGATAGGGTATCCTATCTCCGAGATGACAACTGCTTTCAGACAACCATAGCAAGGCTAATGCTAGAAATATGTGAATCCTGAGCGACAAATAAAAATTGTGGTCACCCACAGGTGATACAAGAACGCTAATGTTGGCAATCGACAAGGATGATGTCCAATTAACAAAGTGAAACTTTTCAATAAATCTCAATTCAATTCAATGTTAGTGCCACTCAACAAACACAGGGTTTTGTTGTTGTTTACCAATAAGGGTAACATTATTAACACAGTGGCATCGTTTACTTTGCCTCTTTACCAAGGCAAGCTATTGATTCAGCCAGAGTTTTCCTCGTTGCTGATGGATCTCTTATATTGTGAGTGTGTTCTGTTGGACTTTGCAAGTGAGATTTTTGAGTATACAAAATGTTGATTGAATAAATATGTCAGTAGTCGATGAATAGAATACTTCCAAAAGTATATTTGTGTTGTTGTTGTTGTAGTAGTAGTAGTAGTAGTAGTAGTAGTAGTAGAAAGTCATATTAACTGCGGCAAACGTACAATGTGTATAGAGGTAGGTGGGTGTGTGCGCGTGCGCTCCCACGAAAATTGACACCTTCAGCTAAATTATTTTTTTCCAGTCGCCATACATTAATGCAAGAAAGGCTCTAGTTAGTTTTTATGGTAACTTTTTGTAAGGTCTTGAAGTGGTTACAATAAACCTGGGAAACGTCATTTTTTAAATGAAATTGTGGATGTTAAATGATACCATTTTTGGAATGTTGGTGTAATTTGATAAGGAAGAAATTTTAAGACAATTTTGCGAGTAACTTAAGTTTTTATTCAGGTGTAAATTTAACAGGAAAGGTGTATGGATGTAGAAATTTGTCTTTGAGAATATCAATGTGTATAGACATGAAAATTATTTCCTGATTCGTATGTGTGATATTACTAAAATGTTTTTATCTAAGAAGAGTTCCTTGTTGTTATTGGTTGACTGTGTTCGGAATTATATGTAAAAGCTTTCGATATTGTGTAATGTCTCGTATTGTGCGTAACGTAGTTGTTGCTTTGTGAGACCACCAGGCCCACTGATATCGGGCGTCCTCGGAAAGAGGAAAACAATTCCTTTTATACAGCATGCTTGAGGAGAGAGAGAGGGGGAGAGGGGGAGATAGAGAAAATCGTCTTTGCGCCTTTACTTTTATACCTGGAAGGATTGCTATGGCAATGCAAAGCGTCATTTTCTACGAGTCGTATGAAGAGTCTATTTCAAGCAATTGAGATAATCCTACAAGTTGAAATAGGCATTTATGTTTGTCATTAAATTGAAAATGTCATCTAGGTTTTTATTTTCATTTTTACTTTTCTGTTTTTCCTTAATTTAAAATTTTATTTTAGGCTGGATTTCTGGGAAGCTGCTGAGATTTACTTTGTTGGTATTTGAACCTAAAGGAAGTTTTTTTTTTCAATTTTGTTTTTGTTTAGTTTAGTTTTTATTTTATTATTTTTTTTTTTTTTTTTTTTTTTTCGGGGAAAGACAGTTTCTGTGTTATAAGCTTTCATTTTAATTTGAACGCATTTTCTGTCTTTAAATTTTTTTTTAAGAAAATTACTATTAATATTCGTAATATAATATAGCCATTATTAATTATTGTTATCTATAATCCCTTTTTGTCTTGGTAATTATATGGGATTGCACTCTTCTAACTCAAGAAATCATTAAATCATTTATAAATAGAAATTCATAATTAAATCAACAAATTCCAAAGTCAGTTTCAAATTTTAATTCTGGCGCTTAACTGTTAATTTTGTATGCACGAAACAAAAATAAATCGCCTGTAGCTGATTTTTAGATATTTATACAACGGTTAATAATACACGCGCACGTAGTCGAGAACATACCATGTCAACGAAATTGATTAAAGAGCTAATGACAATTCACCAATACTTTTTTCGTTGTTTTAAAACCAATTCGAGCTGAAGCCAGCAATAAAAGGAACATAAATCGAATCAAAAAATTGAGTGATCCGAGAACAATATCTCTCTACGCCATTTCCCTTTTCATCGATATACTCATAATACAATCAGCAGTCAGAAAAAATTATCATGCAAAAGCTTCAAAGGTTTACATAAAAAGAAAATTACTTTGATATTCGGTTCTCACTTACATTTTTACTGTTCAATAAATATTATCGGAACTTTTACCGAAGATAAGCAATATTTCCACCCAAAAGGATTGTTCTTTGCTCATGTTTATTATGAACCCTCCTACTAAATATCAACAATCATATCTCCAATTATATATATATATATATATATATATATATATATATATATATATATATATGTGTGTGTGTGTGTGTGTGTGTGTTGATAATCATGCTTTGTTTTCATAGTCTGATTTTTTTGTATATAAAAGACAAAAAAAATGTTTGTTTCTTTTACCAAAATACCTGTAGATTAAAATGTTCTTTTAAGCAGTAAATACATTTGAAAATATATTTGAAATGAATAATAAAGATTTATAATATAATTAAAGACTGCATTAAATTTATTCTGATTCTATTTCATTTTAAATTATATTCTTTTTGCTATTCTGTGGCAAAAACAAATCATAACCCATTTTATTTGTTTGTTTGTTTTTTAATAGAAATAAAACAAACGCTAATTATATTAATTAACTATGGCTTAATGTACTTTGCATGATATTTATTATATTTCAATTTAAATTACATCTATAATTTAGATTATTACTTATATTTTCGTCTTGAAAAACAAAGCGCAGCCAAAAGGAAATGTGATATATTTTGTTTTAAAATTGTTTGTTTGAATTATTGAAATGCTTTAAAAAGATTTAAGTGTGCAATGTTGGTCGAGAAACACATTAGGAATTTACACATCTGAAATTACTTCTTTTTTTTTTAATTTTATTGGACGACAATGAAAGAGAAAGATTTCAATGTTACTGGTTCTCGTTTAGATTTCAGCAACAGCTCTTATGAAAATTGTGTCTTTATTCAAACCGTAAAAAAGAAAAAAGAAAAAAAAAGAAAGAAATTAACTCAATGAATTGTTAGTGTTAGTAGTGGAAACAGCTGGTATCAATATTGCTATTGTGAAAGATCTCAATAATTGAATTTAAGTAGCTGTAACGCTAACTTCTCTCTTCTCCGACTCATGTATACCTGAAATTAATAATGATGTTACGATTTGTTAGCCAATTGTTTTTGGCGGGGAAATTCTATTCACATTAAAACTACTGCCACATCAAAATGCTGGGGGTTTTAACATACCCCCCCCCACACACACACACACATACGCACACACTACAAGTTACAACGAAGAAAGTTTTATTGTAGTAAAAATGTTGTTAGCACCGTAGTATTAATTTTGTACTTTACACTTCTGCAAGATTAATTCAATGAGAAACTATCTGTAGTAGGATGGCCCAAAGATCGTCTGCTCACGGCAGTTTTTTTTTTTTTTTTAACGAATTAAAATTAATTAAATCGATTATTTAAGGTCAAACTTTTGTCTAAATCGATAAGTAGTAACATAATGACCATCATTAAAAAAAGAAAAATATCATTACATATGCAGTTTATTTTTAATACATTTAAAACGATTTGTTTTGGTCAATTTCGATCTCGATCCGCCATTTTGTCTGTTTTTCAATGGTTTCAAGGGCTTGTTTACAAATTTAATATAACATTCGCGATTGCAAAAAAAAATTACCAAAAATCAGGTAATTATCCGATTTTAATGAAATTTTCAGTATTGATTTATCAATTAATGAATTTTATAATGCATCAGTTATTTTATTTCAAAACTTTAATTTAGTATTTTTGCTATGAAAAATGAATATATAAAATTCATTTAAAATATGAAAAGCCTGATGTTAAGTTTAAAATGTTATATTTTTAGTTTCTAGAAATACATATCTACTTAATGCAAACCTTATTTTATTACATCAAAGTATACTTTTTGAAGAAAAACTCTATTGAAAATGTACCCCCCCCCCTTTTAAGCAGAAAAATATCGATGTATATTTTTTTCTTTTATAAGATAATAGCCAATTAAATAATTATCGAAATGAGTAAAAAAGAAATCTCCAAAAAATTAATTATTTATTATTTTTTTGACATTTTATTTTTCGATTTTCGGTACTTATTTTCTCATAGAAAAGCCACCGTAATTTTTTTTTCTATTCATAACTCCGGTCTTTTATCTCATTATTTAAACTTTAATTAGAAAACTATAAGACCAACTCGAAAAAATGTTACGCCCCCGACATAAGGGGGTGGGGGCAAAATTAAGTGACCTGAAAAAATGAGAAAGTTTTGAAATAAAATAAATAATGCATTTTAAAGATCATTCATTGATAAATAAACACTGAAAATTTCATTAAAATCCGATAATTCCCTGATTTTTGGTAAATTATTTTCTGTAGGAGGGCTAAATTAATTTTGTCAAAAACGCATTTTAGGACCATTTTGGGTATACCTAGAGTAAATGGTTAGCACGCTAGTCTTGCAGACTGAATAGTAAGTTCGATCCTCGCTAGATGTCCCATAATTGCGACCTTGTGTCATCTACCCGTGGTAAACTGGTTGGGTAAAAATCTCTACTACCTACTACCCATGTCAAAGTTGGCATCGTCCTCTTCAGGATGATGCAATTTTATTTTTCCACATTATATTCATTCATTAATATTTTTAAATCGTAAAAAATATCAAATATTACTTTACATCATAAAGTAAAAAAAAGAAAAGGAAAAGATTTCCCTGACCTCCCACCAGACCGAGATTGGCACAAGGTTAATTTAACGTGGGGAGTCATGCACCAACCGAAGCTCATGCGATGGCTAGTGCAAAAAAATACGTGGTTCCCGTCGGCATCTTCAGGCACCGGGCAATAAACCCAACCCTACCCTTTTAAATCGAGGGTGCCGGTGTTGCATGGGGGGAAACACCCCTGGGAACACGGGGTTAATTTTGTATCTTAGCCAAGCCAGCTTCTTTGTTGATTATTAAATAATTTGTGACCTGTGCAATATTATCAAACTTTACATCCCTTTTTCTTTTTCTTTTTAAGCTTCTTAATTACAGTGTCTTTCTTTATCACCGTGTTTTCTCAATTCATAAAAATTATGCAAATAAGTGAGAAAACAGAGACTGATTATAAAGATCGTTATTGTTAGTCTCGTTAATGCAATAGATTTTCTCCATTAAATCCTAGAATTACTTAACTCAGCTTTTCAGTCTTAAATTTGGTCAGTGCGAAATTTAATGTCAGTGCGAAACATTAACATTTTATCACCAAAATTTAACTTCCTTCAAATAAAAAATCACACTTCCACTTTTTATCGTCTTCGGTTGATTTTTTTAATCACTTTTTTAAACACATTCTTTGACATTAAGAGAAAATAGTAAGAAATCAGAATAACGAAAAGTTACATTATCGGTTTTAAGACGTTTCGCCCGGGGTCAGTTCGACACGGACGTTTCATTCGTTTTTCATATACGACGTCTTTTACAGTCATAAGCTTAAGTTAGTTTACTTTGCCATAGTTAGGTAGTTTACTTTTTTGTTTAAGGAATCAAGTTAAAAATCATTTCAAATTGGATACTATATCAGTTTGACAATTAATCGATACTAAAATTCCTGGACATATTTAGAAGTGAGTCAGTATTATACAAGTTCTTTTCTGGCCAAGAAAACATACTTTGTTTTTTTTTCTTAATTGTGCATTAAAGCCTTACTAAATACAAACATATATAAATAAATATAAATAGTAAAGCCTTTTAAAATTGGTATGTCTCTCTTCTTTTCCATTTTAAAGAAACTTAAATATTTAAAAGATTCTTCTTTACTAGAACATTGATCTTCATTTTTATAAAATTTGCTAAATTACTGTAGACATTTTTTGCTGTTTCCATTGTTTTGATTTTAAGCGTTTATTTTTTGTAAGGTAACTCTAATAAGTTAGTTTTGGCACAAGGCTATGCACATAGAGCACTCACTGATGAATAATAAAAGGTCGATTTCACTACTCACTGAGTTGTATGTTAAATCATACGACAGGATACTCAATTATCTGTAAGACCATTTTGCAAACACCACAAGAAGTTATTAATAGATATTTGCCTTTTCTGCAAAATGTGTTTGAATGTGCAATCTCTTTGTCTTCATACAAATCACCGACTTTTGAAAAAGCCGCGCGCGTATGTGTGTGTGTGTGTGTGTGTGTGTGTGTGTGTGTGTAATGTAACAGACGGGGATGTTTATGTCAGAAGAACCAGTTATTCTACCGTTGTCCCTTTACCTCAACCTTAATAAACGCTGCTTACAATTGTCTATTTGGTTGAGCACTCATCGTTTCTAATGTCTAAAATAAATGAATAAATAAATAACAATAATAAGCTGAACTAACGACATCGGACTGTTACAAAATAACAAAAAGAATGAATTTGTGTAGTTTTAGGAGGTAGACGAAAGGAACTGATATGGGATGCAACAGGAGGCGAAGAAGAAAGAGGGGAGAACGTGTTTGTTTTTTTTGTTTTTGTTTTTTTTCTCTCTCTCTCTCTCTCTCTCTCTCTCTCTCTCTCTCTCTCTCTCTGTATGTGTGCCCTTCCTACCATTTACTTTGTGGCCTTTTTGTCTCTTCAGTATCGAATAACAGTCTGACTTGACTCAAGTGCAAACAGTATTCTGTCTGGTGGTGGGCTTCAATCCCCTGTTTTTTATTCATCCACTTTATGCAGTTATCTGCCTGAATCTTTTCCCTTCAATACCCTAAACTGACCCATGTGTCCATTGAAAAGGCCAATGCTCCCCTTGCAATAATTTAATTTCCTAAATTCCGAAATCAAATTTATTCATTTCCCTAAAAAAAAAGTTTTTCTTTACTCACTTCCCAAAATCAACAAAATTGATTTAAAGTTTTATTTACGCATTCATCGCACATAAAAGGATGCTTTGTAAAACTTGCACAGAAAAACAAACAAATTCATCACATAAGACAAAATTACTCTTGGATCTTCTACCTCTACACTCTACAGATTTATATTCCATTTAATCTTTTAAAAGATCTTCACATAAATTGTGTATTTGCATTTTTTTAATCTACAAATCTATTAAGTAATAAGTGAAAAAGTAGATATAAGAATACTTTTTTATTTATTGATTTTATAAGATAATAGCCAATTAAATAAGAATACTTTTTTATTTATTGATTTATTTGATTTTATTTATTGTTGGATTATAACTTACAAGGTTAACACCCTACAACGAACTCCTTAGCTGACCGGCACACAGATCAATGCACTATTATTCAATGATTACGTGTTTTGTCAATATCTCGACTGTGTGTTGAAGTTAATTTTCATAAATGTTTTCATGAACTATGAATAATACATAAATAAAATAAAAACATGGGTCGATATTGAAAGGTGTGTAAGAAATTGAAAATTATACTCAACAACAATAACAACACGAGAGATGGTTACTTCAAAACTTTTAAAAACTCAAAACTGAAAGCAAAGAAACAAATGGATTGTATATCTCCTACCTTACCTTACAATCTATAAAGAAACCCTCAACAATTTCTTTTGGTGTTTTACCAACCTAACACAAAATATTTAAAACGTTCGTTTATAAAAGAAAAATCATTTGCTGGATTTCTTAGGTTTGGTTACAGTACACGCAGTCAGTAGACAGCGACTAAGCTGTTTCACGGCTACTGCTATCACACCCTTATTTCTGGTGTTGGGACCTCCTCTTACTTGCTCTCAATCTCTATACTAATAATCTCACCTTTTTCTTTTCTTTCTTTCTCACTACCAGTCTAACTCATATTGCCATGTGTTCTGACAAACTCCAATTTTCACCTGCGCTTCTTTCTCATTCATTTTCTATTGCACACATATGCTTCATTAAATGCTGTCTTTATTCTTTCACAGTCTCATTCTTCTAAATTCTCTTTCTTTCTTTCTCTCTCTCTCTCTCTCTCTCTCTCTCTCTCTCTCTCTCTCTCTCTCTCTCTATCTATCTATCTATCTATCTATCTATCTATCTATCCCCTCATTTGAAGTCATTCCTTCACATTCTTCCTCTGTGTGTGTGCTTATACCTCAACCCTTTTGCATCTGTTACAACTTCTCCCCCTCAAACTCTTTATCCCACTATTTGCACTGTATCCTAACTCCCCCACACACACACACTCTTTCTTTCTCTCTCGTTATTCCTTTTCTCTAAAGTCGAATGCATCTTTCTCTACTAAGATCGTTGCGCTTTTAAGTTAATTTTCTTCTCTGCTTTTAAACTATTGCCTTTCTTCCCCTTAAGTTTTATTTATTTATTATCTTCTTTTTCAACCTAATAATTTATTTCTTTTGGGTACCTAATTGGCAAGCTGTTCTCTACTCCCTCCGACAGTAGTATATAACTTTTTCCTGTTTCTTTTTCATCCTCTCCCTGTATTTTATTTTACTTCGTGTGCCACCCCTTTTCTTTCTTTCTTTTCTTTCTTTCTTTCCTTCCTTCCTCCTCTCTCTCTCCCTCCCACCTACTCTCTCTCTCTCTCTCTCTCTCTCTCTCCTTTACTTTGCCTTTTTAAAAATCCTCCCTGTCTTTGTAGCTACAACTACCCTACTCTCCCATCAGATAAGAGCAACCCCATCCCACAAACAGCCTCGTTCCTCACCAGAATGTGTAATTCTGTGAGTAGTGCCATGAGGCTCACTTCCAAACAAACTTCAAGCTAGACAACATTTAATTCTCATAGACATGTTGGAATATTTAACTGGATTGACCTATTGTAGATCTTCAACTTTATCAACAGACCCAACTTTTTTTTAATCCATTGATTGTAAGTATTTAATTATCTTTTACTTTTTATCATCTTTTTATAATTCCAGTTCTGAAAGAAATTGGTAAGAAGAAGATTCTTCCAGTGAGAAAGTGTGAGGATATGTTGGTTGAAAATCACATATATCTCCCTTCTTTTGCATAGATTTTGTGTACAAGAGATAATTGTTGATTTTTGGCAGAGTTTTGCCTCTCTTTAGCTTAATTTATTATATTGATGCTAATCTGTTAAAGAGAAAAACCCAACAAAGAAGAAGAATTCTCTACCATCATCACCATAATCATCATCATCATCATCGTCGTCGTAGATCACAGCCATCCCCTTCCTTAGAATTGGTAACATTATCTTCCACTACAGGCTTATTACTCCAACAGCTGCCAAGAAAGAAAAGTACCAAACTTAGCAGATAATTTTCATCAGACTTTTTTAATTACTGAAAAAGATGTTTTTTTCTTTTAAAAAATACATGAATATTTTAGTTGTAGATCTTTTTTCATTAAAATTGATTTGTCTCTAAAAGATTGGTAGAAAATTTAACTTTAATTAAGTTATTAGCTTACATCAAACTGTCTGTTTGTGTCACAACTTTTGTTTATGCTAAGAAAATGGAGTAAAGAAATTAGTTTGGGATATTATCTTCATGGGAGCTAAACACGAAGAAGCCTCTTCTTTTCCAATTCTTTTCATATTATTTGGTTCATTTATTTCACTTTTTAAAAAAGTTCTTGTTGATATTTTCATATTTGCTTTTTAAATGAAATATATTAATGTTTACTTTCATTGTTTTGTTATGGTTAGATTATTTATTGGAAGTTCCTCCTCCTCCTCCTCCTCCTCCCCCCTACCCTCTCCTTCTTGTTCTGTCTATGAAAATTGGTCCATGTTGCATGCATTTAGTCAATGTTTGTTCATTGTTTTCTGCCTAACCTTATTTTTTATTAATTCATTTGTTTTGGTTTTGGGGTTTGTTTGTTTTTGTTTTTTAGGGGGAGGGGGGATATTTTGCAAATATTTCTCTCTTTTTTTATTTACATATTTGTTTTTAATGTTAATTTCTATTTCTCAAAACTGTTTTTGGATTTCTGTTTTTCAAGAAAGAGGCATTATGAGATTCTTCAATAAAAATACTTTGTGTTACGGATAATTTTAAGATTAGAAAATAGACATCCTTTAAATTGATTAACCAATATATAATTGTTATATTAAGATGGAAATTGATAACCAATGAAAACTTCTTTCTTTAATCTCTTGGATGAAATAAAATTTCTCAGAAGTTTCTAATTTATAAGTATTTGCTTATAATAACTTATGTATTTAGTATATTGGGATTTGATTTTGATTTCAAATTTTATGCAATTCCAAACTTTTTTCCAACTCAAATAATTCAAAATCATCTTCATAGAGTAAAGAAAGTAATTAAACTTTAAATCTTTAAATTATTTCAATTTAAAAATAGTTGTAAGGAATTTTAGAAAAAAAAATGAATGCACAAAAAACTTTCATTTAATCAAGTCATTTCATTATAGTTGGGTAATTTTTATAAAATATTGACAGAGTTTTTTGTTTTTTTAAATCATATATTTTGCTAAATGATAGCTGTATGGCAGCTGAAGATATTTATTTACTATTAAAGCCAAACAGTTCTTTAGCTTTCATTGGATGGCATACTTATATTTTGGGGTGTATGTAATATTTTACTACACTGCTCTTTTATGATACATATCTACTGGCAAACACACCTTCATTGTTTGAAGATGAGGCCTCTATATTATTTTTATAAGTCCATAGAGTTACAAAATTGAAGCTATGTTTAAAATGTATTTAAAAATTGCCATAGTAAATATCAACATTTTATATGTATTAAAAAAATCCTGATTCTTTTATATGTATAAAAAAAACTAAAAATTCTTATTTATTTGCATTTGTTTATAAATCATTGCAGAAATTGTTATATAAATGTGTCATTGTTTTAAGTGATTTTTTTCTTGATACAAACTTATTAACAAGTAAAAAAGAAGGCAACTTAATGGATGTTGCCTTTTCTTAAAATATACTTAATTGTTGATTTAATTGACAATCCTCTTAAGAGAGGTACTTTATCATTTTTTAAAGAATTACTAAAAACAATATTTATTAAAATAATTAAAACTCAGAAGTATTATTTTGTTGATGGTATACTGCATCCCTTGATATATCAACATTAAATGGGAAAATAAATTTTAAACAGAAATGGTCATAGTAGTTTTCTTTATTCTAATTTTAAAGTTTTAAACTTCCAATGAGTTAACAGGCCAAGTCCATTTTTTTAATGCTTCAGTTGATTATTTATACCAAAATCTTTTATTAGAATTAACTTTTTTTTACTCATATAAAATGATAGTATTTCATATAAAACTATTCTATACTACTTATACCTATATAAGGATTTATATTGAAATAAGTTCTCACTAGAGACATCACTAATTTTTCGTATACAGTGCACCCTGTTTCAAGACAGCAAATAAGGTTTTTTTTTTGTTTTTTCTTACATTATTCCTTACCATTTTTTAAATGTATCTTCAAATTTTATCTGTAAACATCAAATTTAACTGTATACATAAGAAGACTTTCAACCTCTATTATTTCTCTCAAACTTAAAATATTTGTAGAAGATTTTAAAATGATGTTATTTAATATTATTACACATTATTTTAGATTGATTTTCTTTGCATACTGTTCGAAGAACATCATTGTTATTATTAATAATAGTTTTTA
Organism: Doryteuthis pealeii; assembly: GCA_023376005.1. Classification (NCBI taxonomy): domain Eukaryota; kingdom Metazoa; phylum Mollusca; class Cephalopoda; order Myopsida; family Loliginidae; genus Doryteuthis; species Doryteuthis pealeii. The sequence goes on from CM042158.1 coordinate 72,274,898, forward strand.
ACTTTTATCTTAGGAGGTGTTCATTTTTGCTTTTGATATTTTTCTTTATTTTTTATAAAAATAAGATATTCTTGCCTTTCATTCCAAAGTGAAAATGCTTCTTCTAACTTTTAGTCTTAAAAAAATGTTTAATTTGTCCTTTTTTATCTTTTAATAATTTTCATTCATTTGAAATATCTTAATCAAAATTATATTTTCATCAAATAAGTTTTCGATTTTTCCAAATTCAACTTTTTAATTTCACTTTGATCTTAAATTGAATCTCAATAAAGTTTTATGTGTTTTTCTTTTTATACCAAATCCATTTTCATATTCATTCTTTTTATCACTTCATTTGGCTATTGATATTTTAACTTGAGCAAATCATTATTTTAGTATTTACAAGTAAATTCATTGATAATCTAATTAGTAATTTGCTTGATCTTTTATAAATTATGTTTAGTTATCAATTTAACATATTATAACTATTGATACAAAAGAATTTTAGTTTTTTAATAGATTATTTTTTTAAATTCAAGTTCAAATCTGCCATCCTTATTTTTTGATGATTTATTTCATTTTATCTTAAGAAAATAAAACTTCAATAACATTTTTCAAACATGTTAGAGTATATGTTTACTGTTTTTATTTATTATCATTTCTTAAAATAGAGCAGAAGGATTAAATCTGTTTGTTTTTTCATTTGATTGTATATAAATACAAGAATTTATAATTTGAAATTGACAATATTTGAAAAGCAATCTAAACATGTCATTTACTTGTAGAGACATCATTATAATGAAAACAAAGAACTAAGGATAATTTATAAGATTTTTTGATTGAATTCTTCAATACGGGTTTGATACATTATTTCTTCTTTCATCTTTATTCTGATTTTTATGCTAAAATTGTTGTTTTAATCTTTTTATCATATTTATCCTTGTTGGTTTTCAATTTGCTATTAAAAATAAAATTGAAATGCCCATTTGAAAAATACACATACATAACTATACTAGAATATCTATTGTAAAAACATTTTGATTTAAAAAAAATTGTTCTAGACAACTCATCATCAAATTCTTAACCTCAGAACTGTAACACGTTTGAAAAATCCGACCTACTTAACATATTTTGAATGCTTCAAAATAAAAAAAAAGTTTGTTTTTGTTTTAGAATTTTTTATTTTGTCAGTTGGGTTATTGAATCAACATTTTCAAAGTCTTTGCATTTATTCATAGATAAAAGACTTTTAGAAAATTTGATATTGAAATATCTTAGTTCATTAAAAAATTCAAAATGGTATTTGTAATTTTCTTGCTTTGAGATCATTATCATGTTTTTTTGTTGTTTTTTTGTATAAGTTTATTTTAACTGATATTACATAAAACTCAATCATGAATGTAGTGTTCCATCAAACAGAAGAATGATTTTGTCTTTTGGTATTCTTTTGTTTTATATTCTATATTCAATAATATAATATTTATGAATATTATGATAAATAAAATAGATGATATAATTGTAATATAGGCACTTTAAAGAATTCAGCTTTTCTTCAATCATCATTTTTGTGAAAGGGTTACTGTTGAAAATCTGCAAATACTGCACATGTTTCCATATTTATTTTGCATGTAGAATTAAATTTAAAGTATGCATTCATTTTATTGGCAGTAGTCTTTATGCACTTTTTGCGAAATGGATGTAGAGATTTATAGTGAATTGCTATTTTAAAGAAAAAGATTAATATTAAAGTATATACATTATTCAGCCACATCCGAAAATATTGTACAGTGATTTATTGTCTAGAAAGTAATGACAGTTTTTACCTGTTGAAAATTTTTTAATTTAACCCTTTCCTGTTCATACTATGGTATAAGTTCACAATAATTTATTAAAGTTATTTATATATAAACATTCATAAAATTGTTCCATTTTTCAAGAGTGTAGGTTGTTTTATTTTTATATTATTTATGTATTTTCCAATTGTCATAGAATGGTGTAAATTGGAGATGATTTGAATTGGTATTATTTGTTAAGAATAAGAGAAATATTTTTAAATATTTATTTTTAAATAAGGATTAATACAATTATGATAGATCAATGTTATAAATGCATTATTTTATTGTTGGTGGTGAAAAATAAAAATGGGGTGCAAATGGCAGAATATATCAATATTTGATGACTATCTGACTTGGTAAATAATTAAAGGCAATAAACTAAAAAGATACAGGTTTTCTTAAATTATAATTTCTGTGTAAAGTTCTTGTTTTTAGTGTTGACAAACAGTTAGCAAACATAACCAACCAACCAACCAGCCAACGACCATTTAGAAAATGGTGGAGATGCATGTTGGTGTAATGGTTGTAGAAAATGGACACGACAAGACAACTTCAAATTCTAGACAAGACAGTTTGCATTTCACATAGCGCTAATACCCTTGGGAAAAGTATGAATCTAACTATTCTCCCTCCAGCTATGGGTAAATAGTAGGGTGGGATGGGCTATTTAACCTTGTTAGGCAACTAGTCTATGAGAAGGAAAACTCTGAATTTAAACCTGTTAAACACTGCTTAAGAAATCGACCTGGTGTCACATCCTGTTCCTGCGGAGGGGTTTGGTAAAGAAAAAAAAAACTTTTAGAAAATGGTAGAAGCTGCTATTACTGGGGATAGGGTTAAGGTAATTGAAGAGATGTTGCTTTTTTTTAATTAATAACAACTGTTTTATATGAAATAGTTGCCCATTGGAAATTAGCAATTTTCTATGCATCTTAACTTTAATCATCAAATGAGGATCTAATAATATAGTGACATCATGAATAATTACTTAGTTTTTAATGCAAGGTCAAATAGAAAATGGTGATAGGAAGATTGTGTTTTAAGAATTTTCCTGTTTTGAAATGTTGACCAGTGGATTCTGGTGAAAACTACCATAGACAAACCAACAACATAAACAGTTTTACATATTTGGTTACAACTCATTTCTTTTCTTTTTTCATGGAACAATATTCTTGATACAGACTTTTATATTCTTGAGTAATGTCTATATAACAACAAATACACATACATTTACTTATTAAATCATACAAGATATACTTGAGTTATATCAGTGCATTTATATTAAGTGGAATGTTTTATTATGCAAAGAAAACTGACTCTACAATCTTACATCTATTTATTTATATGGCTGTTTCTGTTTCTGATTCTCTCTCTCTCTCTCTCTCTCTCTCTCTCTCTCTCTCTCTCTCTCTCTCTCTCTCTCTCTCTCACAAAGAATTAGAGAAGCCTATTAATTATTATATACATATGTCTAGGCATTTGAAAAAAATATGTATATAATGAAAATACATATCAAGTATCTATACTCAACTAATAGGAAAATTGTCAAATATGAATTGCCTTTTTAACTTCCAAAATATTTTCCTCTTTCCTTCTTACATTAAACTTATTAAATATACAATAACTCTTACAATGAAAGAAAATCTAAAAACACAAAATATGTTTACAGCCAAATGAATTTTAATTTGTCTATTTAATTAATAGGAGAACAAATGCAATTAAACTATTTTAGATTTTAATTCTATTAAGTAATTCCATTTTTGTTATTATTTTTTTGTCAATATTTACTGATTAAATCTTAATGTGTTGCAGGGTCTCAACAGTGGTGCCCTTAATGGGGTTTGAACTCTCTATACTAGCAACAGCCCTGCTTTGTTTTTGCTTCATTCTTTTGTAAATGGTGCTTTCGACATAAGTAATAACTTTATTGCAAATTTATTATATGTTTAATGAGACTTATATTTTTTCCTAAATATGAATTCATTTCAATTGGAATTTTTTTTTGTCTTTAATGTTTATCTGCAAGTTAACTCCAAACTGAAAACATTGGTCTATTACAATCACTTTTGGACTAATGCCCTTGGGAAAAGTATGTATCCCCTCACCCCTCAGCTATGAGTTAAATAGTACCACTACTATTCTTCTAAAAGGATGGCATTAAATAACCCACAAAGGTTGATATGCCATTAAAAAAAGAAACAAAACCAAAAAAAAATTTAACTATAAGAGTTATTTTTTTAAAGTATTATGAGGCATTAACTAAAAAATATCAAACGGAAAATTGTCATCAATCCAATTTTGTGGTCTAAAATTTCCGATTAATGATTCCAATTCAACTTCTTTGTCTGGATTCATCAGAAAGATTTAAATGCAAAAAATAACTTTCCTTTTAGTGAATTTTGAAATTAAATTTATGAAAAATAAAATTTGCTAGTTTTTTAGTTTATCAAATATTTTTGATGTTAATGAAATATTTTTCAAATCATTTAATGTTTCCACAAATGAACAGAGTTGTGTGTAAAGTTTTTAAATGAAATTCAAGAAGAAATAAAAAGGCTGATTGATATATTTCAATAAAGATGAAACGTTAATATAATCTTTCAAGCTCTTCTTTTTCATCAACTGTTGGCATTTAAAGCTTTCAAAAAAGTTTTTAAAAAGTTTTAATGAAGCAGATAATTCATTTTGCCATAACTGCAATCAAGATGAATAAAAATGTTATTTCTAATTATTTATTAAAACTTTAAATTTCCCAAAGAATAAGTATTGTTTTGTGAAGCTTAGGTGAAATCTTTCAGAACAAAACTTTGAAACTTTTTGATCCCATGTCCAAAGATTTACACAAAAATAAATTATAATAAATGAAAAATTAAATCGTATAACAAATAAAAGAACCAAATATATATCTAAAAATGAATATATTGGAAAAAAAAAAAACAGGTAATTTTCTATCGATTGTTTAGAAAGATTCAACTTACTTTATAACATTTTACTATGTATGTTCTTTCTTTCTAGTTGTAATGCAATCTTCCAATCAAGTTAAAAATAAGTTGAAAAGTTACTTATTCAATTAGTTCTGTAAGTTTTCAATAAGAAAAAACAAATTGCATGACAATTTGGTAAAGAGACTTAAGCAATCTTTTACTTTTTAGAAGAATTACTTTTTAAATAAGTTCAATAGACTGTAAAAATAGTTGTGAACAAACAATAATTCAAATAATCAAAAGAGTTTATTTGTATTATACTATTATCAATATTGTAAGTTGCTATGAAAAATTATATTTATACAAGCCATTTAAATTGTATTCTTGTAAAGTCTAGAGTTTTGTTTCTTCTGCAGATTCAATTCTAGGGCAAATGAGTTTGGTTATTCTCTGTCTTTTTTATCGCAAATGCAAGTAAAGCCACTGGCTGTCTAAAAGTAAAGTTAGTCTACTCAGCTAACAGCCAGTAAGTATGCCTACCAGAAAATCTACTTCTTTGTGTGTAAAGAGTAGGTGATCTTTATTCCCTCTCCCAAGTTATCAGCCTCCTCATTCTTCACCTCCTCCTCCTCGTTCTTGGCCTCCTCTGCTTTTTGCTTCTATTTCACTACCCCCTAACCCTGATCTCATTCCATCTGAGTATTCTTAGCTGCTTTCAAGACTGAGCTTATACCAGAAGGGTTAAGAAGAAGTAAAAAAAAAATCAGTAGTCTGATCAAATTGGTTGGCACCAGAGAAGCAACACAAGAGTCCATTGTTAGAAATAAGTAAATAATGTAGTTTTTGCATATTCACTATTCATTTCTAAGTAATTTTCTCTCTCTCACTTTCAGAATTCAATTTATACTTTCACTAGTTTTAAGTTTAACACTTTGGCAATCAGACCCCTTTTTCCCCAGTATTTTGAAAAACTTAATAGTTTTCCTTCTTCCAGACTGGTTGCCTAATCAAGGTTGAATAGCCCAATCTGTCCTACTTTTTACCCATAGCTGGAGAGAGAATAGTTGAATTCATACCTTTCCCAAGGGTATTAGTGTTATGTGAAATGCAAACAGCCTCATCCAGGATTTGAACTCAGGTCATTTCCTATGAGGAATGACCATTACACCATGAGTGCCTCTCCTGTTTTTATTTTTGTTTTTATAAGAACTAAAAATGAAAATAAAAATAAAGAAACCTTTAAATTTTAAACATGTAAGAATTAAGCATTTTATATTCTCTACTTCTAAGATTCAATACAAAATAAACTTTCAAATTGCGTTTTTAGGGCAGGACCTCCTCCTGCCCTAAAAACGCAGGATGAATTTATGTGATATGTACCAAAAACTCTGAATTCAAACCTGTTAAACACCTCTTAAGAAATTTACCTTGTGTCACACCCTACTCATGTATGTGTATCGGTAGTCAATATATAAGAGAAAAAAAATATTATTATATACTAACTATAGAAAACCTACCATTCTTAAAAACTTCAGGGTCTGAATAAAAGTAGAATGTAATTTTTACTTTTTCACACACACACACACACACACACACACACACATACATATATATATATATATATATTATATATATATATATATATACACACACACATATATATATATATATATATATATATATATATATATATATTTGGTTGTCTGTGTGTGTGTACATACATATTACATAAAATGATGACATCAAAATAACATCCATAGTCCATGGATTGTGATTTTGATACTCTTCAAGCTATTATATCCTAATTAGAGTTAATAACAGATTTTCTATTTTCTTTCTATTTTCATTTACATGTTAAATTACACTGAGTACAAGTAGTTAATACTGTAATCTCTTTCAAAACTGAAATTCTCATATTTAAAAAAAAAAATGTCTTGCAGTTCCTGAGATTTGGAAACTTCATTTGATAAAGTTATTTTTTGTTAGTGTCATGCAATAAACACAGACAAAAAATCTAAATTGAAAATTCCATTGTGTCCACCCAACACTTCATTAAAAGAAAGAAGAAGAAAAAACAAAGTGATGTACCATTCTTAGCTCATCAGCTGCAATCCAAGCTGAAACCTAAATAAACAAGAACATTACTTAGAAGTGTAAATGTGAATTTAGGATAAATGTTTATCCTTCTACTCTACTTTTCAGAAAAGTATTTTTTTCTAGGCATCATGTCTTAAATAACCAGACTTAATATATTTAACTTTTAAGACAAGAAATCATCACTTGTTAAAATATAGAAAGTATAGATTTAGTTTGGTTTGTTTTGTTTTATGGCATATCAACCTCAGTGGGTCATTTAATGCCGATAAAGTTTTGAAATAAATCAATTCTTAATGGATAATACAATTTTTTTATAAATACATTTTTCTATTTAACCCATAGATGGGACCCTAACAGGTACTACCACTCCGGGTCAGAGTGGACCAGGGAGCAATGGTGATGAAGGGGTGCTCCACATTCCCCAAACCTCCAAAACTAGAACCTCACCATCAGATAGAGTTTAACGTCAGTCCCAGGACATGTAGACCCGCAACCACCACCTTCTAGCACTCATATGATAAAAAGGGGTTGGGGCTTGCCATAAGGGCAATAGGGTTGGGAAAATCATATAGGTGCTAGGGCTTGATGTGACCAGCCGATTGATCGGAGGAGGCCTCTCAAGATAGGGCCAAAGTGGAGTATTGCATGTTATGAACTGCTCATCCACCTGGGCTCTATCCTTAAGCATCACGGGTCGCCACCCACGGCCAACAGGTGGCCCCATTGGGGGAGTCTTACCCCTCTGCAGAGGTGCAGTCGGTGCATTCTAACGCCCCACTGACAGGGCGGAAGTATAGATTTAATTGAAAAAGACTATTATTAATCTTTATTTGATTTTAGTTATGTTACATTTTTAGACATGTCTTTTTATACTCATTTTTGTGAATGTTTTCACCCTAGATTGAGTCAAAAGGTTTTTCAATATTTGATTAATGTGAGACACAATTCAGCAACTCCAGATGCTTTCCCATTATGAGACTATGAGATACTGAGTTTGTTTAATACTCTTTCAGTACTATTCACCGGATTTTCCTCTATGGAACATTGCCTCAGAATCTATGGTTTTAAGCCTACCTGACTTTACTTGATCACCAAGGTTCTAACAACCTAAACAAAACTTCTTGAACCATCTGGTTACTGTGATCAACTGCAACTTTACCTTTCACATAACAAATGTTTTGGGTTGTTTCCATGGCATTATGGCCCATTTCAAACTCACAAAAGTTCCCAAATTAGAAGATGTTGCACTTTCATCTGTGTGGCTTTCAAATCACACACAGTGAATCAATGTCAAATTGGAATGTACCAAAATATTGCAACACTTTTTTCTGACCCTAGTAAATTTAAACAATAATAATGTTTGTTCCAATTTCAAAGTATAGTCACTGGAGGTATATTCATTTGTATGAAGAAATAATCATTTCTTCTGTACTAGATATCAACTTATTTATTATAAATAAAATACATTTTTTCTAAAGGGGAAAATAGCAACTAAGATTATACTTTTGTTTTTGAATATTAAATGAGAATTTTAAAAATAGAGATAAAAGCAGAAGAAATTTCAATTTTAGAAACCTATGTTTTTGTTCTCTCTAAATATCTTGTACACTCCTTATTAATTCAGAGGGGGAAAAAAGGGTTACCATTTAATTACATCAGGAAAGAGTTATTAAGAAATAAGAATTCTAACAGAAACTCATTCTAATTATGCAGATATTATTTGAAAAATTAATATATCTTGAATTATATTCATATCAGAATTTTCAAAATAACTAAATTAAAAATCAAGTTGCATTCATTTTGTAATAAGAGTTTAAATATAAAATTTGCCTCTTGAATTATTATCAATGTATATATTCTCATGAATATATAAAATAGTTATGTTCATATGTAGTTTGCATTGTAAAATATCACTTTTAATTTTAAATTAAACATGGCATTTTCATTGTTTATCTTCACTCTTGAATTCAAAGAAACATTTCAAGTTTACCTAAAATATTTGACAAAGAATTTTAGTTTTGAAAGTCTTCTTTTATGCCTACAGTTTTAACTGAATTTTCAGTTTTGGAAGGTTTTTTTTTTTTTTTTTTTTTTTTTTTTTTTTAATTCTAGTTTAACTAAAAGTCTTACAATTTATACATGTGTCATTTCTAATGGGAATTTTTCTGTAAAATTTTCAATTTAGACTAAATGGTAGAATGAAATGGAAAAAAATTAAAATTTAGGGAAAATTTCCTCAATTTCAGTTTATGTAAAAAAGATGTTGCTGTTTCTACTTATTCCTGTTTCCTCAAAGTAGCTATATATAGTCCAAACCAACTAAAATCTATCTCTTTTCTTTTCCATTCACCTTTCACAAAAATAGGACCCTCATGCAAAAGGTTAAAACATTTAAACTTTTCATAACAATGTGAAATTTATTATATTTTGACACATACGCTTATACTCGCTCAACACATTTCATAAAGCTTCAAAATATCTAAAACCACAAAAATATTTTAAGAAATGTATTTTCTATTGTCAAAGATATATCTATAATATATATATATATACATATAATATTTATGTTATAAACTTTTAATAACTGAAGTTACAGTGAACAGTCATAACTTTTTACTAACATTGATCTTTAAATTGCTTTCTTATGATTACAGAAGGTGAATATAATATTTGTATAACTTTACATTGTTACATTGATTTGTTCATTTTTCTCTTGCAACCTTTCTTACATTTTGTATATTTTATTTCTAATATTTCTAGTTGTGTATTGATTTAAAAACATCACATTTCCTTGTGTATTTTTATATTTCCTCTCACCTGTTTTGTTAAACAGAAGAATCTAAACTTTTTACATTTTAGATTACAAAAGAATGAAAGATTAATTCTAATATTTTGCATAAAAGTATCTCAATGCAGCATGTCTAAATAGAATTGCTCTCAACAAATACTGACCACTTAAGTTTTAACAACTAATGAACACTAATCAATTTTAGTTAATGTACTGGTAAGGCTGAAATAATATCTTTCAAATATGCCACCTTACTTAACATTAACCCTTTTTAAAACACACCATCAAAATAACAACTGTAAATAGTTAAGTTGAAGGTCACAATTTCAAGTTATTAACATATTAACATAACAGAATTTGGTTTGTAAGTTTTAATAATGTCTTTTATGTCTTTTATAATGTTTTTCTTCTTATAGAAATGATTAATTCTTATAAAGTATCGTATTTTTCTTATTCATATTTATTACATTATATTTCTGTATGACAATTGCTTTGCTGTTTCTTATTTCAGAATTAGCCTGTATCTATTATCAGCATTATTATTATCATTATCATTATTATTATCATTATCATTATAGTTGTTATTATTATTTCCACTATGAGTTTTTTTTTACACCATTATCAACTGTTGGTTTTTCACTTAAGTCTAAGTAAAATCAAGTATCTTCAGTTTTCCAGGACCTTTTTAAGTATTCTAGCTGATCATAACAGTGCTGTGTCTGGATGGTATCCCTCTTCTAGTATCCGGTTTACCAATTCTCTTTTCCAGTGCCTTTGGGGACCATTCCAAGGGCACCAACTGCAATTAGTATCCCCATCACCTACACTTGCTATTCTTATGCATTATCAAGTTTTTCTTTGATATAATTAAGTTTTTCTCTTCAGGTTTCCTCTTCTTAGCCATATCCAAGTATTATTATTATTATTATTATTATTATTATTATTATTATTATTATTCCCAAAGTGGACAGCAATAAAACTAGGAACATTGAGATTACCATTTTTGTAAATGAACATATGGTGGTTAAATGTTACCATTTCTGAGAGAACTTGGAGTGCATATTGGTGTAAGTTGATAAGGAAAAAATTTAAAAAAGGGTTTTGTTTATAATTTTATTCACATGTAAATGAAACAGGAAAGAAGGTACAAAAAGAGGAAATGTCTGTGTGTTGGAAAGTTTTTATATGACACTTATACATGTATATGTAAAAGTTTGTTTGGGAAATATTTGTGTAGATGAAATTACTAAAAAAAAAAAAAGAAAAAGAAATTAAGGTGTTATGTGTGAAATTATATCTGTAATAAAACTACACACTTTAGAAGATTTCCTTTGATATTATTAGTTGTGTCCATAATTATCGAAATGTCTTTAAATTAATAGAAATTTTCAACATTGTCTTCTGTATATTGTGTACATGTAGTGTGTTTGTTTAATGTAGTTGAAGGTCCACTGAAAACAGATGTCTCTCGATGAAAACTGGATCATTCTGTTACTGCATGATGGAGAATGAGAAAGGAGAATTTTTCTTTTATACCAGAATATGTCACTATAGCAATGCTATGGTGTTGCTTCCTAGTGATGGTTATAAAAGTTAGTTTGCAGGCAAGGGAGATAATCCAACAAGTCATACAAAATCATAAAAGTTTATTTTGTGTATTATTTTACATCAAAAGGCTCTAACAATGTCCAAAAAAATGTCCAACCCAAAATTTGGTGAGTTTTTCATACCAGTTGTAAGTAAAGTTGTCAGGGTGGCCTAAAGTCGGTATCAGCCAGACAGCGTGGGAGTCTATCCCCTTTTTTCTCTAGCACTAGACCAAGGAGATTGTTTTTAGCGTCTGAGACGGAGCACCACACTTTCCATCAGCTCCTCACATCAGCACATCGCTGAGTTGGCGAGGACCAGTATCAAACCAGGAACCTTGAGGTTCCCAGCCGAACACTCTACCGACTGAGCTAAACTGGCCATGGTTTTTCACTGAAGTCCAAGTGACAGCAAGTCTCCTCACATCTCCAGGACTCTTCTAAGTATCCTAGTTGATCTTAGCACTGCTCTGGTTTCGACAGTTTTGACTCTTACATGGTCTCCAGTTTACCAAGTCTCTTTTCCAAGTTCTTTGACACTGTTTCAAGTGCTCCAATTACAATCGGTATCACTGTCACTTTCATATTCCATAACTTCTTTAGTTCTCTGGCAAAGTTCCCATATTTGTCCATTTTGTTACTTTCTCTTATTTTCACTAAGTGTTCTGCTGGAATGGCAAAATCTATGAGTTAACAAGTTTTCTCCTTGTTAATTAAATGTTTGCTCTTCTGGCCTGGATTTTGGGATTTGTTTGTATCTTAAAATCCCAGAAAATTTTATTGTAACTCATTTTCTATGACAAATTCTGGTTGCTACATATTCTATTTGTCAATATGGTCAAATACTGAAGTCTCTTTGCACAATTCCCAGTGGATCACTTTTCACACCCATTTATTATGCCAGTTTTCTGTATTCCTTTTGTGCCAGTTTTCTGGGGTTTTTTTGTGCCAGTTTTCTGCATTCACTTATTATGTGATTGACTGCCCTCCCGCTCTCTCACTTATGTGATTGACTGCCCTCCCCCTCTCTCACTTATTATGTGATTGACTGACCTCCCCCTCTCTCACTTATTATGGGATTAACTGCCCCCCTCTCTTTCTCTACACATAACCTACATTTGCTATTCTCTTGTATGTGATTAATTTTTAGCTTTTATATAATTAGTCCTTATGCCAATTTTGTGCTGCTGTTAATAGAGAATCAATTTCTCTCTTTAGGTTTCCTCTTCATAGCCATGTCAAGGTCATTTCGTGCAATTTCCTTTATTGAAGTATCCATTGTTTTTCTTCCCAGTTTTAGATTTTATGATAGTTGGTTTCCAGTTAGTCTTTAAGTTGTTTCTGTTTACGCTTTATTTTTTTGACTATGCATTTGTAATACTATAAACTCTTCTGTCTCTTGATGTAAATATTTAGATACAATAATTCATATGCATGTAAGTATGAGTGTGTCTGTATGAGAATGTATACATATAGGTGTAGCATATATGTATGTACATAGAAATGTAAAAATACCTCTCTTTGGTCAGAAGTTGGAAGTTTATATATATATAAATTTTCAACTCTTGAATATATCCAAGAGAGTTCTAGCAATGTGTTATTGGCAGCTGTTAATTATAGTTAGATAGAACTATCAAGCACCATCAAGTTTCATCCATCATCTCTTCTATGAGTTCATATTGCAATATTCAAGGTCTACTTGTCTGGTTGAAAACTGTTTCAACATTAGTCCAATGGAGCTGTGATAACAGTTATCAATAAAGATGGTTGTATGACCTTATTCTTGACTTTGTTTCTTCTGCTTTGTGGACCTGACTGAATGGCTTCTACATTTTTGACCAACACCAGCAACCATCTTTCTTTTAAAAGAATTCTCACAACACAATGGGTAAGTTAGTTGTACTGTAGAAGTTGTGGATTATTTGTCATAAATTGATGCATCCCATCAATCGTTGGCAAGTCCTCTTTCTCTTTTAATAGTATGTCTATATCATCTCTCGGGTGTAAAGTCATCAATTTCATTGTTCTATGGTCTATATTTCTGAGTTCCTCTCTTGTCCAGTTTAAAAAGGGTCCAGAGTATCTTAGAAGGGTAACTGCTCATGTATTTATTTCTTTGATTAGATTTCTGTTGCAGAGTGTTTTCAAGAGGTTTTATTGCTCTTCTGGGATACTCCTTTCTTATTTTTTCATCTCTGTTTGGTTCTCATATTCACAGATATTTGGGTTTTTTTCTTTATCTCCAAATTTTGATGTTATTATTATTATTATTATTATTATTATTATTATTATTATTATTATTATTATTAAACATTTGAAATTTTTTAGTCTTGCACAATTTTTTTTCCCTTTTGTGCTGCATAAAAAATATTTAGTCCAATAAAAGTTTAAGTTCTTTTCTGTTGGCAGATTTTTTAAATGTTAAGAAGGCAGCAAAGTTGTTGCAATTCTTGTTAACATTGAAAAAAAAACTTCTTTTTTTTAAAATTGGAGATTCTGTTCTTGAAAATTTTTTTTAAAAATTAAATATTAAATATTCTCTTGCTAATTGAAGTTTTTCTGTTCTGTTCCCAAGTTCTTAATGAAGGGAGTCAAAATTGAGACAAATATTTTTAGATGTTGATTGAACATGAAAGTATTTCTTCTTCTCTGTCAGAATCCTCAAATTGCAATACATTCAAGATGTCTTTATTTTTACAGATTTTCATTCAAACAATTAAACAAAGAATTAATCAAAACTATTTAACCTTTTTTTACAAATTTATAAATTGAAATCTTACTCTTTAATTCATGTGTGTTTCATTACTGAGTGAATTTTACAGATTTTGACTCAAGCAATTAGTTTACATAATAAAATGCCTTTTAAAGTAGATAATATTTTTATTTTTATTTTTGTTTTATTATAGAACAATAAAAAAATTACTTAGTATCTGCAACTATGAAAGACTAAGTTTATTTGTTTGTCAGCTGTAGACGAGAATTTGGTAGCATATACACTATCACTATCAGTATCAATAGGGGTACATCTTAATGAAAAAAATAATGATTTGATTAATATTTACGTACAAGTTCATCTAGGGTCAGTAAAATTAATTCATCAGACTTTGTAATCATCCAGAGAACATTAAACACTGGAACAAATGTATAAGTCTCAATAATCCAGAGAACATTAAACTAACAAAGATTTCATTGAGAGGTTGCATTAAAATAGGTTTCACTTCTGAAAAAAAATTAACATTCACTTAAATGTTTTTGGATCAGATGAATATAGATATTTAAACAAACAAAACAGAAATAAAATGTTCTAGCAATGTTATATTTGGGAAAAACAACAACAAAAAAAAAAAACACCCAATGTAAAATCAAAACAAAAAAAACCCCAGCTCCCAATGTAAAAAATACCATGTTAAAAATGGAGTATGGTGGTCAAAGCATCATTTAATATTTAGATTGCTTTGATGCACAGGTAAGAAAAAACTTAATTGAGGCGGTGTGTGGGGGGGGGGATTTGTTAGACTATGCTGATTATTTTTCAAAATTTGAATCCATCTTTTGAAAAAGATGAATCATGTATCAAGTTTAGGTTTGGTAGGTGATTCCTCTTCCAAAAGACAATGACTGAAAATATGAGAATGGTTTTAAGGAATATAAGTTTATGGTAATGCAATGGCCTTCTCAATTGCTTGAATCCAAAGAATTGAAAATTGCTGTTCAGAAAAGGAACCCATTGAATCTGAATGATTTGGAATACACACGTAAAATGGTTCAAAATATCAGTGAATGCAAATGCTGAAAGTAATGATTACTACCAAAGAAGCATTAAGTATCAATTATGTGTGGGAGAGGGTCAAATGCTTATACAAAAGCCTTTATAATTGAGTGTCAATACTCAATTATAATGGCTTTTGTATAAGCATTTGACTCACACACACACACACACACACACACACAATTAATCATGGAAATAAAATTATATTAATTTTTGTTTATTATCAATTCCCATAGTAAATTATTTTATTAAAGTTGAGATAGTAAAATATTATCAAATTTTGAGTGATTAATCAAAAAAATAGAAAAATAATCAAAAAGTGTCAAATAATTTAACATTTTACACGTTCATATTTCCTCATTTCTCAATCAGAAAAGTAAGAGAATCTCATATTTCTGGTAAGAATTCAATATAGATTACTTAGTTTTATTAAAAGTTAAATTCTACTTGTTTGTAGATAGGAAGTGTAGTATATAGTTACTCTATATCCCTACTAGAATATATACATAGTTTTCACTTTATAGGACATCTTGATAGATGCAAAGAATATAAAAATCTAGATATCTCTGCTGATGGAAACTGCTTGTACCTTATAAACTTAATTTATTTGCAAAAATTATCATAAATTGTTATTTCATGAGACTAAAAGCTAAAAAATCCATCATTGTATTTACCAAATACTGACTTAGTAAAATGTACTTGCAGAAAAAAATGATGATAATGTTCTCTCTGTATATTATTCTCTTAATTTTATTAACTCTATTGTTAAATAATTAGAAATGTATAATTACAGAAGTGTAAAAACCTCAATCCAGTATTTAAAGTTTACCTTGAAAAAAAGCAAGTATATGAAAGCCATAAATAAGACTAACATTTCTAAGGAAATAATTAGCAAACTACTGGCATCATGTGTTGAATATTATACTATTATATTTATGTTGAGAAATGTTAGGTATAAGAGAGTAAATGTTTGTAGTGTACCATTAGGTTATTGTTCTTTGTTAATGCCAAAAATACAAATGACATCCTAGATAACTACTAATTAGTAACAGCTGGTGTCTATAAGACCTGAATTCTACTGGTAATCTCAAAGGATTTGTAGATAGGAAGAATGATGGTGACATATGGTCTATGTCCATACTAAAATATACTGAGTATTCACACCCTGGTACAGCTTAATGAATTCAAAGCATAAACAATCATTTAAATATCTACAGATGGAAATATCTCTCATGCGTAGAAAAATTTATATAGATTTTCATAAATTTATCAAGATATTCTACTCTTAAGTGCTGAGAGTATTTGTATAAACATCTCATCTATGAATATTCTTGATACATTTTAAAGTATATTGAATTAATTTTTTTTTCAACTCCATTCACATGTCAACATGGCTATTGACATAGTTTCTAGTCTCTACTCCAAGGAGGTTTAAATAAAATAAACAGGTCCATTTCATGTTTTAGTGTGAAACAGCTGACTCTTTTCTTGAATAGTTTTAATAGAATATCTAGCACTGAAGTGTTTTTAGTTATTTTATCTTCTGTCATTATCTTTTATACAAAAATATAATTGAATTGGCATATATATATATATATATATATATATATATTATATATATATTCTTTTTTTCAATAAAAATATTTACATCAAAATAAAACAACTTTTCACTCTTTCTTTCTTCAATTTGGATATTATCTATCTCTTTCTATGTATTTAGTTAGCAAATAACTTTTTCTTCAGTTTGTAAATATTTATACAAACAAAGATCCTCACTTTTTTCAAAATGCTTAAATTGTTTGTTATTTCTTATTGATCGTCTGATTACAAATTATTTAAATTTGATTTAGACGGATGAAAAGTAGATTTATATTCAATGAGTTTGTGATGAC
Source organism: Doryteuthis pealeii (assembly GCA_023376005.1). Classification (NCBI taxonomy): domain Eukaryota; kingdom Metazoa; phylum Mollusca; class Cephalopoda; order Myopsida; family Loliginidae; genus Doryteuthis; species Doryteuthis pealeii. The sequence goes on from CM042158.1 coordinate 72,291,768, forward strand.
AGAAAAAATATATAAACTAAATTTTTCACATTTTCATTATTCCCAAACTTTATTTTCCACCACTTATCAGGCAACAGCTGGTATGAAAGCTTCCATATAGTAAATCCAATATAGTAATAAATACATTAATAAAAATGCAGTTAAAGACAATTTATTCTTGCTCACTCTCATTCATTTGAGAGTGGAATGACGCTTAACAAGTGTAGATTTCTTCTTTTTTTTTTAATTATTTATAGGAAACTGTTTCTTTGTCAAATAATTTCACATACACAACTGGTATTATAAGAAAGAAAGAAAAAAGGAAATGCAAATAAGTTACTTATAAGTGTAATTTCATCTCAGGGAAATCCATTTCTTTTAAGTCAACCTAATAAGAAAAAATTTGTAGTATTTAGCTATTTTTTTATCAGTGAATATTAATGTTGAATATTTTTTAAGTTTTCATTCATTTATAAGTTTCCATTTTACTATTTTATTTTTCTTAAAAGTTAATACAGACATTTCCTATTTAGTTTTAACTTTTATGAGCAATTGGCAAAAAAAAAACATGCAAGTTGTATAAGAATACAACATACATAAAACATCTTTTCAGAAGGAAAAAAAAAATCTGCTATTAAAGTTGGATTGGTTAATCCTCTTGAGATTGAAGTGCAATTAAAATTTCAAGTATTATTAAACATTCAACACAACTTAGTAAATAACTATATGAATTTATTAAACTTATAGAATCAATACAATTTTATGCAAAGAAATGTAGCTGCCTCATGAAACATCTTAACTTACAAGGAAAGATTACAGCATCTGAAATTACATTAGAACATAAAAGTCGAGGGTGTGATGATTAAGCTTTAGAAGATCCTAAACATAGATAATACAAATACTACTGAAACCCTCAAAAACAAAAGTTCAAGAAATGTGTGCGCTCTTTTTTTTTTTGGAGGGGGGGGGTAGCATGAACTTATTTTTGTTTCAGAATTTTTATGGTTATTTCAGCCATAAAAAATACTGGAGAAAAATAAGTTCATATTAAAAAAATTTCTTGAACCAGCAAATAGTAAAACAATAGAACAATCTCCTCAAAAAAGTAATTAAGATCCCAAAATTAAATACATTAAAAATAAATGAGATAAACATGGGTAAAATGAAAACATTTATAACTTTAGATGAACTGGATGCCATGTCATCAACCATATATCATGTGACCTTTGCCAAAATTTGTACAGCACTTAATGCTAATCTGAATTGCAACATCATAGATTAATTGAACAACTTTACAATTGTTGATACAAGTGAGCTTATTGCTGAGTCTTTTAATACCCTAAAAAGTCTGAGGCAATGATGGAGAAAATTTTGCTGGTTGCCAAGAAAGTTTTGTGAGGATTGAAGAAAATACTGAAAAACACATTAAAGAGCACTAAGAAATCCTTATTGATAAAATCCTGCAAAAACTGTTGAAATCATCAACAAAAGAAAAAGAAGAAGCAGAAGCCCATCCATCACTGTGGATAGTGAATAAGTTTACAGTGCTTTTTCACCAAGCCCAACTTTTGATGGATATGATACATTATGATTGTAAAGATGAAAATAACTTACTAAATATCATTTAAAATCAAATCAAATGTACATTAATCTATAATTTATGTTTGTTATTTTATGTTTTATAAATATCTTTTTAAACTTTTTCCAACTTCAACGATAAATATAAAATGTATACAGATATATAATGTATATAGATAAAGGATATAAAATGTATACAGATATATAATGTATATAGATAAAGGATATAAATATATGATGTATATGATAATCCAGCATGGATACACCTGGCTCCCTCTTACCAACTGTCCCTACTGGTCATTGCCCATGGCAGGTTCTCTACATGGCATCCAGAATCTGCACAGAGCTGATTGATGCAGGTTTTTGCTTGTCGGCCATCACTGGTGTGTCCATATGTAGGTGTCCATGGGAGAACATCCCTTATGAGTTGATCCTTGCTTCTCCAGTAGTGTCCAGCATGTCTTGTTCATCTTATTTAGATGATTTGTGTGATAAGAGGCAAGTGGCCCTACAATTGCATTTTTTGGGTTGCTGCTTCTAAGATTTGTTCAAAGCAACACACAGCATCCTTATGTTGATCCCATCTGTCTTTTTCATTAAGTCCAAGAGGTGCAGCCATACATTAGCACTGTCATGGCTACAGCTTGGAATAATTTTCACTTTATCTTATCAGAGAGTTTAGAATTACATATGGTAGATAATTTGCTTGTAGCCTTTCTTATGTTTATATGACTTTGCTTTCTGTAGATGAGATATTACTACCTAGGTAAGTGAACTGGTCTACTAATTTCAGAGCTTTACCATCCAGTGTGGAGATGTCTCAATCTTGTTTAAGACACCCAAACTCGATTTCATCTGAGTTCACATAGAGACCAACACTCCCTTTTCTATGCTATGCAGCAGTGATTCAGCATGTCCAGGTTTATTTGTAAGAAGCACTAAATCATCCGCATAGTCTGCATCTGTAATAGTTTCTACATGACATCCTTGGCTTCTTTTTAGTGTGAAGCCTTTTTCTTTTATGAGATCTAATGATACTCATAGTACATAGTCTACACATATTTCTGTTGAGAAGTGTTTTTCCTTATTTTTCTATTCTACATCATTTTCTTTCTTTCTTTTCTTTTATAAAAGAGAAATGAAATAACATCATTTTTTACCAAATGCCTAAAAATTATATAAGTTTCAAGTGCAACTTTTAGGGTGAAGGGTTACGTTTAGGTTCAAAATTAAATTCAATGTTTAGAGATTAAGTAGGGCAATCAAATTTTTGATTTTTGATAACAATTCAATGTTAGCCTTATGCCTAAATAAATCTGTTTATTCAAAAGGATGAAATAAAAAATAAAATGTTAATAGTTTATTTGAACCTCAACCCAATCCTACCCTCATGTAATGTAATGGTTATCAAGCTAATATATCATTATTAGTGATACACTCTAAGTCAAATCTCTGTAATGACTTTATCAGTGACAATAGTAACACCACAAAGAACGTAGTGACCAAACACAAACAATAGCAAAACAAGACCTCTCCACAAACTGTGGTTTTCTATGTATCCCTTAAGACCATATGATTACACCTGACATGCACACAAAACAACAACCACCTAATAGATGGACTACAAGAAATTCATTCTTTGAACTTAGAACAAGAAAACTTGAATTTTGCTCAAATGGACATTCTGTATATAAGATGACTTTCTTGTTGAAGTTATTTCTTACCATTTTGTTCCACTGCCGTTTTTGCTAATTGGCAAGCTGTACACGTTTTCCTTGTTAAATCTTTCCTCTTCCCTTCTTTTTTTTTGTCTCTCCTGCATTTCCATACAAAAGAAGATAACATCAACAAATTTGATTCCCATATTCCTGATCTTGGGATAAGTTAATATTAGTAAATGATTGAACAAAAAAATCAATTCATTCTCAAAAGTCTGTCTCTCCACACAGCCCCTGCCCCCATTGTTTAAGGTACACCCTTTTAAAGGAAATTCTGCAATGAATAAAACAATTTTTGCTATTACCCACCTGGGAGTGCCCAACTGACCTTTATGTGTCATCTTCCCCCTAAATATAAGAAATTTACAAATAACTATTATTAAATTATTAAATTTTCAGATATTTAATATGCTGTGAATAAAATATACAATATCTAAATACTTGTTTTTTTTTTTAGTTATAGAATTGTTTAAAAAGTTATTTTAAAAGTGTCCTTTTCTTTTTTGTTGATTGAAAGGAAATGAATTGTCAATAGGAAAAAGAATATTTTTTATTTGTAAAAATATTTGTTTCTGAAGAAAAATAAATGCAACACTTGAATAATAATTTACTCTTATTCTACAATTCTATTGTTATTGTTGAATTCCAATGAATATATTCAGATTGGTTGAATCTTCTTTCAAAACTTTTCTTCATTTCTAATAACTTATAAACTTGGGTAGAAATTAATTTAAATTATTTTTCATTAGTACTACCAATTTTTAATTTAGTTACATATTTGATTTAAAATTGAAAAGATTTACCAATTTATTTTGTTGTCAAAAAAAATGTTTTTGATTCTTGTGAGGATTGCATTATTATAAAGTTTTCTTTCAAAATATTTTTGCCTTTCTATTTTCTCTGTTTTTTCTTTTTTTTTCTTTTCTTTTTTACAAATGTTGGTCATTGTTAGCAAAGATTTTCATCTCAAATACATTTCACTTATGGGAAGTTTTTTTTGTTTGTTTGTTTCTTTGTTTCTGAGCACATATTTTGCTTTTTGTTTGTGAATGCAAATTCCATCTTTTTTTTTTCTCTTGCACATTCATAAGTGTCTATAAGCAAGCGTCTTCTTTTAATTGTTATTTCCTCTCCTCCTTTCCATTGATATTTCTTTTCACTCTTCTTACCAACGATCAGCTGTCTATAAGGAGCCCCTACTATCATCATCATCATCATCATCATCATCCTTTCTCCCCACCCCCAAGTCCATTCTATCTTGTCACATGCAGTAGCATCTATCTTCAAGTTAGTGCCATCACTAATAGTGTCACAGTAGTTACAAATCCAGCCATATTCATATCAATCATAATCATTATGGACCACACATGCTACACATGCTACCGTAATATCAGCAAAAGCACTTCTAAATGAAGATTAGAAATATTTCTTGTCTATTGTATCATGGAGGTAAGTTTTTTAGATTTACTTTTTAGCAACTATATGTGGATTTTGTATACACATATAAAGAAATATTGAAAAACAGTCATAAAAATAGATACAAAAATGTACAAAATTTCCAGAGTTTGGAATATAAAAATTACACACAAAAAGAAAAGAAATGTGTATAAAGATAAAACAGAAGGAAAATGTCATTTAAATATTTTCAAATTCACCCTTGTCAAAATATATTTGATGAAATAATTTTTACTTATTCTTCTCTTCGTTTTTTTTTTATTTATTTTTTCTTATAACATTTTAAAATATCATTGTAGATAAGTGAGTGAAATAAGTTTTAATTTTTCAAAATTAATTTTCAAACTAGTTACAAACTACTGTTATAAAATAACCAGCTACATCTGAAATAATTGAAATGATCAAATGTTTTCCAATAAATAATCCAAAATAAAGATCTAAATTTCTGTCAAATGTTTTAATACAAATGTTAAAGAAGAAAACCATCAGCAAAAACACACCTGAATAAAATGTATGTTTACTAAGTTAAATGATTAAAACTGTATTTTTTGTAATTTCAGGATTTTTTCACTTTTATTGACTATAACCAAATTTTAGATAGTTTAATTTGTTGCAACTGCAGTTAAAATATTGAAAAAACAGATTCTAAAAGAAATTAAGATTGGATAAAAAAAATTCTGGAAAGGGATAAAGTTAAAATTATAATACTAATAATGACATTTTATAAAACAGATGAGAAAATATTTTTGCAGAAAATAGTTTCACTTTGACCATTAATTTAGTTAAAATTCAAATTTGGTTTGCTTTTTATTGCTACAATTTTATTGGAAAACAAAACAAAAACAAAAAATGGTATGTTCTTATATGCATATATATTTTTTCTTATATATATATTTTGTCCCTTCCAAATTTTTAGACATGGAGCTGTTTCTTTTTTAAATAGAATATTTTATTTCACAAAAGTAATAAAAACATTTATTTCATGTGTCATTTTTTTATGTTTCTCTGCACATTGATCTCTTTCATTTTAAATCATTCTGGAATTAGTATATCTTTTTTTTGAATTGAGGATGTTCAGTGTATTTAATGTATTTAAAATAGAAATAAGCTGAATATTACTAAGATCTTTTCAATTGTTTGAAGAGCTTCATCAGAAAAAGTACATTTTCAAATATATATTGCCTTTGGTAAGTTATGTAACCCAAACTACCATAAATATTGAGCAATTGATCGGTCAAAATTAAGTTTTTGTATGAATTTAAATGTGCTTAGGTTAAGTAAGGAATGATAAGTAACAGGTATTGTCTTTGTCATTTGGTTTGTATTCATTATATAATTTTATAGAAATCCTAGTTCTTTTTCAATCAAAACAATGTTTGAATATCTTTTGTGCCTCTATTTATTTCTTGGTTAAAAATTATATATTTTTTGTTTTCTCCAAATAAAATAAAATATTCTTTCTTCTCATAATTTTTACTTTCTATGGATAGTATATATATGTCAATTCTTCTGTAAATTTAGGTACTGGGTTAAAATAAGTTGAATACAAGTTAAATGTTTTAAAAAAAAGACATGTTGTATTATTTATAATCATTGCATAACAATGTAAAAAAAAGTAAAGTCGTCGGGGCGGCTTAAAGTCGGTATCAGCCAATCAGCGAGGGAGTCTATCCCCTTTTCACTTGCACTTGACCAAGGAGATTATTTTAGCGTCTGAGGTGGAGCACCACACCTACTATCAGCTCCTTATTTTACCAACACAGATCCCTGTGCTACTCATACGCTGAGTTGGCGGAGACCGGTATGGAACTAGGAACCTTGTGGTTTCTAGCCGAACGCTCTACTGACTGAGCTAACCCAGCCCCTTTATAACAATGTAATATCTATTAAATAACTGTTTTGATTCATTTGGTATTTTATTAAAGTGAATGTTTCGTTTTTTTATTACTGAACCTTTTTTAATGTTAATTTCTCTTTTGCTGCACTTGGATGATGTCTGAGTAATTTGAAAAAAAAAAAAATAGACAAACATTCCTTTTAGTTAGAATACCCAGCATGACCTAAAATCTGGAATAAACTCTTTTGCATCAGTCAGCAATTACTTATTAAAAGCTTATTAAGAATAACAAAATCCCTCTAAAATTTTCTTAAAGTCTTTATCTAAAATATTTGAAGAAATAATGTAATATTCCAAATTTATGCTGAGTCAATTTTCCTCCATTTCTATTATTACTGTCAGTAATAATAGAGATAAAGGAAAATTTTATAAATTTCATGAACAAAATTGATGCTTTTCTTAAAATTTGAACAGTTAATCATTAAATATATTTGTATTAAAGGAAGAATATTTCTTTGGTTATGGAGACACACTAAATGCAGCAACATATTAATATATTTTTTCAACTATTTGCAAAGAGGGCAACATCCATCAAAAAATTGTGGATTTTTATAATGTTTAAATTTGATTTTTTAAGCAAAGTTCCTTAAAGAATTGACTGCAGTTTGTAAAATTTGTATAAAATTTTGCTTTTCAAAATAAGTTCAATGATTTAAGTTTTGAGTTTTAGATAATTCAATTTTTATAAAACTGTGAAAAAGTTTCTTAGACACAGAGAAATTAGCTATATAATAGATATATATGTAAATAGCACCTGTCAAAAAATGACATTATTATAATATATATATATATATATATATATATATATAGTTAAAATAGTAGGACAGGCTGGGCTCTCTAGCCTTGGTAAGGTAACCAGTCTAGGAGAAGGTAAAACTGATAAATCAAAACCAAGAGCTGGAATTGCTAAGGCAGTCCAACATTGTGTTCAACATCATTCTGGCAATTCCTGTGGCAACACTAATGCAAAGTTGTATAGCATCTTACCCTTCCCTAGGACAACATCACTGATATGAAGAGGGAAGACCTGCTGCACAGGCAACTGCCAACCTACCATACAAATTTGCCCAAGCCTGTATTGAGATCAACATGCAGATCTATATTCTCATGAGACTGACAGATGCAATAACACACACATATATGTATATATACATATATATATATATTGAGAGTATTTCTCTGAATGTTTGAGATGAGGCTTGAAGATTAGTATTATCTGTGTTATTCGGACTATAGTGGATAAGGCAGTTAGGTTAAGACAGTTCTAAGTGACAGTTATCTCTGGAACCCGAGTTCAATCCTGAGTGAAAGTAGTTAGAAAAATAATTAATTAACACAACTCCTACCCCAACTATGGTTAGCGGAATGAGAACAGGATACCCCCCGTGGAATAAATAAAGGGTTAGGTTCAAAGTTCCGTGATGGCTCCCGAATATGACAAGAAAGTTCCCGAGTTCGAAAAGAAGGTTCCCGAGTCCGAGAAGAAATACCTGAAGAAGGCCAGAGGGTATATCGGCCGAAACGTTGTACAAATAACAAATATATTGAGAGTTTTCCTAAAGATCCTTCTGAGTGAAACCTGTGTAAATAACTTCTGTTACTGATTCAGTTCCCCCAAACCTGAGTATACACATAAATATGACTGAGTATACACATAAATATAAACTTTTCAATATTTGTTATTATCATAATTCATTCTGTTTCTTTTTCTTTTTTCTGATCAAATCAATATTCTGACTCAGTCATTTCTTTTTTTTTTTTTGTTCTTTCTCTGTCGAGTCATTTACTTTCTTGATTATATGTGCATGTGTGTGTACATATATATGTGTGTGTATGTTTATGTGTGTGTGTGTACATATATATGTGTATATATATATAGTTCTGGTGATGTGTGGATCTGTGAGGAGTGTGACCGGGCCCTATTGTCAAAGGCGGGCTTGGTCAATCACATGAAATCACATGAGAGCTACCCAACTGCAATTGTTGTCTCTACCATGCCACACTCTAAGAGCCATCATGATCCCCAACATGAGGACAATGATGAGTATACAACACCTGTCGACACATTCAACACCAATCGTTATGTGTGCCAGACATGTTCAAGGATATGCAAGACTTTGGCGGGATCAAAAAGTCATGAGCGAGCCCACAAACGGACAATGGATGAAGGAGTGGCAGTCGTCTGACAAGACATTGTGGTCACTATATATATAGTCATCCACATACAGTACTGTCTCAACAGTTCACGTTTATATATATATATATATATATATATATATATTAAGGAAGTATTATAGTTTTACCTTTGAGAAAATTTGTTATCTACTTAATATTTATATATGACAGCTTTTTGATTTAGTGCATTCTGGGAGGTACATATTTGCTTTGAATGAGTCCCCGGGAAAATTTATCGGTCCCAACTAAAGCCTGTGTAATTCATTTCTAAGAAACTATTGAAATGTATTTACAGCTACTTTGAAATAGTGGATGAAGAAAAAAAAGCACTGGGATGCATGGATACAATTTTACTGCGTCATTTTAGATTTTGTGCATTAGGGATGCACCATGTGTACCTATCAGCATCTATAATATATATATATATATATATATATAATGTGTGTATATGTGAGTGTGTGTGTGTGTATATATATTATATGTATATATATGTGTGTATATGTTGTACCGGCCATTCCTACAGTGGAGAACATGCACCGGTTCTCACTATAAATAGTGAGACACCGAGTGTAAAGGTAGCACTGTTCCTGTTAACGACAAGCTAGTCGTACATGTACCATGATTGTAAATACACTTGTCTTATTTTACCCTATCTCGACTTGACTTCTTTTTACTGTTGGGACTAACATCACAACAGTATATATATATATATATATATATATATATATATATATATATATATATACACACACACAAACATATATATATAAATATAGGTATGTGTATATATATATATAGGAATCTATATATTTCTTATCTATATAGTTTCTATAATATAAATCCACAAAATTGATAACCCTAATGATTATCAAAACTAATCCAAAATTTAACAACTTTATCATTACAATCATTAATTAAATTATCAAATTAATAATAAATTAAATTGTTGGAGAAGATTCAATATTCATAAGCAAAAATAAATTTCCCCGTTGACTGGGATGTTGTTGAATGAAATTCATTTTGCTAAAATTTTGCAAAATTCATGAAGTTGACTCTTTTGGTAACTATCAGGTTCACAACAAAAACAAAAAACGGTCTAAAAATCGTGTATAAGGCGGTGGGAGGGGAGGGGAATGTTACAACTTTATTTCAATCCTACTGGGGTGGGGTGGGAATAGAATGGATTAATGGCATTTCAGTTTATTTTAATGAGGAAAATTGATTTGATATACAAGGAAATTGAGTTATGAGCAGAACAAAATAAATGTGTAAGTTAAGATACCACTGTATATAACATTCTACCAGACCAGCTAACTTCAGGTTGTAGAAGTCAGTCAAATAGGACAAATACATGTGGGAAAACTGTTAGTGTTAAGTAGATCTTCCTTGATGGTAAACATTCTCTAAAAACACATGAAGATACAGCTAAGTGATAGGTTACAAAATATTATTAAAATGCCAATAAAATTCCACATGAGTTAAAATTAAATTTTATCTAGAACATAGACACCTTTAGAGAGAAAAAAATCCTCATAGTTTGATGATTGTATAGATTAGAGAGTTGTATTAGATTTAGAATATTGTCTCATCTAAAATCACATTAACTGCTCAGTGTTCTAAAATTATCATCAGAAAACATTTAGAATTTTTTTGTTGAAGAGAAACTGAAATGGAAAACTGATGATCTACAAGATGAAAGCAAAATAAATAAGATTTAAAATAGATTTCCTATCAAAATTTGATGTTTAGATTTTATTGCCAATTTAACTCCATCAATTAAACTTACTGTCTGTGTACTGAAAAGAAGTAAATATATTAAGAGGCTCTAAGATCAGCTGAACCTGCATGAATCTGTCATAATAGGTAGGAGAACCAGGAAAAGTCTTGAGATAACTGTGGCACTCTGAATTACTGATAGTTATATTTAAGTTTAGACCATCATACCAGTGCCATTAACTGATAAGGTCTTCTTTGTAAGAAGCACTATGGCTGTAAAAACAGCCATAGTCAATCTTACAAAGCCTTTCTTATTTACTTCATATAAACCTATATATAGTGTTCCTTACAAAGCCTTTATTTATTTAACATCACTTCAGACAACGACTGCTGTGGAAAGAGTAGTAATTCTATGAACTTATTTAAAATCTTAATTTTTATCATTCACAAATTTTTTACCAACAGATTCACTTCACACTTTATTTTTTGTTTAATTTATATTTCAATTTTATTTATGTTTATAAGTAAATAAAGTTTTTTTTTGTGTAAATAGAATATATATCTATATTTATAGATATATATCTATATTTATATTTTATGACCATCTTAAAATTTTCATCTATCATATTAATATCTTTATATCATTAACATATTAATTTTTGTCTTTGATTATTTTACAAATTTTTTATGTATTTTGATAGAGCACCTATCTAGGAATCACAAAGTACCGGGTTCAATACCAGTCACCGCTATCTCAGTGCATGAGTAACACAGATTGGGTAATCTGATCTAGTCTTATTTTCATATACACTGGTATTTTGTTGTTTCATTTGTCAGCATTGCTGATACTCAAAGATCCATGAGCTAAATCTTAAAGATTTGAATTATCAAATTTTGAATATTCTTAAATATTCTTAATTAATAGTTGCTAGGTTGGTTCTAATAATTATGAAGTGGTAGAAACTTATTTTCATGTCTGCATTTTGACACAAGCTCTGATTTTTTTTATTTTAAAGATTTTGTTGCTTTGGAAAGGTGAAGATAGCTATTTTCTTCTGTAAACAAAGGCTATATTGCTGTCATATGTTGTCAGTTCTTATTTTCCTTGTTATTATTGGGTTACTTTGTTTTTGTTATATCTAGAAAATGATGTGCTGTGAGCATATTTCTTATAGGTGATAAAAATTATATGGAAATAGCTTATTTTATCCATAGTCTTTCATTGCATCAACTTGCAGTAGAAATGATACTGTTAGTTAGAAATCCTGCTTAAAATAACACTTGTAACACATACTGACATTATCAAATAATTGTATTCGGTACAAATTGGATGAGAAATTTCCATGGATCCAAGAGATTTGACATCATTTTCATCTTTATTCAAATTCATCTAAATCCATGGAGATTTTTTGTCTGACAGTGTGTGGTCTAAGGAAATCCTGAACCCACTATAAAAGTCTGCAATAAAATTTATAGGCAACAGATGACAAGTGCAGGAATTGTTTGAGACAATGACCCATGAAAATAATCTCAGTTTTTACCTTTTTGTTTACTTTTATTGAATATTCTAAAAATGAAAGCATTACTTTTGATTAACTCAGAGGGATAGTTTCAATCAATTAAAATTATTTAATTTCCATTTTAACTTTAGTAAGAGTAAATTTATACTCAGGTTTAACAAGAACTGAATTAGTTATGGTCAGAATACTTTCTAAAAATAGACAGACACAAGTTGAAGAATTAGATTTTAAAAAATTTAAATAAATTTCATATAAAAACTTTAGATCGAAATAAATGACTCTGATGTGTATTTTGTGCACTTAGTTCTGCAAATCCTTATTGAATTTTTTTTTTTGTTGTTTTTTGTTGTTTTTTTGTTTGTTTTCAAAATATGACAAATTAACTGGTCATTATCTTTTCTTATGGTTACTCAAGTTTTAATTCTTTTTTTTTCTTTTTTTTTTTCTGTGGCAATTTTTTAAAGTTTAGTGCTTCAAATTTTCATGAAATAATTCAGTACAATTTAAAAAAATTCTTTCTTTCATATATTCAAAAGAAAATATAAGTTTGAATTAAAATATTGCACTAACAAAAATTTATTGTTATATTAAATGCATGCACAAGTCTCCACCGCTCTTTTTTGAATCCTGGAACTTCTGAGGGTGGGGGCAGGGGCATTGGGGTCCTTTTTAATTTTTTGCTGGAAATAATATTTCTTATTCTCATCCGAGAGTCCAAGTGATAACAGCTTCAGTAAAATACTAAACGTCTTTTTTATCTTCTAGGGTTAAAAGATTTTTTAAATATGTTCTGTCGCCTATAAAGTTTTTACTATTTATTTTTATCAAATACAAACAAATATATTTTTAAAATATATAAAATGCTCTGTTATCTGTTCAAGGGATATAACAGTTCTAGAAAACAACTGTTAAAACTGATTTTTGGAAGATATGTATTCATTTAGAATATTCAGTTGAAATTTATTAGAAACAAAATTCCATAACTTCTAAATATGCCTAGACAATAAAGAAAAGTATTCAAGGAATTTTTGAAAGTTTTGTTGAAGTGCACACACACACATATATATATATATAGTATACTGATGAAAAAAGACATTATGGCTAACTGTTGTTGGTTAGGTGATCTTGGCCTCTACAAGTAAAAGTTTCCTCTTCTGAGATTAGGTGACATGATGTTAAAAGCAGGGCTCTTTTAATTGCTCAAATGTGAATGTACTTCAGATCAAAATTGTTGTTCCAACACATTCCATAAAGTCCATAATTGTTTTTGACGTAGTACATCCAGGTACCATCACTTCTCCAGAATAATCACACACACACACACACACACTTACTTTGTTATCCACTCAAGAGAAAGTCAGATCCATTGGAATCATTTATGATACAAACTTCAACTATAGAATACTTCAGTATAGAATACTCACATAATCATTAAAAATATTCTTGCCATTTGATATTAGATAATTCTGATTGCAACAAGAATATATAAACTTATGCTCTTTTGGAAGGACCTTCAATACACTGACTGTGTCCCTTGTAGAGGATTAAGATTTTCTCAAAAGAGTGTTGTGGGTATGACACTTAACATTTGGTAGTGAGGCTCCAATTCTGAAGGTCTGGTGAGTGAGGAGTCACTCATTCATTGCCATTACTCCCAGGTCTACTGTGACCTGGAGTGGTAGCATTTGTCTGATCTATGAGTTAAATAGATATGTTTGAAGATAATTAGTTTTAGATAGGAATATATATTTATATATAACTGTGTGAAAATTATTTCTATTAATAATAGTTACTTTAAACTAAAATTGTTTAAAAAGGATTATTATTAGTTGAAATTGCTTGAATTACATGAAGCCATGTAATTGTGTACAAACTATTAGTATTTGGTAGGAATACTTGAAATCATATAACTTTGTACAAATTATTGGTATCAAAAATAGTTACTTGAAGCTATGATTGTTTGCAATAAAAATAAGACTTCAGCATCTGAAATTGTTTGTGGGAAGTGACGACCGAAATCAACCATGGTAATCACTTTCCCAACTGCAAAAGTCCACTGACAAAGTCTTTCTGCCTGCAACAATATTACAGCAGTCTTTGATCAATCTACCAAAGTTCACTTATTTCTTGTCCAACGCACATCTCTGTTCTTATTAGGAAGATCAAGCACAACTGTCCACAGTGTGGGAAGGTAGGCCTTAAATAATAAGTAACTGCACTCATCAAGATCTTACATCTGGGCCAACCACACTTAGCACTGCCTGACCCATGCGAAATCTGCATATGCACCAATGAGGATGAGTAGTCTGACTTCGAGCCACAACTCACGATCAGGAGGTTGTGAGTTCAGTCTCTGTAATCACCGCTACACTTCCCCCTCATGCAGGCCGAACATATACAGATACACTTCGTTCTTGGGGGCAAGAAATCTTCTCATCCACAGCATCAAATAATTCAATAATGGTTTTCATACAGTAAAAACCAACCAACCAACCAACCAACCAACCAACTAACAGTCCTTTCTTCACCTAGATTAAAGCTAATGGACCATATGACCTTTAGGCACCCCTTTTTGATCTTGATTTAGAAGGACATGTTTTTCATTTACACCATCAATATCAGGTTTTTTAACAGACGATTTTTAGAGTTTTTTTTTTAATTATAAGACTAACCCCTAACCCTAACCACTAACAAACAACCGGATATTGACAGTGTAAATGAAAAACAAGTCCTTCTGAATCGAGATCAAAAAGGGGTGCCTAATGGTCATATGTTCCAAGCTATCTACAATTTGTTTCACAGTAACCTTCTATTGACTCATACATAGTGGAAAAGTCTCTGTTCACTTCTAACATGGATAAGTCTTGGCTGCTTAATATTCCTCTTCAAATTTTGCCAGAAGAATTAGTGCTTTATCATAGTTAATCAAAATCTTTCTTCTTCTACCTAAACGTAGCATTCAATACAAAATTAAATATTCAAGGTCAGCTTAATTGCTTATATATATCTCAGGCTATTATATATGAAATTGTTATGAGACCGTAGCTGTCATTTTTGCTACATTTTGTTCATAATGTTTTACCTCATTTTTGTTAATATAAATTTTCTCCTCCATAAAATTCATATTAGTATTTAATTAGTTTTTTTTGTAAATCCATCAACAGATAATCTATTTTATTATTATCATCACAGTTCTGATATATGATAATCCTTATATGGGATTATTTATGTATAGATCATCTCTTTTGTTTAGGTCAGTTTCACTTGTTGACCTTGTGCATTAGAATATAGTAAATGTGTTCTCTCTCTAGAATCAAAGTATTACCTTCTATCACTTCCATATGAGATCAGAATATAGTATATGTGCACTCTGTGAAAAGGGTTATACACACATACAAAAATGATAAATATATTTATGAATATACAGTATGTTTTATGTAGATGGACTTTGAATTTTTGACCAAAGAAATTTGCTAATTACATTTTTTTCCTTATATAATTATTTATATTGTAATGATTTGATCTATGTATGTTACTATAAAACAGCAAAAACAGAACATTATAGCAAGATTTCTGTAAGGGCAATCAAGTTAAAAATGCTCTAACTTAGAGTCTAAAGCAATTTACAACTTTATAATAGTGTGGCAATATGTGTTCATTCTCATCTTAATCATTATCACTTATCAAGGGAGATAAATATTAAATACTGATTATAGAGTACTTCCTTTTTATATTTGCTATGAAACAAATTCTTTAGATAAGATATTACCTGACATCAAGCTTAATGACTGAATTTAAGTGAATATATAATTTAAAATATTTTGAAAGAGAATCAAAAACTGCATTGTTATTAGATATGAAATAGTAACATATGTCAAAATATTCCTCTTAATTCCTCCCATTTGTTGTTTTTTTTTTCTTTTTTTCTAATCAATTTATACATTTGATTAATCTATTTTCTTTTACTTTCAGGTAAGCATTTAATCATTTATACCTGGAAATTCTGGATATTTTTTACACTGCAAAATACTTCTGGGAACATTCCATTGCTCACAGGTAAATATTTAATTTATAATAAATTTTCAATTCTTAGAATAATATGAACTTCAGTTTTTCTTTGATGATATTCATTTCCTCATCTTTTTCTAAATTTTGAGGAAATTCTGTTAATAAAGAAAAAGAATTTTACATCCATTTTCTGTCAAATGAATTTAAACTCATTTCAATATTACTTAATGACATGCAAAAATGAAGATATGTGTCCAAAAGAAGTGCAGATAATATTGTTTCAATTACCCAGAATCCTCACCATCTGATGCAGTTTAGTATCATATCCAGACATCCCTTGGGGGTGGGGGTGGGGGGTACCTTTTTGCAAAGGATATAGTCAGCATATTCTAAGTCCTGTTGACAGGTTAGTATAAGAATAGGATGTGATGTCAATAAGTGATCATCAAAATCCCAACTCTTCCAAGGACTTGCTCATCCTCCTCCTCCTCATCATCATCATCATCATCATCATCATCATCATCATCCTTGAATTTGAACTTGAACTTGCAATTATATGAACTGCTCTATACCAGATCATAACTGAGCCACTATAAAAATGGAATCACTTCTTCCTGGATGTTGGGTTGATGATATACAGTTTGTCTAGCATGTCAGTTTCTATTGCATGTGACTGATGACAATGCTTGATTATGACAAATCAGTACAGAGCACTTTCTTTCATGAGCAGATGTTCCAGCCAATTCTGCCATTGTGTCACACATTCTTGCCTTGGAGTGAGGAGTGATCATTGGATAAGATGCTGTGAAGCATGACCCAGCTTTTTGTCTTTTGTAATGGAGTTGATTTGTCATTGGTCTCAAAGAAAGGGACATGTTGAATAAGGTTCTTTTCTGGCAAATCTAATAAACCAACCTGTCCTTTTTCTTTATCCTGTATATTGCTCGTTGTGTTGTTTTTCTATTAGATGACTAATTATTGTATCGCTTATATTGTGCTGTCTTCCAATTTGTCTACAGAGAAATCCAGTCATCTGATTATGTTAATAGTCACTATTTCTTTGTCTCAGCCCTTATGCTATGTTTGAGTTTGTGCTACTACAAAATGATTTCTTAAAACAGAGTTAAACTATGAATCTGCCATACATAAGTATACCATATATTGACAACTTTCATTATACATGAAAAAACAAAAGAAATGCTAGTGAATTTCCTTTTACCTTTTTACATGAGACAACTATGCAAACAGCAATTTGTTGAAATATTTGTGTTTAAATAAAAATCAGTTGATGATAATTTGGATGATTCTTAAATTTTGAGCAGGTGTATACATAAATGTCTCTGTCACTAAATTTGTTTATCTGTTTACTGAATGTGTCATGCGTAACAAACTAAGAAGGTCTCTAATGAACAAATATAAGCTATTATCAGAGACGTTTTGTGTTTGAAGTCAACTTATGGGTTGGGATATACAGTAATGATATTTATATGAAACTCTTGTGTGTTTGTGGTTTTTATTGAGTTCTGTTACCTTTGATTATTCTCTCTCTCTCTCTCTCTCTCTCTCTCTCTCTCTCTCTCTCTCTCTCTCTCTCTCTCTCTCTCTCTCTCTCTCTCTCTCTCTCTCTCTCTCTCATTTGGAATAGGGTTATCTATATCCTTAGTTCTGACCCCCAGTCAAGATTGAAATTTCTTGATGATTGTCCAAACCGATTATTATCACCTACTGTTTACCTGTTTAATGTGGAATACATCTCAGTTGATATTAAAACAAATGCCTTATTGGCTTCTTACCAAATGAAAGTCATAGGTTACTGACCCAGTTTATCTTGATGCTTTAATATATGGGAAATGTGGAGAGAAATACTTATCAACAATCACCAAACATTGAGTAAATAACCAATTTGTTAGTTGTTTACATAATTCAACTTTAAAATAGTTGATAAGAAATTCAAAAGTTTTATTAGAAATGAGGAAATCAATATGAAATTATATGTAATTGCTGATTCTTTTTACTATTTTTTAAAGTTTTCATTTTTTTTCCCCCTTCTAATTTTCAATCAATTTTCAGGTTTGAAAGTAAACTATATTCATCTCATAAACATTTAATTTCCAAAGCATATATATATATTTCCAAAGCATATAAATATATATATATATATATATATATATATATATATATATATATATACACACACACACACACACACACACACATATATATATATAAATCGTAAAAGTGGCTTGTCCAGCAATTGTATAGCATGATGTGTGCTCATGTGATCGAATATTAATACTCAAGATTTATATTTAAAAACATGACATGTTTAAGTCTTAATGCATGCAGTGTCCAGATGTAAAAAAAAAAAAAGAAAAGAAAAGAAAATATTTTTGTTTTTTTAAATTAATAGAGGTGTATAAAATATGGGATTAATTAGGGTCAGGTGGTAAATAAGAGAAATTTGTTTAAATGTCTACATTTGGAAACTAGTTCACTTCTTTTGTTCAGTAAATTTACATTCGTATTTTGGGGAATACATATTTTTTCTCTGATGCATAGTCTACAGTTATATTTGCTACCTTTGTATGCTTGGGATTTTTTGATAATTTCCCAATTTATTATAAGGGTCTTCTTACCTGTTGTGTCTTTTATGTGCCCTACATGTTTGGATAAGGTGGTACTGTTTGAATGTCTCGTGTTATTGAAGCTTTAATAGCAAAAATTGTTTACATATTGTGCACAATTTTTTGTTATCTATATATGTAGAAAATAGAAAAACACAAAAAGTATTCCAAAAATATATATGATATATATATTAAATATGTATTAAATTCATACACACACACACACACACACACACACATATATATATATATATATATATATATATATATATATATATATATATATATATATATATATAAATTTATATTAAATTCATATATATATATATATTATTTTTTAAATTCATTCATATATTTTTAATTTTTTTAAATTCATATATATGTTATATTTTTTATTTACAAAAATAAATTTCTCAGAAATATTGTAATAGAATTATCTTTATCAGAAAATATTTCCCTTGAAAATGTATACATTAATAAAAGAATACATGTAAATCAAAAGTTTACCTTCCTATAAACTCTAGAACTTCTGATATTAAGTATATTCTTTTTTCTGGTATCATAATTGTTTTGTTTTTGTTTTTTAGCCAAGTCAAAATGTTTCTTCATGGCCAAACCAATTATCAAAATTATATACATAAAATATCTTCAATCCTAATTCAGTCTTTTTTACATTTTTTAATAACAACAACATGAAAAGTATAAACATTTTTCAACTACTCAGTAACTGAATGGAACAATATTGACTATTGTTTTCTATAAACAGGTGTCCATAAGTTTACCCACAAGGCTTGTTTAAAGAAATTTTGGAAGATATACTAAAAGACCCAATACTTCTCTGGTTACAAAGTTCTGTTTTCAATGTTCCAATAATATAGTTCTTGTTCTATTAATAAAATTATTGTCTTCTTATCCATAGCCGAGTCATTTTCCATTGGTTTTGCTTGAAATTTATTGAAGTCTTGTTTGCCTCTTTCAAAAAAAAAATGTTTGCTTGGCACCATGATGAGATGAAATCTTCCATTGCTGATTGATTCTCTCATTCCCTTTTGATGATCCCAGGTATATTTGAAGAGCTAAAGGTCTTTCACAAGGCAAGATATTTCACTAACCATAATTGAGCTTTCAGCTAACAGCCCTGATCGTACATCCCACTTCAAACTTGGACATGTACCAGTTTTGTGGAACACTACTGGTCTATTAATCTGTGTCCATTTTCTTTCTTGTTTCATTTCCTTTGGATTCAATTCAACATATATTTTATCTGCATTCTCCATCCAATTGACTATGGACTGGCTTGAGTCTGTCCTAATTCAAACATTGATGGCCAAAATAGCTTTTTTGGACCAATGCTAAGAGATTTGATTCTATTCTGGTCACAAGACTAAATTCTATTGAAGTTTCATTCTCAATGTTCCAACAATTTAGTTCTGGTTCTGTTGACCACAGTTCTAGATTTTATGTGTAGCTGTCCATTGATTACATAGAAAATTTGTATAAGTTGTGAATCTCATTTAAAGAGAATGTTTTCTTGGTGCTATCATGAGATTGAGCCATTGCTGCTTGATCCTTCATTACAAAGAGGAAAAGCTTCTTCAGACTAAGATGCTTTATTTGTTTCATTCTTGCTTATTTCCTGGTCAATTATCTATTCTTATGACTATTAAAAGTATCTTAGTATTTTGCCATTTTGGACTTGTAGAAGCAATATTTCAATTAGCATAGAATTGACAGACAAGGCAACAAGCAAGCCATAACTTAATACGGTCCCTGTATTGTTTCTCTGAATTTATGAGATGAAGCTTGATGATTTGTATTATTATTATGAGAATTATTGTCCTCATCTTTATCCTCATCCTGCATTAAAGGCAAGCCTAGTGCAGAATGGTATATTATTTATCTTGTATCATAACCCCACTTAGACCAAGCAGCCAATCAGGACAATGGAATCACCCAAATGCATGCATGGGATATTCCTGAGTTCCATAAATACCAGCTACTTTGGGCACCAGTTCAGTTGTGCTTAGTTGTTGTTCAAACCAACAGTATCCTAACTTATTCATTTTCTTCTTTCCTCAGAAGTGTATATTTGATCAATAAGCTATATCAATTTAAGTGATATTTGTTTTCTATTTGACTGTTTAGTTTTGGATAGAAGGAAACATCACTGATCTGTTCCTGCTACACACAAAATACAAAATCATTTGTTTTCAGTTTTCAGCAGTAAATCTTTCTTAAAGAAATTTTTATTTGTCTCTAAAACAAAACAAAAAACAATGTTTTTGTACTAAACTTGTTGCTAAATCTCAAATATCTGACTTCATTGGATCTGTTTTGTTATTGATTAATTTTTATTTACTTGAAATATTTTGTTGAAACTGAATTCAGTTTTGTATTTAAAGGTTTAACTTTAGGAATATATAAAATGTATTTATTTCTCTGTGCTTTTCTTTCAGATGTATTCTAGATTTCTATGTCAATTTTTAGAAATAATTTTCTTTTTCCCATATAAATGTATTAGTAATTTTCTTAATGGAGGATTTGCAGAATAAATCATATTATAAAGTAATTAAAAACCTGTGTAACGTATTATCAATTATTTAATCTGCAACAAATGAGAAATACAATTATTTTCATATGTACACTGACTTTTGATTAAACAAAAAGTAAATTGTTCCATATCTGTGATATTAAATAAAATCAAATGTATAAATAATAGATGTCAGTCTATGATATTGAAAAATTTATGTCTTAGATATAGTAATTTCCATTTATATATGTCTTCTTTTTATCAAAAAGGCTTCAAATTATAATCCTATTAAAGAAAGAAATGGGCTTTCAATTGTTAAAATGAATTGATGAATTAAAGAATAGAATTTATTTTTTATAAGGAAAATAAAGAAAAAAAACTTTATCTTTTCATTAATGTACAAATCATTAATTGAACAATGACAAACGATTTGCTTAAAAGGACTTTGCCTTTGTCTGACCTCTGATCAACCAATATCCTACAAAAATGGCTGAGCTGTTTGGCACTTGCTTCTATTACAAGTTGGAAATTAAATCCAAATATTTATTTTATGATTTTACTGACCAGTTTACATTGAAAAAAAAAAGAATACATTACAGACATCTGTCATCATAAAACTGTAATATTGAAATTGTGTAGAAAGTTAAATAACTTTTGTTGCTGATTTCAACAAAGTTGATAATCAGAGAATTCCATGTCTTAAAGAATGAATCTCTCATCATTTTCCAAATTCTAACCTGG
Organism: Doryteuthis pealeii; assembly: GCA_023376005.1. Taxonomy (NCBI): domain Eukaryota; kingdom Metazoa; phylum Mollusca; class Cephalopoda; order Myopsida; family Loliginidae; genus Doryteuthis; species Doryteuthis pealeii. The sequence goes on from CM042158.1 coordinate 72,313,709, forward strand.
AATTGAATTCATAATCAATTTTTGGTTGTTGTTCAGTATGAAGACATAAAAGAACTTATAGAAGATTTAAATAATCTCATTTCTAAATTCAACAATATCCATGATGAATGTTCTCATTATCAGTTATAAATAATCTACATTTATTAAAAGTCTGAAACTTTTCAACTGCTTTTTATTTACTCTGAGGATTATTTTATTTTTCAAGATGGTTCATTCTGTTTCCCTCATCTTTTCATATTCTTTCTCATCTTGGTTCATTTTTAATTCATCTCAGATTTTTTAACTCAGATTTTTTTTCACTTTATCCAATATGTGAATTTTTTTCTTTTGAAGCTCCTTTTATTTTTGCAGTTTCTCTTTATTATTTGCTGAATTTCTCTCTCTCTCTCTCTCTCTCTCTCTCTCTCTCTCTCTCTCTCTCTCTCTCTCTCTCTCTCTCTCTCTCTCTCTCTCTCTCTCTCTCTCTCTCTCTCTACCTCTCTACCTCTCTACTTATTACTTTTTATCTTTATTCTGCTTTTCAACTGTTCTGTCATATCTCTTCACCTTCTGTCTTTCTCTTTTATTCTTTTAGTATCCATGGGGATACTTTGAAGTCATCTAAATGAGTTTCCTTGCCATAGAAATAGCAATACCACATCTTTGTGTAGCACCATGTTCTCAACAGAAAAAGAAGAACCTATGCATGCAAGTAGCAATTTGAGATTAACTGATCAGGATTCATTTTTCTCCTTTTTTTTCTTCTGGTCAGGAACAGATGGTGGATGGATAAGATTCTAAAATAAAAATGGTTGCAGAATTTTTCAAAAGGAATCTTTACTAAATGACTACTGTTTCTGTGAAGTTCTATTATTTTGAATTAAGGATGACTTCATGGCCTACCTTGAAGGTCATGGACAGACTGTCCTTTCTTAAAAAGATACCCTTGTTAATTTTTGGAGGGGGGGGGGCAACTAAAGTATTGATAAAAAATCCCCGACCTTTTCCTTCTTTCTTCCCTTTAAGTCAATCTTATATAGGACCACCATATTAAATACTAATCATTTTTATAAGATGTTAAAAAAGAAAAAAAAGAGTTTTTTTAAGAGAATGCTATAAGTATGTACACACATTCATATTTTCATTTATGTACAAAATTCCAATTGCAGATAATTATTATTTTCATTATTTGTGTATATTTGTTTTGTTCCAGACAAGAAACATTACCTACTTATAGTTGTTTAAGATTTATTATTTTAAATCAAAAAGGTGACAATAGGTGAACTCATTGGGTTCAATTTCAACAGCAGTCTATGATTATATTAATGCTTTTATTTAAGAAAGAGTGAAGGATTCTATTTAGCATTTTATACTTACCTCCATTTAGCATTTCATTTCCTATTTATTCCTAAATTTGGATGATGAAAACAATGACTCACCCCATAAAATTATTATTCATTTTCAAATTGGATTGGAAATTGCTTTATTAGAGTATTTAAAGAGTGCTGTGTTAATAAATATCCCGTTATGATGTGCCATTTTGCATAACAACGTCATAAGAATGTTATGAATTACACTTTGACTAAAATTCCACTATGAAGGAATACAAGTTTAGGAGTATTTCATTGTTTTATTTTATCATATTTTAATGGATTTAATAAAATATCTGTTTTTTCTTACATTCTTTTGTGGTTGGGGGGTGGGGACTTTTTTTAAATGAATTTTTAGGGTGATAAAAAGTTTATTAATCTTATAGCTGCAACAACAGTTTAAATAAAAAGTTGAAAAAACTTGACATAATTATGTTCAGACATCATATTAGACAAAATTTATTTTATGCTGAATGTTATTGTTACAGATATGAATATATCTAAAACTGTTTTCTTTTAAATTTTTTCATCACATTTCTGTTATGAAATAAAAGATTTTAAATATTTTATCCTTAAATTTCTAAATTTCTATCTTTAAAAAGCAAATCAGAAACACAAAAGTTAACCATAATTATAAAAATAAACTTAGAAAATCTATTATCCTCATTTTACTAATTCTCCTAAGAAAGAAAAATAGATTTCTGAATTATTAAAGGAAGAATTTTCTTTAATTAGCAGTTAAAAACTAATACACATCTTATAATGGTTTTATCAGCATATCTATTTTCTAATAATATCTACTCATATATTAGACGAGATAAACACAGGTAAATAATGCAGTTAAAACACGGCAGATTTATATCCAAAAGTTCTAATACCAATATTACAGCAGTGTTTTTCTGTTGACAAACTTTTATTTCACATTTTATTCCTCTTATAATAACTAATACTGATTATAGATGTGATGATGCAATTTAATACATTTCTTCTGGCTTTGTTTTTTTTTTTTTCATCTTACTTCTTGAGTTTGTATGCATATGAAAATAAAATAGATTATGAGGTTGATTTAGAAGGCCATCACAATGCAGTTTGGAATAAATAAAAAATAATAATACGGTAACAATGGTGGTGTGTGTTGACCTGTATTTTTTTTATTATTTCTTGAATTTTCGAGGTAATACCTCTTTATCAAAAGAATTGAACTGAAGCAGTACAGCTATGGCATTTCTTCCTAAGGAAGAAATGCCATAGCTGTACTGCTTCAGTTCAATTCTTTTGATAAAGAGGTATTACCTCGAAAATTCAAGAAATAATAAAAAAAATACAGGTCAACACACACCACCATTGTTACCGTATTATTATTTTTTATTTATTCCAAACTGCATTGTGATGGCCTTCTAAATCAACCTCCTAACCAATACATACACAATGCTTCAAGCAAATTATGAAACTCTCTTAAAATAGATTATCTTTATAAGATATACATTGAATTTATTATTATGCATCCATAACATATAAATGCATTGCAAACAACAATATTTCAAACTGATTGAATTTAAAGAAAAGAACATAATATGATGTAAACAAAAGAATATAACTAGGATAAAATATTAAAGTGGTTTTAATTGGATAAAAAATGCCAGAAGAAATAAAAATCTCTTTTATATAAATGCATTGTATAAAACATTCTGTTTCTAGTTTTTTTTTACCACAATTATTTGTTGTGATTTCAACTGATATTTCATTTGGTAATTATTTCATTTTTTGTTATTATTGCTTGTTTGTCTAAATTTGACTAATTTAAACAGATAATGAAAGAGAAAATCAGTCAAAATTGAATCAAAGAGTTAAGCTTATTTGATAACAAAAAAGTTTTAAATGTTGAGTTTTTGCTATAAAAAAGAAAAGAAAGAATATAACGCAGAACATTATCATTACTTCACTTCATATTTTGTTCCAAAATATTTTCTATTTAATCCAGTTTTAATAGAGAAATATATTATCAATCTGATTTTGTCTATTCTTAAAAAAAACAAAAAACACACCACTTTCTTAATTTATAACTGTTAAATTTCACAATCATTTTAAAGTTATCAATATATATCTTTTAGGATTTATTATGAGTCAACTACAATTTTATGTACAATATCAAGTTATGAATTTATGTAAATTATTAAATCATTATCTGAAAAAGAAAACATCCTCATCAGGAAAGGGGGGGGGTCCTATTAATAATAGAAATTAATGGCATATAAAATGTTATCTGATGGAAATGATTATTAAATCAGATCATTCTATCTTTATTGAGTTATATTGTTGTGGAATGTACTTTTGGGGTTTTGCTCAATTTGTATTAGATCTAGGTCTCATATTGCTGCTGTTAGTTTGAAGTGAATGGTTTATGAAAAGTAGTTAATGAAATCTGCAATGCCTGTAAGGTTACCTACTACTAAACTGTTAGGAGTGTTGACAGGATAGATTGCTATGACTATTCAGGTGCTCCTTTCCTTTTTTAGCAACAGAGCAAATCAGCTACTAAAGCAAGAGTTGAAGGAGTTAGGGAACAAGTGAAAAATAAGTATAACATCAAATATAAACACAACCAGTGTGACATATCAGTAATATTGGAATATGTATGTATTTTATAATTAACAGTAACAATGAAGTCAGTTAAACTTAATAAGTTTTTATCTACATATTGACATGAGAAACTATTAAAGAGCTAAAGAATTTGTTACCAATGATATTTCTGATTTATAAGTTTTGTGATTGAGAACATAATGTGAAGTTGACAAAAGCAAATAGATGAGATTAGTTCATATTTAGTAGTTGTATGTTGAAAATTGAAGGTATGTTGCTAAAAGTGGAAATTGGATTAATTAGGTAGGAAAATAATTGCAGTTTTTAACCATCAACTTTAATGCACTTTATAATAAAATCTATTAAAAGAAAAAAACAAAAAACATTAGAATGTATACATTATTGCCAACAATAAATAAGTCTATTAGTTTTATTAGCATAGAATTCTAAATTGTTGGAATAGATAAATTCTTTGAAAGTATTTTTAATTGTTTCTTGGTTATTGGAGATTTTCTTACAGGAAGTTGTCAAGATGCTTAACAAACTGGTTGTCAGTTAGAGAGTTCTGGGTGAGGTAGAGTTTCATAGCCCAGTTCATTCAATTTTTGCATTGTTATTTGCAAGAGATGTGGTCAGACATTATCATGTAGAAAAATTGGTCCTATTTTATTGACCAATGCTGGAAATAATGATTAAAGTTCTTAGCACATTTTGTTCTTGGTAATACTTCTCTGCTGGAATGGTTTTATGAGGGATCAAGAAGTTGAAGTGGGTGATTCCAATTGCCAACCACCAAACAATGACTATAACCATCATATGATGCATCTTTGGGCTGGGGGGGAAGTATTTTGACATTTCATCTCTGTCAAGCCACCATATATAATACATTTTTGTCACATGTCATATGATCAAGAAAAAGACCATTTTTGTTGCACAAAAAAAGCATAGTACAAACTTTGATAGCAAACGTTCAGGGGGGGTGGGGGGATTTCATTCAATTGGTGCAGCATGCATTTTCAAGCTTTCTTTTTTTTTTAAATTTGCTCCAGTTATCAAACAAATGTTGAACAGTTAAGAATGTTTGCAACCCTCTTAATCTTTAAGGTTACAAAAGTTTTGAACCAATGCTGAGGTATACATACAATATTGATTGTCACCTGACAAAATGCTTGATTCATATTGCAAGCAGTTTCTATTGTTTTACATCCTATTTTCAACTCATACAATAAAATGACTGAAATTTGCTTTTTTGCAAATTTTATTTGACAAACTAAAATAAACAAAAATAAAAAAACAAAAACAAAACTATAATCATAAATCCAGAGTTGATATTTTCACTTTAAAATTCTATGAATTACATGAACATAGAGAAATAACAGTTTATTCCATAATATGTATTAAAGTTTAAAATAAAAAAAACAATCATTTTTTTTTTTGCAACAATCCAAGCATAATTGTGTTAAGTTTAATCTTATATAACTAAATTTGGATGGGTCAAGATTAGTTCCAAAATTTTAGAAACGGTAAAAATAAAACAAAACTAAATTAACTTTATAAGAATTTCTACACAATTTCTGATTTATTCTTTGATGATAAACATTTGTAACTTACAATATACACTATAGACATATATTACCATTCTTTACAAATTATTCAAACAAGACTTGATCTAATCTTAAAAAGATTTAAAATAGAAATGTTTCAATTTTTGGTCTATTACAGAAGTTTTTCATTTTTGTTCATTTTATGGTTAGTTTTGTCTTTTTTCATTTCTGTTATTTCTAGTTTAAATTTACATTAACAAACACATTTAGATTTTAAAATGGGTTATTCAGAATTGGTATCCAATGTTTTCATATTATCATTAAAATATAACATCAAAACAGATATGGAGACAGATTTTTTATAGTAACTAACAGAATGTATATTAACAAATTTACTACATTCTCTCTCTCTCTCTCTCTCTCTCTCTCTCTCTCTCTCTCTCTCTCTCTCTCTCTCTCTCTCTCTCTCTCTCTCTCATATATATATATATATATATATATATATATATATATATATATATATATGTTGTTTGCATTTCCCATAGCGCTGTTACCCTTGGGAAAAGTATGCACCCAATTATTCTCCCTCCAACTATAACTAAATATTTGGGCAGACTGGGCTCTTTAATTTTGGCTAGTTCACCAGTCTAGTAGAAAGAAAAATCTGGATTCGAATTTGCTAAATTGATCTTATGTCACATTTTGTATTTAGATATATCTGTATTCTTTTAAAAATATTCTCCTTAATTCAACATATTTTAAGCTGATATGTTTAGAACTTATTTTAATATAAAGATTTTTGTACATGCAATGTACAAAAGATATAGGCTATTTTTATTTTGAGGTTTAGAAAATTAATATTTTTTGCTTGTTTGGATCATTAGATAAAACTTTTATATTTGCTTTTCTACCATCAATTTAAAATACATTGCCTTAATTCTATCATTTGAAGACTTCTAAAGGTTTTTTCCCCATTAGATTGTGTCCCTAAAATAACAAAGATTGTTTACAAAGTTTATCCAAGTGCAGAAAGAAGTCATTAAAGACATTAGTTACTATAAATCAAAATGATGTAGTTGTTCCCCAGGGAGAAATTTTCAACTCACTTAGATATTATTAATTTTATTGGATGTTTTGTCTTGTTTTTTTTTTTTTTTTTCATCTAATAGTGCCACTGTGTTAATATTGTCTCTACAATTTGTAAAAAAATATTTGTTCTCTTCTTAATCTAAAATTCCTCTTAAATCAGCCATGATGAAATGGGAAGCATCAAAATGATCTTTTGAAAAAGGAAAATAAATGAAAGAATTTTGCTATAAAATAACAGACAAAAATAAATTAATCAACAAGTAAAACAATTATTATTTGTTGTAGTGAATTTTCTTGGCTAACAAAAACAAATTGATCTGATAGATGAAGAGAAATAAAAGTAACCAATCCATTAATTGGGAAGTGTGTGAAAAAATGAGTTGCCTCTGATATTTTCAGTGATTTTTTATGAAACCTGATTTATTAATTATTTCTACTGGAAATTAAAAGTTTTGTTTTTTCTGAGAAAATATTTTTGAACAAGTTTTTTCTGTTCATTCATACAAATTCCTGGTCAATTTCCAAATTAAATAATAGTGAAAATCTCATCAGTTTCCACTTCAACAACTATTAAGACATTTCTTTAATACTTTCTTTGTTTATCCTCATTCAATTATTTTCTGTTAAAGTCTTATTTGGCTAAAGTTTTGTTAAAATTAAAATTGAGATTGATAAATAATAATCCTAAAACTATTAGATCATAAAAACAATCCTTTATAAGGAACCGATTTAACTAAGACTATTTTTTTTTCTGTTCATGAATTTCATTTGTATGTTTTTTTAATAAGTTTATAAGAATTTACATATTTTCAACCTAATGCTACATGTACACACATGCAAAAGGGAGCTCATCAACAGGCTGGCACATGTGGGGATTATATCTCCTATGTCAGCATTTGATGCCTGATCATGGGTTTCCTTGTAACCATTTCATCTGCAATTAGTCTAAATATGTTCATCAATATAAGCAGCATCTTCCAAAAATGTGACTAAAAGCTATCTGGTATGTCTTGATTGAAAACATTTACAAAAATCTTCAGCATTAAACTTTAATTTCTGTGCGTCTTTTGCATATCTGATAAAGACCATTTTGGAAAATGTCTGCCACAGCCACCAGGGTTAGTTGAGAAATGGCTCCACATCCAAATTTCTTCAGAATATATCAGTCTACTTTTCTGCCAAAATTGGATCTTTTATCAAAAAATTCCCAATATGTTAGCTTAGCTGCCATATTTTATTAGTCATATGCATTGAACCAGATTTTAAAAAGTATTCAGTAAAAATATCTCATAAATTTTTACAATTTGTTGCTGAAAATTTTTCACTGCTCTTTTCTTGAAAAATATCTTATTAGTATCTGATATATTTTTATCACTAAGGAAATTCTGAACAGTTTTATTTATTTTAAGTTCTCTACCCCAAAAATAAGGAAATTAAAATAATTTGTATCCTAACTGAAATACTGTGAAAGGATAGTTTAGTTGTGTGTCAATTGAAATGATACAATGTTTTCGTTGTTTGTTTTTTTAATTTTCCCCATAGACAAAATTTATTTTAATTGCTGATTAAATAAGGGATGAATGAAAATTTATACTGAAGGATTAAAATGAAACAAGAACATTGTGGGTATAGAACATAGTCCTGATGAATGACCATGTGAATAGACTGATAGTTTGCTATTTACCAAATGTAAATAAGAATTAAATATCTACTTCATCATTAACCTACCATTCTTATTCTAAGTGATATATCTATTGTTTTATTGGCAGCTCCCTGATTTCTATCCAACAAACATTCCCATCTCAATGCTCTTTATAGAAAATACACTCAATTCATATACAACTACCACCACTCTCTCCTCTTTGTGAACTGTAATAAAATGTTGCCCACTTTAGAGGCTCCCAATATATGTGACACTATGGAATCATATATGGTTTGCCCAGAGATGGTCCAAGGAAGAAAAGGTTTCAAGTATAGTTAAGATAGAAATAGAAAAAATACTCAAATATAAATTCGTCTTTCTTTTATATTGTAATGGTTAGTAATAAAATCTGGCTGTCAAATTCCTTGGGTCAAACAATTGATGTGTGATAGAATCTCAGAAGACAAGAGAAACCAGACAAATGTCTTTTAGCCTCCATGCAATAGAAAATAATGAAGTTTAATTTTGGTTTTAATTAATAGTTTCTTATCAATTGCAGTTTAGTAAGGTATTTGCTTTTACACTGTCAGGTGTTAGGCACATAAATAGGTAATTAAATTTAAATGTTGTTTTTTTTCACCTCTGAGCAATTAAAAGTAATTGTGTTTAATCTCAGTTATAATTGATTTTTTTTTAAAGAACCACAGGATGAAGAAAAAGCTTCTTTTTTGTTTTCTTCCAACAGTGTAACCTTAACCAGAACAGACATTTTTCTGGTGTGAGTTTGCTATATATTTAGACATGTTTCTTAGCTTGGCAGTAAATTGAAAGTTAAGAAGTTTAGCAGAATCAAGAAGTGAACAACAGTCAGAAGACTGGATGCATTCTGTTGGCTTAAGTTCTTAATAGTAGTCTATTGTCACTAACGGCTAGGAAGAAAAAAATGAAACTAGTTGAGGGAACCCAAGTGTCAAATCTCCCAAGAAATTGCTAGTAACCAAGTCAAGCTGTAAACCAATGTAAATAAAAGAATCTTATGCATTTAAAAAAAAACAGCTGTCTTCATTTCTTTCTTGTTGTTGCAATGATCTGGTCAATTTCTTCATTTTATTCCTTCACCTTATTCCTTCATCTTATTCCGTGCCTTTTCAGTTTCAACCAACACTGACAAGTCAGCTTCTTGTTTAAGAAAACCAAACACAATGTGTGAGGAAATCAGTGAGTCAATGTGAAAGTGTTTAAGGAAGTATGGCAGAAGTATATATATATATATATATATATATATAAACTTTCAGCATGTCCATCTGCCATCTTCAGGTATGAAACTGATGGGATGTTTCAGGAATTGGTAGTGGGAGGTAGTAGGAAATTATTCCCCTTTCATTCTTACAAACTTGTGACCCCCCCACCTCCTACAAAAATCTCTACTGCTATCATTGTTTGAACCTACTACCAATTCCTAGTACCTCCCACTACCAATTCTTACTACCTCCCACTACCAATTCTTACTACCTCCCACTACCAATTCCTACATTACTGCTCGTTGTTTTAAAAATGAGACACCTGAAACATCCCATCAGTTTCATACCTGAAGATGGCAGATGAACATGACGAAAGCGCTTGTAAAGAAATCTTTGGTGGATTGCTACACCAGTTCCATCCTGACATTAAAAAGATGGCCAGAAAATTAGAAAGAATCAAACAAAAACTCATCCAACAAGAATTGTCAGTACATTTTAACGAAACATATATATATATTATATACATAATAGTCATCCACAGGTTTTTCATGAGTCTCTAACCCCTTGATCATCAGCACCTAGCAATAAGAAGCAGAATTCTAACTGATAGATACATACATAGGTATATATGTTGTGGTCACTAGAGAGGTCATATCCGTTAATAACAGAGAGCCTTCCTTAAGTGAATGCAGTGACCATCAGCTAAATTCCTTCCCAAAAAAGCTCTACCAGGTTTTGGAATATATATATAATTGAGTATTTTTACAGTTAAACAAATATCAGCTTTATACAGAATCATTTGCATTAAGAATTAGCAATTTAAGAAAATTAAGATTAAGATAAATCAAAATGTGTATAGATGAAAAACAGCTTATAGAACATTGATAATCAACATATCAAGTTTTTTTTTTCATAAGGAAGAGGGGTAACTTTTCCTTATAAATCCTCAAAGTGTTTTATGCAATTTTCCAAATCAAACTACTCTCTGCATTTATATAATATATAAATATATGATATATAAATATATAATGTATAATATATGTATATAATATATAATGTATAATATATATGTATAAATATATAATAGTTTGTAAGGAAATAGGATACAATTGTGCATTTTATTATTAATTTTCATAAACTTCAATTTTTATTACTTCTTAGAGCATTTCATACATCGTTTTCTTCAGCCATTAGATAGAAAAAATTGTAATAGAAAAAACTGAAGTTAACCTTTTGAACTAATATCTTTGAGAAAGGTATGAACCCATTCATTCCCCAGGTATGGGTTAAATAGTACCACTTCTGGTTTTCTACAATGATGGTTTTGGCATTAAATAACCCATGAAGGTTGATATGCCATTAAACAAAGAAACCAAACCAAAAACAAATATTTAAAGTATAAACACTTTAGAAAAAATATGTTCTCAAGTCTAAATGTTTACACTGTCCATTTCTATATTGAGATAATTGTTGAAATATATAAAAAGTAAATACAAAACAATTTTGTTTTCAGGTCATTGTCATATGTTCAAATAATAAGAAAATACAGAGTCCAGTAGAATGATGTCTTTTGTTTGAAATATAGATTTTATAAAAAGGCAACATAGATCCTATTCAAAATGTAACTTTACTATAACAAAGAATAATACTTGCAATGTTTTGTTTACTTATTGTCACTGAATTTGTTTTAAAGATTATATTGTCCAAATGCTTTCCCTCATGAGCTATACACTCTTGAAGACTCACCCTAAAGTTCTGCAGCATATATCTAATCATTGCCTCTGGTATTGCGATGATTTCATGATGAATAAAATCTTTCAATTCCTCTGTTGTCTGCAACCTTTTCTTAAAGACTGGAGACCAACTATCCACAGAGGAAGTAATCAAAATGCTTACAAAATAATCACTGTATTGCAATGATAGTGTTACCATTTTTTAAATAAATTTCAATCACAAACACAGGATGTTCACCATTCCATGACATGATGACAACTGAAATGGCATGTCTGCTCTGCTGCTGTTCAAATACCTCTCACCCACTCTACTAGTGCCTACAAGGTGGCAATTTTAAATCCAGGTCTTTTTGCCGGAATTTGTATTTCATGATATTTCTATATTATAAAGATAAGCACAAAATTCTTATGTTTATGATATAAAAATTCAATACAAATTAATTAATTAATAATTCTTCCTTCTTTCTATTTTTCCTTTATTTTTGTCTATTTATTATTTTTCTTCTAAGAGGAAATTGTAAATTAGCATTTACAAATCAGTCATTTACAAGTCTTGTCTCACTTTGGAAAAAGTCAGCTGTGATAATTTTGCATTAAAGACATTTGGGGAATAGCCATGATATTGCCACTCTCACTGCATTGTATGTCATGATGTGTTATTGTCAGACTCCATTGTTATGTGCAGTTTACTGCAGGTTATGGTTGAAGCTGCAGCAAGCACCAAGATGGTCAAAAGAGAAAAGAAAATGAACAAAGAAACAACAAGAGAAAGAATAAACTTTTAAGACACAAGAAGTGCGGGTGACACAAATTAAAGCTACTCCTCTTTGTGTTATGGCAAGCTAGCACTATTGCCCATTCTACACTGCTGCAGTGGACAAGAGCCCAAGAAGTGAACCCCCTCAGAGCCTGGTCCCTCTGCTCTCAGTCGATCTGTCATTATTGTGCATCTCACTCAAAACTCAACTGCTTTCAAGTAACATCCAAGTTGGGCTGCTGTTGTGACCACAACTAACTTCCAAACTGATCTACTGTCTCCAAAATCCAAGCTGTACATCTAGTATTCTAAATTTCACCACTTCCAGATATAGAGACCCCCCCCCAATCTAGATACTTAAAATATCACCAGACTGTGTATGTCTTCAAAAGAATGATAATAAAATTGTAACTCTTTCGAGTGTGGCCAAAGCAATAGGTTAATTTTATTGCTTTTTTATCCAGCTTTATCAGTTGGCTATCGACACTTAAAATATTCACTGGTCATTCTTACTTCTTCCCATTCATCCACTATTCCTTTGATATCACCACATACACATACACGCACATCCATATTCATAAATATATTTACATAGCTATGTCTAACTCCCATACAGACATAGACACTTATTCACCTAGCTATTTCCACCCACACATTGGGTGAATGGAATCATACAGACTGTTATTACCATTCTTACATGTAATTGGAATAGTTGTCACAGTCCCAAGAATAAGCTTTCTATAGAAAACCTAAGCCTCTGCTAGTTTCTACTAAAACCTTTGTACTTTTATACAATGTTTTCATACATTGTGACTGCTAACAAAGTGACAAGTATTCCCTATCTCATCCAACATGAAAAACTATATAGCATCGTTTTGAGTGAACATTGCAGACGTTTACAAAAGAAGAAGAATTATATTCAATGATTTGTAGATTGCTTGAAATGCTAAAGTTAGGTATTGTAGGGATTATTTTAGGTTAATACTACCATTTTGTAGACTTGAAATTGGGGAGGAAATCTACAGACATTTTTTGTTGCTTAATGATTTTTATTGATGCTAGACAGGAAAGAAGATACAGAAGCAGGGAAATTTGTATATGTGAAAATGTTTCTAATAGAAATATATACATGTTAACATTCCTTTCATCAACAAGGATTGTGTACGGTTTTTGTAGACATATCTGTAATTTAGTTTTCTGTATTGAATATTGTATAGTATTTAGTGTGGCATATTGTGTGTTTAGTGTCACACTGGTTGAGTGCCTAACCTTTGGATACGGGGGGGGGGGCTCATGCATGGATTGAAATTGGACATATTTCCCTTAATTTATGTTGAATTGAAAAGAAGGTTAGATTCATACATTTGCTTTAAATACTTGGAAGTGTTGCTATGGCAACAGATGTGGCTGTCTCTTAACTGGTTCTCAGTAAAATCCTCCTTCAAGCAAGGAAGGTAAACAAACAATATAGTCAACTGAGATTTCACTCTTTTGGCTTTTTTTATGACCCTATATATTTGATAAAGATTTTCAAACATTCAAACTCAATTCACTCATCTCAATTCACTCATCTTATTTTGTATTACTAACCAGTTTAATTGATCTTTACATTTTCAAATTTCTCTTATTTCAGATTGGGTTAATTCATCTTCATTATTTCTCTTGTTGTCAAAAGTAATTTGAGTTCTGCTCAATTCATATGTTATTTGTCATTTGGAATATGTCTACACACACACTTACTTAAAGTTGATATTCTCTTCAGATTTAACTTTGAATAGTTTTCTGATGCCATCTGTATTATCTTGGTATAATATTGATATGAGGCATTTACCCCAAAGACACCAGTGGAAGTGAACACCACTTATTGTATTGCATGAGTGTCATGATAAATATTAGAGCTGCCATCTTGTGGTTTACACCATGTTGTTAATCTGTAGCCATCTTTAAGACAGAGGATATTACACCATCCATAATATTCTTTAGGAATCTTAATATTTGGCAGAAGTGATAAGTACACATTTTGTTTCAAACTGTTGTTTGCCTTGGAAAAATTCTGTTTTAATATCCATAAGCTTTATTTTCCATCCATTAAAAATTCATGATGGTCAAAGCTACAAAATACTTCTTTAAAGTATAAAGATGTATCAGTTATGACTGATTCTGTTTAAGGATCTTGAAAAATCAAGTCTTATTTGCATTATTAAACAGTTTTATTTCTTTTCTTGTGTTATTTCTCTCACAATATACCAACAGACACCCTATAATATCTTATATCAAAAATTTCAACATATACCCACTTATCAACCAAAGTTTTGAATTCTCTTTGCTTAGTTCTTCTTCACTAATTATCTTCGTTTCAACTTTATTATCTTCATAGATTCATTTTGATGATTTAATTATTCATTAGACTTTTCTCAAATTGATTAATTGAATTCTTCTTTATATAAAATATCCATTTATATAGCAATTCTCTTTTTTTTATTTCCAGCTTTACTTAAGATTTGAACTTTCTTCCATTCTGATTTCTTTCAACCCAAATTAAATTTGAAGATTTTCAAAAAACCACAAATAAGAATATCAGTATTTACTAATTTGATATTGGGATATGATTTACAAATTTTGGGATATGATTTACAAATTTTGATATTGGGATATGATTTACAATTTTGATATTGGGATATGATTTACAAATTTTGATATTGGGATATTATTTACAAATTTTGATATTGGGATATGATTTACAAATTTTGATATTCAGATATGATTTACAATTTTTGATATTGGGATATGATTTACAAATTTTGATATTGGGATATGATTTACAAATTTTTTTGATATTGGATATGATTTACAAATTTTGATATTGGGATATGATTTACAAATTTTTGATATTGGGATATGATTTACAAATTTTGATATTTATGATTTCAAATTTTGATATTCGGATATGATTTACAAATTTAAGATTTTCAAAGGCTAACATTTTTTGCAATTTTTCACATTTGTTTTGAGAAGGATTCTTTTCAGGGGCAGGGGGTCAACACTTTGTTCAATCTTGATAAGATTAAAATCACTAATTTTAATAAGAACTCTATTCAAAATAATTATAATTTTTAAATGATTTCCTATATATACATTTCACATGCATTCATATTTTTGTCTATAATATGCAATTGCAGTAAAGAGATGTCAATTTTTGAAAATGTTATGTCCTGTCATATAATATGTGTTACTATTATTATGAAATATCTAATAGTAGTACCTGCTCTTTAACCCAGGGTAGCTCAGTGATTAGCCCCTCTCCCCCTCAACTAATGACCTCTATAATACTAATGATAGGTAAGAGATTATTTCTATCAAACTTTATCTTTCTGCTTCTAATAACAGATTAACAAAATGGATTCCACTCGAATAGAGAATGAGGAAGTTTAAACAATATTTCAGATAGGAAGGGGATCATTCCTACCAAATTTTAATTCATTGCTAATAGACTATAAGTAGTAAGCAGATGAAAAAATACTGTTGGGATCTCCTGTCACCCAGAGGTGTGGCCCTTGAATCATTACTCTTTAGATAGGTAGGGAAAATTGCATATATATATATATATATATATATATATATATATATATATATAAACACAAGATTTTTTAATTCTCTTTTTTGTTTTTTGTTTGTTTTTGTTTTTTGTTTTGTTTTTTTATGGGGTTTTTTTCTGTGTAAATAATCTGAAACTATAAATTCTTGATATTAATGGCCTTTCACTTGTTGAATCAAAATGGAGGCATTAGCACAACACCAACTTGAAAATATGCTGTGTGTGACCCTTTTAAAATTCCTTAAAATATTTTTTTTAATAAAACAAGATAATTTAAATTGATTCCTGGTAAAAAGATTTGCATTATATGTCAAAAGAAATAATCAAATATGAATTAGTGGTTACGATTATATGGTGCTGTAAAAAATATCCAGAAAAGATAAAGTTGACACTTTAACAACTAAAAGAGGCCATCTCCATTTTTCTATCATCCATCACATCCAGATATTTTATTTTTGAAATATTATGTTATACTTAACTTTGTTGATCCAATAAATGACACTGGAATAACTTATAAACTTTCAAAATTGAGATGGAAAATGCATCAAATATTTTAACAAAGAAAATTTGTTGAATATATATGAGGGATGAGTTTAGTGTTAGACAGGGTCAGGCAAAAATTGCCTTGATGAACCTCTAAAAAGTGAGGACACCACAGCAATGACTTTGGGCACCTTGGCAACAAAAATTGATTTTTTTTAAATCAGATAATCTTATTAACAAATAATCGATTATGATGACTAGAATTATTATTTCAAGGGAATATTTTCAAAACAGAAATCAAACATTGCAACATCATTTGAATTCCAAGAAAAGTTTTTGCTATCATGAGTTATTTTTCTCATTTTCTCTCTCTTTCTCTTTTTTTTTCTTTTAAATAAAGAAATAATGAATATTTTTTAAGTTGATGGCAAAAATTGTTATTGGCTTGATTTTTAAGGGCACCTTGCCATTTAAAAAGGACACTGCAGCATTTAGTTGTGGTGCGATGGTCTAAGCTCACCCCTCTGTGTGTGTGTGTGTGTGTGAGTCTGTGTATATGTGTGTGTGCATATATATGTGTATGTGTGTATATATATATATTAGACAAAACGCTACCCATTGAACTCTGGGTAGATAATTGAGATTAAAGAAAAGTAAGTTAGCAAAGTGAATTAAATTTTGAAACAATAAATAAATACAGCCGGACAAAGTAATAAAATCATTTTGTAAGATTTCTAAGAAATCTTGACCTAATTTGAGCTATGGGTTGCTGATTATGAAATTTAACATACAAATACATTTGAAATTCTCCCATCTCTCTCTCTCTCTCTCTCTCTCTCTCTCTCTCTCTCTCTCTCTCTCTCTCTCTCTCTCTCTCTCTCAAAGTAAGGAATAATTTAGTATAACTTTCATGTCATTAAACTAAACAGTAAAAAATGTTTTTGGGAGACAAAAGTTGATTCGCTCAACTTTAGTATAATAATAGATATATATTGCACAATAAATAACAGTGGTGGAAGGTTTGAACAAATTTTCATTTTCTATTTTAAAATTTATTCCAACTAGCACAAATTTACATTTTTGTGGATTTTGAGTTCCATATCAAATGAAAATAAGAAAAAATGTATTTAATGTCAAAATTTTTAAATATATGAAATATCTGATTTGATTCTATCAGTTTTCACATAAAAAGTGTCAATCAGCAAATTATAGAAAATAAGAAAAATTCTGTTGATTTTATCATCATCATCATCATCATCATCATCATATTCATATGAATATTGATCTGCATTAAAAGAGATTTTTCATATCAAAATACTTTGGTATTTATAAGAATAAAAGAATTTAATAGAAATAAAAATGTATCTTTTTGAGTATGTAATGTACTACTTCAAAGATCAACTGCATTATGTTGACCACTGACATAAAATTTTGCATATTCTTTTGATGTTAGTGTCTGATAAAATCTTAACATAATTTTAAATCACTTTTTAAATATCATTTTTCATTATATCACTTTTTTTTCATAATGCAATCTGTTTGTTGTATCAAAAAATGTAAAAAAAAAAAAATATCCATTTTTCAACAAAAACCTATTTTATCATCATTTAACTACAAATAACAAAGATTCTGTTGATTTTATGACCATGTTATTTATATAAATGATATTCAACATTAAAAGAGCTCTCTAAAGATATACAACTTGATCATATCAAAATATCAACTTGAGATCAAAATTCTGATATTTAGTGGCATCCACCACTTTATATTTGGGTCATTTCAGTAAAAGATTCATAGCATATGTTCAACTCAAATTCCCACCATGAAATGAAGATAGTAAATTATTTGTCAAATTAAAAAAAAAAAAGGAAGTATCAATTTTTGAGAAAATAAGGCCAAAGTTTATGGTCATGGTCAACTTATCTTATTTGACCTCTAAGATAAAAAACCAAAAAAACATCTGGTATCTTTTTAGATCCAAGTATTTTAAAATGATATATAAATCAGATTTCAGAGTGCAAAACCAAAGGTGATATTGAATTTTAAACTTTGTCACTATTTTGTTTTCGTTATGTAGGTGCCCTTGTCTATGTCAAGACCCTACTTTGAGGCTTCTCTTCTTTCAGTCTGTAACTCTTCAGTGTTGCTCTGTTTGTCAATGTGTGTGTCCTCATCACCTTATCTAGTCCCATGAGATAGATTTTAATGAGGCTGGTCTCAGAGCACAACTTTCCCGAGAGGTTACTGCCATAGACCTGAGTGTATTGTGAAATTGCTCCAGCTGGGACAGGGGACTTCTCTTCCCCACCATACTCTGTGTTGGATTTTCTGTTATCTTCTCTGCAGTATCTTGCTGTGTATGGGTCAGGGTCGACTGGAATAGAGGTGAATACCAGCTGACTGCAACTGTGTTTTCTGTTCAGCCTGTCAGGACCTTTGCTTTGGCTATAGAGGCAGCTATCTCCCTTTGAAGCAGCAGGTTTCTGCAACTTCATTTTTAACTGCAACTTCTTGTTGATGAAGGCTAAGACGTGCCTCAGCTGCCTTAGCTTTTGCAGCAGCAGCAGCAATGGCCTTAGATGCTTTGCTTAAACACCAGATCTACTGGTAGGCAGGAGAGCAATGAGATTGGTTGTCTGTCATAGTGAAAAAGGAGTAGTACCTGTTCTTTCAAGCTGTTTCACTGTGCCTCATTTTGGCATGCTGAAGTAGACTTAAGTCATCTGTATGGATACTGCCATTGTCATTAACAGCATTAATGTAGTTTGGATTGACCATGATTCCTGTGATTGCGGAAAGGTTGAAAACTCTGCTGGAACTATATCGTTCATTGCTGTAGTCACTTCTTGTTGTGATGTTGGCAGGGTGTTGTAGTTCTGGAGGTCACCTTAGACTAGTCAAACCAATCTATTTCAGACATTATATTTTACTGTTCCATCCCACAAGACATTCTGGTTTCATCCTAAAAACATGCCTCATCTTTTGACAGGAAGTATAAACACATCTCAGAAATCAAAACTCTGAAGACAAATTATCATTCATTTATTTATTAAATTGTAATGGATAAAACGTGATGGTCTAAATTATTGGATTAACTAGGAAGGAGAAACAAAAGGTTAATTTTCTGTTTCAGATAAAAAGGCACAAAACTGGAAGTCCTGAGATGGTTACAATTTTGGAGCTGTACCCTAAGGGTGATAACTAATAGGGGATCTAATCTAATATATAACATGACATATAGTATTGTCCTGAAAACTGTTTTCTGCAATCCTCATTTAAAATCATTAAACATTAAAATCTTTAAAAGCTTTCTGCTGGAAAAAAATGTTCTTCTCTTGGATTCACAGTGAATTCATTTTTACTAATTGCTGAAACTTTGATAAACTGTTTCTGTGCAATTTTACTTCTAGCAAATGTCTCTGTTGAATGATGATATTAAAATAGAAAAAATCCTTTTTTAGTGCTAGAATGCTTACTGGTAATTTTGCTGCATAAAAATGCCTGTTCTCTCTTGTTATAAATTGTTGCTTTACCAAAAAATCATTGATTTCAGAGATTTGTTTTTTTTTACAAATAACATATGAGGAGGAAATATACATTGTATTGCTCATTTGAACAGAAAACAAAATAAACACATTATATCTATTACTACGAAGAAGATTTAAGACACATACTAAATACATATTTATTTTAATTATGTCTTAATAGTGTGAATCTATTAACCAAAACACTCAGTGTCAGAATATTTTACCAAATATCAATAAATCTCCCTCATTTTCTTATTTTTCACTCTTACTCATTTCTCAACATACTGTTGGATACATTTCCATTTTTCTTGCTTATACATATATGTACATATACATATATATATATACACACACACACACACACACACACACACACACACAATATATAATATATATATATATATATATATATATATATATATAGGATATCTGGTTGGATATGGATATCACTGGTTAATATTTAACAATTTTGTTAAATGTAAGAATCTTGAATAAATGATATATATAAGCCTGTTAAATATACAGCCTGTGGGCCACATATGACCTGCTGTGAAAAGATGATTGGGTCACTGACATAATCCTGGGTCACAGAACCAAATATGTTTACAACTCTGCTCATCAAGTTGTGATCTGTCAATTTCTATTCTTCATCCACATTTTAGGTCTGAAGAAGATCCTTAATGAAACTGATTGCAACTTCATATTGAATTGAAGATCACAACTCAATAAATGAAATATATTTCAACCGTTCAATGAAATTAAGAAAAAGGGTAAATATAGCAACAATAAAAGCATCTATTATTTTGATTGGTTATGGTTATATTGTTTAATGGCATATCAATATTTGTGGGCTATTTAATGCCAAATCTTTTTTATACATGATTTGTAAACAAATAGTTTGTATGTAAATATTTTTGTTTGGTTTTATATACTGGTAGAAATGATTTTTATTAACTTCATGTATATAAATAAATTAGTAGAAATAATTTTTAATAACTTAATGTGCATCAATAAATTAGAAGAAATAACTTTATACATATTAATAAACTGGTGGTTGACCCTCAGCCACTGCCTTCAAGCAGCTATATGATAAAAAGGGGTTGGGTGTTTGTCATAAGAGCAATTTGAAGAATATGGTCAGGACTTAATCATAGCTAAGGCTTTACATGACCAGCCAATCAATTGGGTCAGGCCTTTCCAACTGCCTTGTCTAGCCCAATTAAGGGCTAAAGTGGAGTGTTTCATGTCATGTGACCACTTAGTACCTGGATCACTGACTGCTCAACGACCATGATCCCTTCCTCAGGTATTATGGGTTGCCAACCGCAGCCAACAGGTCACTCCATTGTGCTGGTATTAACCTTCTGCAGAGGTGCAGTCGGTATATACTATAGCTTCAGCCCACAGGGCAGTATTCTGGTTGGGTGTTACAGGCTTTGGTTAACCCTTCCCACATCTACAAAACTAGTTCTTCAACTTCAGGCAATATCAGGTTGTCTTTGGAAAGTTGAATTCTTCAAACATTTTAATTGTGGATGCAACTTCTGAGCTCAGAAAGAAAAAAATTTTTTTTTTTCTTTTTCTTTGTTTTCTTCTGGAAAAGGTTGTAAAGATTTTCCAACAGTAATTCTGACCATCTCTCCCAAAACTATCCTAAACTGTCTGAATGTCTCTATGCCTTTGCTTTTATGGGTTTTTCCTTTCTTCTGAAGAGACAATCCCTGATCGTTTCATACCACACACCTTCACATGATATTGGTCAGATTTCTCTCACCACCATATGGATCTACATATGAATCATCAAATGAATCCTGTCAAGATATTTTTATTCAGTTCACACCAGTCACTTTTGTAATTCCATTTGTCAAATGCTTCATATCTCCACAATGAAATGAACCTTAAGTGATGTCATGTACGAGTTACCTCAAAACATTTTCAAAAACAAATTTCTCATTTTTTTCTTTCTTTTCTTTTCACCTTCCTTTTTTTTTTCTTCTTCATCTTCAAAAGACAAATCTTTATTCATCCCCAGGGATGGGTAAACATTTTATTTGCTTTCCACCATAGCATGAAAATTTAATTGTCAACAATGTCAGGTGTTATCTTTGTCCCCATTCTCCAAAATCAACTTTTGGTCAGTCTATAGACAATTTTATTATTATCTTTAGTTATTCTTACAACAGCCACATGTGATAAGACCATTTTTCATCAGAGCTGTTTATCCTTAAAACAATAGTTTATTCGTTTTATCATTTTTAACAAAACATTTTTTTACTTGATATGTCAAATATATTTTCAGATTTATTTTTCACAGCTACAATCTCAATTCATTTTTATATTATCTTTCAAAATAAACTTCTTGTGGGAATAATAAAATGATTTTTTTAACTAACTCCACTCCAATGGAGATTTGCTAAGTGAGAATTATCCATCCATATCATTGTAACCATTGTTGTGCCAAATTAACCCTAAGAAGAAAAAAAATTTTTAACTTAGCAGTCCTAATATAGAAGTTTTTAAAGTGATAGAATTTTGAAACATAAATATTAAAGATATGTTTGTAGCAGTTCATCTCTGATTTCAATCATCAAATTAGAGTTTAATTTACACAAAACACTAAATAATCAATGATATTAACATTAGAATATTTGGACCAAGTTACCTTTAAGCACCCCAGAAGAGTTGCATTGAAACAAGAAATAATCTAGAAAATATGTAGAAGGACTTCCCATCCTAATTCCAAAATCATATTATAACATTCTGTTTTTATTTATCCATATTTCTATTAGTTTTGAAAAACATAGAAGTTTTTAGAGTGATTTGAATGCAGAAAAACAATAAGTTTTTATAAATCTAGAAAGTAAATGATAAAGAAGTAAAAAGTAATTATACTATTTCATAATCAATCTCAGATTAATAATATTTATCATTTATGTGTATCAATTTATCTGAGCAAAAAGGAATTGTACCAATGAATGAATATCACTCTGCTGACATTTCTCTTCTGTGGATTTTTAAAAAATGACTGACTCATATGAAGCTAACTTTTAAGCTAATGCTTTTTTGTTTTTCTTTAATCTTACCATAAGTGCCAATTTCTTTAGTTTCCATGTTTTCCAGGAATAAGTCTAATATTTGTAAAATTTATTATATCTACTTTATATAAACATTAAATTTCCCCAATATCTTTACCATAATTTCCATTTATGGAATGTTTATAAGAATCACTATATCTATATTGTAGATGCTGCCAACATATCATAAATGGGACTTTTTACATATAGATAATACTTATACAAATCTTAAATTGTATGCACATGATATTTGGAAAGTCCCCATGTCAAATAATTAGATAATATAAATGTATACAATATGTAAATAGATGTTTGTTTATTGAATTTACATCTTTTTTTTCTACTGAATTCTTTTATCCATTTAATTATATACAATTGATTATTACAAAATATTATATTTTATTTGAGATAAGAATATCATAACCATCATCATCAGCCCGGGTATAAATATGCAATCTTGAATACTTTAATCTTTCATATTTATTTTTTAAAAACACATCATCAACTCTATAGGTGCTTAAAGTAGAGAATAGTAATATTTCAAGAGTCTTTTTTTATTTTATTTTCTCTTTGGATCAGAATATGAAGAAAACTAAAGTTCTGTTTTATCCTTTATGATTTTAGTAAACTGTTTTTAGGTTCGTTATTGATTCCACATATTCTGAAAGTGAAGGCTGTTTTAGGAATTGGAAGAATTAGTGTTTTAAGGATTTTTGGAGGGAGAGCTATAAAAAAAAATAGTTGGATAACAGAAATATTTGTTGTACTTTACATCTAGTTATTAGTGAGAAAAGTAAGAGATAAATAATTTCTATGCTTGTCCATTATTAACATTCCATGTTATAATTCAATTGAGAGAAAATACAGAATAGTTCATTGTTAAAAAGTTAATTAAACAGTGTGAAAATTGGAAATTGAATGAATCAAAATAATCATTTTGTTTGAATGAATATCTATAATTAGTAGAAAATGATTCTATATTTACAACTTTTTTTTATATTTATAGCTTTTCAGTTTCAATAATTGAAAGAATTGAAGAACTTTGCTAAAGATGAAATGAAAGTCAACAGTAGAATTATCTTATAAAATATGAGTTTCAAAAAAGATTAAGTGTGGAGATAAGACCAATTATATTTTGGCAGAAAACTTTATCTCTCTTGATGTAAACTGATTTATTTAACAGTTTATGAACAATTTTGAAGGCTCTCTTTTTATTATTTTAACAAAATATTGGATTTGATTGAACATTTTTTAATAAAGCACCATAATTGTTTATCTATCTGTTTTGGTACTGAAGATTTTTAAAGATAAGATTATTCAGATGCCTTAAAAAAGATAATGTATTAAAAAATTGTTTTCTTTTTTAATTTTAGATGATATTTAAGCACTTTTGTGTGGTGATTTCAAAAATACAAATTGCTTTGTCATGAACTTACTATGACTCTATTAGTAGATCAAGGGTTCTTAATAAACATTCTACTAATTCATACAATAAAATATTTGAAGAGAAGTATTTCTGATCAATCTATTAAATTAAATCTATAAAACTGTTTTTCTCTCTTAAACTAAATTATCAAATGTTGCTTTTGTAATAAAGAAAATAAGAATAAATATAATAAAATGAAGTGGGAAATGTTGCTTTTGTAGATTAAAAAATGAAAGGAAAAAAATCTCTTATAATTTTTTCTCATTTTTTCTTTTTTGAATGACATTAATGCTTATTTTGTCGAAGCCTTGTATGAATTGAAGAATTACAGACAACATCTTAACTCTTAACAAAAACAAAAAAAAATAATAATTTTTGTACTTCTGAATTCACTGAAAGTTTATGATCTGCTACATTTTTTAACTTTTTATCATGTTTAATTGCCAAACTGAAACAAAAAATGATAATACATTTGGAATGATAAACCATACAAAAATGTTTTCACACGTTTTCAACCTTATACAATCTCCATTTAAAATATAATAACATTTGTGGCACATGAGGTAAGAATGTGATTCTGTTGCTAAAATATTTTTGAGTAAAGTAGAATGCAGCAAGAATTGGTAAACTAGTTGATAGCAATAAAATAAAGTTATTATTTGGGGATAATCAATGCTAGATGACTAGGAAGATATGCAAACATTTTAAACTATCAAAATCAAATGTTAAAAATCTGTTGTTCCATGTTGGCTATGTTTGTTGTTTTGATTTGTGGCTTCCACATTACAAAATGGTTACATTCAAACAAAAAAATGTGAGAGGCAATAAAAAGTGGCTATTTTGCAACATTCATCACTAAAAACATCCAAAACATGTGATGTTTATGGTGGAATTGGAACAGGCTTCCTCTGCTTGAAACTCCTACCAATGAATAAAACAATTAATCTAAATCAGTGATAATTTTAATTGGATCAATTGATAACAATTATCAATAGACAATATGTGTTCACAACTAATTAGGAAAAAGAGCTTTATAATATTCAATCAGGATAACACTAGGCTGAATATTTTGTTGGTGACAAATCAAAAATTGTTTCAGATTGGCTGGGAAATTTTCATTCGGCTACCATTCATTCCTGTAGAGTTCTTTGAATTAAAAAAATTTAAGTTCCCTGAAAGTTTGTAAAAGGCTCTTAAAGCAATTCTTTTTCTTCTTTTTTTTTCTCAAGAAGATCAAAAGTTCTGGAAGAATGGAATTTGTAAGTTACCTCTTCAATCAATAGTGGGATAACATGGTAAATATGTTGTTCAATAAAGTAAATATTGAAAATAAATGGTTTTATTTTTACTTTGACTGAACTTTTTACCTTATCCAATAATTTAGTTTATTTCATTATTTCAGAACATTAATATCCTTTTCTGATATTGTCTTTATCTTGAAGCATTTAGCATTTATGATTCTATTAAACTTCTTAAGCATTTTTCTCCATAAACTTATATCAAAATGATTAACTGGCAATTTTCTAGACATTCTTATATTTGAAGCTGTTATTTTAAGTTGTTTACTAGCAAGAGCATATTCACTCTTAGATACTAAGCTTTTTTTTTAAATACTTGATATTTCTCTGGTCAGAATTTTTTTTATTCAAAGAAAAATATCTCAAGAGAGCTAAATCAGCATATATTTTGCATATAAGTATCTGTGAAAACTGAGAAAAGATTTTCTTTAATTATATTCTTGTATACTACACCAAATAAATTATGTTGATATCAAAGTTAGATCTTCATGGTGAACTAAGAAAAAAAAAGTACATATGCCATGTTTTTTCAGATTTCAATAAAATAAAATTTTATCAACATTGTAAGAAAAAAGATTGACCCAAAATATTATGAAAACATTTAATCTTTTAGACAATAAAATATATATGCTTACAAAATAAATGAAAAAAATGGAAATACAACAGATATGACACTTTGGAAATCTATTTTATATTTTAGTATGGAATGTTTTCAAACCAAAAAAAATGTGGAGGGGAGGACACAACATGATGTCTGAAATCTAGTTGTTACAAAAATAAATGTTTTAAAAAAATATTTTTTGTAATAAAAGTAAATAAATTAAGTCAGCAAAACAAAAGAGCCAGAAAAAAAAAGGATTTGCCAGATTTGCTTTAATGTTAAATTTTACAATTCAGTTTTTTTAAGGGTAATTCTTTTCTGATAAGCAAGTAGGTGAATCACAATATAAAGTTGTTGTAATAATATTGATAGTAATGTAATGATTTCTTTTGAATATTACCAAATAGTTAATTTCATATGGTATTTATTTATAGTTTACAATTTATTCAAAAGTTTAATAATCAAACTTGAATCTAAGTCCTGAATTCTATGACTAAATTTCCATTAACGACTAAAAACTGAGTTTAGATGAATAACCCCTACTTTTTTTTACCCACACTTCATTTAACTCCGATTCATGATTTTCTAGTGCACTGTTCTTTATGCATGACTATAAATTTTTATTACTCTTACTTGTCATGGAAACACAAGTGATCGGCTAAATCAGTTGTATTTTAGTTTCTGAAGGGTTAAAGAATTAAACAGAATGGAGATTCAAAGTTTTATACTTCAGAAATCTTTCATGAATATCTGGTTACTGTTTTAAGGAGTAAACTGTTGAAAATGAATAATAGAAGTTTGATTTCAATGGACAGCTCATAAAAGTTGATGGAGTCACAAAGTTGACTGCATCATTATGGAAATAATGACATAATTCAACTAAATTTTGAATAACACCAATTTTCTTAACAAGTTTTGAAAAAATCAAAACAAAATATTTAAAAATAACACAAAAAAACAATGATTAATTTGGTATTGATTGTTGAAAATTACATTTAAAAAAAAGATTCCATTTAAGATTAATGATTCCATGAATCCGGAAAATTGTTCCCAAAATCAAAATGGCCAAACTGCCCAAATTTACAGATGATACCTTCTACTAACACCAATCATAAAGATATATTAACTTAATTAGAATTATCTTTAACTATCTAAAATAGTCATTCACAATGCAGTGCAGGTACATGTGCATATCAAAAAAATGGAAATCCTGACAGTTGAAAAAAAAATAAAAGTGAATTTTTCTATGTATCATGTACTGTGTTGACTTACTGAGAAAGCAAAATAAGTGATATCTTTTTGAAATATTGTTTACTGAAATCTCTTAGAGCAGCAGAGAGATGAAATGAACATCATTTGATAACTGACAGATTATCATCTATACAATTTTCTAACTTGGTTTAAAATCACATGGGCAAAGAATTGTCAGTTACCCAGTGCCATTGACTTCATGTCTCCACTACCCTAATTTAGATATACTCTACAACACACTAATATTGTGGTTCTAAAATTTTATACTGTGTCTGCATTTAGCTCCAGGACTGTTTCAATTTCTGTCCAACTTCTTTCTACAGTCATTATTATTGTTATGAACATTTAAAAATGTCATTCACTATGAAGATGTTATTTCCTATGAAATATGAATTGAACATGTGAAGGATGTTTGAAAAGTACAGATAGAAATGAACTGGAATTAAAACATTGTGAAAGATGTAAAGAGAAAACTACTTTTTGTAACAATCAAAACTGATTTGATATTGAGTGTAATCATATGTGACATAACAATAAAAATAATTGTCACCATAAAATAGTGGACAAATATAGATGAGCAATGTGTAATAAGATATTTTGCATTAAAATGGCAAAAAAAAATAGAGAAATTATTGCTGTATATAGTGAACATATTATGAGCAAGAGGCAGTGTGGTGTTGTGCTTTTACCAAGTGTCATGAATTTAAAAGAAAAACTTGGTATTGGGTATGACCATTCATCAGCAATAGAAGATTGTACATTAAAGGCTTTGATTCAAGATGTTTGTACAAACTTTTGGCTGTGGAACATGATCTTCCAAAGTCACTGGTCCAAAAATTTATTCATGAGGAATGTCATTGGTTTCCTGAGTCATTGATTGAAAAACACAACCAGAATTGTTGTGATGTTTTATTACATTCATGAAATCATCCATAAGAAGAACAACTTCATTGGTAAAGATAAATCTAAGGAAGAAATAAGGAAAAGGATAACAAAAACAAAATAAGCTTGCTCAAATATTTTTGTTCAGCACTTAATTAGAATTAAAACATAGAAGAGTTCTTTATAAACATTTTGGTGAAGAATAAATAGCATATAGGTCTCCCTTTTAAGGTTTAGGTTCCCTCAGTGTTGTTGTAACAGTATTTTGAGAGGGTTGATGATAGCAATCCTGTCTTCTTTGAATGAGTGAGGATATCTTGTGAAGTTCAAATGAAGAAGATGGGGAGATCAAATTTCTCTTTTTATTCTTAATCCAAAGTTTTTAGACTTTATGGGTATATGGTTTTTATTGAATATGGCCTGAAATTCAGCAGTTTCTGAAGTTGATGTTCAGTGTATCCATCTGTATAGTAATGAACCAATTTTTTTTTTTGTTGTTGTTGTTTTTTTTTTTTTTTCAAAGACTGTTTGTATTGTCATGTTGGTAGTGAACATGGCCCAAAGTTCTGTTTTTTTTTTTTTTTTTTTTTCAAAATGTTGGTTTAGCTTCCATGTCTTGCCTGGCTGGGCTTTCTCTGTCACCATGAGGAATATGCACATGTTGCCAGCCTAGCTGCTATAAGTGACTCCTTGCTACAAATAGCAGACCTCATATATTACATGGCCAAAGGTCTGCATATACATGTGTCTATAGAGCCACCTGTCCAGTCTAAAGATGGCTAGAACATGCTACTACCACAAGGGACTGATCAAGTTTCCACTCAGGCTCTCCTATTTTTTATTTATTTATGGGGTTTTGATGAGCTAAATAGGCTCCATTGAACTGCCTACAAGATTCCAGACCAGAAAATATTTAAAATGGATCTTTGGAGACAAGAAGCCTTCTGGAGCTTCTTTTTCTAGAAGGTTCTTTGACCACAATCTGCCTGCTGACCATGTATTGAACTTTGTATGAAAAATTCCTTACTGTATGTAAACAAAGGAAAAATAGAGAGGTTTTTCTTAGTGACATTTTCACAAATTTTTATACCACGAAGCAGTTCTACACATATGACAGTTGTTGTAGAGGTACAAGGGTAGCTACTGTCACTTGACCCCCACATTCATTAAGGAATTCATTTTTCTAGTTGTACATCACTGAAACAACTGAATTAATCTTGATTATGACAAGATGTGTAAAAGTAACATAGTAGTGCTGGTAACAATGTTTTAGCACAATATTTCATTTATTTAATAATAAACATGTTGGATTAGTAAATGTTTGTGTCTTACTTTTTGATCAACTCTTGTGTATAGTTAATATTGTTGTTATGAATATTGTTTTTATTCAGGCTATATTCTCTATTTTTTTAATGTTCTTTTTCACTTTGTTTGTCCTTAAATATTGATTGATCAACTTTGATTAATTTGATTCTTAGTCCTTCAGAAATGATCTGATTTATCAGTTTTGTAATAATTGTTTCCATTGAACTTTCAATTTGAAAAATACATAAACAGACTTATATTAAAATCTTAGAGTTGTCCTCTCTGATTTAATATCACAGTAATAATTTCTTGGACTCTGTAACAATCCAAAAAGTTTGTATATTATCAATAATTTGCCCAAACCTGGGATATTCATATATGAATAACTTGTTTTTCTTTTAATATTATTAATGTATTAAAAACATATTTACAAATTTCAATAATACTAAAAATATTCCTAGAATAAAGGTATTATTATTACCATCAGATAAAATTCTTTATACTTTTAATCTTTATCATTGAATATAAAGATTAACCAATACTTTACTAAACTTCATTCAAAACCAGAATACTTATTTTTTTTGTAAATAACAAGATAAACTTATTGGAGTCAATTACTAGCTTATCATGATGATAATGTCATCTGCTATTCTGATGTGATCGTATAAAATTCAGTTAATTCAGTTTGAGGATATTAATTAATATCTTTATAAAAATATTTTTCTCATTTCTCTACTTCAATGAAAACTTGGAATGCAATGCAAATTATTTTTTTGAAATTTACATAAGTCTAGACTTTCCTAATTGCCTAGGAATTATTAATGTAAGATTGTACATTGTTTTGAAAAAATAAGTTACTTAGAACAGATAACAGAACTAGTTTTTGATTTTATTTCTTTTATCTGAGCTTAATATTTTCACTAATAATAATAATAATAATAATAATAATAATAATGATAATAACAAAATGCCTTGAAAACTTTTAACTGTCCTCTAGGAAACATTTGTATTTTAATGAATGACATGTATGAGAAAACTTATGTAAGACTAATTTCAAATTCTAATGTTATTTTACTATAATGTTTTCAGGAAAAGCATGAATTCCAATGTCTTTGTATTTTTATCTATTGTCAATTCTAATATGTTGGAACATGGGAAGAGAGAAGAAGATTAATTCTGTACATTTTGCCTCATCCACTGTTGTGTAAAATTATCAATCCCCAAAGATGATTTAGGTCATACAAAAATATGGAATTCTCACTTACAAAAATATTTTGTATTAACAATTTAAAATGATGTACAAAGTGTGAATTTTTATTTTTGTTTTCTTTTTCAAAACATTAAGTGATTAATTAAATCTTAATTAATTAGAATGTGTTTATTATAACTTTGTGTCTACCATAAAAATGTTTGTAAATCTATTTTCATATATCAATTTATCACATAATCTGAAATATTGAAATATTTTAATATAAAGTTTTAATTGAAAAAAATTGTCATTTCTTTTTGTTATGAATATTTATGTATTTTATTTTATATTGTTGCAGATATGAGCAGTATTTCTGGATATTTACAAGGCATTCATTGTATAGACAGGATGTTGTGGTTACAACTGTGCCTAATTCTGCTAGCAGATGTATTTCTTAGATCACAAGGTAAGTTCCAGCTGGATTATTTCTGTGTAAACTATGGTTTAATTATCAAGTAATGTTTGGACAGCAAAACATTTAGATATTTCAATTCTTGGCAAAGTTCCTTTCTATAAGCTGCAAGAAATTTTGTCATTGATGGCTAACAATGTCCAGGTAACAAAGAAGAAGGTTATACCTATTTTGGATTTCAGGGGAGGGGGGTAAATGATCATATGACATGTGATCATAAGGGCAGTAGCATGACAGATATATGTAGGGATGTGACAGGGACATTTCATTAGGATAATAAATTTCATGTGAGGAGAATAATGAAAAATGATCTGGACAATTACAATTTTCAGTCTAAAATTGACATATAGCTCTTTGTGACAAAGGAAGTGTCTTTGGAGAGAAGTTTAGTGAATGAAGTGTTAATGAATAACATTGCTGTATTTCTATTAGAAGTGTTAAAAGAAATGCTGGATAAGTGAAATGTGAAAAGGTATTTCAGGATTATATATGAACCAAGTGTTGTGAAAAGACCGCTTACAGAATGATTAAAGCCATAGTTGTGAAGGGGTGGGGTATATCTTACGGTTTGATGTTGTCTAATGAGACAATATATCACCCAGAACAGGACAGGAGGGGAAGTTGCTGCTATAAAAACTGGTGTTTACATCGAGCCATTCTATAAAAAATCTGCATTTGTCCAAATAGGAGAGAAAATGTGGATGAAGCCACTTGGTGCTCACTGCACATTACAATAGAGAAGAGGAATTATGATTAGTCACATCAGTTGATGGAGTTCTATCACACAATCTGAATATATCTGGAAAGTGTAGCAAAGGGGAACATGGAGAACATGGATTTAAGGTGAAACTCTGTGAATGCAAAAGAAGAGGTACCCACATTGGTGATTATGTGATTATCTTATGGGAATGGGGAAGGGGAAAGAAAATTGTAAATAACTGAAATTGATCTCATGCATTAAGGTGATCAAGGGTGCATATGATATGAATACATCCGCCTATTTTGACTAAAGACAAAAAGACAAAAAAAAAGAAAAGAACAGTAAACTTGGGCGGGGGGAGGCTAGTCACATTAAAACCTGGTTCCTTGCCTGATGATTATATAAAAAATGAGGCAAAACAAATTGAGACTTTTTGTTGTTTTAATTTAGATTGTACTGTCAGTGAATTGTTTTCATATCACTCTTTTCACAACAAATTATTATAAATATTTCATATTTTGATGACTGAGAAATAATTGAATGCTGCTGAATAAAGGAATTATATTTTACAAATATTATTGGTATTTTAAAAAAGAGGTGTTTTAAAATTGTATGTGTAATTTTTAATCTTCTAAATAATAACTGAAAACAATATTTAGCTTTCTATGGAAAATAGCATTTTCAATGTCTCTACCCTGTTGTGCTAACTCATTACCTGGTATATGTATTCATAAAGTATATTGATTTTATCTATCTATCTCTATCTCTCCTTATATATATATATATATATATATATATATATATATATATATATATATATATATATATAGTCTTACTAGAATGGATTGATAAGACTATTCCCTGAATTTTGATCTGAAATTTTCCCTTGATAATCATCTGTCTGTGATTATTAAAGAAGTGTTGGCTTAATTACATTGACAAGGAAGGAGATTATGTTCACAAATCAATATTTGTTGAGTAAAATGGGTTTTATTTTCATGTTTAGGCTACAGATTTATTGATATATATACTTATATTGATATATATACATACTTCATTAATAAAATTTTGACCTGTAATGGTCAATATTAATAAGAAAAAATATTTTCTCAGAACTTTGAAGTATATTAATAAAATAATGTGAAATTCTTGTGAATAAAATCAATCAACAAAAAAAAAGAGAAAAAAGAAAATATTAAATATTTTTCACCCTGTCAATATGACACATTACATAATTAGGATAAAAATAAGACAAAATGTTTGACTGCAACAAATAATCATTATCATTCTTTTATTAGATTGTATATATCAATGTTGCTTTAAATATATTAGGTCTGTGCAAACAGAAAATCACAAACTGTTCATTGTTAATTATTTTAGATATAATATGTTTTAATAGATTTCTCAAAAGCATAGAAAATTAGGTGTAAAATCTATCATTTAACTATAATAATATTGAACATGTAGTATTGTCTAAAACATAACTTTATAAAACAGCAAAAATGAAATTAGACGTTTCTAAATTTATAATTTATTTATATGTCTGACATATAATTTTTTTCTCTTTAAAATTTTTATAAAAGTTAAGAATAATTCTTAAATAATAGAATGCTTCTATGAATATGTAATAGTTTTTCTTGATATAACTTTTTATCTTCTGAAGACATTTTTTTCTTTTCTTCATAAACTATCATGTCTTTGTTATTATCAAGGTCTGTTCTCATTTTCAATTACATATCATTGGATCTTTTGGCTTGTAAATAGATGATTTTAGGGATAATTGTAGAAAAGATTATAATTGTACAACTGCTGTAACCATTGGTTTCCACCCCCACCCCCATCTACAGTGTGTGGGGGGGGGGGACTACCCTCACCTGTGTATGTCAGCTTCTTGTGCAGATCTCTTAGTTAACCTCTTTTTATTCTGTCTCAATACACCTTTTGTAATATCAATCCTCATGTTTTGAGAGGATACTGAATATTGCACAAAGCAAATTGAAGCAAGGAATCTTCAGTAAGAACATTCTTTGCTTTGGTTCCATTCTTTGAGCTTATCATTTCCCATGTGGAACATGAAGAAGCAAAAGACACAATAGTAAAAACACTCCATGTTCAGCTCATTGTCTCAGTCTTACAAACTTGATGTTTTCTTTTTGAGAAAGCATTCTTCTTACAAAAGAAAAATTAGACAATGGTCTTGTAACCTTGTGAAAAAGAACAGGTGTTGACACCTACCCACAGTATAATCATTTTAACCTATTCCAGCTATTATAGGATCTTACCTGAAATTTACCATTATATTTGGGGTTTGGGGATTCATTAAAATTTCCTGATATTTAAAACTTTTCTTCTTTTTTTTTCTATTTCTCAAAAATGAAATCTCTATTTTTCTGAATTTCATAACGTATGTTTCTTTAAAAGAGTTTATGATTTATTTAGAAGTTTATTTATTTATATTTTTAAATAAATGGATTTCTTAATGAGAGTAATTTTTAAAAATGGCAGTGAAAAAAAATTCATAAACTTTAGTATTCTTTTATAGAAAATACTGAAGTTTATTCATTTTCTTTTAATAAATTTCAATATTTTTTATAGAATTAAATTAATTTTTAATTTTTTTCACTGTTTTTTTATTTAATAATTCTCATAATCACACATTTATTTTCTACACATTTATTTATCAATTAAAAGTGAAAAATAAATATGGAGTAAATGAAATTGAAATTGGGAATTTCTAGGTGATAGTTATAAAAAATATTTTTTTTAAATGAGGGCATTTTAAGAAAATGAATTTTAAAACTTGAATATAGGTTTTCATTCATTATTTTCTTTTCCAATAAGTGAAACACTTTGTTGTATTAAACAGTTTATATATACAAATTTGTAGAATGTTTGTTACAGTCTTTGCATGTATTTTTCTCTTATATTTCAAACATATAAAGTTAGAGGCATGTGGTGCAATCGACACAATGACCTAAGTTCAAATCCTGGATTAGGCTTTTCTATCATTTCACATAGCAATAATACCATTGGAAAAGATATATATCCAACTATTCTCCCTCCAGCTATGGGTAAATAGTAGGGCAGACAGGGCTTTTTAATCTTGGTATGGAAACCCGTCTAGAAGGAAAACTTTGAATTTAAACCTGTTAAACCCACTAAGAAATTAACCTTATGTCACATCCTGTTTCTTGTGTGGAAGAGTTAGTAAATATATGTATATTTCAAAGATATCCATACCATTGTTGTAATGAGGCCCTGAATTAGAGTTTTAAAAGTATACAATACTTGCAAATGTTTAATTAAATATAATTATCATGTGTAAAGTATAAAATAATCAATTTCACTTGATAATAAATATGTAAGGCCTATTTTAAAAATTGTTTAATTTTCTGTTAAGGATATAATATATACTGTTATATCTGCTTATTTAGAGAACTGTCTGGATAATGACGTATATATTTATTATAGTACTAAAGAGAGAAAGCTTATTACAATAATATTTCTGTGATATATTGATTTTTGCAACATGATTTTGAACAAAAAAGGCTTTTCTATCATTTTCTATCATAATTTCCTTTTAGTCAAAAATTTGTACAAAATGAGAATCGGAAAAAAAAAGGTGCAGTTTAACAATCAGAAAAAGACTCAAATTAATTTTGTAACCCTCAACCTGATTTTACACAGAAAAAAAAAGAAATTCTGATTAAAATGGTGTAAACTCTTTTGAAGTCTACATTTTCTCCATAACGGTCTTGAATGGTTATCAACAGACTGTAAATTAAAGAATAGCTGTAGTCATAATTCCCAACATTTATTTTTAAATTGCCTTTGGTTGAAAAATAGATTGTTAATTTTATTTGAATAACTCAATGACCTTTTGCATATTAAGCAGCTTCTGATGATGATAACTTCAAGTATCTTCTCCAATTGTTTCATAATAGAAATTAGTGTTGTCTCTTTTAAAACTGGTTCCACTCTAAAGAGTCAAATTTCTTTCAGTCATTTTTGGAATGTAAAACTTAAAAGTAAGACTATTTAGATCAGTATCATTTGCAATATAAAAATATTTCACTTGAAATGGAAACATTTTTCACACTCAGTTGGTTCATCATATGAGCATAATGTGGCTTATTAATGAAATCATTTCTACATCACTTTTACAAATTCTCTATTGGCCATTAAAACTTAAGCTAAATATATTGATACATTTGGTTTTACAACAGTATATAAACACCTTGTAAATGAAATTATGTAAAAGATAGCAGTGAACACCCTATAAAGATCTATAGAAAATTTATGAATGAAATATTTATATGGCATTTGCAAACAGGAAACATGACCCTAATGAAATTTTAGAGCAATATTTACAAAGTTTGAAACTTCTTTGTTGGCATTGTAACTTCTGCACTCATTCTGTTGAAGAATGTAGAAACAGTCGCATCAAAGACTTCTTTATAAATGGCATTCATTCTAGTTACACACAGCAGAGACTATTTGTGAATAAATCCTTGGAATTAAAAGCCATTTTTCAAAAGGATTGGTTGTTGGAAATGTCTTAGAAGCAATCATATTGGACATAACAATTCTTTGAACATAGTATCATCCTCAGTGACTCTTGCCCAAGTTGATGAATAACCAGGAAAGTTAAGTTTTATTCTATTACCTTAAGGTTAAAATGTTGTTTTTTTTTTTGGGGGGGGGTCACTAGACCGTCCCACCCGGAAGTAGGTGCCCACACAAAGAAGCAAAATGTAACAAAATAGGCATTATGCTTGAGTTTGTAATTTTTGAAAGTCAGAATGGCTGCTATTTTTGCTACTTCATCTAAAAAACTGTGGAAAGTCACCAATGATGGTAACTTATAGAGTTTCACTTATTGGGAAATAAAAATGTTCTCATTTAAGATTATCTAAATGGCTTCTCCTAGTTCACAATCACCAGTGTACAGCAAATGTTGCACTATGTTCACATGAATACTGAAAACCATGGTTGACTGTATTAAAAGATTTATAATTAGGCACAATATTCTAAACATCAATGTAGATATTCAGTTTAGTAGGACATGTGCCCCCTACACTTACCGGTTTAATTCAACAAAATTTGCTTTGATTGCTAAGACAATATTTTGGGTCTGATGCTCTTTTCATAAATCTTAAAGTAAAATGGTTTTAAACAAATGTGCTGTAGTGTTTAAATAAAATGAAATAAATCTAAAAATAGAAGAGAAATTCCAGACGCAAACATTCCAGTTTTGGGAGCAAAAATCAAACCCATACAGACATAGTTGTAAACAAGACATGTGATTCCAAAAATATGTTCAAATAAATTGCAATAAATGATTTAAAAAATCTGGAATTTGGTCAGGCTGAGTCTAATGGATTAAAATAAAAACAGCTAACAAAACCTTTCACAGCAGATACTAAAATGTGCTACATTTAATGGCAATCTCTGTATGGCAATTATCTCATGTTATAGTCCCACTAATGTCAGTGACATCATCACCTTCTATAATGAACTATCTTCCCTTGTCCTACACATTCCCAAAACATGATATATTGATCAATTGTGAAAACAGGAATGCTCATATGGACAAAGAGGAAGATAATAAATACTATTCACTATTTCTGTTTGGAGAGTTGTTTAAATTCTCTCAATAAAAGGCTAGATTAAAGATATCTTTAAACCAGAAATGAATACACAGTGCAATGAACTGTTTTGCATACTTCTCTTTTGAAGGAGTATCTTCTGATAACAGAATCATCTCATTAAAGATTTGCAAACAGGTAATATGATTAGTCTTCATTAAGAAATTGGTCTTATACTCTTCAGGAAACATCTGAAAAACATAATTCAAATGATGAATAACTTGAAATAAAAAAAACATCCTTACTTAAAAGAAGATATCTAACAAACACCAATGGACAGAAATATAATAATGTTCAGGAAAAAACTAAAACAAAACTAAAAAGAATGACTAAAATACATCCAAGTTTAAATCAATAAAATCTGAAATTCTGTAGAAGATAAACAATTCAAATTAGCATGGTTGACAGTAAATGAAGTTAATGGAAGGAAAAGCATCTCAAGATTAAGACTAAAAGCTGCCAATCAAGAAGAAAGACTTCAAAAGTGGAAAGAAATTGTCAAGAATTTGCTTGGAAACCCTCCTGAAATAACAGACCAATCAATTGAAGAAATAATTCAGGTTAAACTTGAAAACTTCACAGAAAATGAAGTTGACACAGTTCTGTAAATAAATAAAAGCAAAAAAGCTGAAGATTTTGAAGAAATACTTCCTAAAGTAAGGTATATGAGGAAATTTGATGACATACTTTTTCAATTATGCAATGTTGTATATATCCAAAATACAATAGAAAAATAGACAAAAGGCTGCATCCTCCCCTTCCCAAAGAAAAGTGACCCCAGAATCACCAAAAACTACTTAAAAATTAATCATAAATGGTAACATAGCCTTAATCTAAATTCTTATTATATTATATGATTGGCTTTTTGTTGTTGTTGTTTCTTTTAAAATTTTAGTTAATCTTTTTGAAGAGAATGCATTTCTAAATTCATTAAGTATAGATCTTAGTGAAAAATTTGTGATTTGGCTGTTTCAATCATTTTTTTTTTTACCCCCATCCTTATTAAGACATATTTCTATCTTTAATGACGAAATGTATATTAATGAAAGACTTATGTTTAAATACACATTATTCAAACTCCTTTAATCATAATCATTTTCAAATTTTCTTAGAAATCAGTAACTCTAAGATAAATCACACTAAAAAGCAAAAAGTTTTACATTGGTATTGTTAACACTCCTAATATTATTTGAATAAATATATTTCCTCGTCCAATTATCTGTCCCTTCTTTTTAGAATTCCTGCATAGCATTTGTGAATATTGAGAAGATATCTTATGTAAGACCTTAAATTCAACTCACAATTATTTTCTACCATTTTTGCTCATTTTCATATTTGGATAGACATGTATGCTAAATTTAATTCATTTAATACAAAACAAAATTAATTTTAACAGGTAACATTTCTTTTTTTCTTTACTATTCAAAGGATACAATATATCATGTATAAATAAGAATATAGAATAAACAAATACTTTCTGTACATTTACTAAGACTTGGTTCATTGTTTCAATTGTAAGGGAAGTTGATAAATTTTCCCCACAAGAAATTGTTCCCCATTATTCAACCAGCAATATATTTTTTGAACAAGTTGAAATATTAATTTTAGGGGATATTTTGACACTTACAGAAAGACTTGTCCAATTATACAAAGACATTCCTCTAAGATTAAATTGTTTATTATCTTCCCAAAGGAAGTGAATAAATGATACCCCCCCCCCTTATTTCTCTTGTGATTATTTATTAGGTTGGATAATATTAAGGCTATTGTAAGCCTTAATATTATCCAACCTAATAGAATCTCTTTTATATATGAGTGTACTAATTGTTTTGCCTGTTATGTGAAAGCAATGGATTTCTCCTTTGCAATTTTTTTCTTGGTGAACAACTCTATGGCAAATTGGGAGGCACAGTTAATTAATCTAATCTAATCTAATATAGCAGCTTCTAAAACACCCAAGTTGCTGCACATAGAATTCACAGATTATTTGAAGTGAGCATTCTGTGAATTCTATGTGCAGACACTTGGGTGTTTTAGAAGCACATAGAATTCACAGATTAAGACAGTGATATGGTCAAATCCATCACCTATTGTCCAACTTTTATCATTCTCAAGTCAATCAAAAAAACTCTTCTATCAAAATTGCCTTGTCTTCAAAAATAGTTCCTAAATGTTCCTAAAAAAAAACAACACCTTACAAGTTGAAATTGAAAAAAAAAACACCTATTCATAAATAATTTTAATGATGACATCATTTTTCAACCTCAAGACCTATCCTCATCTATTTCTAAATTTCTCCAGAAGTTTTTAACTAACTAACCCTCTCTCTCTCTCTCTCTCTCTCTCTCTCTCTCTCTCTCTCTCTCTCAAATCAAATCAAATCATCCTTTACAAATCATTAATTTCCCAACTAAAAATTGATTACTCCATAATTGTCATTGTCGAGACATTCATCTCTAATCTGCTTCACTATTTCAATTGTCAAATATTTTAACATAATGAACAAATCTCCAAAGAATCATGCAAGTAATCTACCTCAAAACAAAAAGTCTACTCTAAAGAATCTATAGATCTATAGAATCTAAAGAATCTAAAGAATCTATAAATTCTAAAAACTAGGTGTGGGGGGGGGGACACATTTTGCAATTTGACAAAATGAAGACTGGACATAATCATCCATCTCCAAAACAAAAAATCCAATAAAAATCAAAACTCAGAATTGATAATTCATAGAATTATTCAGTGAATTTCTCATGATTTAAAATCAAATAACAATTATTATTATTGTTAACGTACAAGAATCTTTTCTAAACACAAAATGATGATATTAGAAATGTTGAACAATATGACTACATACATAATATATATTCATTATCATTATTTGTTGACTTGTGTTCAACCAAAATTCGTTTACACACACAGTATTCTATTTAAAATTATTTTAGAAATGAAATAAAATGATAATAATAGAAATCATAAAAATAATTTATTTTTTTACTTTTTTAAAAAATCAAAACACTCTGTCCTGAGGAAGACCTTTTTTATGCAAACAAAGGTCTTCATCAGGACAGAGTGTTTTGATTTTTTTTTAAAAGAAAAAAACGAGTAATACAAGTGAAACATTCAAAATTGATTACATCATAAAATGGAATCTTTTTTTAAACTCAAAAGCATTTTCTGGTTTGAAAAAATATCAAAGTGTTCATATTTGTTTCCTATATATCCCAACAGATGATCTTATAAGTGAAAACATACAATCCAACATGGAGGCCAACAAACAATCCTGCCCAAAGTCTTAACCTTCGGTAGGATTGTATGTTGATATATCCAATCCTTGAATTGGTCAGGCAATCCTGATTTTTCAACCCTGATAACCAAGGTCACCAATGGTTTTACTGATGCCAGATGAATTGTTCAGAATGCAATCAAAGTGTTTCCCTAAACTCTTCACTGATTTTCTGTTAATGTTGTCATCATTATTTCAGAAAGTGCACACAATATTTCCTTTCTTTAATGAAATGGACTTTGACTTTAATGGTTTAAAGTTCATCCTTGACCATAAGATGAGCTTTTCAAGTCCCTA
Source organism: Doryteuthis pealeii (assembly GCA_023376005.1). Taxonomy (NCBI): domain Eukaryota; kingdom Metazoa; phylum Mollusca; class Cephalopoda; order Myopsida; family Loliginidae; genus Doryteuthis; species Doryteuthis pealeii. Next base: position 72,354,678 of record CM042158.1, read on the forward strand.
TTGTCAGATATCAATGATGTTCTAACAGTCAGGTTGTCCATACATGCTCTAATTGATGGTTACTACTCACCAGGTTTTATCAGGGGTTCTCAATATTCCACCTCATCAATTTGATATTTCTGGGGAAAGTAAAGATGGTTTCAGCAGCCAGTCACAATTCCATTCTTAAGTTTGTATAATGTTCAATTGCCTTTGAAATCTTTCACATTTTGATTTGTTTAAAGTAATGCAGAGTAAATTAATTGATTTTTCAGCTGATATACTCTTTCTGAAGTGCTTCTTCAACCAGTATGTGTGTGGGTTATCGACCTATAGGCATTGTAAATGTGTACATATATCTATAAACAATTTTCAGATAAACCTAGAAAACATACTTTTAGGTAATTGATATTTGATTACTGGTACACAAGTAATGTTGATTGATATATTTTTTCCAGTCATCTTCATTTCAAAAAGAATGGATATTCATTTCTAACTACTGGAGTACTGTGGGCATCTAATTTACATTATATATTTTTAGTATCACACATTTTTGAGATGTTATAAATAACAGAGTTAGATTGTCAAATGAATTTAAGGGGAATTAATTTATTTACATTTTTTAATTCTCTTTGTATTCTTAATTGTTTAATCTTTATAATGTCTTATCAGGTAGAAGCAATAAAAAATCAGGTTAGTTGGATATAGTTCCATTAACATATATTGATAAATAAAAATTAGTGAGCAAAATATTTCTTTCCAAATAGCAAATAAAAATCTATTTAAAGTATTCCAATGGAATAATATAATACATTTTCTTTCTGTTAAAATTTTCATTCAAGAGAGCAAAAGGTTAATTTATTTCAAATATGTTTCATCTTAATGACTGATGTATAATTAAACGAGTTTTATTAAAACTCAAATTACTGACAAGGAAATGACTCAGTATAGAGTGAAGGAGACTGAGTCATTAATATCAACTTGGAATAATTAGAAAATGATGGAAATGTTTTTGTTTTACATTATAAAAAGTAAATATTATTTACTTACAACAAAATCAATTAATACTTTACTTTTTCAGTAAAATTTTGTTTTTCAAATAAAAAATTATAAAAATGTAAAAATATTTATTCACTGTCAATTCTTTATTATGACATTTTTGTCTCCCCTATTAATAGAAAAAATGCACAAAACTTTCAATAGTTTTTACAATCTTAAAAGTTTCATCTATCCAAATTTTATCATAATTTTAATTTATCTTTTTATAAATGGGTTTAATCTTGCATTTTAAATTGGTTGATATCATATGGTTCACCATATTTATGGTATATTTGCATCTAAATAATATATCTAATGAAAGACAAAAGGATAATTCAATTTTATTCTTATGCACAGGACATGAAAGAAATGTCTATAAAACCTGTCTAATTCTTTTTTCTTTTTTTTTTTTATAAAATTGCTGTTTTGCAACAACTGAGTTAAAACAGCAGTAAGTAAATTGGAAGAAAAGAAAGAAAACAGATGATTTCATTTCCTTATCTTTAAATATCTATTTAACACAAATCTATTAAATTATTTCATTTTCATTTTTTTTTTCATCTATATTTTTTGCTTTCAAATTGCAATCAAAACAATTCATATTCATTCATATTTTGATTTAATAATAAATTTAACACCATCAAAGATGCTTCCTTTGATAATATAAAAACACAACATTTGGAGTAAAACATGTGCTTGTTAGTTTTCTTATTAGCAACTAATCATTCTGATTTTGGACACAATCCCATTTCCTCATCGTTGAGTCTATTCTTATGACTGGAAATGTGCCAGCACCAGTTGCTGTCTGTTTCTTACTAATGTATTTGTAGTTCTGCCTTTTCTGTCCCTTATCTGAAAGCATTCAACAGATGTTCTGGTCATATTCAAGGTTACTCTTCCTGCATGATTCACCTGGCTCCAAGTTCATTGCACAATCCTATGATAAAATGCTCTATTTTTCAGGTAGGTCACTCAAATGAATTCTATTTACTCAGTCCAAGAATTCTTTATATATATGTATAGGTGTGCCCAAATATACATAGGAATAGAGTGGTAATTTTGTAATACTAAAACACTAAACAAGGCCAGTTAGATGCTATAAGTTATGAGTAAAGGATTATAAATCTAGTTGAGATAATCTTGGATAGTAAAAATAAAAATAAATTTTTCTTTTTCCTTCTTGTGCATCTGAAAAAGAGTGTTGAATGGATTATCATCTGAAGAAGAGTGTTGAATGGATTATCATCTGAAGAAGAAGAGCGTTGAATGGATTATCATCTGAAGAAGAAGAGCGTTGAATGGATTATCATCTGAAGAAGAAGAGTGTTGAATGGATTATCATCTGATGAAGAGTTTTGAATGGATTATCATCTGAAGAAGAGTGTTGAATGGATTATCATCTGATGAAGAGTTTGAATGGATTATCATCTGATGAAGAGTGTTGAATGTATTATCATCTGAAGAAGAGAGTGTTGAATGGATTATCATCTGAAGAAGAAGTGTTGAATGGATTATCATCTGAAGAAGAGCGTTGAATGGATTATCATCTGAAGAAGAAGTTTTGAATGGATTATCATCTGAAGAAGAGCGTTGAATGGATTATCATCTGATGAAGAGTTGAATGGATTATCATCTGAAGAAGAGTGTTGAATGGATTATCATCTGAAGAAGAAGAGCGTTGAATGGATTATCATCTGAAGAAGAAGAGCGTTGAATGGATTATCATCTGAAGAAGAAGTGTTGAATGGATTATCCAAAACATTATAGTAATAAGCATGAATAATATAAAGAAGAAGTTATTCAAACAAAGTTTAGAATATAAAAAATAAAGAAATGAATGAAACTTTCTTTACAATGAACATTAAAAAAAGATAATTTTGTAGTTGTCTCTTGTGTTGCTTATTGCTGTTTATTGCTTGTTTATATTAGAAATTTATTTCTTTCGGTTACAATTTGATCTTTTAAATTTGGTACTATATTAATATAAGTAAACTTTACTTTTGCAGTAGATTTATTGAATTACTTTTCACTGAATCTTTTTAATCCAAAAGAAAACATATCATTGTTTTTATTCTAATATTCAGTATAACAGCATTATATTCTTTAATGAATAACATCTGACTAGAAATTGATGTTTATTTTATAGTTTAATGAAGCTTTCAAGATATCCAATCTATCAGAGTAGCTCAATGAAAAGGGAATACTAACTTTTTGTTATGCATTTTCATGTATTAAAAGCTTATGAAAAATTCCTATTTTGAAATAAATCAAGACATATATTAACCTTGCATTAAGTACTAACCACTAAAATCTTAGTAAATATAAATAAATTAATACAAACATGTTTTAAGTCTCTGAAATTAAAAAAATAAGTTCATGCACCTGCTTGGTAAGTTAATTTACAATTTCCTACACAAATAGTTTATGAAATACAAGTGGTATTATAGCATCTGTTTCACGGTGTCATTATTTTGCAGTAAAATCTCAAATAAAATCATTTTTTTCAGGGCATTTTTAGAAGTACTTATATGTAAATTAGAAAGATTAATTTCTGTTAAAGATTATTTGGTATTATTATATACATTGTTATGGAAGAATGTGGTAATAAAATAGCGTCAACAAAAAGAGTTTATTTTATATACAGAAGTATACAAGACAATTTTGACTAGGAACGGTTTGCATATATGAATGTCCATTTCAGTAAGACATAAATTTTCTGGTTTAAAGTTTAAGGATTAGACTTTCTTGTTTTAGTCTGTATATTTCCTGTTGTTTGTTTGTGTGTGTGGTGTAGTCATGTGCTCTCAATGATATCTGTGAAAAAACACTATTGTGTTTTCAGTTCTCAATGCACCTATTACAGGTGTATTGAAGGAAAGAACTTGTGATATGTGATGGGCTTTGGTCCAAGAGGGGTAGGAGTGTGAGATGTCCAGTTGGGATGTAGTATGAAAGTAATCTGGATCTGCTATGTATAAATAGTCATGTGAGGCCAAGAAGACTGGCCATGTGTGGTGGCTTAGAAGAAAGCTATTGTGTAGCAGGAATAAGGAGGCATGCCGTGTGTAGTGCCCAGTCAAGTTACAGAAAATGAAGAATTTGAAGCACTTACACATTTTCAGAAGGGCCACTGAATTGATGAATGTATCTGTCTGTGTTGTCTTTGTCTGATTGGCCTAAAAGATTATTTCCTTGGTCATATGACCCACTGACCACTATGGCTGTGCACTAGGCAGTTAGTAGACCCATATAACCCACTGACAGTTTTTTAGTCATGATGAAAAAAAGTCATGAAATATAACAAAATTTGATTTCGGATATTACAAGATCTTCTAATGGATTCCAGATGATAGAGCATCTTAGAACGACTCAAAAGAAAAATAGTCAAATATTTATTGATACGTGTTTATCAATGAGAAATCCATTTATATGAATTGTTTTATGGCGCTAGTATCAGAAAGATGGTATGTAAGGTGAATGGAGAGTGTTGTTGTAAGGTGACCAATGTAGATATTAATTTCTGATTTGTTTTTAAAGAAGCAGTCTCAAAATAGGCATATGAATTTATAAACTACGTTGGTTTGGTTTAGGAAGATTTTAGGGAAGTTTATGTTATTTCTGAGGTTTAACTTTTAAAATTTAGTGCAGTGAACAACCAAAACAAATAAAAAAAAAATTAATTATCTATTAACAAACTAATTGACAATCTCACATCCTCTGACATTTTCTTATTCACAACAATAAAATCCTCTATAAAATAACAATAAAAAAAAATGCCTACAAATCCTTGAGGCAATTTGCATCAAACATAAAAAAAACCCTAACATAAATAAAATAGCATTTAACATCAGCAACAATATACTAAACATCATTAATATCTAATGTACTAACCTTAGCAACCCTCATACAATAGACTTTCCTAATCGAATAAACCACAAAAAAAACAACTTCCAAACAAATTAGATTTGCACCAAACAAACACAAACAATCCATTGAGGACAACCAGCAAAATCATTGAAAATGCTTGGGTAAGGGACATTTTCTTTACCATCCAGATTTCAATCTATAAAAAACAACTAGAAGATGTCTACAACTGAAGATTATAAAGAAGAAATATTCTGTGATCTTTAACAATAGCTGCCTAAATGATAACTTGCTGCCAAACTATACAATATATATATATATATATATATATATATATATATATATATATGTGTGTGTGTGTGTGTGTGTGTGTGTGTGTGTGCATTACAGAAAATGGTATTTCTTTTAGTTAAAAAACAAAAGCATATAAAAGCTAATATAGCCATTTAAGAACTAACATGGTATAAGACAGTACAAAATAAAGCAAAATTCAATGCAGAAAATATATTAGCAAATATATTAATATTAATTAATTAAAATATCACTTAACCTACTACTCCAACAAGTTTCCCTATTCTGGTCATCAGGCAAATTTCAGCTATACATTACAAATAAAGGTTTCCTTTTTATTGTTTATAGTACTTTTTTCTCTTGAGGTAAAGGAGTAGAATCTTGTGGCCATTCTCTATTCAAGTTTCAATCAACAAAATAAATGTTTATTTTTATTATCACTCTTCCATATCAATAATTCTAATTGTATATATTGTATATATTACCTATAAATGAACGGTTGATTCATGAGGGACACTCACTGAACTATCATACACTGCCATATATAAATATGGGAAAATTCAAAGAAATAAAAGTATATATACATATATCTTGAAATTAATAACAACTTTTTTTTTTTAATAATTAGAATCTGCTCTAACAAAGATTTTTTTAATCATATCAACAAATATATTCAGGCGAATGTCAAATCAGACTGCATTTGTCTTGTGACATCATTTTAATTAGAATTGCTGGGAAATCTTTAAATAATTAGAATTGCTGGGAAATCTTTAAATAATTAGAATTGCTGGGAAATCTTTAAATAATTAGAATTGCTGGGAAATCTTTAAATAATTAGAATTGCTGGGAAATCTTTAAATAATTAGAATTGCTGGGAAATCTTAAAATAATTAGAATTGCTGGGAAATCTTTAAATAATTAGAATTGCTGGGAAAATCTTTAAATAATTAGAATTGCTGGGAAATCTTTAAACTAAAACTGAATTAAGAAATTCTAGAATTGGGTATGTTTACATCATAGACCTAAAAATCTTAGAGATAACAAAATTTTAGATTTGTTTTGAATAACTTTATTGTCTTTGATGAAAACAAAATTCAACATAGTTTGTTGTAAAGAAATAGAATACTCATCAAATACCTTATTTCATTTAATTGTTCTGTAAAATATTCTTATTAACTTTTACTGGCTGATTTTTCTACTTAATACAAAATCTTTGACAAATTGTTAAAATTATTTTTAAATCTCAAAATATTTTTGAACAATAACCAACCTCTAATTATTGAATGAATTGTCATTAAAATCATTTGATTTCATCAACACAAATGCTCATTTTGTTTGTAGTTTTGAAATGTAATCTTAAAATTAAACATTTCTGATGGTGGCCAAAACAAGTCAAGATTAATAACCAATTAATAACACTTATTTATGTAAATTTTGTTCTCACTGATACACACACACACACACACAACACACTACACATACACATACACACACACACACACACACACACACACACACATGCTCATAGGTCAATCACTGTCAGTAATCTAATGATAAAATAGTAAAGCTTATTTTACACAAATAATATTTATCTTTCAACATAATCTTCTTTCTCATCACTTATATTAATCATATAAATCCAAACATTATATATTGAACATTTTAGATCAAGTTTCAGCTAATAACTATGTGTTAAAGACTGTATACTTTTTGATAGACACTTATTTATGTGTGTAGGGGTGGGGTTAAAGACCATAGACAACTTTTTAAAAATTATTTTAGTTAATTTGTAATGCAAATTGATACATGTTTAGAGTGAATTATTTTGATAATTGAAAAATTGTCAAATATCAGGGGGTGGGGGTACCTGTTTTTCTTAATGATTTGAAATTATTGAAAATGCTTAATTTCAATAAATCAAGATTTCTATTTTTTGTGAGTAAACAAGAAATGTTTTAAAAGATTTAAAAGAGAAAAATCCTTGTTTATGGTTTTTTAATGTGGAAAGTGAGATTACAACTGGTGATAATACAATCTGATACATTTCAGTTTCTGGTGATCCTGAATGTTTGTACATAATGTAATCAAGGTGTTACATTATGATTACGGGCAAAATATCATAAGTAATAATCTAACGTAAGATACAAATAAGTGGCTCTATCTTATTTATAGATAAATTTCTCGCAAAACTTTATACATTAAATAATTATAAATACAAATAAAAATAAAAATAACTATGTAAAAATGTATGTAACTAAACATGCATTTATTGAAAGATTTGTTAAAAAAACGCCTAGACCATCAGATGTTACAATGACAATTTCATACTGTATATAAACTAATGTTCTTCTTTATATTTTATGTATAAATTATATTGATTATAAATTAGGTTCTCATTAATAAATGAGTAAGATTATTGTGGAATCTGTGACATAAGCCATGACGTAGTTTCGGCTTCAGACAGAAATGCAATCTATCTCCAGTATATATAGAAGATGTGACATAATTGATTGAAATGGAATGAATATCACTTTAGAAGTTGACTTTAAATCAGCAATGGAATTTCTCACTATTCTTAAAAGTTTCTATTTTTTGGGGCCATTTTGTGATTCTTTCAATCCTCTGAAATAAAACTGGTTGCAGAGTCTGCACATTCAAATAACACCATCAATTCTCTCTCTCTCTCTCTCTCTCTCTCTCTCTCTCTCTCTCTCTCTCTCTCTCTCTCTCTCTCTCTCTCTCTCTCTCTCTCTCTCCCCACCCCTTTGAGCATTGATGATGTTATATTCTAGGAAATTCATTAACACTCAGCATCTTGATTTTGATGTTTCTTTAATGTTTAAAAAAGGTCATTCCTTTCTTGGTTGGTTTGAGAACTTTTCAGTAGAATCCTCATATTCTCATGTCAAAGTGATTTTGCATAAGGATTTTAACTGCAAACACACACACACATATATATATATATATATATATATATATACACACACACACACACACACACACACATATATATATATATATATATATATATATATATATGTGTGTGTGTGTGTGTGTGTGTGTGTGTGTGTGTGTGTGTGTGTGTGTTCAATTCATTCCAAAATTTGCATATGTATATGTGTGAGACACAGATAAACAGACAGAAGGTACTAAAATCACTGAACTTAAAGATTCTTATAGAAAAGGAAAGTACATTGAAAATTGTTTCTCTAAATCTAATATAGTAAATTCAATAACATAGGGGAGAATATTCCTTGTACTAAAGGGAAATGATGATGATTGAATAAATACAAAAAAAAAACATTTGACAGACATGCTGTCAAAATATTGAATCATGATTATGGCTAAATAATTTTGATGTGTTAGGAGCTGGGTGTAGAGCATAAATATGAAATGAAAAAGTGTAACACTCTTGGAAAATTGCATTTGGAAAATACTTACATGGACAACAAAAAGAATGGATTGTTAACTCTGATTTATTTAGGAACTCAAAATATCAGACAAAAGATGAAAAAAAGAAATGAACAGACAATTCAGTAGAAAAGTTTTAAAAAATCAAGTATTGATTTGTTAAAAGAGAATAATCATAGGTTTGTTTGGACATCTAGAGAAATAAAATGAAAACATTTCATCTAAGTACAGGATTACTTTATCACCCAACTTTATGGACTAAATAGTAGAATAATGTTTTATTCTTGTAAGGTTTTAAGCATCTGCTTTTAATTTCTTTTTATACAACTTAGCTGAAAATCTGTGCCGCCATTACAGTGTGGGATTTTCTCTGCAGTTTCTCTTTGGTCTTAGTTTTTTTATTCAAATTGTTCTGTCTAGGGTTTTACTTTCATGTCTCATCCACAGTTTTGGGAATAAAACAGCACTCTACAGTCATATTGCAAATAAAATACTCTCTCCTCTCTCTCTCTCTCTCTCTCTCTCTCTCTCTATATATATATATATATATATATATATATATATATATATATATATATATCACACACACACACACTTGTAAAGCAGAAGTTTTAAATCTAATCTTAAAAATTATTAATTGTGAATTCCAAAAATGAGAGATTGTTCCAAAAGAAAAAAACAGAAAAAAGAAAGAAAAAAGAAATTGAAAACTCTGGTGATGGCGTTTTTCAACCTCTGTGAATGCAGCAAAAATCATTGTATAGAAAAAATCACTTTGATAAGATTTGTAATGCGACCTACATAACATTTATTTCTGAAAAAATATTAAATAAAAACCTAAAATGTGATACATAGCCAAATAATTGAGGAAGATGTTAGCCATTACTATCTTAACTTTTAACTTTTCATATTCAATGAGCCGTGGATTGTTTATGCTCCATTCACCATAACATCTCATTTATTCTGAAATCTTTCTTTCTACTATTAAATTTACAATTTTTGTGAGGATAGATCATATTTATGATAAAATTCCCAATGATTATATGAAACGATACATGTGTATAGAAATATTATTTTAGAATGAGAACACTACAAATAAGATAGTAAGTTAACTGATCAAAAAGTGATGTAGATGAATATAACCTTTTGACAATTTCCAATTATGTTAGCCTCTTCCACTTTACAATGAAATCATCATTTTAAATTGATGCTTTTTCAGGTGTTGTTCTATTTCATATCAGTCATCCTTTTTCTTTCTTTCTTTTTCTTTCTTTCTTTTTTCTTTCTTTTTTGCCAATGTATAATGATTTACTTTCTCTTTTTGTGTGTGTGTGGGAGAGAGAGAGAGAGAGAGAGAGGGGGAGGGTTTAGCTGGGTATTTAAACCTTTTCATAAATGTAAACACATTGTTGGGTATCTAATTAAAGCTATGGCAAAATGATTGAAATATAAAGAGCCTGTTTTTAATTTAACACAGGATCATTGAATCTACCTGTTATTGTTGCATAATGATGTGGATTTTGCTAACTTAATTGAAATCTCACCAGTGAATTTATTGCTGGTGTTGTCTGTGGTGGTTCCAGCTGAGGTATTTGAATTTCTCGTGCACTCACTCAAAATTTTTTATTAATTTTAAAGAGAGATACATCGAGTGTGTACACAGCTGAGGTGCTATCATTTCTGGGGCAAGTTAAAAAAAAATAAAAGGTAACTTGGATGAGCTGTAACATCCCTGAGACGTTTTGAGAATACTTTCTGGAATATTTCAAATGCTGCATTTATGCATTTATACTGGTAGAGCCATGCATTTGTGATAACCTAGTTCCATGTAACATGTTGAATGCATATAATCAACTCAATGCGTTTTGTATATTGATGGAAATACTTACCCTCATCCTCACCCTCACCCACACACATTTGCCCACAACTGGATTCATGCTAGGTGTCATCAAGATTTTTTGAGACACAAAATTTCATTTTCAACATCTTTCCATATATGGAATATCATTATACATTGGTATGATAAGTTGAAAACTTAACAGGGAAGATTGGATGATGAACCTGTTTAGCTTGTTAACTCCTGGAATTTTCTCCATTTTTCCATTGAAAAGAGAAGGGAATTTATCACAAAATGGTTGAAGAAAGATGAAAGTGAAATGAACACAATGGATGCTTAGCATATTTTGAAGTTTATATTGAAAGTGGTGGCCAAAACAATATATAATATAAACTATACTTAACTATTTTCATGTCATATTTTTGCATTGAAAATTCCACTAACAGATAATTTCTGTGTAGAGTTCTAAGTATAGATCGTTTTTATGTGTTGCTAAAACTTTGGCTTTTCACTTATTTTTTCATTGTCATAATCTGTTTAAATGTTGGCACTTGTATCAACCAAAAGATTTTACTAGAGTATTGTAACAGTAATGGTAGAATTTGACTATCTTCTGGATTAGGAACTTCTTATCACTGGAAGAGTAGATTAATATATTCTTCTCTCTGAGTCAGGGATATGGAAAATAATTGCCTTACCTTGGTCATGGAGAAGCAAGCGACACAAGCAAAATGGTTAATTTAATGGCAGCTCCTGCATTCTTTTCTCCTGGTTGGATAAGAAATATATTGACAAGTCAGTACAATATTGACAAATGATTGAGTCATGGTTTCTGTGAGAGAGACCGATGCTGCAAAGATGTTGTGAAGCAAAGAATGTTGACTACTAGTCTTCTCCTCCTCATCTTCTCTTCATCTTCTCTTTTGGTTGCAATCAACTCATCTGACATGATATTAACAGCACTGATTTCCATTTGTGCTGCTTTTCTATCAACCAGTTCAAATTATATACTTTGTCTAATACTTGTATGTCACAGCTAACAAGCATAGCCTCATAGTAGGAGCCCAAACTCTGAGTAGCTTGCCTGAATTTGAAAATATCTATGTTCTTTTTTGGCATAAAATATCTAGCCAATTCCTTTTTAGCTTTCTCATAGTTGGCAGAGACATATCCACCTTTTATTGTTTGAACAACGCCAACTCTTTTCTCTTCTGTGAAGCCGTCAAAAATGTTGAATACTTCCTCACCAACATTCTGTTGTTTATCATATCCAGTGCATATAATAAGTTTTCAAATCATTTATTGCTAGAGATGGAGAATGGCAGAAAAGAAAATAACATAAATTCAGTGGTCATTTTATGTTAAAGGATCTTTTGTTTCTAAAATGTCTCTCGGGTGTCAGAGATTTATCTAACTTACTCTCTATTAAAGCAACAACAAAAAAAGATGATAAACACCACTCATTTTAACATAATCTTTAATGCATGTGGCAACTATATCATTCCCATTTTATATATGTCATGTATATGCTTACTTTACTTATTAATATGTTTCTGATATATTTGTGTAACCAAAAATAATGATTCATAGTTTCTGTGCTATTGAGCTGTAAAACCATGTTGATGCAAAACCATGTTGATACACAGAGAATTGTAGACCAATCAGCAAAAGAAAGATTTGTCCCATTTACCACTGTACACACTAATGAATCAGCCAACCCTGTAACAAAAAAAAACTTCTGGCCTCACCAGTACGGTAGGGGGGGAGGGGATATCTTGGTATTATTAAGGCCATAGATATTGACACTCTTCTTTTGTCAACCAATTCCTTAATCATATTATTGTTCACAACTCCTTTTATTTATGTCCAAATTGATCTTTTTGTTTTTGTTTTTTTTTTTAATACAAAAATCGATTTTGTATAACAGATCTGCATAATAACTGGATGAAGTTCAATAATCAAATACTTGTTTAAAAAATGATTATAATTGTATTTTATCCACATTTGCTGCATAATGATAATTCAATTTTGATTTTTTTTTAAATAAATTTTGTTAGATTTATTGCTTGATTTTAATGTATATATTTGTTTTTATTTATGACAAGTATTTTCAATTTTTCAATTGTTTTGAAAAGAGTCTTGAAATACTAATTAATTGGTTTAAATATTTAAAAAGTTTATTTGTTATATAAATGAAAATTTGTGACTAAAATTTGTCTTTTCTATTTGATCTAATTTCAGCAATTGAAGAGCAAGTATTTATCAATCAGCCTAGAAATATTTCAGTGGTTGAAGGTGCAACTTCCATTTTGGAATGTAAAGTCAAGAATAAGCAAGGAATTTTGCAATGGACTCGTGACAACTTTGCTCTTGGCAAGGATCGTAACCTCCCAAATTTTGACCGATATTCCATGGTTGGAAAGGATAATGCTAGTAAGTCTTGGAACTCAGTCAAAATATCAAACCAAAATTTTATTTTCATTTATTCAAAATGTTTTCATTTTGAAAATTCTTAATGATCATTTCTAGTCAGTCAATTCAGATGGAAAAATATAAAGATATGACTGAAAATCCTTTCTTCAAATCTTAAAGTTGTATTAACAACAATTTAATACACTGACAAATATGCTCAACAATCTGTTCATTTTTTATACTGAGAAAGTAATTGATACATATACATGTTTATTTGTTTGATGATACAAAGTATTTTGTATTTATTATGATGATACAAATATTATTAATATATAAACATGATTTTAAATATGTAAGATTAGCATGTACTAATAATTCATGATCTGGATTTAAAAAATATTTTCCATATTAATTTGTGTATACTTTTTCTTTCTACACTGTTAAATTAGGTCACTTTTTTTACTAGTATTACTGTTTGTTACTACCTACTAGATAGTGTACCAACAATATGGTGTAAATAATTGAATGATGAATATGAAGCTAGATGACTTCTATCTGGTTCCTTAAGGTTCTGCATCCAATTTGGTAAAGATGATATTTATGTTATTACATATGCATCCAGGATATGCAATATGAGTTCAAATTTCACAGATCCATTCTACTTACTTTAAAAGTCCATACAATCTAAGTCATTTGGGATAAAAAGCAATAATAAAGATTAAAGAAAAAGTTATCAATAAAGAATAATTTTGATCTGCAATATTTTATTATTGGTAAATGTTTTTTTTATTATTTTATTAAAGATAACACTAATCTTGTTAATCAAACAGATAATAATAATAATCTCATAAACAAAAGAAGTGGGAGGAGGAAATCTGAAATGTTCACAATATCAGAGAAAGTTGTATGTTATAAACTATGGAAACCTGGAGAGTAGAATTATCATTTAATTAATTTAATACTGGTGTTCCTAAAAAATACAACCATTATCATTTTGCAACACCCTCTGATTAAAAATGAGACCGTTCAAATCATCTAAGATAAAATGCAAAAATCAAATCCTGATTATCTGGTATAGCTTATCCACTAAATTCTTATTTCACCCATTTTAAAATGAATCGTTCCAAATGCTGTGATTTTTTCTTTGGATATTATACAATTGAAATTTAACAGTATTTAACATATTTTTACTCTATTTCTATCTTATATTAGATGTGGTATTATTGCAATTTAAAAATCTTCATTGGATATGTTATTACTAACAATTAAAGAAATTCATATTTTTCAAATTAATTTAAGTTGAAAGACAAAAGTATGTTCCCTATATTTAAAATCTTTATTGGATGTTGTATGTTTGCAATTTATAAAAACATATTTTTCCTACATTAGGAAATCTTCATTGGATGTTTTTAATACATATTAATGTTTTTATTTGATCTGTTGTTACTAAAAATGAAAAAAAAAAGTAATTTTCCGTACATTTCACAATCATCATTGGTTGGGCTAGATTTTTTAAAATAAAGGTCACAAAATATATGATGCGTTTTCTTCTCAATTAAACTTTGTGGGATTTAGGTGGAAATGGTGAGCACCTGAATCATGATCACATTAGAGAAGAATACAGAAAAGATTTCCTTCAAAACAGGAGAAACAGAGATCGAGAGAGCAGAAATATTGTTTGGGGAATATTTTCAATATTGGCAATATCATTTAATTTACACAGGTCAAGTTAGTTTAAGAATATACTTCCAAAACGTCCAGTAAATGAGGTCAAATTCTTGACATTTTTTGTGTTTTGATTGTTTTTAATTTAATTGGAATTTTTTTTTTGTCCTGATGATGATCCAGATGATCCAGATGATGACAAAATATTAAGGGAATCACCAATTACTTTTCAATTCATCCAGTGTTGATTTTCTCTAAGAAATTTATTCAGAATTTCTATTATTTTTAATTTTCCAATGAAACGATGCAAAACTGAAAAACTTTTGATAACAAATGGATTTGATTATAATATTTTTTTCTGCTAACAGTGTTTTATGTTTAAAAAAAAAAAAATGTTTGCATCCTAAATAAATTAAATTTATTTTTCTTTGCAGTGGAATACAACCTTAGAATTGTAAATGCAACCATGGAAGATGATGCTTTTTACCAATGCCAAGTAACACCAACTATAGATGTTGCTGGTATTCGAAGTAATACTGTCAAACTCACAGTCTTGTGTATGTATTAATTATTGATATAAATTAACTTTATAACAACTCTGATACTCCAGCACTTTCAATATCCTTGTTGTTGCCTAGATATTTTCTATTTTTCTTTGGATATCTAATTCCTACAATTCATTAATATTAGAGCATAAAATTGTTACTAAAAATTTTTTTTTTTTTAACTCTCTAGATAGGTCCAGATATATACATTTGACTTGGTTGAGTAATAGACAGATTCAATAATTTATTTCCTGTATATGTTTTGTAACTGATATAATTTTTACAATAATCACGATAATAAGTAAAAATCAATTATTAAAAACCTGAGTCCCTTGCCGATGACCAATAACCCCACCTGGTTGAAAAATAGCTGAAAAGATAAAATATCAAAATCAATTGCAACAATTTATAGGCAATAGCAATGTAGAAATAGGTATTTCTTAACTGGAAATCAAGCTGCCCATGTACACATATTTCTAAGTAATGGCACAAATACCCATCTCTTGAGTTCTAACAGGTTTTATTGGCATGAAATTTATTGTATTTTTTTTTTTATCCAGTAAATAATGTATTTCTATCATATATATGTAGTATCAAGTGTTTCCAGGATTCAACCAAAACTGAGATCTCAAATGTACATATAAAGATTTTGCATATATACACATAGATATAAGTTTATGTGCATATTTTTACATATTCAGACTATATTATAAATAAATAAATATATGTAAACCTTAATTTATCAGAAATGAATTTATTTCGGCTACCTTTGCTTCTTCAAGTCTGATTTTCTAATGGGCAAAATTTACATGTCAGGACTATTTAATATAATGTTCGCTTCTTATATTATATATATATATATATATATATATATATATATATATATATATATATATATATATATGTGTGTGTGTGTGTGCGTATTGATCTTTTTTTTTTATTAAAATTTGTTTATAAGGGTAATCTTTTGCAAGAAAAGTAAAAATAGAAGACAAGATATTTCAAATATAATTAACATTCCATTTGATTAAACTTAAATGATTTTCATCATTATCAGCAATTTATTTGGTTGAAGGAATAATAATAAAAAATTGAACTGATTGATTGTTTCCTATTTTTATTTCTATATTTTGTCTAATTTCAGTTCGTCCAGATCAACCTCGGATCCATGAGGCTCCAATTGCTCAAGTCATATTAGGAGAACCAACTAACATCACATGTGAAGCAAAAAATGGCAAGCCTGCTGCAAAGATCTCTTGGTACCTTAATGGCCAAATGCTAAACAGGAAATTGTATTCAACTGAAGTTCGAAGAAAAGGGAATAAGCTTGTTGATAGTATTGGTCATGTAATGCTCATACCAAAGAGTGAGGATTCTGGGATGATTTTAGAGTGCTATGCCATTAATGAAGCACTGACCCGGCCGCATAAAACAAGTGTCAAATTAGACGTTCAGTGTGAGTATTTGTTGTCTGTTAATGAATCAGTCAAAAAACAATTCTTCAACAGATTTATGTTACATTATGACATATCCAATAACATTATCAACTATTTTCTTTTCAACAATTTCTTACATAAAAGTTTAATTCATGTAAATACTTTGAGATTTTTGATAACAAAATGAAAATAAAATGGATTTATTAAACTGGAATATAATAAAGCCAAGTTTTTTTTAAATGAACTTAAAATCAAGTTTAGTAAATACTAGTTGCTTCAATAACAGAAGAAAAAAAATATTTAATGGAATTTAATATGAAGATAATTGAAAACTCTCTCTTTGTCTTTATCTGTTTCTGTGTGCAGATATTGTATACATTCATTTTTATTTTTCAGATAAATATTCTAAAATCTATAAATTAAAAATGTTATTACCTATCAGTACAAAGAGATAATTTACTCAATCTTGCAAAATCTAAATTCCTGAGATAAAAAGACATTTTCATAGGTTTATAAAATTTTATATCAATTTATTTATTTCAATTGAAAAGTGAAATGGGCTACCTACCTTTGTTCACTTTTTTATGTTAAGATAATATATTATTAATATAATTTGTTTCTCCAGTTAATCCAACAAAAAGTCTGTTCAAGTTGCAAACAATATTTTCAGAATATTTCTTTTTGTTCTGTTTTGTTACTTATTTCTATTGGATCAATTTAATTTTCTCTTTTTCTTCTGTTGTCTTTTTCTTTGTTTTTTTGTTTATTGTTTGAGGTTTTTTTGTCCCCAGTTTTATTTGACCATTTTAAGAACTTGATTCATTCAACAATTTAAGTATAAATGGCTGTTTTATTGCAAATGTGTAATTTTGTTCAAGTGTATATACATGTGCACACATATTCTGAAATTAAAAGAAGGAATAAAGTTGCATAAAAGTAAACTGCTGTGAAAGAAAGGAAAGTAAATTGTTAAAAGGATTACATTTTCTATTGAATATTTTTTTCAAATTCTTTTGACCTGATTTGTTGTTTTTGTTTGTTTCTTTGAAGTTCCCCCAGATATCAAGATGCAAATCAATGTGACAGGAAAAATACGAGAGGGAATGAATGTACAATTGACATGTAATGGTGTTGCTAATCCTCAGCAAATCAGATGGAAGTAAGTCATTCTGAAAGGTCATCTTTTGGGAAGATGACCTTTTTTGAGAAATTCTATTTATATAGACAATATAAATTGCAGGAAAAGAAATGAGATACAAACAATAGACAAATAATGAGTATGACATATTTTATAATTAAATTATAGATTCATCTTTTTATGTTTAATGAATTAATAGCAACTGACAGTTTAGTTTTTTTATTACACATTGCCAAATTTATTGGCCATGGCAAAACATTTAGATATCAAAATTGTTCCAAAAATTGTCTCCATGTTGAACTTGGGATTTCCAGTTTCTACAAAATTAAAATCTTAATCGAATGAATTCCAAAAATATTATTTCTTATTAGATAGATTCAAAAATTTCCAGCATTTTTTTTTAACAAAATCTTTTATTCATATAAATTACTAACATTATTCAGTTATAAAAATATTTTCTATTTTTTTCTAAATTTATGCAACCTTTAAGCTAATTTGTATAGTTCATCCATAAATGATTCCAGTTTGGATTTGATTAATTTTTTTGATATTTTAGGATTGGATGTTATATTCCAAATTAAATCTCATTATGGATCATAAACTCCTCATTAAGGTTAAAAAAATACAATGACTTGTAGGTCACTGATTGGTGGACATAGAGGTGAGCAATCATGTGACAAGGAATTATACCTTTTCTAAACCAATCAGAAGGCACCACAGACTGAACCACATACTTTTTTGATCCTATCAAAATCATATAAATACCACAACACATTCCACATAGGGCAGTTCTCATCTTACCACCACCCATGCAACTTCAACAGACAGCAGCTCTTTTACTCATCTCAACTGGCAGGTGTGGATAACACCCAAAACATCATTTTAAAACTAAGCTTCCTTACATCACCAAAAAGAGCCAAAAACATCATTTTAGGATTAAGCCTCCTTACATCACCAAAGAAGCACAAATTATCCATGAATTTACTGAGAACTCAATGCCACAAAACTGACAATCAACAACCTCACTTCTTTGTAAACCCTTTGAACAAACAAAAGAAGAACCCTCTTGTACTTTTTTGTATAAATTCAAATTCATTGTTGATTACAGATTCAACATGCATAAATCAAAACAAGTAGTAATCAGAAGGTTTCAAGTTTGAACAATAATCCACATGTAGTGAATAAACCACATGTAGTGAATAAACCACATGTAGTGAATAAACCACATGTGGTGAATTTCCTATTGCAGATTTATTATTTTTTGCAATATTGTATTTACAACATTCAGCAAAATCAATAAGTCTACTTCCTTTGCCCAGAAAAAGATTTTTCATTTCCAATGTGCCATTCAAATGAGTTAATTATTCAACAACAATTTGTCATAATTTCATCTGCAATTCAAAATTCCTTTTTATTCCCACTAGATTTCGTTTAGGTTGAAATGTTGAAAGTTAATAATAATTTTTATGATAAATTCATTCTTCATTTCCAGTGACTATCTTTTTAAAAAATGACTTTTTTTTTATTTGTGGAACAAGAAGAGAAAAACAAATGCTGACTGAAATTCTTTTTTATAAATTCACATGAAACCCACTTTTCTAATTTCTATCATTTTTTATTGATTACAAACGACTAATACACAAGCAATGATAAATTGAGTCAATTTTAATGACACTTTTCAGATTTTCTTAACATTGTGCAAAAAAAACTGGGAAAGTTGATTTTTCAGTCATTTTTCACATCAAAAAATCTTTTTAATACATGTACATTAAGTTTTGTTTTACCAAGTTATTATTGATATTAATATCTCAGCAAAAATCTTAAAGGCAATTTTTAAGGATTTAGATTTAATAGCATGCTGGTTATATTTTGGTTATATTTTGTGACACCGTAAAAATAGAAATTATTGCTATAGTTAACTAATTCAAAGGAAGGTTAATAAAGTTTTCACTTAATTTAATATTTAAATCATGAAAAATATCCTCTTTTTTTTTAAATTTTTAATACATTAATATTTAATAAGCATAGAATTGTTCTTGCTGAACTTTTTAGGAACATATAATTTATTATATCTATATTCTATTTACTTATTTAAAAAGGTGTATTACTGATTTTTTAAAAATTCATGTCAATACAAAGGTCCAAAATGTTTCATTAATATTGTACTATAAATACTAGTAAAAAAAAATGAGATAATATTATATGAATGAAAGAATACAAAGCATTTGAGCATATAAAAAACTTTTGTGTTTAATGAATTAATGAATTATTAATTACTGATTGTTTACTTTTTTTATTATGCATTGACATATTTTTCATATAAAGAACTTTTCAAATATTTAAATTTGTTCTTTTCATTTGTATAGACTAATTATTTTCTGATAATTATTCATGAATGATTTTTTTTTTTTTTTTATAAAATATTCCTCCAACAACAATTGTCAACCAAAGGACAATTTTACAAAAAGAGATAATAAAACTTGGAAAAAATGATTATTATTGTTGAAAAGAAAAAAGTAGTAAAGGAATTCTCTAGACCAGTTTCAAATTTCAATGTTTAAAAAATATAGAAACAACAAATATGATGACAATAATTTTTTAAAAAAGAAAATTATAAATATACATTTGTATCAATAAACATCTATTGCTACCCAAAAATATATTTCATCTTCAAGACACCTCCAAATGGTTTTAAAATTGTGTGTTTTTATTATTATTTTTTCAATCTTTTTTTTTTTTTTTTTCAGGTGGTATCGTAATGGTAAGCATTTATCTAAGCAGACTGGCAATACTCTTGATCTACCGTCCATCTCACATGTGTATAACACTAACACAATCACTTGTGAAGCCAGTAATGCAGTGGGCAGTACACGCAAGGAAAAGAAGCTGAATATAGAGTGTAAGTAAAAAAATTCATACTGAATTTTAGATGGATGATAGCTTAATGTTTTCTTTTAATAATAACTTACTTTAAAAGTTAGAAAATTTTAAAATATATATATGGTTAAACAAATTTTAAAAGATAATTTCCTATCCAAAATGTTTTAACTTTTCCATTTTCAATAAAATTTAGAGAATTTTTAATGGAGTAAATATGAAAAATAATAGATGAAGAAAAAATATGAAAAAAATTTAATTCAATGCACACTAAGAAGGAAAGTAAATTTATTTTGACTGTTGGTTTAAAAATAAAATATGTTTCTTTTGATCAACAAGAATATAAATGGTTTCCAAACATTTGACAAGAATTTAAAAATGTTTGAGATGAGTAAATTTTAATCAACCACCAATTGCATTTGTACAATATCAACTTTTCTTCTGTATACAAATCAAAATTGACACATAGAATATGTTAGTTTTTTATTTGTATATTCTCAAAGTAATTTAAAATGTGATCAAATAAATTGTTGATATTGTCACATAATTTTTTCCACTGACACATTTATCTTTGAAATGTGCTTTTTGTTTTTGAGATATTTGTTTTATCATTTATTTATTTTCTCAAATATAGTTTTAAATCATTTTCAAAATTCTCATTGTCTTATTTTTACCAGATGGTCCTCGCTTCATCACCACCACAAGTCATGTAGCTGTAGACCTGGAGGAGAATGCTAAACTGAAGTGTGAGGCCGAGGGAAACCCCCAACCAAGTATCATTTGGCGCAAAAAAGGCTCTCACCATATTTTGGGGAGTGGCTCAACACTAGAGCTCAGGGAGGTGCGAGAAGCTGACCTGGGCACCTACTACTGTACTGCGACAGTAGTAGGGTTTAATGAAATTAGTAGAGATGTGTTCCTTCTCAAAAATGGTAAATCTTTTCATGCTTTTTTTTCTTTTGATATTTCTTTAATTTTATTATTGTTACTCTTGAAAATTGTCATCTCTGAAAAAACTTTTAAATTTCTGATAATTTTTGTTTTTTAGGTCCCCCCCAAATCATAAGGGAAAAACGACTTTACACAAGGAAAGACGAGACAGCCCATATAGAATGCACGGCCATATCCGTCCCAAAACCTGTTAATATGTACTGGATGAGAAATGGTAAAGCTATTGATTATTCAGGCTCTGAGCGATTCTCAGCCAGTGATGAGGAACTGCCTTATGGTATGAAAAGTACTCTGCAGATCAAGAACGTCCACGCTGAGGACTTTGGCAGCTACAACTGCAGCGTAACCAACAAATATGGCGAGGACATGGCCGTTATCACCTTATTGGAAGAAGGTACAACTGACTCTCTCTCTCTCTTAGGTTGCTAAGCAACTTCCTAAATTAACATCACTTATAAATTTCTCATTTTTCCCTCCAACAACAAAAGTAAATTTTTATCTTTCAATAAACTCACTCTTATGTGTCCACCAATCTAAAATGATCAGATTTTTTAAAATGGCAAAGGGAATATCAAAGTCCTTTTTTTTTTATTTTAGTTACCCAATTCTCTTAACGTAGAAATCCCTCTTTATATTTAAAAACAACTCTATACAAAAAAAGATCAGACAGTCAATATATATAAACTGGTAAAATGTCATATATATCATACTTCACCATATTTCCCTATATTCATTTGTCAGTCTACCTAAACACTGAATTCTTAATATTATTATATGATAATTAACAAATTAGATCTGGCATGATTTGAAACTGAACAGATAGTGTGCAAGGCCAGTGTAATAACCAAGAGGCACTTACAAATGCATTTGATAAAATAGATTCTAATTTCTAATTTTAAAAGCTTTAGTTGAGTGTTTGTTCATAATAAAAATAGAATTTTCAGCCTTATTAACATTTTTTTTTTAGATTTTTTTTCCTACTAAATTTAAATTTTTTTAGATTTAGCAAAAAAAAACCAGAAATTTTAGGTTTGTATATTTCTTTTATAGCTTCAAAGTGAGCAGATGAAAAATCTGTGTAATTACAAATTCATTTATCTACAAAATGTTTAGTAAGTTGTGGATTTTTAGCAGTTTTAAATTTGAATATTTTAAAAGTTTCTTAGAAAATAACAAATTTAAAAGAAATAATTCTGTGATTCAAATTTTGTATACAAATTTACTATTCAGAATAATTTTTCTGATTTTCAGTTGTTTTTGATTAATTCAGTAATATATTTCATCATCATATCAATATAAAAAATATTATTGACAATGGTGGTTAGAAGAATTATTAAAAATTAATAAATTTTCTATTTGTCTTCTACTAGTATTATTTTACTGTGTAAAGAAATGTTTATTATTTTACTTGGTAAGGAAATGTTCATTATTTTACTTGGTTTACGGTGTAAGAATGGTTCAAGGTTATATATATTGGATACATGACTCCGACGAAGGTTAACAGACAAAACATTTAATATAGTACAGCACATGGATATGACGACGATACAAAGTACAAGGTAAAACAAGTTGCATGTAGACAGATAAATACACATTCATGAATGGTACAAGATAACATATAAAAGCCACAGACATGAGACTAGGGATGGTCCATGCTGTGTTAATTCACTTACAGTAATGTAAGGGGGGGCGAACGCCCCAACGAGACGGGGTAGACCTTAACTAACCCATGTGTCTCGTTGTATCAGGAACAGGAAAAGAGAGAGAAGCGTTTTGAACCAGCCGCTTAAATACTATATCCCCTAGCGGGCACCAGCAAACTAAACCGGGCAGACAACCCTCCCAGGCAAATATGAAACTAACGCTACAACGGTATAAAGAAATGTCCATTATTGTGTAAAGAAATGTCCATTCTTACTGTGTAAGAAAAATAGCCATTATAACCTATTTCATTTAATAGCAGTTCATATTTGTTCTTTTTGTGATCTTGATTTTATTTTAATTCTAAACTAAACTATCTAAATTTGAGATTAAATATGTTAAATCCAATATGTCAAAACTATAGATACACCCTGCTGATGCATTCTCAAAAAGTACTGCTCAATTGAACTTAAAACCTTAAAGAAAATAATGTAAACTTCAAAACTTAAAAATAATTTTAATCCTTTTTAAGACAATTTTTAATATGTAATAGCAAAAGATGATAACAGTTTTAAAAAGTTTCAGGCTTATAAATTTATTGAAGGGAAAATAGCTTTTTTTTTAAATTTTTGTTAAGGTTTTTTTCTTCCTCCTTTTTTGTACATTTCATAGTATGAGCAACATTGTTGTAAATATGGCTGCTGCTATGTTTCATGTCTGAATCATATTCAACAATTGCAATTTCCTTGGATTTTGTTTAACTTTACATTTCTCAATTATTAAAACAGCTTCATTTAATAAAAAATTTCTGAAGTGACCAAATAGCAATGAAGAATTAAAAAATATTTTTATCATTTAAGATTTTGAAAATAAATCTTTTAGATATCATTCTTATTTATTTTATTTTATTTTATTTAATCATTTCCTTTTTACTTTTTTTTCTTTTTTTTTTTTGCATAACCCATATATATAGAATATATATTTTTTTTTAAATCAACAAAAACGTTTTTCAAATGAAACAGTTATTTAATTTTATTGTATTTTATATTTTCTGATTCTATGTACATTTATAAATAAGAACTGAAGTGAATTTAAATCTGATAAGTTGATTTTTGGTAGTTTTTTTTAAATGTGTACTTTGCTTGTTACTATTATTTTAATGGTATTCTCACTGATGAGACCCTTATTTTAAGTTTTAGAAGAAAACATAATAATATTAGAAAGTTTGTTTTATCACAAATTACTGCTAATTGATTTTTGAACATGCTGTTTGCAAAAATTGTTAGTATGTTAACTGAAAATGTGATAATTTTCATCTTTTTAGGTTGGATAAATTCTTCATATATTGCAATTAAAAGCACATAAAAAAAAAACAATTTAATTAATAATAGCTTTGTTTTTGTTTTTAACATTTCCAAACTGATTTGTGATTATACTGTTACATAATTATTGGATCCCTAATACATTTATAAGGTATTGTAGAAATCATAATGGCGATTAGTATAGCTGATGGCCTTGAGGGTGAGTGACAGCGCTTGACCTCGATCTCACCTTGCGTTCTGGGGAGAATCGTGAGAACTGGAACCCCATAGAAGGCCCTCTTCCGGTTTAAGGATACTAAGTAAGTTAGAGTCAGTTAGAACTTAGAAGCCGAGCTAGCAACATGTAAGCCTCATCTGCGCAGATTGTCTGGGTGGGGATTTGGAATAAAGTAATATCAACATAAATCGAAGTCTTGTGTTTATTACTAAAAATTATCAATGACACAAGGCTTCTGATAACAAGAAACCCCAAGAGAAACCAGACCCGGAATCCTCAATAGAAGACCAGACGAGACCTTAGAAGATATACAAGATAGATGATAGACGATCAGAACCAAAGCCAGCCAGAAGAATAGACAACAGAGTAAGAAGTAAGAAAGGTATATAATGTTATATAGATTTGGTAACGTGAAAAGACCAGTATATAACAATACTCAGTATACAGTATTACAGATATAGAATTCTGATTGGTAATACTTTTTTTTTCCTTCAATGATCAGGGTAGATAACTATGTGAAAATAATACAAAATAAACTCCCTTATATTTGCATAGACTGCAAATATAGAATTTATAATATTACTATAAATTGCTCTGTTTGTAATTCATCTCGTTAACGTTTAGTGGTTATATTTTCATGTTTTTTTTTCTCTCTATTTTCACTATTTTTACGTTGATTAATCAATAATATTCCAAAAGAAAAAATTATTTTATAAAGATTCATATTGCTCTAAATATCCTACACAACTGATATGGCTTTTATAGACATACTGTTTTTGCTGTTGATAATCTTTTAAAAAGGTTGAATTTATGCACTCACACATACACACACACATAAACAAACAAATATGTATACAAATACATCAAAAGTTTGATGATAAAACATTGAATTTTGCAATTGTTTTCACAAATTTTGACTCTCAATTTGTCAAAATTTCTTGTGGGTTGAAAATCAGAAACAAAAGAATTATGAGAAATCTAATTAAAGAATTCCACTAGACACAGACACAATTTGAAGACAGGAAATTCAGGGTTCAATTCCTCGTGTTGAACTTATAATATCTACAACATTATGATTTCTTCCAATTTTACAGATAATTATTTTTTTTATAGATAGTTTATTACAACCATTTTTTTTTTTGTATCATTCAATATTTTATGTTTTTGTCTCTCATTTTATTCCATGATATCATAAATACATTTTTTAATAATGACACAATTTTTTTTTAAAATAGGGCAGGGTCAATCATTACTATCCATAAGAAAGAATTGAAAGTGTGTTGACCCTAAGAAATTCAGGGTACAATTCCTCGTGTTGAACTTATAATATCTACAACATTATGATTTCTTCCAATTTTACAGATAATTATTTTTCTTATAGATAGTTTATTACAACCATTTTTTTCTTTTTTGTATCATTCAATATTTTATGTTTTTGTCTCTCATTTTATTCCATGATATCATAAATACATTTTTTAATAATGACACAATTTTTTTTAAAATAGGGCAGGGTCAATCATTACTTATCCATAAGAAAGAATTGAAAGTGTGTTGACCCTAAGAAATTCAGGGTACAATTCCTCGTGTTGAACTTATAATATCTACAACATTATGATTTCTTCCAATTTTACAGATAATTATTTTTTCTTATAGATAGTTTATTACAACCATTTTTTTTCTTTTTTGTATCATTCAATATTTTATGTTTTTGTCTCTCATTTTATTCCATGATATCATAAATACATTTTTTAATAATGACACAATTTTTTTTAAAATAGGGCAGGGTCAATCATTACTTATCCATAAGAAAGAATTGAAAGTGTGTTGACCCTAAGAATTGCAAGTGAAACTCTTTGAAACAGCTATTTAAATTCTTGGGGCTCAATTCCTAAGGTCAGTAGTTTCTGAACTAGCCAAAAGTAGGGAGGCTGTCTTATGGGTGTAGGACACCAGACGTTTCCACTGCAATAGGTACCAAAAGAAAATCTGTCTGAAAAGTAATTAGTAGCCATGTTCTGCTATGAATTTGTAAAGCAAAGTTGAAATATGTTAGTCAATCAAAACTTTTGAGTTTATTTGAAATTTTCTTGCATAGATGATGTTGCATTTTTGTTGAACTATCTGCATTATCTGTTGAGTCAAGTCTCATAGTTTTCTATGCTCTGAATGATATGGGTTCAATAGTATTGTAGAGAACTTCTTTGATACAACAGGTGGCTAAAGAAGAGAGGTAGGCCTGCAGCACTAATTTGATGGGAGACCATAGACAAGCCTGACAAAAATAATGTTTTAAATGGATTTTTATTTATTACAAGGCCCATTATAGATAGGGAAGATTCTTTTACAAAATTAGATTTTTTATTGCTTATATTTTTAACTACAACTTTAATCATCAAATGTTATATTGAAAGCAATTTGCATAGAATATGCATTTAGAAGAAATTTTCATAAAGTATATATTTTGAAGAAAGGTGATTTAAATAATATCTTGTCCCTTATCCTAACATAATTATACATTTTCAGATTTACCATTTTATTTTAAATGTTATTTTTTATATTAATGTAAAGCTTTATGATATAGTAAAAATGACTAATTTCAATTCTTTGTTTCTTACAGAGGTCTTACCAATGCCGTATATCATTGGTGGCGCCGTAGGGAGTGTAGCCGTCATATTGATTATTATCCTGGCATGTGTTATTTATCACAAATACAAAAACACTGATTCAGGTAAGTTTCTAGTTTCAAACTAAATTGATGGAAAAGGTATTTGATATTTAATTTAAAGAAAAATGGAAGAAAGTGTTTGCTTAAGTCTTTTTATTTTTGTTGTTGCTGTTTTTGTTGTTTTTTTTTTGTTTTTTTTTTTTCTTTTTTTTGTTTAGTTTTTGTAATAAATTGCTATTTAGTTTTGGTTATATTTCGCTTTCTGTCTGTAAAATGACTTGGATATTTCACAAACTGCCATCTTTAAATTTAAATAGTAAATATAAAGTAAAATCTTCATTTCAAAGAATGGCTATTTATAAACAAAAATCTTTTACCAATTTTACATTTAGCATTTTCTGCTGATTATAAGTTGCAGATTTCTTGAGTGAATGGATGGAGACATAAATGCTACTTTCACATAAAAAAATAAGTTATATTTTCCTTATAGTTTATTGTAAATTTAAGCTTACTGCTCAACTACTATAGAATTAAGCTATTCATAAAAAGGATTACATTAAAAATCTGCACTATGTTGACCATTGTGGTTGTTTCACCCTTAACTTTTTGGGTGAATTCTTTTCATTCCCACAATGTGTAAAATGAGCAACAATAAATCCACTTAAAAGGAATTTTTATGCTTCTAAATGTCAATCCAATTTTTCCCTTAAATAGTCAACCACATTTCAAACATTTTTCTATTGCATGTAACTTCATTCTAATGAATGATAGATTATAAAGAGCAGATGCTGTGTAGTAATTAAATTGTAGATTTCAGTCCTGTCATCTAAGGAGAGAAATTGAATCTGTTACCTGAGGAGGAGATTCAAATTCTTGTCCATAGCCACTGTCAACTCTAAATAGAGTCTAATCTCTACACTGCAGGTACTGATTCCTATACAGACTCGGACAGCACAATGGAGAAGAAGAAAGACGTAAAGTCCGAATCTCCAACTCTGATGGACCAATGGCGCCAGGACTACAACAAGGAATTTTACCGTTATTCTGATAACTACGATGAACTTTATAACTCCAAGGTACGCTTTTCTCAACATTACCACACTTATCTGGTATGACAGACATCGAACACAATCTGGATACTGACAGCAGACTCTGGTCTTTCATATTAATATCTTTTGATGCCAGTGCTTGGCTAACTCACATCTTGAGTCACACTATGCTCACCCTTGCATGGATACAGACCTACCTGATCGTATACTTATCTTTTTCTCTCTCATGTATGTGTGTGTGGGTGAATGTGTGTGTACATGCGTGTGTGCATGTGTGTATGTATGTGAAATTGAATCTTTCACTATGGTATTTTTTAATTAAAGCTAAGCATGTATCTGTTTGTTGATTGCAGGGCCTTGAAAACATCCATTCTCAGATGCTAGACTAAAGAGCAAGCGTTTTTGCAGCTTGTTGTACTCCTGGCTTTTATCAGCAGTTTTAATGCTTTTTTTCTGGGGAGGGAAAAATTGTATTCTGTACGTTTTCAGGTGAGAGATTTAATACCTTCTAAGAAAAATAACCAGTGCTAAATATTTCTTCTTTAATTGTAAGAGGAAACTTGATAAACTGTTTTTCTTTCACTACTCTAAGATAGAGTGAATTTGAACGTGAAACCTGGCTGTTATCATCTGTTGATATGGGACATTTCTTAATATCATTTGATTAAATGTGTCATTTACTCTGCAGATAGATTCACTTTTTGGATTCACTTAGGATTTATAAGATTTGACTTTTGGAAATTATCTTAGGCATCATTTAGAGATTTTAAAGAAATCAAACATTTATTTCCCTAAATTATCCAAATAGAAACAAAAGGAAAATAAATCAGTATTAAAATAGACAAACAAAATATTAAAAGCTTAACAAAACCTTTTCAATTGCTCAAATACATCTGAATAAGTGAAAAACTGAAAAAAAACATTTCCTCTTTATTTTACTTATATTTATTATGAACTTGTGAGAAAGAAGCGTTTTTGACAGAAAAAGTTCTGAAAATATTACTAGGAATAACTTCTTATATACAAGGGATAAAAAGGTCATTTTTATCTTATCTATTAGATAAGATTTATTCTGAAAATGTCGTATGAGAAAGCCAAAAACTCTAATTAAGAACCTCCCATTTAATTTTTGTAATAACACATTTTATGATCAGGATTTTGTGATTTTATTACTTAAAAAATATTTCAATGTTATTTTTATAGGATGAGAAAATTCTTTTGTTATTTTTTTTGTGTATATATATATATATATATATATATATATATATATATATATATATATATATATGCTAATACTATTCTACTATACACTATATTAAAAAGGATCATATTTTAAAATGACTTTTAGTTATATAATTTAATTATATAGTTAATAATTTAATATTAAAAGTATCCACAAAAATGATTATTATCAAAATATTTCATATAATATAAAGTGAATCAACATTGAATATTTTAGACAAGAACTTATTTTAAAAATATAACAGTGAATTCAGTGAACTGCATCACTCCAATGAATATAGCCATTCAGTTATGAATAATGTTCATATCAACCCAAAAAATCAAAACAAATCTCATCATATTCATAATACAATAATAATAACATATTCATGGAACATCAATGGTAAATAAACCAAACTTTCTTGGAAATCCAAAAGAACCCCATTGCACTTTTATTAAAAGTACAGAAACCAGTCACACAAATACAGCTTTCATAAATTAAAAAAAATATCTTACAGACTGTGCAGTTTCATAAAGAGGTTTTTTTTTTTAATAAAGAGGCCAATTTTAAAGTTATGATCTAAAATGTGAAAAATTCATTACTACACACAGAAAGTTTCAACGTTAAATTCCTTTTTAATTACAATTAAAAAATTAAAATATAAATTTTATCATTTAGAAGAATTTGATTTTAAATTACTTTATATGGAATTATCTAAAAAGAATAAATTCAGCTCAAATTTGCTAAAATAAAATAATAGATAAGTTTTGATAATATTTTATCAGTGAAAGAACTTGACTAATATTTTTTTTTTAAATCACAAAATTTAGCAATAATAAAAGATTTTGTATTTTCAAAAAATGTGAACCAAAAATAATAATGATAATTTTATATTTGACCCAAAGTTTTTTTTTGGGGGGGGGATAATAGAACATTACAGGGCTCACCTATTCGATTTTATTAATCTGAAAAGTTTTGATTAATTGTAGTTCAAAAACTATTTTCATAACTAGCATATGTGTACATTAAAAACTAAGCAATATTGATAGATTTGCAAGATTATATGTTTATTAAAAACTTTCATTAAACATTAATGAGCAATCTTTTCACTATTTATCTATAGATAATTACTTGATATGCTTGTATTAGACCAAATTTTTTAAGCAAGAATATATTCATCATAAAATTATTCTTATTGCTTATATAAGTAATAAGAATAATTTCATCATGAATATATTCTTGCTTAGAAAATTTGTTCTAATTTAACTTCTAGAATTTGAGGTCATATCAAATTGACTGAAATATGACTTTTATAAAAGCTTTAGGATTTTATATCCTAAAATGAAACAAAGGTCAATTGTGTTTTCTTGTGTTTACTTCAAGGTAACAATTGATGAGATGAAATTTTATGAAAAGAATTTATTCAACTAAGAATTTTCAACAATAACCAAATATACTTGGTTGAAAAAATATTGTCTATCTCTCATCTTTTAAAAGTATTTATTTAAAGGGAAATACTTAAATAAGTAAATAGATTATTTTCCTAAAAGTACTTTTAATGTTTTATGTAAAGGTCTGTGTAAGATAAAGATCTTCCCAAAAAAAGATTTGACAGTAAATTACATCCTATAAATTTAAATCTTAAATGTCTTTTCTTTTGAAAGTCACTTCTTCTTTAAGCAGTTGTACTGTGTCTACTTATTATAAGTATCTGTAGTTTTTATATGTTTTAATTTTATTTTGTTTATGAGATATTTTGATTTTATTTTGTTTATGAGATATTTTGATTATGATAAAGATATTTTTTTTTAATTATCATCTGAGAATGTTTCCAAGGCCAATCTTTAAATTCTAATGCTAGGTGTGACTTGTTGATGATCATGAATGCCTTCAAACCAAAACTTCAAAACTCAAAAACTAATTTCCACAATTAATGCTTCTGGGAAAAAAAGAGTAAAGACCCACAAATAATGGAGGCTCCAAATGAACAAAGAAAGGAAAAATAATCTGAAAGAAACAATTAAAAGAATGTTAAGCATGGTGAGTAGTATACACTAACTTGACCACCAATCAACCAACCAGCCAGCCAGCCAACCAACCAGCCAACCAACAAACCAACAAACCAAGCAACCACAAACCAACCAGCCAGCCTTTGTGTAAGGAAAAATGACAAAGGCAAATGTCTGTTAATCCAGCTTTCTCTTAAATGCAGAAGGTGATGGTGAGATATATCAGGGTCTGTTGGATGATGGCATTTCTTTAAAGCTTTTCCCCCCTCCTACTCCTCCTCCTCCTCCTCCTCCTCCTCCTCCTCCTCCTGGTTATGTACCTGTATTCTTATTGCATTATTCATACCCCAATTGCAGTGGAATTTATCAACCTTACTAATCTGCTTACCAACACCTCACACTTCAGCTCAGAGTAACAACAGTTCATCCATCATTTCTGAAATGTACTAATTCATATACCACCAGTTGGTCACTACAGTTATTAACCACCCTATCTACAACTAACATAATTAATATAGAACAGTCACAGTTACAGGTATCTGTACAAAATGCAACTTTAATCTTTCATTTTAATTTCTTTCTTTGTTTTTTTATACGTCTAAAATATTGTTATTCTTTTACTTTTTCAATTTAGGTTGTTTTTGAACATGGACATTGATGTAATTGCATTTTTAGCAATACATCTAAAAATATAACAAGAGATTTTTTTTCTTTGTTTTTTGTTTTTTTTTAGTATCAGCCAAATTATACGAAATAAATACAAACATCTTTTGATACTTCAAATTATATTAAATCATCAATTTACCATTAAATAAATATATAAATTTTATTTTTTGTTAAAAAAATGAAATTCTAATTGCGAATATACACAATCTTTTAAAGGGTGTTGGTATTTGACTTTAGTCAACAAGAGAAATTGATTCTATTTAAATTTGTATGAATGTGTTGGTATAACAAAAGAGTGGGTGTCTCATGCAATTTAAGGGTGCATAGTAAGTAGTTATAAAGAAGAGAAAGAATTTTTTTTAAATTATACCTTTAAAGATATTTTTTGTAATATTGTTAATGCTAATGTTTTTACTTACTGAACAAGGATAATACTACTACCATCGCAGTTCACATGGTGATATTACCATGGCAATTTCTATATCATAAGCAATACTTTCCTGCTATTGCAGCCGACCCAAAATTGTTCAGCTTGATAATTTTTCTATAAAGGTAGTTTGATTTTGCAATTGAATATATATATATATATATATGTATATATATACATTAAAACTAATAAAAGTTTTGCTGCCAATATTGCAAATACTGATATTATTGTAATTTAATTTAAACAACGACATTACAAATTCTACTTATTTTGAAGTGTATGATTACAAAACAAAAAATACAAATGGGTAAATAGAACCTTTTGACCATGTCAAATTTCAGCCTTAAAGAAAGCAAGGTCAACCTTGTATGAGTCTTAATCTCTAATGACCTCTCCAAGTAGCCTTCTCATTTTATTTGCTGTGATATCTAAAAAGGTCTGAAAACTTGGGAAATGCAGGTTTTAACACTCTAAAAGAAATACATTTCATTTTAAGCATTTTACCTAATTGATATTAATTGAATATTTTATTTAGAGTTACAAACATTTTTTTAAAACAAGCAATCAGTGTACATTTCTTTGTTTTATTTCAAACTGCTTATGCTCCGGAAAATAAATCTCAGGAACAAAAACAAAATTATTTTAAAAAATCTTTCGTATTATCTTTAAATAATATTTCTGTTGAGTATCTATTTTTTTTTTTTTTTTTTTAAGTATTTTTTAAAATTGGGTTACCATTAAATTTAAAGAAAAAAAATCATAAGCTAGAAAACCTGATATAATAATAAAGATAAATTTTAAATATTTTTTTATTTACACTGGAGATATAAGATCTGCTAGCTCTTTTCTTGAATTTAATAAGAGATAATGTTACACTTGTTTTACTTATCTTAATTTATATTATAAGTTTTAACTTGATTTGAAAGTTCTTTTGATAAAGCTTTTCTTTGTATAAATAAACCACCTTTAGAATAAAATAATGACTAAGACAGATTGGAGTTGACACAATAAAAGTTTATTGGGATAGTACTTATTTCTTCAAACAAAGCCCCTTGGTACCAGCACAAAAAAAAAACAATCTAATTGATGGCTCAATAATACAAACCCATAAACAGTCAAATGTAATCTATATTTACTGAAACTTGTAAAATCTCACATAAAATTCTATCAACTGGTTGTGTTTTACATTTCTTCAATAAAAAGTTCACTCTATGAGTCATTCATCTTTGAAAATTTTCTTTTATTATCTTGCTATTTAGAATATCAACAAATTATTGCATTTTATTGCCTTTAAATATTTAAAGAAATATGAAAATATAAAGTTATTATTGAATAATATTGGGTTGATAATGCAAAGTGTAGGAGATTTTTTTTATTGTAATTTTGTATTCTCAAGAAAAACTTGATTTTGAAGATATTTAGTTAAAAAATAAAAGATTAAAAATATTTTGTTTTTATTAATTAATTTTAATCTATCCTTGTTCAATAAGTTTATTCATTCATAAAATGATTAATGATTAATTTTTTTAAACCTGTGTTTATTTTTAGCTTGGTGTCTTTCTGTCGCATGTCCAAGTCATTTAATCTTGTGGCAAGCACCTGTGCATGATGATTGTAAACACTTTATAATAATAATTGGTGTTATTTGCCTTCTTTTTTATTTGATTGTCTATGTGTTTCTATCTGACTATGTCAACTCAGATCTATATGCATCACATGACTTTGTGTAATAATTTCAATATTTATTACAGCCAACAACAACAACATTTATTTATTTCTTAATTGACATATATAGTCAATTTATATAGCAGTGCTTTAATTGATGCACACACTGTGAGTAAAACATTATTTTTTTAAATAATTTTACCCAAATTTATCAATATAATTATTACAAATATTTACAATAAGGGTATATTCTGAGCAGAAAAAAAAACAATTTTATTGCTAAATAATTAAAAAAATGTTATAAAATATCTTATATATGATGCTTATATGTAGTAGAAAAAAATATTTTCTTTCCTTAAATATAAAAAGTAATAATTTATTCAACAGGTGGTCAGATTTATAAATCTACAGTGTTTTGAGATCTGGATGAAAAAGGTTTTTGCATTTTTTCTATCATGACACAAAAAAAAGAGTTAAGTAGCAGAGAGTATATGTTTTAGTTTAGGGCTAATTACATTATAATATTCATATTTTCAAAGTAAATAATTTCAATTTTCACAAGTATTTCCTAAATCCTATAAAATAAGATAATGTTAGGTTTTTTTTAATATTCATTTAGGAAAGAACCATTTACAGATAAACCTTTTCAATCCATAAATTTGTTTTGCAATTTATTTCTCTTTCAAAATCTAATACATTAACTGTAATAGAACACAAAACTTAAACCTAAAAATGCTTCCATATTATTTAATAAATTAACTAAAAATATTCTTATTTAATAGAAAATTTTCTCTTTATTTTTTTACAAATCTAATTTTCAGTTGATATTTAAGAGAATCTTGCTCTTCAGCCAGAAAGTTAAAAAATCCTAATAGTAGTGAAGATACTTTTGTATCTGTTCACTGTAGAGTGTTTATATATTGTTTTCATGCCCATCTTCTTACTGTACAGGCATATGAGGATGCTTGGCCACTACAACATAGTACCTCACCAAAAAGGCTGCAACGAGAACCAGCCTTCTTTCCTACTTACCAGGATCCATTCCAAGTAAACCAATAATTTTGTTTTTGTGTTCTTGCCATTTTATCCTGTTGACAGTTTCTAGAATCTTTGCATACCTCTTCTACGATTCCCATATTTAACTTTCTTACCAGTTCTTGTTATCGTTGTATTGGTTGTTTTATTATAAAAGTTGGCACTCCCTAACAAAGATCATGTGGAGTGTTGTGTTCAGGTTCATGCATGATTTTATTTAATGGAATTTTTTGAGGTTTCGTGATTGATTCATAATCACTTTAGATTCTTTCGCATGCAAAGTGACAAGAGTACACAGTCAACTCTAATATTCTTACTAATATTATTTGAAATTCCAAAGTATCTGCCATTTTTCTTCTTTGTTTTTGTATATTATATAAGTACTAGAGACCTGATTGTTCAAATATATTAATTGGTTCTTCTAATATCAAAATCTTTGATAATAATTGTTTATAATAATTGTGTAAAGTTTTAGTTTTTAACTAATATAGTAAACATGTGTGTGGTTGTTATTGATTTGTTTCATTATTTAAACGTGTGTTTGTCTTTACTCAATTACATCACAGAGTTTCATATCACCAAAACAGATTTCCTTCTAACATAAAATACCTAACTTTGATTTTATCTTAATAATTTTTTTTTTTTGTGTTTTCACAGGCAATTTCTTTGTTGCCTGGTTTATTTTTTAATTTTATTATAAAATTGCTTCAAATTAGTTTGTATATTTTGACTTACTCTACATTATCATAAGCATTGTTTTCTTTTTTTAATTTGTCCATTTATGTTGAAATAGTTAATAACTTATCTATACTGATAAGCAATTACAATAATTGCATTTTCTTAAGAATTTATACAGAAACATGACACAAGTAAATTGATACCATTACTTTCAAACAAGAGTATTTATTCAACAATCCAAAGAATTCAAAAACACTATGCAAAGATATTGCGGATTTGCTATGTGCATATTTCTTCTTTTTAAAAAAAAAAAGACTTTTCAGCCTCATCAGATCTGTTATCTTTTCTTGTTCGATATTCCTGCTTGACTGAATTTAAAGCTCTAATCAAATCTTTTATAGGAAATGGGTTTTACTTTGTTTTTGTTTTTTCTGGTTTTTTTAGACATATTTTTTATTTCATGATTCAAAATGATCCAGATATGTTTAACAAGATTTATATCTGAAGACTAATTTTGATCAATCAAATGAAAACTGAAGGATATATATATATATATATATATATATATATATATATATATATATATATATATATATATATATTTCCCTCCAAGGCTTTTGTGGTTTTGAATATTTAAAAAAAAAAAAAAATGATTGAAGCCTTATCTTCCACAAAAGGAGTGTCTTTGTCCAAATAACCATCAATGAATATTTGGAGGAATCCCCTTCTCCTTTCAGAATGAAGATATATTTCTTTAGATTGATGGTTCTATACATTCCAGAAACTTTACAAAATCAGTGCTTCTCAGTTTGTCCCTACACTATGAAATCATGTATCATGTTTCATAGTGGAATGTGGGTAATTTAAACAAAGTTATTCTTGGCTAGGTAATCTCTACATCTATATTGACCAGCTGTTTGAAAATTGTGCAAATGAAAATTTATTTCAATAATTTGTCAAACTTTCAAATATTTGTTCATTATTTCATTTGTCTATTACTTTGATGATTATTAACCAATTTAAAAAGTTATTTCCTTCTGATCAGCTAAAAATAAACAGAGATTTATTCAGTTTACTCTATCTGCTGCTGCTGATGATGATGATGATGATTTACATTAGGAATTTTTTTTTTTTTTTTCAATTTTCCATTTTGTTGCATGAATATATCTTTCTGAGAGGCAGACTTGAACAAAATACAATGGTTGCATTTACATACTGTGAATTTTATAATTATATAATTCACAGCTGAAAATAGTCTTCCCAATTTCAATATTATTTGATTCCAACTAATTCTAGATTACCTAACAATAAATCTACTATGAAAACTGACAATATCTCTTCTCCTATTATGAATTGTAAAATGATTGTTCAGTTTATTCTCTTGTACTTTTGTAATAAAGAATAAATAGCATTAGCAATGGGTATATGGTAAATCTCTTATCTATATCTATACTTATACCTATATATATGGCAGCTGCCGATGGGTGAGACGTTAAGGAACCAGGCTGATGAAAAGTCAGTCGGGTTTCACTCCTGGTCAGAAGTAGTTGCTGTATCTAACCACACTGATGAGGCGTAAAATATCAAAATACGGTGTTTGGTCAAATAATGCTGTCATGTTTCTGTAGAGTAACTTGCAGATTAAAGTCTTTTTATATCTCATACTCTTCTTGAAAGTCTAAACTAATATTCTTTACTTGAATTTTATAAAGATCTTATTATTTTCTTCAAAACTTTATTAAATAAATGAATATCAAAATACATTTTAAATAAAATATCTAAAATAACCTTCTATGAATAATAGTTATTATTTTGCATTATTTAAAGAAAAATATTTTTCTTTGTAATAAATGATTAAAAAAAATAAAGATATTTTTCTTTGTAATAAATGATTAAAAAAAATAAATTCCACTATAGAATAAGTTTCTCTTTAGCTTAAATTCATTGCTTGAAAATGTAAATATTTTTTCAAATTAAAACAAATGGACAACTTGAAAATAAATTGAGATAATTTTGGGTTATCCAGGAATTTCATCTTTTTTGTTTACCATGGAATTTTTATTAAGTCTGTGTTATATTCTTTTGTGTATTTCTTTGTAACTAGCATAAGATAAAATTCATGATATTGTTCTTCTTGCTGTGCAGGCTTATGAGGAACCCTGGTCTTGTCATTATATGTCTCTTAAACGCTCACCACGGGATCCAGTCTTCCTTCCAAATTTTGAGGAGCAGTTACATGTAAATTTTCATTTTCTTTTCCCTGGTTGCTGTTTACAGAACCCCTAAGTTTTATATCTGCTGTGATATCATTTGTTTGGAAAAAACATTTGTTGAATGACTTTTTGGGTGAAACTTTTGCTCAATTACTTTAAGAGAAAAATAAAAAATAAATCTTGGTAAGATACCGAGCTTTAATAAAAATATCAATGTTTAGTAGATAAAGATATATCATTTTCATATTATGATTTCATCTTGAAATTAAAATCAAACTGTTCAGCACATGGAATTTAGCATCAATATGATGATGAGTATATATTTTAAATTTAACTTAATTATGCTTAAACAAAGGCAAAAAAAAGGCAAAATAACAAATATGTACAAATCAAAATTCAAAAAAATTCATAAGCATAAATTAAATTTGATCCATCAACAAAGTTGATCTTCAACAGAAAATTATTCTTCAAGTGTTTATCATTCTTCTGGTTTTCTCTTTATTATTTGCTTGCTAACATCATTTTAGCAGTTCAACTCCATATTTGGTCCTTATTAATTTTGTTGTGGATTCCTATGTTTTATAACATAAATTCTTTGATATTCTTCTAATTGCAAATATGCTTGTAATTTACGTTTGTTTTTTGTTTGTTTTTTTCACTCAATGTTTGTTAAAAGGTTTTTTATCCAGTCAAAATGTTTCATTTTCATCATTTAATCTGATTATGTAACATTAGTCTCCATGTTTTATAATGTTTCATTTTATTTTTATTAGATTTATCGTTGAGCAAAACCCAAAATCTTAGTCAATATTCATGTGCTTTAGTTTTATTAGTTCTATATCAATCAGTCTTATACTTTTATATTAATTGGTATCATCATTTTACAAATTGTTATTTCTTTGTATAGACAAGGATTCAAAATGCCTTTCAAAGAAATTGATTCACAACTTCTCAGATTCTATTTGTCGAATTATTTGTAGATTTCTTCAAGGCATTTGATTCCATAGACAGAGAAAAGATGGAGCAAATACTATTAGCATATGGTGTCCTCAAAGAAACTGTTACCACTATAATGATGCTCTACAGAGACATGAAATCAATGGTTCTATTCACCTGATGGTGACATATTTCTTTGACATTGTTGCTGAAGACAAAAAAGGCAAGAAGCCAGCAATATCACACAGAAACTATTACAGATGTGGACTATGCAATGCAGATGATCTAGTGCTTCTCACAAATACACCTGCACAAGCTGAATCATTACTGCATAGCCTAGAGAAGGCAGCAAGTGCTATCAGCTTCTCTGTAAACTTAGATAAAACATTCATGTGTTTTAAACAAGATAGAGACATTTCGACACTGGATGATCTCCTCTGAAATTAGTAGACCAGTTCACAGGTGTGATAGGGAGAGTGATGATGATGATGATGATGATGATGATGATGATGATGATGATGATGATGATTTATGCCCATTTATTTCTTCTTAATTTCTTCTTGAAAATAATTGTTCATCCAAAAATAAAAGAACAAAAAAGGTGAAGAGAGAAAAGAAAAAGTTGAAAGAATATTAACAGATCTGCTATTTCATTTTCATTTTCTTTTGAAATTATAAAATATCAAATTTACTTAACTTGTTTTTAAGCTTGCTTGATTTTGAAATGTCTAATTAAAGTTTTTATATTATTCTTTTAAGAGAATAATTTTATTATTTTGCTCAAGATTAGCAAATATTCCATTTTAAATGCTTTCAGCTGTAACATTATTATTATTAGTTTCTTTGTTTTGGCTTCTGTATGGAAAGTGTAGTTTTCTTGATTCTCTAAGTAATTTAAACCAAAGTTATATCAGCTTATCTTCACATATTGCACTTAAACATTAAATTGCACTTGACATAAAATAATTTGATATTATATCAAAAATATATTGATCAGAATGTTCAATGGTTTAATTTGAATCCTTAATATTTCATCAATCAAAATGGCTCTTATCCCTTTAATCAATCATTCCACAGCCTTTCAGCTTTCATTTACATAAATGTTCTTTAAATGTTAGTATAATTAATATAAGAAGAAGATATTGTTTATTTGAATCTAAGACTTAATATTTATTTGAATCTAAGACTTAATATTAAGGTATAAGAATTATGAAAAAATTGGCTCCAATATATCACAATATACAAGAGCCACTAAAAGCCTTACTGTGAGGAGGCACCCCTCAACAGGAATGCCAACAGAACTATGCATTCTTTGCAGTGGCCATGCATGAGCTTCAGTTTATGGCTCCCCACATGAAAAAGATTGTCAATTTATCCTATGTTAGGACCGGAAAATATATACTGAAAGAAAATAAGATTGTATATTAGCACGTTACAAATAAGGAAGAAAAGCTAATGAAAATCACACAATAAGTTTTTCATTTTTCAATTAAATCATTTATTCTATCTTAATATAGGTTGAATCAGATTAAAATTTGTTGATTATATGCATGGTTAGATACTAACTATAAAGAGTAGCGTGTATTAAATTTAGATCATCAATCAATGTACTGAGTTATACTTAAAATATCACTGTATCCATGGTAAGTAATACATTTTGCCATTTATACTTTTAAGATAATATGTGATGC
Source organism: Doryteuthis pealeii (assembly GCA_023376005.1). Classification (NCBI taxonomy): domain Eukaryota; kingdom Metazoa; phylum Mollusca; class Cephalopoda; order Myopsida; family Loliginidae; genus Doryteuthis; species Doryteuthis pealeii. The sequence continues at coordinate 72,395,558 of CM042158.1, forward strand.
AATAATATCTAAATTTATCCATGTAACATTAATGAAATTTAATCAATTGAGAATTATCCATATTCATTTGTTCAATGAAAGTCTCAATCACTTTTTATAATCATTAACGTAGTCCAAAATATTAAATCTCCACTCATGAATAGATGAATCTCCATTCATCTATACACATCTTTAGTTTGAACTTTAAGTGATACAAATAAATCATTTGATTTATTTGTATCATTTAAAGTTCAGACTAAAGATGTGTATAAATGAATATTTTGAAAATATATAACTGCTATAAAATTTAAGTCCTATATATATATATATATATATATATATATATATATATATATATATATATATATATAATCAGTATGGGTTTCTAATTTTAATCAATTATTTAATAATAACTGCTCACTTTAAATTTGATTAAAATTTCAAATTTACTGATTGAAAAATTTTCTATGTGACATGGATATATTTTAATGATTAAATATGTTTTACTCACTCAGAAAAGAAAATCATATTTTCAAATTTTGAAATTTTCACATTTGTTGTTTTGAATGACTTGGACATACGTCAGTTGTAAAAAAATATCTATATTGATTTTTTTTTTATATGTAAATATTTGTGTCTAAACAGTCAATAAATTTGGGGTAGGTCATAAGGAGAATGGGAAGCAAAGAACATTAAAACTATAAGAAATTCTAATGATTAAATCCACCAATTTTAATTTGTGTTCCTGATATTTTATTAAATTGCTTTTGTTCAGATTTCACTCCATATTCTTTTCCCTGTAAAATAAAACTATCCATTGAATGGTGTGATAAATGCAGGGTTTTGATTGGCTGGACTAAAAAAAAAAAAACTTAAAAGAAAGAAACTCTGCTTCTCCTCCGTCCAATGGAGACACTATTTGTACATTCAGAGAAAAAGAAAGAAGAAAAAGAAAGAAGAAAAAAAAGAAAATTTGGGGGAGCATACACTCACACACACACACACACACATATATATATATATATATATATATATATACACATATACACATACTCAAGCAAAAACCAAAAACCAAATCAAAGGAAAAACTTATTACTCTGGAAGTTATGGTAAGCCTATCACAGAGACTCCCCCCACCCCGACTACCACCAACCAACCAGAAATATGGATGCAGACTTTTACAAAATAAAATTGTTAGTTTCTTACTTGGAGTCATTTGTTGTTGATCCGAATTTTAAAAAATATATTGAAGTTATAAGATATCTGATCTTATTTAATACCAACTTTAATTTTTGTTTGTTGATATATTTACCTCATTTGTCTAATTTGGTTGTCTACATTTAGTAGCCAAAAAAATGATTTCATTTACTTTTCTGGTAAGAGCAGTTAATATTTTGTTTGATTATGGAAAAACTAAACAATCTTTTAGTTATCCATTTGTTAAAAAGTAAATTTTTCTTTTGAGAATTTAATTTGATTTAGTAATATAGTTGAGATAATACTTAAGAGCATAATTTTTGTTCAGAGATTGTGACTGTAATTGTATTTTAGAATGATAAAGCAAAACAGTATATGAACATTTTTTACATCAAAATTTTAGGATACAAAACTTACAAAATAACAAAAAATGTTCACTCTATTTTGTATTGTATTTCTTCTTTTTTTTTAATGTTTTTAGCAACCATTCAATACTTTTATAAATGCAGTTCAAAAGATCAATTTTAATTTTTTAAACATTTTTGTGATAACATTATCACTATACCTATATACAGAGATTAATATTAAACTTGATACAAGAAAGAGGAAATCTTCATTTGTATTGTGAATTTAAAAACATAAATCCCAATATTCAATTTGTATGAAGAATTATAAGAAGTTATCTTTTAAGATAACAGTACTTGTCATCCTAAACATGTATGAAGTTTAAAATATATAAATGGATTTCATTGGTAATATCTAATTAATTTCTATAATTTAGGAAATATAATAGTATTACATCTATCTTAACCATAAAAACACCATCTACAGAATCAAATTGAGAAGTTAAATAGATTCTAGTCATATATAAATTATTTTATCATATAGTTTCTTTTATAATACTGAATATTATTTCAAGTGTCAATAATATAAGATATACACTCAAATATCTTAAACCTATAGATATATATAGAGTTTATTTTTATTGAACCCATACTTTGATCTGATAAATTCTCATAAATAAGCCAAAAGAGATTTGTAGAGAACCAATTTTCTGAACTGAGGTTGCTCATGTATCAGCAAATAATATGATTATTTTTTATGTCCCTTAAGTTGATTTATCATCTCAATGAATATCAATAGGAAAATGATTTCAAATTAATATTTTAAAGTTCCAAATTTTTAAATCCAAAACACTTGGGAAAAAAAAATCTAAATTCATTTCATTCCAACTGGTTCTTTGAAAAACAAAGCACATTATAATAAATAAATGATAGTTTGCATGTTACAAAAATAGTGTGGCATGACAAACAAATAAATCAACAAAATATTTGAGAAAATCACAATATCATTTCAACCATTTCTGATGCATGTAATGCCATCCCTTTTCTTTTTCTTTCTTCTGTTATTTCTTTTTTATGTTACTTCCTTTCATTATTTCCTTTATGTTTGATTAACTTATATTCTTGTTATCACTGAAACAAATCAAATATCAACAATAAATTAGTCAATATATTTTTTTATTTAGTTTCTTCTTGGAGAACTTAAATTAATTTTTACCAATAAAGATACGAAAACTGTGAAACTTTGTTTCAACTGTAAAAACTTATATTTTTCTATGTTCTACAATAATAAATTTTCTTTTAAATATTTTTTTCCTTAATAATAAATTTTCTTTTAAACATTTTTGTCAATCTAAATTAGGTTTATATCTGCTTGTTATTAATTGGAAAAATCCATTTTTTTATACCTAGTGAATTTGAAAAAAAAATAATCCAGATGTTCATAGAACTGTAAAATGATTTATATTTTGTATTTAAATAATTAAAGGAATTAAGTCTACAAAATAAATGTTTTGACAAAGGTTTAAAGGAATGAGAGAAAATAAAATAAGAAATACAAATAATTCACTAGAAAATAAAATGGATTAATCACATAATAAACTAAAACTATTTTTAGTCTATTTCTATTTATAGTTTATTAATTAATATTTAGAAAATAACCCTTTTTTTCTTTTTCTATTTTTTTCTTTTTTCCTTCTTTTTTTACATGAAAAATACTGCCATCTCATTTGAAATCTTTATATGTTCTTCTATAAAACCAAAACTGACTAATTTATTCTCTAAATTTCACTAGAATTCTTTCATTTCTCACTCAACCAGTTTTTATACATTTGTAAATTGAAATATGTTGAAATTGAAAGGTGCCAGAGTTCAAGGGAAAATTTAATTATCTGAATTAAAAATATTGTTTTGAATTCAAACATTCACCTATGTTTTAGAAGTACAAGTAATATGTTCTTTTATTATTTATTTCAAATTTTGGTTCATTTATTTTAAATAATTTATTCATCTTTTTTTAAAAGCAACATTTAACAATAGAAAATTATTGTCCAAGATGTTTTTCACATCACAATCAAACAATGAGAGTATAAAATGAATTATTACAAAATATTAAAATATCAGGTGGGTCAGGTTTGTAAAAATAACAGAGAATATTGCTTTTTAATTTTCAATATTAACTTTAATAACAACATTGTTTCATGATCTTGTGCCATTTTTTAGCCAACTTCATAAATTCTATCCTCCCAGAAATGTTTATATTTCTCTTCAAAGAATTCTTTCTGGTGATTTTTGTAATTTTTTATAAATTTTCATTTTTTTTAAAAGAATTTTGTAAAAATGAGAATAGAAATTTAAAGATGTAATATATGCTTAGTACAGTTGATAAGAGGAATTGTAACAATTTTTGTTTGATCTTTTGAGAAAGATTTAATTAAGCATTATCTTGATTGAATATTTAACTATGTCTTTTAAATAAATAGTGAAAGTAGTTCTTGTTTGAAATGAGCATCACTAAAGATTGACTTTCCGTGTGATTAGTGATGGTTCATTTTACTCGCACTATAATCTCCTGCATTCAACAATATACACATTTATCAACCGCTCTGCATGTGGTAGATGGGACACAAGGTCAGTTTCTTAAATGGAGTTTAACAGGTTTGAATTCAGAGTTTTCCTTATCCTAGATTGGTTGCCTATTAGTTTGTTTGGTTTGTTTTGTTTTACGGCATATCAACCTCAGTGGGTCATTTAATGCCAATAAAGTTTTGAAATAAATCAATTCTTAATGGATAATACAATTTTTTTATAAATACATTTTTCTATTTAACCCATAGATGGGACCCTAACAGGTACTACCACTCCAGGTCAAAGTGGACCAGGAAGCAATGGTGATGAAGGGGTGCTCCACATTCCCCAAACCTCCAAAACTGGAACCTCACCATCAGATAGTTTAACGTCATTCCCAGGACATGCAGACCCGCAGCCACCGCCTTCTAGCACCCATATGATAAAAAGGGATTGAGGCTTGCCATAAGGGCAATAGGGTTTGGAAAATCATATAGGTGCTAGGGCTTGACGTGACCCAAGATAGGGCCAAAGTGGAGTATTGCATGTAATGAACTGCTCATCCACCTGGGCTCTATCCTTAAGCATCACGGGTCGCCACCCACGGCCAACAGGTGGCCCCATTGGGGGAGTTTTACCCCTCTGCAGAGGTGCAGTTGGTGCATTCTAATGCCTCAGCCGACAGGGCGGTGGTTGCCTATTAGTAAGTCAGACTGAGTTCTTTAACCTTGGTTAAAGAATCCAGTCTGTCCTACTATTTACCCATAACCAGAGTGAGAAGGTATGTGAAATGCAAACAGCCTTGTCCAGGTTTGTACTCATGTCACCATGTCCATTTCCTATGACAGTAACCATTACACCATGTTCCTCAACAATATAAATGATATAGAAACTTTGTGACACTTCCATTTTTACTCTTTAAATTGTCTCCCAATAACTTCACCCACATAGTGTTTTTTTTGGGGGGGACGTATTTGTTGATGTTTGCTGAAATTGCAAATGTCATCAAAGAAAAATATGAAATAAAAAAAGTCGTCTAATGTTTAAAACACTAAGAAAGAAATCAAACAGCCATTTTGAATGTTTAAAATGTTTATTCAGTTCTTACAGTTGTGGTTGATCATTACATATTTCTTGGGGGGGGGGGGTCTAAAATACTTGCTTTCTTTTGGTTAGCTTCATTTTTCTCTCTATCCAACAATATCATCAGACCAATATTATCAACTTAGCCTCAAAATGAACAATAGGTTCTACCCAACTCCCAGACTCCTGATTGCTTCAAACTTCATTTCTTACTTGGTCATTGATTACTACTAACTTCTGACTTCCTGACTGACTGAGTACTGCTAGGAAGCATCTTTGGATATATATATATATTAGAAACTCCTTCTTCCAATCAATACATTACATGTTTATGTCAGAAAGTACCTCTTGTGGAATCATTCTTTACTTTCTTTTCTGGATTGCCTATAAAACCTAAATCAGAAGAATTATTTCCTATCATCCAAGCCCCAAAAAGATAGTTAATTGAACATAATGAATTTGATTGTCAAATGTCATGATGATTTTCAACATTTGAGTTGGATATTTTGTTAATGTAAATTATCTCTCACATTATATAACATTGATTTTTCTTATAATGTCTTTATTTGCTGTTAAACTAAACTGTTTTTTTCTGATCATGGAGCGTTTTCCAGCAAGAAATATCCAACATGAAACTTTGTTAAATACTTTTAATCAACATTCAATCATTCACAGAATTTTCTACACAAATCTTTTTTGTTTGAGTTGGATGTTTGAATTTCTTAAGATAAAAATAAAAAATGGAAGCCAGTAATGTTGCTTATTTTCTTCCATTTTCAAATCAATAATAAAAATTAAATTTTGGCAATTTCTTTTTAATGCAAGCTGACATAACAATTGTCACAATACAATGAAAAGTTTTTCAGTGAAGTTAGTTAAAACTAAATGATTTTAATTCTATCAAGCAATAAAACCAATGAATTTTGGGGCAAACCTAATATTATTTATATTCAAATATTCCAGATTTAGAATGTTATCCATATAAAGTCAATTACAGAAAATTTGAATTTAAGAAATTAAATAAATGATCTTTAGGGTGAAGTGATTCACTTTTGAAGATTTACTGAATTATTTAACACTAAAGATAATTTAGTCATATTTTATTCATCAATAATTTTATGAATGAAAACAAAGTTTTGTTGTTCTCGTAACTTTATTTAATAAAAATAACAGAAAATTGAAAAAGAAATGGTCGCTGGTCAAGTTCAGATAAAATTCATTCATTTTTTCTTTCATTCATTTTTTTATTCATTATATTCACATGATTGAACTACCTTTTGTGTTATCTATCTAAAAATCATTCACTGCATTCTCTTGCAATTTTCATTATTTGATACACTTTATTTCAAGGGTCTCAAATCAAAAGATATGAAAGGAAAATTTTTCCTGATAAGCCAAACAAAAGTGAAGTGGATAGAGGGATCAGTAGTTTTTACCAGTTATTAGTGTCTAACTGTAATAAAACTAATAAGTAACTAGGGTGACTCTTTAATTATCCAAATAAATTTACATATTACAGTAAATGTCTGAGAATGGAAAAAAGAAATGGAAACTTTTTTTTTTAAATTGTTAAGAAATACATGTGCTTCTAAATCTGGTCAGAATTCTCAAAGATAAATTTGGGAAATTTAGATTCAAAAGTGGAATAATTTATTTTGGCATGAAAAAGCCAATTTCTCAAAGCAAAAAAAACAAACTTTTCAGAATATTTCCTCAACTGAATCATTTCAGTATGCTACAACAAATCTCCACACTTTTTTTATTGATGTGTTTTTTGTTTGTATGACAATTGGAAATTTTAACAATTATATTCCTAACATTTTTCAGATTAAACCTTTTCCTAAACAGTTTCTTTTAGTGCAAAATACAATAGATAGCTGAGACAAAGACATTAAGAATGTTCAGTTTTCCTTTAAGAAAGCCAACTAAACTGACATTTTCCGAACGTATTGCAAGTGAACCATATGTTTCTACAGACATGAGTTTCAATCAATTCAATTCTACACATTCAATGCACATTTCCAGTTCTCTAAATATATCTCAGCCATTAATGTTCCCTTCAAATGTAATAGGTCCAATTTTTAAAAACTTTAGCAGCAGCAATCAGTTGTTGGTATAAATTACTTGCTAAATCAACAATACAACCTGCAAAAGGATTTGCTGACTCTTGAAAATTTTCTTTTTGTTCATTCATAAAATGACCTTCATTGTCAAAAATTTCATTTATCATTCATAAAATTATCTTCAATAAATAAGTCTGCTCATTTCACTGAGATCAACATTTACTCTTACTGCATTTTTTATTGTTTTGTTCAAATTCAAGAAAAAGTAATGTTGCTTCAAAAAGGTTGTTTTCTTCTCAGATCTTTCCAGTGTATATTCCTACTGTTCTCTCTTTGGGGAGCGGGGTGGAGGCTGCTTTATCTCCAGATGTGTGGACACATATCAAGTGTATTTTACCTCGACTGTAAAATATAAATGCTTGCATTTTTCCTGACAAATGTTTTTATCCTCCTGAATTTTCCTTTCCTTTGGCAATGATTACATAGTTCACTTCAAACTTATGGAATATTATGGACTTAGATTAATATTGTTAAATGCAAATTCTACTCACTATCCAAAATAAAACTTTAGGTGAAACTAATAAAATATGGCAATATAATTTCTATAAGGAAAAGAAGAGACTCATTTTGTCTTATTGTGACTGATGGTGATATTTCAAAATGTGACAACAATGTATTGTCATTTTTTACTAATGGGATATCTTTGCAAGGAAATTTCACTTTTAATTATGAGTAAAAGAAGTGGGGGGAGAAATGACCAGGTAAGGAGGGGGGGGTAACTAAGTAAGGAAGGGAGAGGAAGAAATGACCAAGCAAGGAAGTGGGGGGGGAATAATCAAGTAAGGAAGTGTGGGGATTACTAAGTAAAGAAGTGTGGTGGGGAATAACCAAGTAAGGAGGTGGGAGAGGAAGAAATGACCAAGTAAGGAAGTGGTGGGGGAAGTAAGGAAGTGTGGGGATGACTAAGTAAGGAAGTGTGGGGGGGGGAATAACCAAGTAAGGAAGTGGGGGGAATAACCAAGTAAGGAAGTTGTAGAGAAGGAAATAACCAAAGTTTAAGAAAAGAATTCTGTCAATAGTTGGGCCGAATGTTTGAGATCCCAACATTTTTTTATTAACTTTAGTTTTTCAGTTGAGAGATTTTTCTATTCAAATTGATTCTGGTGGTGCCTTTTAATCTGTTCTTGTTTTTGCTGTTTACAGTCGCATGATGCTGCTGTTGCTGTCTCTCTTTACAAATATCACCAGAGATGAGCAGCATTTTAGTTTATTTGTTTTTAGTTTTTATCTTTTTTTATCTTTTTTTCTTTTTTTGTTTTGTCCGTTTTTTTTTTTGTCTTTTGTTTTGATTGTTATTATCACTGCAGTAGTAAGACATACTTTTTTGTTTTGATTGTTATTATCACTGCAGTAGTAAGACATACTGACAATTCTTTAATGTTGTCAAGAAAATATCATTTATGCATGTCCAGTTGGAAATCAATGTTTATTGTACTTATTTTTTTTTTTTAAGTGTTTTGGCATTTCTTCCATCACTCTTTGAAGTGTTTTAAAATTTATGTTGAAATTTGAACATTTTAATTTTTAAACTAAATATCATGTTTTGCTTCTTGTGTCCCTTAAAAGTTATTGCTATTTTCCTGACATTCATTGAGTTTGTTTCATTTTGTTTGAAATTGATTTTTCTATTGCCACATTGTTTCCAGCTACCATCTTGAAGATCCAGACCAGCTGTCATCTCTTCAAAAGCTTCAAAACAATTCAAATATAAGGTTATAGGTCTGCGATGGATCTATTCATTGGAATTGCTTTATTACATTTATGTGTCTTTGTGTGAATATCTTGTCAATTATGAATAAGTCATTTACTGATAGCAATTTTTGTTAACACTAAGACAAATATTCATTTTTTGCTGTTTTTATTTAAATCTAATGATAATTTTCTTCTTATTACAATGCGTCTCTTTATTATACAGTATAAATGTTAATGAAGAATGAAAGAAAATCATTTTTCTTTGAAAAAAAGATTGCCACTTTGGTTATAGTAATAAAATGATAGTAATAATGAAAATACTTCACCTAAAACAATTAAAAAATAAAGACTATTAAATACTAAATAGTAAAACATGATAACTTTATCAACTTAGTACAAATTAATTTTGTTTATTATAAGTTTGGGAACTTTTTGATTTTGTAAATCTCAAAGGTTTTATCAAAAACAGGTAAAAAAAAAAACTTGTGACAGGCAAAGAACCACATACTTAACTATTCTAATTATTTTTTCCAAATATTTATAAACAAATTTTTTTGCTTGAAAAAAATTTTTTTTTTAAATTCTCTTTTACTTATAATTGCAGAATTGAAACATATTACCAAATACTTATGATTACAGAATTGAAACATATTACCAAATACTTAAAAGTTTGTGAAATCATGAATAATTAAAAAAAAAGAAAAATAAAAAATAAGTAGTTTATTTTGTGGGATAAGAATTATCTGTTAAAATCTACTTCATTAACCAAGTAAAGTTTTTAACTTTTTGTGGAATTTTATTCACAAATGTTCACAACTCAACTACAGCTAAATTCAACAAAGTTTCTTAAATAATCTTAAGTAATATTATTACATTACTTGAAAACAGCAAAATCTTTTTTAATAATTCTATCAAAATCTTCTATTAAATTGTGTTCATCTATGCCATTATATAACTTATTTCCTGTTAGTATTCAATTTACACAATTGAAGATAACATACTAAAACAAATACTAAAATAAAAAATGTATAAATCTCCCATGTCCATGAAAATGTGACTTTAAAAGAGACATCTAAAGAAGGTTGTGACTAAAATAACAATTAAGATGAGAACACTAGTCTAAATACATCAGTATATAATAATTTTATATTAACTCACCCATTTTTATGTTTCAATTTACCTAGCAAATATTTAATTTTTCATGAACGACCTACAAAACTTTCCAATTAGATATAAAGATAATTGATAAATTAAAATCTATTAAGTTTAGTTTAACTTGACCAGAAGAAATTCATTATTGTTTTCCAGACTAAGTTACATAAATAACTACCAGTTGTAAAAAAAAATATGTATGTCCTGTGTGATTGAAGATGTGGATAAAGCTTCCATGATGGATTCACAGCAGATATTAATCTGGTCATCTAATTCTCTTCATTCCAATGAATATTGGTTGAATTGCTGTCACAGAATTTTAATTGAATTGTATAAGCTTGTATCTCTGGATGCAGAACACTGACTTTTATGAAAGAAATCAATTCTGAAGACTTAATGTGACAGAAAATCCCAGAACAGCTCCAATATGTGTACATTTATTCAGGTTTTGCTACGAGAATCAATGAATTTTTTCTGTTTTCATGCAATCCCATACGGGACGTATTTATGGACATTTGAAAAGAAATGTTCCAGGTAACTCACTGTCACGTGTAGGAATACTTCTGAATTGTCTGCCCCTGTACTGTTCTCTAATGTTGGTTTTCTTTTTCACTGTAGAATACTTACTCTTTTGATTTCAACTGTCTTGAATTATTCTTTTTGTAAATTCAAATATTTTATCCATCTATAACTTTTTGACATTTTAATTTATCAACTGAAGCAAGTAAAGGCAATGAAAGATTTTTATATTTACTATGAATCCAGTAAATTATATAATGTCAAAATTATTTTTCTCACCTAATGTTTTATTAAATTTTACTATTTGTAGACTAGAAATTGTAATTTTGTTTGTGATTTACATTATACAAACAAAATTATCATTTCTAGTCTTCAAATAGTAAAATTTAGTATTTAACTTAACATTTCTGCATAGTATTTTAAAATGTTATGAGTCATTTTTCAATGATATTATTCTCTGCTGAAATATATGTTCAAATGTATTTTCATTTACTTGAAATAATTTTAATGCAGTGGGAAATGAAAAAAACAATGGAAAGAGACAATACAAGGATTGACAAATGAGTCACAGATAGTAATCCAGAAATGTGGACCCAACCTGCACTTTTTGTTTTGTATGTCACACTCTGCAAAATCCTCTGTATGTTTTGTTTTCAGTTAAATTTTTATTTATAAATGTTTCATTATTTTCAGTTTTAAACCACTTTTATTTTTGCTCTGATAAACAGAAAGAAAAATAACCTATATGTAATCCTTTTTTTTTCTCTTGAATTTGAGAAATTAGTGTTTGTGTGTTATTGTTGTTGTTTTTTTTATTTTGTATCTATTGTATCTGTTGGATTTTTATTTTGAGAAATGTGTGTGTGTGTGTGTGTGTGTGCAAGAAAGTGTGAAAGGTTAACTTTATACAAGTGATTGTTTCCCCACACATTTTCAATCTCATTTCATCTCATTATTGTCTTTACACTGATTCCATTTTCTCACTTTTCATCTCACATTTATTTATTTATTTTATTTTTTTTACAAATTGTCTATACATACAAACATACAGAAACATAAGTAGATTTATGTTGTTACAAAATTCAAACAAAAAATCTCTGAACCAAAATTTAGAAATCAGTGTCTCTACTGTGAAGTAATTAAATTTGAATTGAAATGTATTTTACTTTCTTTTGTTTTAACTTAAGTGGAATTCCATATAGCAGTTTTTTATACATAAGATTTACAATTTTTTTAGTTTGAAAATGCATTAAAAAAAACTAACAAATAAATTTTTACAGCATGTAATTAACCCTCTCCAGACTAAATTTATTTCTAAAGTTTTAAGGTAATTCTAACCTAAATTCAATTTGGGAATTACAACTAAATCCCTTTATATATTCTGTTAGGATTATGGTAGACGTGTCTTTATTCATGAATATCTGGTTTCAGTCACTGGTAAAATGAAATACAATAGAATTACTGAAAAATGCAAAATATATTACAAACAAGAGAAGTCAACCCAACTTTTCATCTTCAGTTACTTGATGACATTGCAGAAATATCACGTGATATGTTCTTGTCTGACGTTACCATCATACAATAAACAATAAACAACATGACTGTATCAAGAATGATGTTTTAATAGATTATAACAGGGCAGTTGAGGTATGGTTCATCATCTTAATCAAATTCATCTA
>CM042158.1:72415390-72501022 GCA_023376005.1 Doryteuthis pealeii
TATGCCACGGCTCCCTCCTGCAGATTTATCCAACACCAAGTTTGCAACTAATGTATAACAGCTCCTCTTCTCACTTTTTATTATTGTGATGATGATGATGATGGTACTTCTTCTCTTCCTCCTCCTCTTACTCTCATTACCAACCACTGGTTGAGTGACAACCGACACTGAAGATTATGTAAAACACATGAACTGTCTTTCTTTGATTATATATATATATATATATATATATATATATATATATATATATATATATACGTGTGTGTGTGTGTGTGCTTGTGTGCATGTATGCGTGTAATACATAGACTCTACTGAAAAGAGGAATTGAAAGGCAACCTGATCCTAATATTGTGATCAGTTTTTGGGGAGCCATTGACAGGACACAGTCTTGAAATAATTTTTTTAGTTTGTGTGTTCACTTGGGCAACTCAGTGATCCAATCATACTTGTTGTTGTTGTTGTTGTTGTTGTTGTTGAGTTGTTGCGTATGTGTTGCATTGGCATTTGCATTGGCATTTGCAGCTGTTGCAAAAATGTGTAAAGACCATTTAAAACAAAAAAAAAGAAACAGAACAAAGAAATATTGCTATAAGACAAAATTCCATTGTGTGTTGAAAAAACGTGTTTATTTAAGAAAAAAGAAATCAAACCTAAAAGATTGCATTTCAGGTTTTTAAGATAAACTTCATCCATTTTATCATTTTCTGAAATAAGAGATAGCTGATAATGTTTGTGTAAATATATATACATACATACATACATACATACATGAATATATTCATACAGTGTAAATCCATAAGTATATATGTATATTTACTTTTAGAAGAACTTTTTCTAATCTCCTCTCAGCCTTTAAATACAACAATTCTTTTTTACAGAATAACCTCCAGAAAATCAGCTGGGATTTTCATATCACTGATTCTATCATATATCATTATGCTATTATTAATGACAATGGACATTAGTAAACAAACGAAATAAATAAATGAATAATTTTCTTATTTAAAACATTATTTGCAAAAGTGTGTGTGAGTGTGTGTGAGAGAGAGAGAGAGAGAGAGAGAGAAAGCGCAAAAGAGAGAGACTACACCATTTCAATGGTATGTTTTATGGGAATAGTTTTGGTAACCCAAGTGAAATAGCTTAAAACACTTGTTGCTGCTATTTAAAAATCAAAATAAATAGTTATTTATTCTAATGGTAGAATTGCCTTCTCTGTGAATAGCTAAGCTGAAAACAAAGCAAAAATGCAATTTATTAACACATGATTGTTTATTTTATAGATTATGATTTTATATGTGGAAAATTTTAATATTCTTTTGTTTTTACCCTGGTGCATGTGTTTCATACTTGTTTATATCATGAGAAAATAAAATTTTCAGTTACAAATAAATAATAATCAAATTTTTAACTACAACAAATTTTAACTACAACAATTGTTTAAAAAGTAGAAATATAAGCATAAAACATCTACATGTTTAATAGATATATCTTTGATTTGGTTTATATGCTAAAAATATTATAAAAAAGGGACAAATATTATAGTATATGATAATACTGTGTAAAAACAAAATGATTAAAATCATAATTTAAATAAATAAAATAACAATTTGTATCAATTGAAGAATATCATACCAATATCAGTTATGCTTCTATTTAGAAATTTACATATGCTTATATCAATTTTAAACTAATAACTCAAAATACAGAATAAAATAATTAATTTGTTTAAGATTTTTTGTTTTCTTTTTAAATTTATTGTAAGAAAAAATATCGATTGCAAACAGGTAATTTCAATAGATTTATAAAAGATCCAAAAAATAGTCCAGGGGAAAATATTTAAGAAAAAATCATTTTTTTAAATGCTATGAATCTTACTTCATTTCTTCATTATTTTCATATAGCTGAATTTTTTGTTCATTTATTTAAGAAATTCTTCTCTACAAACCAAATTGCAGTTGTTAATAATTAAGCAAAATTATTTTAAAAGATCTAAACAATAACAAAGACATAAATGACCACATTTTAAACATTTTCTCAAAAAAACTTAAAAGTTTTAAAATATTTATTTTCTGCCTAAAGATGTCAAGCAAGGCAGCAGCCCCACCCACCCATGCGTTCAATATTCTAGTCATCTTCACACAAATCTTTGACAGCAGCTTAACCAAACAATTAATTTCAGCACAGAATTTTTTTTTAAATATAATGCTTCCCTCTAAATAATGTCACTTGTGATTTTGGAAAGTGCATTTATGTCTTTTTCTTTTAATTATTTAGGTAAACATTATCACAAATTAGGATCAAGTAAAGTTTTAATGGAGATATATATTCTAGAATAGGCACTGTAATTTTATGTTTAGGACCTATACTATATTTTATATACATTATGTGGGTTAGCTGAACATAAAAACAAATTGATATACTTGAGCACACACACACTCACATACACATACACATACTTATCTAAGTGTATCACAGATGTTTAGGATATCCAGGTCCCATAATGAACGTGCATATTCTAAGTGATATTTGTACACACATGCATGAATGGATTGGTATGTATAAAGATATGTGTGTGTGTTGCATGATATTCTTGCACTCATATGCATATAGACTGTGTACATATATTACTTTGTATTTTGGGTTTTGTTTATTATTGTGCAGCTAGAGATTGATGATGCATTTAAATGTTCAGAAAACTGTTGCAAATAATAGTTGTATTGCCAGTCTAAAAATAATTAAAGTGTGCATTTTTTTTTAAATTCTTCTGACAAAAGTCAGAGAGAAAAAAAATGAAAAGACTCCTAAATCAAGATGCAGTTAAAAAAATCCCCACTAAAAAATCTTTGAGTATTTTTACATGGAAATTGATTTTCCATTCTCACTCAAAAATAGAGAACTTTTCTGCTGACTGTAAAAGTTAAAACATTTACCAAAAAAAATATCAGACATAGATTTGCATTGTTTATTGTGCGTAGGTCCTTCATCTGTGATACGAAAATCAAATCATTTGTTAAACAATTTATATTTGATTTGATTTGTTGACATTTCTCTGTTTGTTTCTGTCTATATACTTTCAAAAAAGAAAAGGAAAAAAAAAAACAACTTTAAAAATGGACTTGACAAAGGAAAAAAAATAAAAACAATGACAAAAAGAAAAGAAAAAAGAAAAAAAAAACTAAGGACACAAAATGGTAACAACAAACATTAATGAGAATGACAATCTCTTAAGAGGCTTCAATTGGCACTTTGTTGTTGAAAGGGAGCTTGGAGACACCAAATGATTACATCAAATATTTCAAATTAAAATTTATGGCAAAAAGTTATTTACTACATAAAAAAAAAAATGAACTTAATGAAAGTCTGAATATTTAAAATATCAAGAAAATCAAATGTGCTTGTGTATTTCCTCAAACCAGACAATTTTTACTTTTGTTTTTATATTTCCTTTTATTAAAAAATGACTATTTTGTGTAAATCACAAGGAAAAATAAAATTGGAAAATTAAAGTAGCCATAAAAAATCTCAAAGTAAAAATTTCCTTGCAAAAGTATTTTCTTGTAACTTTAAGTGATTTGTGATATTTTTTTTCTTTGAGCATCAAACTATCAATTCCAGCACAGGACAAGGATATGTGTGAAATGTGATTTATGGTTTAAAAGATCCAACTATAATCACCACCCAGAATACTGGCTTCATAATCACCTTGTTTACACAGTCTATATATTTATTTTAATATGAAAGAAAAAGAAATAGATATTTTCTCATACTCTTAGTCTTTCTTGGAAAAGGCATCTTTGCATTTCTTTCAGTGCAAAAGAAATGCAGCTTTTTTAAAATGAGCTGGTCAAGTATGAAGCCAAAAAGAAAGAAAGAAAAAGGAAATACACACTCACACAACGGCCATTTTCCATTAGATCTTCATTGTTCAAAACTTTTTATGATTTATTTGTATTATTTGTGTATGCTCAACTTGTGTGTTACTTTTTTATTTTTATAAAATTTGCATTTTTTTTTTTTCAATTTTTGGCTTTTTTTGTAATGGATTCCAAATTGTGCTTTCTTGCTTGGATGGGGAATATTTTTGTTAATTTTTTTTATTTCTTATTTTGTGTAAATGAGAAAATTAAGGGTATAAATAAATAGTTGTTTATTTTCCATTGTAACAAATGGAAATGGAATTATTTTTTAGATATATGAAAATGGATTTTTTTAAACTGAAGAAACTGTGGTGTTTTAGAAGCTGAATGTTTGACATGATTTTTTTTTTCTCTTCCGGGGAAATTTTCAGACTTGGGGGATGGGCCAAATTTTTATTTCCCTTTCAATCCCTTTGCCTCACTTTGAAAAAACTGGTGTCATACACATGGGAACAAAAAGATTTTCAAAACTGATAAAAATGAAAAAATAAAAAACAAATATATGTACATTATTATATATAGTTCAATATATAAATGTGTACATATATAGATAAATATTATAATATAATACTGACAATATATGCACCATAGTCAGAGGCAAATCTGACTACTGCAAGAAGAAAAAAAAACTCTTTTTCTGCAAGAGACATGATTGGTGTTGAATCCCTTTTCAAACTGGTGGAGGTCACATAGGTTTGTATACCTCACATACAATACAGATCATATGGTCTCTCTCTCTTCAATAGATTTATAATAAATAAAGAACTGTCCAAACTATTTGTTCTTGTGTTTCATTTTTTTATGTTTTCAGTTGATTATTTTTGGAATGCATTTTTATCTTCAAGATTAAAAAACACAATTCTGTTGTGAATAATAAGTTATCTTAACTGATTATTTCACTTTTTATTCTTCATTCACTATAAATAAAGATATTCAAATATCTTCATAAGAAGAAGAGAAAAACGAGTAGCACAGGGATCTGAGCTGATGGTAGGTGTGGCGCTCCACCTCAGAGGCTAAAAAAACAATCTCCTTGGTCTAGCGCTATTGAAAAGGGGGATAGACTCCCTCGCTGACTGGCTGATACCGACTTTAGGCCGCCCCGACGACTTTACTTTTACTAATCAATAGTTATCTGCCTCACAATTCATTATATCAGATTTTTTTTAAATAATTCATTTGTTATTATAGCAACAATAGTAAAATTAATCAGTTTAGTAGTATTTTGGAATTAAGGTTTTTAATTTCTTAGGAACAACTATGAGTCATTATATGTGAGAAGCTCACATTCATGAATGGACACTTCTTGTATTTGTCAAAAATTTCTTATAAGAAAATTTGACTGATAACTGTCATTTGTATAATTTCAACCTTTTATTAAATACATTCAATATATTAAATGTATATGTAAAACGTGATCAAACTAGATATAATATTGGGTTTCACTTAAACTTTTAACTTAATTGATTAAGAAAGTAAACTGAATATTTTTTATAAAGTCATCAACTTTATTTCTCATTGGAATATTCAATGTTGATAAATCAATCAAAATGAATGAACAAGTTGAACGTTTTATCCAACAACAATAGAAAAGATTAAACATTAAAGAAGAAAGAAGAAACATTAAAAGACTGCGAAGATTGTGCTTTTGTTTTTTGTTTTTAACTTTTAATCAGAAGATAAAAGTTTTGATGTAAGTGATTGATGATTGAATAATGAAAAGTCTATACAAAACCCATCTGACCCTTTTTTAAGACCTCCTGATTGTATCTGAATTTATTTAGCATGGATTCTAAAATATTATAATGGAAGTCAATACATCTTGTCATAACATGGCACTCCCCAAAAAAGAAATGTCATATTTGCTGCCTCTATTTTTTATATTTAATGTTTTTGGAAAAATCAAAAATAACATTGGATGCCATGGTAGATAATCAAATATTTATCCATATAACAATAATTTCATACTTTTTTTTTAAAGATCTTTTTCCATTTAAATAAAATTTCATTTTTTGATAAATGTTTCATTTTTACATTAATAAATGTGATTTTTGATGGGAAAAATAAAATGAAACATCCCAAATGTTGTGTATATTTTTGGAGACAATCTGATAAAAAGAGAAAATGCCCATCAAAGAAAAAAAACCTTGGAGAAAAATAAAATTCAAGATAAACTGAAACATAAATTAAAGCAAAAGAATGTAATTCATTTTTGAGATTAATGAACAATGCAGGGTTGGAGTGGGGGGGACTATAAAAATCAAAAATATAATTAAAGAAGTAAATTGAAGATAAAATTTTCAGGTGAAAATTTTCAGCAAATTGAATGAAGATTTCTACTTGATAATTCTTATTCTCCATTTCTCAATGTAATTACAGAAAAATTGACTGATACAATTAGTATGATAAAGGGGTCCTGTCTAACAGGATTTGCATCCAAAAACTCAACAAGGGGGCCAGTTTTGCAGAGCCAAATAAATTGGAATAACAAAGCAGAACCAGAGTTTATTAGACATGTAAGAAGTGATGTACCTTGACAAAAACATTGTTAAAATCTGAAGAATTTTATAAGGAGAACCATTGAGTGGAATGCATAAGGTATGAGAAATTCATATTGACTTTCATGCTGTATCTTGGTTGCTAAATAAATGGATTTACAAATGATTCCATTGTTCAATCTGGTTATTTTCAATGGAATGGCTCAACTTACAACTCTACAATCAGTTAGATAAACTATCCCACCTTCTGGATATGAAAACTATTTCTCAATCCAAATGAATGAACCTAGGCATACAACAAAAAGAGAAAAGATTGTATCCAGACATTTGCAGAACAGTTGCAAAAGAAAACTCTTATAATGAGAACTTGTGAAAACCATGACTGTCTTTTACATCTTATCTTTATTATCTGACTGAAGAAAAGCCCAATGCACAAAATGTTTGGGATAATCTTCTAACATTGTCTGTAAACACTGTTTCTTTCTCGTATTCTCAAACTTGCTGGCTCAAATCCTTGGATAAACGAATAATAAACACTATTTTCTTCATCATCATCACTCTCACACCTTCCACCATCTGGTTCCTTCTGCCTCAGTGTGAACAACTGCCTGCTTTTATTACAGCTCACTTTACACCTCTTGCTGTTCGAGGTTTTCATGCACAGCACAGGTGATTCATTGCTGCTTAAATCAGTGGGATCAGCTATGCCTCCTATTCTCATCACCACACATGTAGCAGCTGCAGTGTGGCCTCCTTTGGTTGTGGCTTCTTCAGAGACATGGCGGGTTCAGTCGCTTCTTGAGGTGGTCCTACCATTACTGTCGCTCGACAATTAAGGCCACCATCATCAGAGCTATCAGCCTCGTTGTCCATCAACGGCACACATCATTGCTTGATGCTGCAGCTTCACTGTCTTTGGAATTGCTCACCATCCGAGAGTATGGGCAGAGGTCTCTTACATAGCATGGCACTCCATCCACATTCGGGGACTTATAACTTCCGACACAGTTCCTGTCCTTCATTCACTAGTACACCTGTTTGGCCGGGCCCCCACCAGCACAGCGCCCCCCCCCCTTTTCATAGATTCCATGCTTGTGTTCTGGTAGCAGCAGAAGAGCTTCATCAATGCCTATCACCCGGATTTCATACGGGTACACCGCATTTGCCATAGGCCGTCACACTATGGACACCATCTTTCAGCTTGATATTGTACCAATAAACCATTTCTTTGGCAGCGCATCGCTTTCTAGCATCGTTTTATTGATCTGTTAGACATCTCCCCAATGTCATTCCCCGACGGTGCATATACACAGTGGAAACGCAGTTGGACACCACAGCTCTCAGCAAACATTCTAAAGCTCTTGCTGCTAAATGCCGTTCCGTTATCGGTCAAGATTTCTTCGGGTTGAGACATAGTATCACAGTGGCAGAATCTTCTTACCATAAGGGTCGCAAGATAGCAAACTGCAATCGATGGTCAGGTAATGAACACCCCCCCCCCAAAGTGGGTGACATCCATGCCCACCCTTTGCCATACGATTGGGGATCCAAGTGTCCCACGTTGCCATCGTATTGGCGCATGATCAATGGATAGACACTCGTGACAGGATGTTCAAATGGATCTGTCGTATTTGGCTTGGCTCCATCCTGCCATTGGTGGCGGCACATATCTGCAACGCAGACTCTTCTTCCCTCGTCATTGCCTCTAGTCACCTCTGAGAGACTCTAGTGCTTTATTTTGACTTGACCTGATAAGCGCAACGTATACCACCAGCGAACTCTCTGACAAGTTCTGAAAAAGCTTGTAGCCGATAAGCATTTCAGTAGTAGCCTTCGTGCTCACTCTGGATTTGCCAGTTAACGTGTTGGTGAGCCATCGGTAAACGCCCAACGAGTCAGTCGTTATGTGGATAGAATTCGCCTGCCAGTCTATGGCAAGATTTATTCCCTTTATAATTGTATCCAACTCTTGTGAGGTCGTGTGTCCGATTCTAGCCGCATCCAACACGCATCTTCAATCGCGGTCCTATGCAATTCATGCAAGACACCTGTGACCAGGGAACTTGTGTCAACCCACACTTCCTATTGACGCACCACTTGCCTTTGAATGGGTCAGCCTGACGGTTTCCGTTAGCAGAGAGAGAACACCTTCCTCCCGGTAATAATGTCGGGGACAACCGGTAATTTGTTTCTACGTTTCCAAGGCAGGGCATCGTCTACTCCCCATACAGTGGTCAAGTACCCGGGCTCCATCCTTTAATCGCTCCGGAGTTTTACTGGACAGTCCAAAGCACGATAAATATTCAGCAACATTTGTTGCGGATAAGACACTTTTATCTACATTACACATCATTGATATAAGCCAAGGTTGCCATTTTGATTTGGTCGTCCTGTGAAAAGACTGCGTTCACAAGACCTCATTATTTTCGGAGCCACGTTCAGTCCAAATCCAAACCTCGTTAAGCAATATTTCATACCTTGGAAAACCACGGTCTGATAGGGCCAAAGTGACTCTCTAATGCGCACTTGAAGATAAGCAGATCGGAGATCCAACAACGCTAAATTTTATCCTCGCTGTCTCCATTCCCTCAGTTTGCTAGCACAAACATCAGCGTCTGCGGTGTATGCGTCCACATGAATGTTGAACTCCCTGTAGTCCATTACAGGACGCACTTTTGATTCATTCTACTGGACGACGGCCATCAGTGGGATCAGCCTTCTTGGGAGTCTAAGCCTTTGTTCGTCAAAGGGATCAAGCCAGCCTTTGTTGATGCATTGCTTCACTTCCTCCTCGAACAGACTCCTGACTGTTGCCGGCATCGAGTACTCTGTGACACGGTTTTTCAGCATGCCGGGCGCCTTGCCTTCCGCACATTTCCACGTCGCAGTCCATTCATTTCGTTGTGGGTCAAACTCCGCTCGAAAATCGGGTTTTTTGATGACAAGTGCCGGTACAGCTGCACAAACAGAGAGTGCTTCATCAGGAAATTGGACCTGCCCTGACTTCAAGATAGATACTCTGACTAGAGTTTTTATCTCCATCAAAAGGTCGAACTTAAGCGGGTCTCCCACCATTACCAGGACCTCAATTACAACTGCACACCCACTCTCCAGTCGGAGGCTGACGGACCAAACTCCACATGTTTGAGTGTCTCCCGCTAATAGTAACCACCTCGATGGTCTGCTTTCGCCACGTCTGACACACCAGAATCAACTAGTGTGATGCACACTTTCCCACTCACAGCTATTCTTACAGTTGACAGTGCCGAGTTTCCATCTTGAAAAGAAGCCGGCACATTGCTGTCTTTTACCTCTTTTCCCGTACAATCCAGTGAAGTGTGGTCTAGCCCTTCCCATCGGGAGCAAATTGCACTACTTCTCCGCGGTTGGGGGTCCCGAGCTCTCCGTCTGTTAGGCCGAGCGAAACAATCACTGGCTAAGTGGTTAATTCCATCACATTCGAAACACCTTATCCTGGTGTTCTTAATCTGGTCTTCTTTGACGTAATCACGGCTGCCGTAATCAACGCGGGTCCGAGTAGGTCATCTTTCAATATATCTTCTCGAGACAGAATCTGGAAAATATTCATTCCCTCCATTAGGGAAGAAGTTTGTAGGAGCTGTCGGACATGGACGAAGGCGGCTTTAAGGCATAACATCAAATGGCACAGAAAGCTTCCGCAGCTATGCCAGGAAAACATTCGCATAGGAGTCCAGGGTGAACGTTGTAAGCAAAGCTTCCTTTATAGAGGCAAAATGCCCCTTTTTTCCTCACTTAATTGCTGGTAGACCGCAAAAGCACCGCCTGTCAGACGCATGAGGACCACGCATTCTATTTTCTTGACCGAGCACACCCAACATACAAGCTCAGCTTTCTCAATAATTTAATAATGTATTAGCTGGAGTCCGCACCGCTAAACTTCGAATTGATCTGCCATCATAATGCCGAAATAGCTTGAAGAAAATCCAATGCACAAAAAAGTTCGGGATAATCTTCTAACGGGGCACAGACCGTTTCTTTCTCGAATTCTCGAACTCGCAGGCTACCCATGGACGAAGGAGGCTTTAAAGCTTTGCTCCGTCATAACGTCAAATGGCACAGAACAATAATAAATCCTTAACAATAAACATTATTTTCTACGCCGTCGATCCTTCCACCGCCTGCTTCGTTCTGCCTCAGTGTGAACAACTGTTTGCTTTTATTACAATTCGCTTAGCCGTTATGTAAATTACACCTTGTGCCCTTCGAGGCTTTCATGCACAGGCGATTCTTTGCCGCTTACGTCGGCTATGCCCATTACACTGACCTTGCTGTAATGAGGTTCTAACATCACGTGCTCTCATCTCCCTTACAACATCCCCCGCTTAAGTATTTTAAACCCCTTTCTAGGGGTTTGTAATGTTTCAGCTTGCTGGAATAGTATCTGGGTTTGCAGTCTGAAGTAATTGGTCATTGTTGTGACCGTGAGTTTCCTTCGATGTGTCTTCTTTCATGTCTCCTGTATGAATAAGGAATCATCCATTTCTCTTTATCGTGGAACCTGTTTTGATAATAATAATAATAATAATAATAATAATAATAATAATAATAATAATAATAATAATATTCTCTGGGACTTTGAAATTAAAACGGATCACCTTATCCCAGCAAGAAGGCCAGACCTAGTGTTGATTAACAAAAAAGAAAGAACTTGTCAACTGGTTGATTTTGCAGTGCCAGCAGATCACAGGGTGAAGTTAAAGAAAAATGAAAAAATTGACAAATATCTGGACCTTGCCAGAAAACTGAAAAAGTTATGGAATATGAAAGTGAAAGTTATACCAATTGTAGTTGGTGCACTTGGAACAGTCCCAAAAGGATTAGAAAAGGGCTTGGAAAGTTTGGATATCAGAGGAAGGATTGAAACCATTCAGAACACTGCACTGCTGCAATCTGCCAGAATACTCAGAAGAGTCCTGGAGACCTGAGGAGACTTGCTGTCACTCAGACTCCAGTGAAAGACCATCAGCTAACACTGATGTGAAAACTCAAAAGGAGTAAATAATAATAATAATAATAATAATAATAATAATAATAATAATAATAATAATAATAATAATAATAATAATAATAATATCTTTTCAGCTAGTATATTAGGTCAGCTGTTCCTTATAAACATTCATCTTAATTCAACAGAATATTTATACGATTTCCACAGATTATCTAACATTGCCTTAAAGGAGTTTAGAGATGGGACATTCACTATTGATGATAGTAGTTTATTCCATGTATTCGTCACTCTGCTACTAAAATAATTTTGTCTTGCATTTGCTTTACAAATTTTTTTAAAGAATTTTAATTTATGACCCCTGGTATTGATATTTTGAGCAATGTTTAGTTGAATAAAATCCATGGGTATATTTGTAGACTTCAATCATATCTCCTCTTGTACATCGATAAACCAAACTTGGAATGTGCAATTTCTCGCTGGCTCTAAAAAAGAGTGATCACAGGAAATTCTTCTAAAAATCATATAAAATAAACTAACTGTCCAATTTTAATAAAACTTTCGGTATATGAATTAATAAAAGACAAACCTTTATTGTAAATAAATGTTTACTAAATTGAAAAGGCTAATAATTTTTTTCGTTAGTTTTTGTTTCGCGCATTGATCCCCCGTACAAAGATCTTTTCTTTTTTTTTTTTTTTTTTGGATAAAAATAATTTTTACATTTTTGGAAAGATAATTTAACGACGGAACATATGTAAAAAAAAAATAAATCGCAACTAATTGTTTTATGGTTTTGGTAATAGGGCATCTTAAACATTGAAACTTAGAAAAAAAAAATAAAAAAAAAATGTGTATCTTTTTTTTTCTTTTTCTTTTTTTTAACTAAATTGTTAGATTATTTTCTAAAGAATTTTATATTAAAAGTTCCTATTGTCTACTTATTTTCTTCTTTTTTTTTCAGGGATTTTAAAAAATTTATAAAATGTAAAATAAATACTTCTGTTTAGCGGATATCAAAATCGTATTTATTAATCAAAGAAAATATTGTATCAAAAATATCTAGCTAAAAATAATTATATAACATATTTCGGTTTTTATTTTTTTAAATTTTGAAAATAATATTTGAATTACAAATTGTCGTCATTCTTATTAATGGATGGATCTAACGGAAATAATATCCGCTTTGGTTTTTGAGGAAAACTCTTGTAGTTGTTGTTGTTGTTTTTGTTGCAGCGCTGGGTAGTTGAGGTACATAAGTTAAGTCGTGAAACATCAAGGAAATGCTAAATTAGTAATTTGTTTTGGCTTCAGAAAAGAAATTATTGTATAATAATTTCTTTTCTGAAGCAAAAACAAATTACGATCATGCATATAAAAAATTGTGCACACGTCAAGATGCGATAATTATGTCAACAAAGATTAAGAATTTACGGGAATTTACTTTTAAATGCAAAAATTTAAGTTTTATGTAAGAAATTTGTTTTTTTCTTTTTTATAACACATAAACTTGGAATTGTTCTTTATATTAAACGTAAAAGAAAACATTAAAAGGTTAATTTTCAATTTTTTATTGACGTTATAAAATATGTTTTAACAATTTTCGCGCGTATAAAAAGAGCATGTTTTGCACATATCTATAAGTCAATCTTCCTAAGTCATTCTTCATACGAAAAATGTTTAAACTTATTCATTACTACCAAAGTAAAGCTCTCCTTTGAACTCTCTCAATGAGTTTTATGTCCTTTATTAGTTTTGGACTCCTGACAAGAGTTGGCTAGTGACCCCCATTAAACCTGTCTTGGTCTCGTAAACCCTGTCCCCTTTTGCATCCTGAACTGTGTGACGGATGTTGTTGTTATTTGTATATTTTCTCTTTCCTAGTTAATTTTTTGGGGGTAGAAGGTTCTCTGGGATTACCGATATATTTGTCCTTATCATTCTGCTCATTTAAATTTCAGTTGGGGATGCTTCCATTTCTCAGTCGAGTCGACATATGCAAATAAGTATATGTAGACATTTGCATTCTTTCTTAGCAGTCCTCATTGTTGGAAATTTATTAACTTAATCCCACAGAAAAAGAGACATGCCTTTTTCTCTCTGGCAAGCGCAGTTACTCATTGAGACATATTCCAAATAAGAGGCCTTCCAATGGATTAACGAGGCAACACATTCATAACACGAGGTGTGTAATTTATTTTAAAACAATATCTGAAAATAAAGGTCAAAAGGCAAGTAACTCACCCGTACAATGAATGGATTCGGGCAGATAACTTCTGACCCGACTTTTATTAGAGTCTGTTAGTATTGCACAAGCACTAACTAAAGCAGTAATACTTTTTTGGTACGATCAACTGCCACTCGCTCGAGTTCGGCCTATGACATCAGCTTTAGACACGCCCACAAATCTTGATGAAAACAATTTTCTTCGGGTACAGCCAAACAAATATTTTACTGAGGACCAAACAAATATTTTATTTTTAAAACGTAATATTTATTAGCTTAGAAAATTGAAAGTTTTAAATAAAGAAAACAACTTTGAATCATGTAAATTTAGGGTTCTACAAACATTTTTTCTTTAGTTATGAATTTTATTTTATTTACATTTTTATTTATAAATGTTTGTAGAACCCTAAATTTACATGATTCAAAGTTGTTTTCTTTATTTAAAACTTTCAATTTTCTAAGCTAATAAATATTACGTTTTAAAAGTAAAATGATTGTTTCATGGCTGTAACCAGCGCCCTCTAAGTTATCTTAGAGGTCGCTGGCTATACCCGAAGAGAATTTGGTTTTCATAAAAATTTGTGGGCGTGTCTAAAGCTGATGTCATAAGCCGAACTCGAGCGAATGGCAGTTGATCGTACCAAAAAAGTATTACCCCTGACTAAAGTAAATTTCAACACTCATTAGATTGCGGGTGATGTGAGGTGTGGAGGTGAGGGTGTGTCCTTGGCAAATTTTCTGAATTGCCAGCAGGTATATTGAGGTCCATTATAAATGTGTCCAGAATTCATGGATTGCAAAAATCTCTGACAACCTACATATAACTGTTCCATATATGTATTTACCAACCCCTCCGTACAAAGCAGGATGTAACACAATGTCAATTTATTTAGCGGAATTTAACAGGTTTAAATCCAGAGTTTTCATGCTCATAGCTGGAGTGAGAATAGTTGGATGCATACCTTTCCCAAAACGGTATTAGTGCTAAGTGAAATACAAACAGTCTCGTCCAGGATTTGAACTCGTATCACCATATCAATTTCCTATGACTATTACACCACAAACACCTCCATAATTGTTCCATATATGGTTGCATGGAGTTCCCTAATCTTGAGCCAGCGACTGGGATAATCTACTAAAATTAGGTATGTATTCCGAACGGTTTCATAGCAACACGGATCCCAGGTTTACTGCATGGGAATGACAATACCATTAGAAGTTCTCTTGGTATTGATCTGCCGTAGATATGACATTTGTTCACCATCACTCAATAAGTCCCGGGCCTGATAGTGTCACTAATTTAAAAAATTCATATGATTTTTATAAAGTACTTGACACGTGTTAAAATTTGAGCCCAATCGGATTATTAGTTTACAAATTAGTTATTTAAGTGAAACTACTGTTGCTCAGTCGGTAGAGTGTCCGGCTGTGAACCTTAAGGTTCCTGGTTCGATACCGGCCCTCGCCAACTAAGCGTATGAGTAGCGCAGTAAAGTGAGGAGCTGGTGGTAAGTGTGGCGGAGAAGCCAAAAAACAATCTCTTTGGTCTAGCCCTAGTGAAAAGGGGATAGACTCCTTCGCTGACCGACTTTAGGCCACCCCGACGACGACTGTTGCAAATTTTCAAACAATGGAAAAATCTGAATTTCATGTGTTGATAAAGCATTGCTTTCTGATGGGAAAAATACTGTTCAAGCAAAGTAATAGCTTAATAAGCGTTATTCGGACTCTGCTCTGTCGGAAACAACTGTTAAGAGGTGGTATGCTGACTTTAAACGCGGTCGTACAGACACAAATGATGCTGAACGCTCAGGTCACACAAATTCGGCGCTTGTCCCGGGAAACACCAAAAAAACTCCACAAACTCTTTTTGGCCGATCGTAAATTGAAATTGCGTAAGATAGCAGAGGAATTGAAGATATCAGAAGGCAGTGTATTCACTATTTTGCATGAACATTTGTCAATGAGAATGCTGTGTTCAATGTGGGTGCCGCGTTTGTTCACAGTCGATCAAAAACAACAACGCGTCGACGATTCAGAGTGTTGTTTGCAACTGTTTCAACGCAACAAAAAGGAGTTTTTGCGTAAATATGACAATGAATGAAACATGGATCCACCACTTCATTCGGTCATAAGTAGCCACCATACCTTGCACATCGTTGACAGGTGGCTAGTATTTTCCCTATCCTGTTGTCATACAGATGTATGACAACAGGATAAGAATGCCCTCAGATAGAGTTCTTGGGTGACAGGTATTGTTTCTTCTCCCAGTATGGTTAAAGAAGTGGCATAATTAAAGGTTTTCATCTGACTGCAGACCATGTCATTGTTTTAATTTCTATCAATCGTCATTCTAGCATAAAAGCTATGAGTGAATCAGAATACTCTTCGACTAATTTGATGGATGCATGGTTGTTTTGTCTTCACTGGAGACATCTGCCATTTTTCTGGTGCATCCATATGTTATAACTGCTGTCATGACGAAATAATCAAACTGGAGATTATTATTATTAGAAATATTTGTAACAATTATTTTGGTTTATACAGCCTTCGTAACCAGCAGATGAAAGGTGATTATCATGGAGCCATTAGTCCACGAATCATTTGCTGTCAAACATCAAATGTCTCTCCCAGCATTTCCTGTGTATGGGTGATAACTCCCTACGAATTATGTCCCTTGGTTAGATTGCCTTAGCAATATATCTGTGTATGAATAGCCTTAGCCTCTCGCCTTTTTTTATATATTTTTCCAGATTAGGATTAACTTGCAAATGTTTTAATTACGACTGAATGCATTTCCATTGCCTTTTGTTCACCATTATTATCTGGTGTTGGTTTGGTTAGGGGTGGAGGTTGTGACAAAACAAAGTGCGACGTCAAAGTATAGGGTCATGTATAGGGTCATTCTTTGTCATGGGCGAAATTGATGTTTCTTTCACACCCAAATCTGGTTTCTAACTTTACACACATAATTCCCCTTTTTCTTTCCTGTATGATGTCGGGTACCCAGCTCGGATTGTTCAGGTCGCTTAATTTCTTTTAAATACTGGTGTGTGTATTTGTAATGTCTTTCTTTTCTTTTTTCTTTTCTTTTTTTTTTTTTTTTTTTTTTTAATCCTGGACTTGTTTTTGTTGGGGACGTAAGGCATCCAGTGTTGTACAGATTGCCTCTGCCCGTTATTTCCATACATTTAGGGTTAAGCGATATGTTAGGATGGATGTTTGTAATCTCTCCTCTGTTGTCCCTTCTCAGCGTGATTTAAGTAAGGCCCAGATAATGGGTCGCAGTTCACACTAGATATGATCAAACATTTTTGCCTGGCGAACTGTGTCATGCATGTCCGATCACCACCTTACCATCAAATGGACACATGAAATTGCCAACAAAGTGTTTTGTCAGTCAATTTGATTGTCAATTTGACTGGATTGTTCGCCTGGCAAAAATGTTCGTGTGAACTGCAACCCATTATCTGACATTAAGGTATTTGGGAGGCCGTGTGGGCTGAATAACTGTCTCAGCACTGCAATAGTTGAGCTTGCGTCTGTGCTATTCATGGTAAAAATTTCATGTCATTTGGAATACGCATCAACCACGAATTAAGGCCATTGATAGGGCCCGCAAAATCAATGTGTATCCGGGACCAGGGTTGTACGGAATCAGACTAGTGGGAATCATACAAATTTGGTGGATTTTTCTGCGGTTCCATGCAACGTGTGCAGCCTTTGTCGCGATATTGTTGAATAACTGTTGAATAATATTCAAACTGGAGATTATTATTAGAATTAATTGTAACAAAATCATTTTGGTTTATACAGTCACCGTAACCAGTGGATGAAAGTTGATAATCATCGATCACTCAGTCCACACGTGGTTTACTGTCAACCATTAAATGTCTCTCTCCCAGCATTTGTCGAAAAAAAAACCCTTCGACCATTAGGGAGTGGAAGAAAACAAATGTTTCGAGTCTTGGTTCTTGCAAAACAATGCCAGGTTTCGCGACCCCCGGGCATTATTAACGATGTCTTCTAGTGTAACAATATCTTCTCATATTGCAATATCTTTCAGTAGAGTAGTATCTTCCAATTAAGCAATATCTAACGATCAAAAATTGATAATGGTAATGAATAGAATGAATTGTTATTTTTTATAAAAAAACGGAATTTAATTTTTAGACTCCTAGAGTATCTTATTTTGAATTTTAATTTCAAAAGATGTCCCTTTCCAAAAATCTTTTCAAGAGATCGACATTTCCGTGAGTTAAGAACCAATTTGTAATGTTACATGTTTAATATGTAGCCATAAACTTTGTATCTTGACTGAACTCATTTATGTTTTCATCATACTAAGAACAAATTAATCATCACTCAAATAGGAGCAATAAGTTAGGGGGAGATAACTCACGTTTTTGTTTTTTCATGTTTTTCATCTGGAAAAAAGCTTACGCTGGGAAGGCCTATGCGCAAAAGAAATGCATATACAAAAATTACACTGCGTAGCCCCCCTCCCCAACCCCCCAACCCCAAAAAAAATGTATTAAAAATAGCACAAAAACACGCGTCTGAAACAACTGTTGCTGTCCTCAGAATGAAAATCCGTGTTTTTAAAGTAAAGAGGGGAACAACTTATAACCCTATAGATCATACATAAACGAAAGTCATTAATTAATTAATAAAATGATAAAGATTCCATCAAAATTGAATAATTCCCTGATTTTTGGTAATTATTTTAAGATTAAGATTCTTTTTGAAATTTGTATTACCTCCCTTGATCCCAAATACCTACTTGAATAAAAAAAAACAGTTCCAGAATAAATCATACGTGAATAATACACATATTTTATGTTGTATTTTATTTCACATTACAACACTTTAAACATAGGCATGTACAAGAAATACGCACTTTTTATGACATTTTTAAAAAAAACAAAGAAAAATGTGAAAAATATCATTTTCAAATTTGCTTTTATTCTTTGTACATAGAATAAATCCCATGAGTACACAGAACTTAACACAACCGATTTTTGCTTACTTTAATGACAATGTCGTGATTTATTTTTGACAAGCCACACCCCTTTTAGTGAACAATAGCCAAATAGTCCGTGTTTTTTGTTTTGTTTTGTTTTGTTTTTTTTTTGTTATTTTGGGGTTTTTTTGTTTGTTTTCTTTTTTGTTTTTGTTTTTTCATATCAATAAATCTTTGAAAAATGTTTATCTCCGTTAACTTAGGCTTTTTATATTGGTTCTCTTACGAGCCCCCACCCCGTAGAATGAATATCGTTCTATGAAAAACCAATAAAAGAATAAATAAAGACTAAAAACGTATTATTCAGATAAAATACTTATTCAGTGTGTTTACATTAATTAACAAAACTTCAGTCATTTGCATCAATGGAATCAGGCTAAACGTTAAAAAAAAGTTAAAAATTCAAGTTACCGTTTTTTTTAGAGATTTAGAATTAATGTAAATTCTAAATCTCTAAAAAGAACGTTCAATCTGATCTTTTTCTCTTTTTAATATATATGTTTTTTTTTAAAACATGTATGTTTTTAAGATTAAGCTACAAAAACGAATAGAGTAAAAAAAAAATTCATACAAGAGAAATATTGTACCTAATTTTACTGTTTTTTGAACTTCAAAAATAAGGCATCCGTACTAATAAATAGACTACAGTTAAAAAAAGAATACAAACAAAATATTATTCTCCATGGAATCATCCTTTAAAAAATGTTTAAAAAATCATCCAGTTGAATTTTTCACACGTCTTCAAAATTTTAAGGAAAAATGTTTTTTAAAACAACTCAACTTTTATTGCTTTAGATTAAAAAGATATTAAAATTCGCTAATCAGCTTTGGGGATTTTTTTTAATTCGGTGCAGGTACAGCCAACATCGATATATTCAATCGCTACTCTGTAGCAGTAAGAAATAAATTCGATATCTTCCAGGAGACGTCTAAAAGCATCACCCCAAACGAGGAATACGAAAACTTTGTCAGTGCCCACTTAGAAGCAGCAGCTGAGTGCGTATCGACCAAACTAAGAGCCAAATACTCTGTTACCTGGGAGACAGAAGTAGTTAGAGAAAAGAGGAACGACATCAAAAAAGCAGCCCAACGTAATAAAAAAAACAACTAACACCAATATACACAAAGAAAACCCAGATAGAATGCAGATTTTTTGCTCACATCAGAAAACATTATTTTAAAGCAAACAATATGAAGGACCTATTTGAAAATGTTAACATAGAGGATATTTTCTCCTTTTTGAGGGAAATAAAATTATACCATAGAATATAGACATGAAACAAATCAATGTCATAGAGTATGATTCCCAATAATGCTAACACATTGTTAAAACCAATTACTAAATGTATATATATGAATACACAATATGTATAACAACCCAACCGCTAGGCATGATATAACCCTGGACGGGTTGATATGCCGTTAAAATTAATAAACCAACCAACCAACCAGATAGAACTAAAACGTAGAAAAGAGAACAAATAGAATACATCCAACAACAAATAAATAAAATCAGACAATTGGCGGAAGACAGACAGTCCCGATTAGCATGGCAAACAGTAAATTAAATTAGTGGTAGGAAAAGTACCTCAAGATCAAAGTTAAAGGCAACCAGCCAAAATGATAGACTGCGGAAGTGGAAAGACCACTTCCAGAAACTGCTGGGAAATCCTCCTAAAATCATAGAAAATAATACCCAAAAGATCGTAGATAGACAACTAGACATCAAACTAGGAAATTTTACAACAGAAGAACTCAACGACTTTTTAGGGAAACTAAAAGGTAGAAAAGTTGCCGGTCTAGACGAAATACCCCAGAAGTATGGAAGACGAGAAAGTTCAATGACATACTGCTTAGGCTATGCAATGCAGTATATAGACAAAATAGAATAGATAAATGGACGAAAGGCTGCATCCTCCCATTCCCCAAAAACGGAGACCTTGGAATTGCTAAGAACAACAGGCATAACTCTTACTTTTATTGCTGCTAAGATATATAAGGCCCTTCTTCTTAATCGCATCCGACCTGAAATAGAGAAAATCCTTAGGAAAAACCAAAACGGATTCAGCAGAAATCGATCCACAACCTCTCAGATCCTGATCGTCGGATCATAGAAGGGGTTTGGGCAAAGAATCTAGAGGAAACGCTGCTATTCGTAGATTTTTCCAAGATTCAATTTCAGAGGAAAAATGGGACAAATACTACTAGCATACGGTCTCTCCAAAGAAACGGTTACCGCTATAATGGTGTTCTACAAATACACTACAGAAATGGTACGCTCACCTGATGGTGACACAGATTTTTTTTTTTACATAACCGCTGGAGTCCTACAAGGAGATACATTACCACCATATATATTAATAATATGCCAAGACTACGTACTCCGAACATAATTAGATGTTGTGGTGGACCGGAAGTTCATACTTCGACAGAAAGAGATCGAATGACAAAAATGATTGTTTTGCGTATGGGATTGCGCATGTTAGAAAAAAGAGAATTAAAAAAATAAAATTCATAAAATTCAACCAATCAGAGGCGTTCCCGCCTAAAAAGAAGAATTATCAAATAGAGCCTTGAGGAGCCTACCTAAATTCTATTTAAACCCAAACTTTTTCATTTTTCAAGCAGAAAGATTTTGCCTGCCTAAGAGAATCCTTGTCACCTGTTTTAAGAACTTTTAATGCAGAAGGTACGAACTATCTATCTTATCTATCTCTCTCTAAATAATTATCGCTTTCAGAGACAAACTAAATATCAGTTCAACTATTGCCTGACTGCTGATTGTTGTGACTTAAAAACTTGACATTTTCTTTCTCACTTTGTGAATTGTGAAATATCAGCTTACATTTGACACTGAACTTTAAAAAAAGAACTTTTGGCGGAACCTCGCCCAGTATTCAATGCTGCCTTTTTGTATACATTCTGTTAATACAATTTTTTTTGTTTAATGAAGAGTTTTGTCTTCTATGCCATGTGCTTGATTGTTTTATGGTCTTTTAAATGTTTGAACACTTTTATTAAATATTGACATCAAACAGCCCATACTTAACACCATAATGTAAAAGAAAAAGGTTTCATACTAAAAAATCACACACACACCTATATATATATATATATATATATATATATATATATATATATATATATGTCACACACACACACATATATATATATGTGTGTGTGTGTGTGTGTGTGTGTGTGTGATTTATGTCAATGTGTTATTGAAATCTGTGTTATTAAATCTAATTTATATCGTAATGTGTTAAGGTTAAGTTATAGTCTTATCCCTAACATATTACTCCTTGTAGTATAATACTTGAACTATTCCAGGTGGAAACATCGTTCTTTTTCAATAACTTTAACTTTAGATGAAATAGCTTTAAAAATTTAAACTTAACTTTTAAGAAAATACAAAAGAAAAAAAAAGGCCTAGTAGAAAAAATGAATAATTAAAAATACAATACAAGAGGAATAACAAAAAATAAAAATAAAACATAAAATATATATATATATATATATAATATATATATATATATATATATATATATATATATATAATATTGCTGTTGGAAGAAAGGTCCAACTTAGAATCATACTAATACTGGTAACTCATCTGCGTATTAGTATGATTCTAAGTTGGCCATTTCTTCCAACAGCGAAATGTTGATCAGGTCCAAGTTGAGAGCAATATAATTGGTAAAGAAAAAAAATCGGTCATTTTGCAGTTATAGATCTATTTCTACCCACAGGAATCTGTGTATACCTATTTCATTTTATCAGACCGCTAATTTTATTGAAAATGGTAAACAAAAAATTCACATACAATTTTTCTGGGAAATCCTAAAAAGGTTTCGATTTCAGTTCTTCTCATCGTCTTAGGGGGGCGGGATTTTGAAGTGACTGTTAGAGACTGTCAACATACAAAGGGTCTACATTTCTAAAAAAAAATCAAATCCAGAAGACCACATTAAAAAAATAAAAAATGAAAATTCAAAAAAATTCAACACCCGAAAAACGTTATTTGAAAATGTAAAAGTTATTTTCTTAAAACTCAAAAAATAATTTTTGTAGTGTTTTCTTTTTTCTTTTCGTATTTTTCTTTCAATTGATGCAAAAGTATTTTCTCTGATTCAATTGGCCGGTTTTTATTCACTTAAAAATTTAATTTTAAAAGTCTGGAATGTAGCATGTTGCACTAAATATTTTCAATATTTAAGTTTGTTAACCAGGACCTAACAGTTTACCAGGGACTCCTAATGTACCAGAGCCTGGCGAACTTGGAAAAGACATACTAAATCGTCTATACGAAGAACACCAAGGTACAAATGTCAAGTACTTGTTTTGGTGGCCCGGCCTCACTAAACAAATCGCAGACAAGGTAGGAAGATGTGTCATCTGTGAAAAAGAAAGGAAATATCCCACAGAACTACAACAACCCACCAAATTACCCGAATATCCATGACAGAAAATGATAATGGACCATCAATAAAATATTTTTAAAAAAGCAAAATAATATTACACTATGTAGACAAAATTACTAACTTGTTGATATCTTATTTAAATTAAATATCTTTCATATCAGAAAAACTAAGAGTGAAAAAAAATATTGCGTTTTCTCAGAGAGAAAAATGTTTTTAAAAATACAGTGGCCCAGATTAATAAACAAAAAATAACTAAAAATAAATGAATTATTTGATCTTAATAAAATGTTCAGTTTTGACTTATTAAATCAATCAATTCTTTCTTTTAAATTTCTGAATCGTTTCAATCTAACTGATTTAATGTAATATCACAAAAATGCGTATGGTTTGCAAAAGAAAAAAATAGACGATAAGGTTTGGATTAATTTCGTTTATTTAAAATAAACAAAAGCTGGAATTGTTGCGATGATAATTCCTTTTCGCTGCTTGGTGAAATGAGGACAGGTGTGGGGTTGAAAGTCAGTTCTGGCTCTGCGTGACGTGTGGTGTGGTGTGGGTATAGTATGGCGGTTCCTTTATCTCGGCCTGGTGTGTGTCGGTTCTGGCTGTCTACCCTTAACTGATTTTTTGACTTTAAGTGGGATGTATATATAGCAAGTGACAGGTTCGAGAAAGCCTTAGAAGGGTTTTGGGGGGAAGATTTTTTATTGGTTGAAAAACATTAAATAGAAAATATTTTTGTTTATAAATTTTATTTTTCGACCGGAAGTTTTGCTGGAGCCTATGCGTAGAACATTTGTTTTTTGTTCATTTCACTTTCGCTGTCACGGGGTTAACATCCGTTGATGTCAGTAACTTGTGTTCTTTCCGAAGTGTTTTGTTTTGTTTTCTTTTCTTTTTAAATTTGTTTTGTTGGCGAGTGGATGCATTGTGTTAGTAAAGATTGTGAATAGAGATATCTATTTCTGTTATAACAGAAATAAATCGAAATTCTTTGAAATAAATATTACTATTAGCTCCATCCATATGAGCCTTGAGAGCAACAATTTATATACCTAATTAATAGATAAAATTCATTTAAAATATAAATCGCATAATTTCAAGTTTTAAATTTCATATTTTTAGATTTTAAAAACAGATATTTAATAACAAGCTTTAGTATTGTTATCTAATAAGTAATTAAAAGTTAGTCTTATGGGATAGTAAGAGGTTTTGCGTTTAAGTTTTAAAAGGTGGCTTGTTGTTCTGGCTGTGTGTTCTTAGGGTTTGCTTTTAACCCCATCTCATTTGGTGGTCGCGCTGAAAAGGAAGGAATTCAAGGAACGAACAGAAAAAGACAAAGACAAAAGGTGGTTTTATGACTTAGGCTTTATTGACCGGTCATAGCTGCCAGTGGCAAGGGAATATCTCCCTGGCCAATAAGAGCGACCAAACCCAGTTAAGGCCTAAACTCGAATGACCGAGCTATTATCTTCGGGGCTCGGAAGTTGGTCCTTCTTCTCACACATGCGCTGAGGGCTCTTCCAGTGTAGGCTCATGGGAGTTTGTTTTTAGTTTTTTTAGTTTTATTATATTTTAATCCCCCACAGACTCCAACCCTTTTAAACAGAACAAATATCGATGCATAATTTTTTTTTTTACTGATAGTCTAAAAGTAAATTATATTTCATAAACCACAGAGTAAAAACAAAACAATCTCAAATCTCTTTTTTTATTTTATTTATTTATTTTACATTTAAATTACTGGTTTTCTATCAAAATCGTTCCTTTAAAAACAATTTTTCGATTCTCACCTTCGGTCTTTTGTCTTTTTATTGATACTATAGTTAGTTTCACTTTTATATAAACCCACAGATATTTTGCGCCCCCAAAATAAGGGGTTGGGTCAAAGTTAAGTGACCTGAAAAAAATCAGAAAGTTTTGAAATAAAACTGATGCATTAAAATTAATTCATTGATAAATCAACACAGAAAATTTAATTAAAATCGGATAATTCCCCGATTTTTTTTTTTTTTTTTTTTTTTTTTTTTTTTCAATCAGAGGGGTTGAAATAATTTTGTAAAACGTCAATATTGTTGATGCCTATATCACAGTTAATAGAAGGGTTGGATGTTAGGCCTCCTACTTCCGGTCAACGAATAGCAATCAAAATAAAGCCGGTTCACATCGACTCTTTCTCTTCTTCTTTCTCCTTTATTTAGACAGCATAATGTAACAGATGTCCAATATCAATAAATAATAATTCGTAAAATAGGACAAAATTCTTTTGGAAGTGGAAAACAAAGATAAAGAAAATAAAGAACTATTTAGTTTGATAAGTGCAGGTTTACATACAAAAAATCTTTCAAGGGAAGCAACTCATACAATTTTTACACTAGAGTTACTGCCCTTATAAAGTGACAATGAATAAAGTGGAAATCAAAAATTCATCTTAACTAATGCAATTTTAAACCGACTTAGTTTATCGGCCGAGGAATATTTTTTTTAATTATTTTTTCTTTCAATTACTTCCCTTGTCCTTCTTCATTAAATTCCAGAAATAAGTCACTTTTTTTATACAAGGTACTCACAAGCACCTTCAACAACCTGGAAACTAAAGAGGGGAAGAGCGAGTTAAGTATACAAGTAAGTATAGATATCTCATAAACAAGGGTTTTACTTTAAAAACCATCAGTTTCTATCAATATCTATACTTACCTGTATAACTAATACAAGAAATAGAATTTGTAGCAGAACTCGGAGGGGGGGGCGTAAAAGGAACATACTTATTCTTTTGCAATTCCCACTGTTTCTAGGATGGGTATTTCTGCAAAACTTCCTTTACCCCAAGAGTTTTTCTCTTATGTAAAAGATGTAAAGGTACTTTCTGAAGACCAATGAACAACTTGGAAGATGTCTGTGGAAAACTCAATTTAAACAAATATCCTTTAAACTTAATTGATCTGAAGGCCCATAATCAAGTCTAATAGCAAACCCAATCCACCTTGAAATTGAACTAATCGCTGTCAGTCTACATCAATTCTTATAGGGAATGAAAAGCGTTTCATCATCTTGCCGTAACTGCTTCATTCTTTTCATGTATGTTCTCAGATAACAACAATATAGGTGGTCTTCAGTCATCTGTAAATTTTGTAATTCTGGAATAACCAAGGTAATCAAGCTTTCTTAAAACGCTCGGCCAGATTTTTTTAAGTTCGGTAAGAGTTGAATACCATCCCCTCATGCCTAAAATTAGACTCCTTGATGGATAAAACCTCTAGCTCACCTAGTCTAGCAGCAGAAGCAAGGCCACTAGCAGGACTGTCTTCAAACATAAAACTTTAATCCCATAGAATCTGAGGGAAAAAGGGGGTGATTAATGAGAGCCCTTAGAATAAAGGGGTAAGCACCAATGAGGGAGAAGTGATCTCACTGAGGCATTTAAACTAAAAATTTCTTTAACCAAATTCTGAAAAGACTGAATTTAGAAGAACTTTTCCTCCCAACCTTAGCTACTAACGCTGTTCAATAGTTGAACCTTGCAAATGAATCAGAAAATCCACACGTCATTTATAAAAGCAGGGTTAATATATCATTCAATATCCCAGCATCTGTATATCTGTTTGCCTTGTTTCTTACACTATCCTGGTCGAAATGTCTTCTGCCAGTCTTGATGTAACTCTGATCCCTTTCTAGAAAGAGATTCTTCAAGTGGGCCAATGCTGGATATTTTCCCTGTCATAAACTTTAGACTTGCTACGTTTGAATGAGTTCTTAGAGACAGTTTCAGAGTTAGAATCTTTCTTTTTTCTTTTTTCTCAATATTATTGGTAATTCCGTTGGAAAGTCTTTTAACAGGTCTGGGAGGATAGATACCCTGACTGGTGAGGAGCATGTGGGACTCCAAGACAAAGAATAAACCTTTCAAACGACACATACTGAATGACCCGTTGAATCAATATTAGAGGAGGGAAGGCATATAAACATCCCTGTCCAATTTATGATCAGAGCATCTGAAGTATATGCTGCATCCCCTAGATAAGGGGGGGGGGGCAAAACACATCCAATTTTCGGTTTTTCAGAGTAGCAACAAAATCTGTTTAGAAGACCGAGCTTTCGAAAAAATTAAGTCCACTATCCACAGGTCGAAGCTTTATTTTGTCAACTGCGCTCCCACTTAGCCCCTGATAGACTGTCTGCCAAAATAATCCTCTTTCCTGGAATTTCAGCTGCACAAATTGAAATGAAGCAATCTGATGCCCATAGGAACAATTTTTCCATCAACTGATTAAAATGAAACAACTTTTGTGACGCTTTTGTTGATCTATGTCACTTCTGTGTAATTGTCGCATCTAAGAACAGCTCTTCCCTATCTGAAATGAGGTGGTAGCTGAACAATTGCTTGATGGGCTGTTTTTTGTTTTGTTTTGTTGTTGTTGTTTTATATATATATATATATATATATAAGCTAAAACTTTGTTACCTTCATTCAAATCCCTAAATTCCTCCACATCAGACAGGAACTTGTAGGGAAGGATAAATCCGGTTTTCACTGTAGCTCTCTTACCTTTGACACGCGTCGGAGTCCAGTCAGAAAGGATTCATTTTAACTGTATTGGTCATAGTAATAACCCAGTTTATTTTCTCTGAATGATAAATTTGGTTTTTGGTGTTGCTCGAGTTGGAGCCCAGTCTGGAAAGATTTATTAAATTGTTATTGGTCATAGCAATGACTCAGTTTATTTTCTCGAATGATGAATCTGGTTTTTGCTGCTGCTTTCCTACATTTGACTTGAGTTGGAGCCCGGTCTGGAAAAACTTATCAAACTGTAATTGGTCATAGTAATGACACACTCTCTCTCTCTCTCTCTCTCTCTCTCCTGAAGGAAAATTCTGGTTTACGCTGATACTTTTCTACATTTGACTCGAGTCGGAGCCTGGTCCAAAAAAACTTTATCTAAACTGTATTTAGCTCCCCAGCCCTTTTTTGATGCATCTGCCCATAGAACTACAAGCTCTACATGGAGTAGCAGAATCCACTTGAAGAAGTTTTCCCCCTTCTTCCCCACTATTCTAGGTGTTATGTTAATAAACTGCTAATAGGGATCATCTTAATATTGTCTCTTCAAGGGATCTACTATGACTGAAGATAAGATTGGATTGGACTCATATTCAAGCCAAGGAGAACATGCAGTCATTAGGCCCAGATGTCTAAGAAATCTTAGTGATCCCTGCAGAACCTTGTCTCCAAAATGAGATCTGTTGTATCAGATTCAAGAAACTCTCCACTGATGGATAATTCCCACCTCCAAATTGAAGAGAGTTCCCAGGCAAATTGTTTCTTGTGATGGAATCAAGCAAGATTTCTGGGAATCTATGAAAAATCTTAAAACCTCGTAGAGATCCTGTGTCAAAATTACTTGCTGACCAAGAATACGTTAATCCTGATTTCTGATTATCTAGTCCTCTAGGAACATGAACAAATGTACTTAAAGGGAACGTCATCGTCTTTGTGAACACCCTAGGGGCTATTGCCAGCCCAAAAGACAGTTTTGTATTGATAAAGTCTCCCTTGAAAGAGAAACCGTAGAAAACTGCCTGTGGCCTGGGAAATTGGAAACATGGAAAAAGCATACTACAGGTCTATGGTAATTACTCAATTGTCTTTCCTCAACTCAAGGCTTGACAAACAACTTTTGTGACGTCCTGAAAGTTCCCAACCTGATATGAGGAACCACAAGATGTCAGTCCCTCTTGGGAACTAAAAAGAAAGATTTGAATTCTGATTCTCTACTCTTCTTTATTCTGGGAGAAGTCACCTTTGAAATAAAATTAATCCATTCTACAGTACGCGTCCAAACTGTGGGATCGTCCTAATTCGGTTAATTTCTGTCTCAGAGAAAAGACTGCTATCTCAAACTTCCATCCAAATCATGGTTCACCCTGGTATGTTCGAGAAGACATAAGACTAATATCATCTCTAACTTCTTGCTGACAATTCTTCTGCATGAGTCCCTTTGGGTTTTTTTTTCTTTTCTTTTTTTTATTAAATTTTTATTTTGAATAAAAAGCAAGACCTCTGCCCTTCATGGACTCTGGGATTTGATTCTATTGGTTGCATTCCTAACAAGCCTTTTCATTTCATCTGGAATAACAACGTTCTGGAAAGTTCAACTGAATAAGGTACTTTATAAGAAAGTGCTGAAAGACTCCTGCTCTTCATGGGCTTTAGAAATTAATTCAATTGGTTGCTATCCTAAAAGAAACAACTATTTTATTTCATCAGAAATACTGCTGTTCTGGAAAGACGAACTGAATACAGTACTTACCCCATCACTTTGTTTTAGTGTTGAGACAAACTGAAGCTCAGCCCCTCCTCCTCCTCCTCCTCGGACCCACTTTTTGATGTGATCTTCGACACACCCAGTATCCTGATAGTTATCCCCAACAGCCCAGGATAGAGGAATCAATCTCACTATTGTTATTGGGTATAAAACCCCAACAACTTCTGTGACTGGACCTCTTAACCTGACTGTTCACCAGCCCAGGACAAAACACATCCCCCTCCAGATTGAGCTGGAACCTATGATTCTTGCACTAAGACTAAAACTGAAGAATTAACATATAGGCTCCCCTTAGTGACTACTAATTTCCTATTCACACCAAGGAAGTTATTTTCTCACCTGTTGGGTGTCACACACTGCAGTGCAAAACATCAAAGAACCTAGAGTCGATATGTTTAACAGCTTGTTTTTTGCTGCTTTATTCACAAAAGGAATTTCTTACAAATAAATACACATGTCATGGAGACCGAGATTACAATGAACACTTGGTTATTTCCTATAACTCCAACCTAAAAAGGGGAACCACTCTGAATGAATTTTATTAATTACTTATTTATTGATCTACTAGGAAAAAAGAAGATGGGGTTAGGGTTAGTTTAATGGGAAAATAATGGGAAGATTAATTAGCAGATAAAATTCATTCAGAGTGGTTCCCCTTTTTAGGTTGGAGTTATAGGAAATAACCTAAAAAATATATATATTCCTCAGCCAGTAAACTAAATCGGGTTAAAATTGCATTTGTTATCCAGTATAGATATTGATATAAACAAGAAACCTATTTGTATAAGCTAATACAGAATTATTCATTTTGGTCCACATTAAAATACAATGTCACATTTACGATTTATATTTGAACATTTTTGGATATAAATGCTATTTTTCATTATTTTTTTGAGTAGATGAAAACTAGGTACCAACAATGGTGACATCATAGTTAAATTAAGCAGTCTGAGGACTGGGTCAGGTACATCTTTCTATTGGCAAAGTTGTTGGTAGAAAAGCTATAGTCACTAACACCCAGAGAAAACAAAGTTAACCAAGGAATCTAGTGTCACAAATCTCTTGAGTATTAAGATTGAGATTTGACATAAGCAGTGATCAAGATATGAAGACATTTTATCATTATAATTCATTTCTTGATGTCACAATGATCTAGTCACCTTATTTGTCTTTGTAGTTTCAACTGACACTGACAAGCCATTTTCTTGTTCAAGAAAAAATCAATATAGGGAAAGTCACTAAGAGACTTACAGGGATAGGTTCATAGAATGACCACTGGATGTCTGGCGAGTCTTTACGCAAAAAATCATGTTAATAGGCTGTCATTTTAATGTACGAACACAGAAACAAATTTCATTCATGTCATTTATCAATATAGATATATATGTAATATATTTGAAAATTTTAATGGCATGAAATAGTCACAAGCTAGACCAAGAAATTTATTATTCAATACAAAACAGATAAAAGCATAAAATCTCAAACTGAAATTATAAATCAATTGAAGAGATTCAGAGTTAGGATTCTTTCATTGGTACAATTTACCTGTTTTAAAAAATAGTCATGGATTTGAACATTATTGAATTGAGATCTTGTACACCGACTTCACACATCAACTTGATGGAAATTTTATTTCATTCAGTGTATTGACGTGTCATCTAGTCAGTTAATTCCAAATCTTACATTATTGAAATAACATTTCATTGCTGGAAAGTTGTAAATACAACAAAGGAGGATTCCAGTTGATGTGGAATTCCCTTGATTTGACAAAAAACTAACAAAGTCTGGTGGTATTGTAAGATACTGCTAGGTCACTCAGAGTTAGTGGGTAATGATGCTTTGGTCCCAAAATTATGACAAAACGCATGGGTGCACAATGCAAGTGTGTGTGTGTGTGTGTGTGTGTGTGTGTGTGTGTATGTATGTGTGTATATGGTCTTGACCATTACAAGGGCATGATGTATGTGAATGTTTGGTCAAGAAAGCCATAAAAATAGATAAGCGTAAACTGGTTGGGATAGATACAAGATAGATAAGGATCAGCAATAAAAAGGCTGTTAGGAATCAATGTTAGTGGTCTCTTCTTAAACAAAGGATTTTAAAATCCTGTGTGAAATGAGAATGAGTGAGAATTAGAAACGGGATTTGGGGAGTAGTGAAAAACTTGAAAGTCAGTCAGTTGACCGGGACAGTTAGAAACCGGGACTTGGTGAGTAAGTCAAACTTTTAGCAGAGACCAGTTGAGAAGAAATCCTGACAGTGGCCTCTTTGGCTCAACAGTACATAACAGAAGAATAAAAGATAGAAAGGATGACCAAGTAAGAGGAGAATGAAACATTGGAGTCCTGTATCTCTCTGAGTCATTTTGAATATTCACCTTATCCTGTCTTTGTCTGTTGCACTCTCTTTGTTTATTATTTGTTTACCTTTTCAGCGGGGTGGGGCCATAGAGGCGTTTTTGGCATGGACAAAAAAGTGAGGGTCCAGTTTAAGAATTGCAGACATGCCAGCCAGCGAGATGAGGAAGACAAATGTGTAGAAATATGCAGCAAGATGTGCAGCAAAGAGACTGCAGTGAGCCCTCGGCCCACCAAAGGGTTAAAATTATGCCTGACTCCAGAGTCATCACCTGATGAAGGTTTTGTTTGCTGCACACCTTTCTTTTTTGAGGGGAGGGGTTAGGGGGGTTGCAGTAACACATATTTAGCCATCACCTAAATTGATTAGCACAAAAACAAAACAAAAATGTTAGTTCCAAAATTTATTCCAATAGTTTTTGTTTTCCACATTTTAAAATTTACACTTCAA
This sequence comes from Doryteuthis pealeii, assembly GCA_023376005.1. NCBI lineage: Eukaryota > Metazoa > Mollusca > Cephalopoda > Myopsida > Loliginidae > Doryteuthis > Doryteuthis pealeii. The sequence goes on from CM042158.1 coordinate 72,447,597, forward strand.
TCCCAATTTGTGCAAACCAGTGAAAAAAAAAAAAAAAAAAAAAAAAAAAAAAAATTGTTAAAATTTATTGATCGGAATTTTGTTTTAAAAAACAAAATTTTTAACTTCATTGATTAAAGTGAAATCTGTCAAATCTTTTTATTAGTCTAATATTGAAATAGAAAATTGACTGAGTGAATTCCAAACTTAAAATAATAATGGGAAAATATTCATATTGATATCTTAAACTTTCTATATAATAATAATAATAATAATAATAATAATCTATATATTAAACCATATATAGAAAGTTTAAGAAATCAATATGAATATTTTCACAGATTTATAAGTATAGAATGAATTTTATTATTTTCTAATTGGTGATAACATGAATAAAATTATTTACATTTTAGTCAAAATTCCCAGAATGAAAAGAGGAAAGAATGGAAAGAACCCCCCCCCCAAAGTAAAATCTATTTTGTAAAACATTCAACCTAAAAGATAAAATGTCTTCAAAATTTATTTGAATTATAAAGAAATATGTTTGCTCATTTGCTCAGTTTGATCAATCTGTGCTTCTTCAATAAATTGAAATTATTCTTCTTGGAGAAGAAAAAAAATGGATCTGATTGAAAAGAAAAAGAAAAATCTCTGGCTTAAATTTATATGTAACAACACAGAAATTTACACATACATACATAAATACATGAATGTATTAGGTTCTCCAACCCCACCCCATACCAAATATGTTTGTATTTTTCAAAATGTAATGACTGATAAATTATGACAATGGATTTTTTATGATCAAAATCAAACAAGGAAAGAAGTTGTCTTTTGTGCTGATACTTTTATCAAGTGATTTTCAAAAACATTCTAATTTGTCTTATCTAAAAAGCAATTCATCAATAAACATTAAAAAAAAAAGAGTGACATTATGTAAAGTGTTATACTGTTTAAACACCTTAAACAGATGAAAGTGTTATACTGTTTAAACATCTTAAACAGATGAAAGTGTTATACTGTTTAAACAGATGAAAGTGTTATACTGTTTAAACACCTTAAACAGATGAAAGTGTTATACTGTTTAAACACCTTAAACAGATGAAAGTGTTATACTGTTTAAGGTGTTTATTTAGTTGTTTCAAAAGGAATTTGAAATTCTTTGGATTTCATCCATAAAAAAAATAAAAACAAATCTGGTCAGATATTCAATTAAAATGATGTTTCAGGTAAGAGATGAATATTTATATCACACACACACACACACACACACACACACCTCAAAATAAAACTATTTGAGGAAACCTTTCAAGAATATCTGCCTACATATAAAATAGCAACATAAATGAATTCTAATTAAATAAACTTAATTATACTTTGTCTCAAATATTAAATGATCAGATATTGTTCAAAGTCATTAAATTCTGTGATTATTTGAAAAATTAACAAGATTTATAAAAAATATTTTTGGTCCAAATCCTGTAAGAAATTAATTTGGAACTTAACCAGATGAATTAAGTAAAATTAATTGTATTCCTCATTTTTGCCAATAAGCCACTAATCTGGTTTAGTTTAAACAATTATTGAAATCTTATCAAAATTTGAAAGGAACACAAGAAAAAAATTCTCAAACTGATCATTTCCAATTAGAAACAGGATTTTCTTGCAAATGATCTAAATAAATAGAAGAGAAGATGATTATATTAAAACTAAAATATTAATATTCAGGCAACATATAAACGTCAGGTAGAAAATCAAGACATTTCTATAGATATAAAATCCTAGTGCGAGTAGAGATTTATAAACAGACTGCGTGCGCGCACACACACACATATATATGGAGAAAAAGATTTCCTAAAATCTAAATATCTCATTAAGATGATATATGTTTTTAATATAAATTCTTTATTTTCATTATCTTTACAATGTCAAAATAACTACATTTTATATCACAAATGTAAATATGAAAACAAAAAACCCAGATCATTGAATAGGATAACCAAGTAGAGGGAAATATATAAATTGTAAACCCAAATGTTTAAGGTAAAACAAAATGATGACAGATAAATAAACTATCACAATATCCAAGTAACATTGATATCACACCAAATACAAAAAAAACAAAAACATTACAAGGTTTACAAATAATAATGATATTATCTTCTTGATTCAAACTATCTCATGAGAAATTATATTTGTTGATATTCATAATGAAACAGAATTTTTCATATTCATACAAAAGTAGAAAAAAATATTTCTTTCATCTTGTGATCCATACTGAAAAATGTTTTTAGTAAAAACAGGATTTTCCTACTTTTAGATAAATGCAAAAGATTTAAGTTTTCTATCAGTTTATTCAATTCAAATATAGATAAGTACATCAAAATTAAAACAAAGTTATAATCATTGGACTCATTGACTCTGACAACATTGAAAATATTTAATAGTGTCTATGTTGTAGAGAGTAGATTCAATTTTGTGAACAAAATCTCACCAAGCAGACACTGACTCCCAAATGCAAATTCTGTTTGGACGGTTTCTGTTAAAAAGAAGCAGACAGTGATATTACAGTGATATTACAGCCCGTATTGGATAGGTTTTATTTTTTTCATTTTTCAATTCAGAGTTGTAAAAAGCTCTGCATCTTTATCATTAACATATCAAGTCATCTAAAAACAACCTCTTTTGATTTGAAAAAGAAAAAAGTACATACAATACAGTGAAATGTTTAATTTTGGTTGTTCAAAACTTTTGTATTAAGATTACATTGATATGTTTTGCTATTATTGCAATGTAGAAAAGAAAACAACAGGAGGTAGAGATAGCAAATAACAGTTGTTTAGTTTAACAAAATGTGGCTTTAAGCAATGTTATTAAATCAAGAAAATACTGATTCATTTTACAAAAACTTTGACATTGATAAACTTAAAAACAAAGCAACATATAAAAACATCATTCAGAAAAATGTTTAAATTCTTTTTTTTTTTTAATCAAAGATTTCCTATTGGTAAACAAAATATTTTTCAACAAATTAAAATAGTAAAAAATGAACATAGGATTCATTTTCACTGGTTAATTTTCCTGTTAAAGTATTCAACAAGTTAAAAAAAAAAAAAAATTTTAAATAAAGGAAAAACATTGTTACTAATAAAGTAATCTAGAATAAACACACAAAGAATGAGCCAAACAATATGAACAAAGGTGTTGTAAATCACTGCTTTTTTTATTTGAAAAAAACCTGGAATAAAAAGACAAAATCCAAACAAAATCATTCACCAAGAGAAAAAAATCTCTTTAAAAGTAATTGAAAGTTGTAGGTATAAACCATAACAAAGACATTTTTGACAAACCACAAAATTATAAAACTTTTCAGAGCAATTTCCATTATTTAAAATTTCAAGTTATAATTTGCATTCTATTAACAATTCTTTTCATGTCTTCAAGGTAGAAAAATATTAAGTCTTGGAGATAATATGCTTAACACAACAAAATTTCGCTTTCTTTCAATAAAATGGATTATTCTACTTCTTACCTACAAAAAGTTTAAATAATTATTTTTAATTCTTCATCAGTGAATTTTGCAGCAGTTTCTAAATTTGATAATAAAAACTATATATATATATATATATATATATATATATATATATACACACACACAGAGCATTTGAAAGTATTAACAAGGTGATTTTTTTTTTTCCTTTACTCCAAAAACTACCTCTTCGATTTTAACTAAACTTTCAATAGGAATAGATATATGAGTAGGCTGTATAAAACCTGTATTACTGTACAACAGTAAATAAATGGTGGCCATTTGCAATAACAACATGATATAGAAGTGTTCCAAGCTATAAACGAGTGTCATTACAATCGTGCAATTATAGGTGACAAATGTGACTTCACCCTTTTTGAGAGAGATATTATAATTGGAAGATTATCACTAAATTGTGAAAATATTTGTTGCAGCTCCAACAAAGGTATATAAAATGGCCGATAAGGGTTAATCAAAGGTTGAAGCTTGAAGCTGTAAATAACCCAGGCCTGACCAGTGGAACACTTTTCAGGAACATTGAAGAAGAAACAGTGTCCAGAAGTACTTGCTATTGTCTTCTGAAAAAGGTTGGGACATCACTGAGACAAAACTTTGATTGACAAATGTACACATACAAATGCGTTTGAAATAAGCAAAGGAGAACATGAAGGTTGATTTCTCAAAAGTTCTGTTCACAGAGGAAACTCGTGCAAAACTTGATAGCCATGAGGATTGGGGAATAGGTTGGGTCGTAAATGGATGAGATCGTCATCAAAGCTTGAGGCACCAAAAAGGAGGAGGAGGAGGTACTATGATTTGGACTTATTATTAGAGATATCATGGTTGGCCCGTGGAGAGTGCCTGATGGTACGAAAATAACCGCAGATGCTTATATAGCCCTCCTCAAAGAGCAGCTGAAATCTTGGCTAAAAAAGCAAAGAATCACCTTCAGGAGAACCATTATATTTATGCAAGATAATGCTCCTTCCCATTCGGCCCATGAAACTATGGAGTACCTGCAAAAATTAGGTTTCTGATGAAGATTTAGAAGATCAACTGGCTGACCAATTCTCCAGAATTAAACCCAATTGTGGAGCATTCTGACAATGTATTTTTGAGAATGGACACCAATTTAGAAGCAAGGATGACTTGTGGCAGGAAATAGTAAATGTATCATATGAAATTACATCAGAGGTAATCCAGAAATTGACATGTTCAATGGACCAAAGTCTTTTCAAAGTCATTTAAAAAAGAAAAAAAGAAAAAAAAAAAGATCACATATTAACCAACTATCATTTTTTAACTCTTGTTTACTTTTTTATTTCAATTCAATTAGTTATTGTATGTATCCATAAAAATATGTAAATGAAGCAATTAAAGTGTCTTTTTTTTTTAAGGGTAAAACACATTGCACCTCGCTAATAATTTGACTCTTAAATAATTTAAATAAATTAGGTAAATGACCATAACTTCTGTTCCCTTTTTTTAGAATCTTACAATTTTTACAGAGTTGGAATATGTATATATTGTCATCATTCTCTCAAAATTTTGTTAAATTTCAACAAGTAGTTTTTGGAAAAGTGTTACCTCATTAATAATTTGAAACACAGTATATATATATATATATATATATATATAACACATAGCTACACTAAGAAATGAAAACCTACTTCTTTACTGTTCTTATCTTGTGTATAAATAATGTAATATTTAAAATAATAATGATAAATGACAATGATCTTTTTTATTTAACTTATAGCATTTTTTGCTATTGTAATTTTTGTTATACCAAACAGATTTACTTTTTACATTACTGCACTTGGTTTCATTATCTTACAATATATATATATATATATATATATATATATATATATATATGTGTGTGTGTGTGTGTATCATGAACTTGACAACTGTACGGGACATGAAACCGATGCCATTTTTTTAATAAATACAATTTTGACAAGTTCTATGGATTATTTTAATTTTCTGACCATTTTTTATTGGATCAAATTCCAAGTGAAAACATACAGAATTTTTTTTTTCATATATAATTTATTTCTGAAGGGCACATTTCAGGATCATTACACTACTGGTTATTTATAGAATACATTGGACATGTGTATCTATATCTGTATGTCTATAACTAATTATTCATATTAAAAAAAAAATTTTAAACCTAAATACCTTATCATAGAATATGTTCATATTTGGAAGAAAGTGGTCCCACAATGCATCAATGTGTACAAAATTTACAAAACAACTGATTGCTCATAATAAAGCAGATGTCTGTAGCATTATCAAATTAATATAAGTTATAGTAAACATATATCTACATACAGGAATATATATCTCAGCATATTTATATATACTCTTGAATTTGAAAACTTCAAATTGAAATCATAAGAGATAAAACCATACCCACTGTTAAGACAAATGCATATCTTAATTTTGATACTCAAAATTTTGAAACCAACAGGCCAAATCAATGTTATCAAAATATGATGAAAAAATTAATTGCTACAACAATAAAGTAATGATTTTTTTTATATTATCATATTTTAGTGCCTGCCAATAGTTTATGAATAGAAATTCAAATATGTCTCCTTAAAAAATTATTTCCCAAAGTATTTCTGCATAAGCATAAATAATGAGCATACAATGGTAGGAAATTTCTATATATGATGAATATATTCAAATTGTGAAAATGTACAAGTTTATATATGTACAATAATATTATATAAAGATGTACACTGAAAAAAATCTATGACCAAAACAATAACCCTGTAATATTCCATAAATATGGATGGAATTTTGCTTTCATATTACATGCATTCTATAAAGCAACTTAATAATCTGCAGCTCAAATAAGCATGTGACTGATGTAAGATGCAAACTTAATATTGCATTAATTTTAAGAGAATCAAAATGAAATCTTAAAATAACATCATATTACACATTCCCAATTACATTCTCTTGTTTTTCTCATTATAGAATTGACAATTCTAAAGTCACTGCATATATCATCATCTTGATATGTACAAAAATATTTCTAAAGTGATTTTTTGTTGACATTTTCTAAGTCTACAAATCTCAGCTTTCATAAAAGGATTTGGATCATCTTAGATTCCTCACATTTTTCACTTTTGTAATTTTTTTCAATCTCTCAAATTCTCTGACCAACAACAGAAAATAATCAAACTTCAAACTAGTGAAATAGATCAAACAAATTTATTTACAGTTTATCTATAAAGGGTTCATTTTCCCCAAGAATTGAATATAATAGGGTATTCTTTGAAAGTTTAAAATGAAAAATTTGGTCAATTTTTCATAATTGGTCATGAAATTTGAGAAGGGAACAATATAGATAGAATAAAATATATCTAGTCATGATTAGCCCATACAAAAATAGAAATATTTTCCAAATTTAAATCACAAAAGGATAACCATAGTCAAATATAGATAATTAAAAAAATATATAATCTCTGATTTTTAAAAATACCACATACAGAATCACTTGTATAATGATAAATAGCTGACTACTTCAAATTGAAATCTTAAGAGATAAAATCCAAGTTTTTCATTGATTGTATTTCTTTAAAAATAATAAGGAGAATAAAGAAGACATTCTGACCAATCAGCATTCAGCAGTATTTATTTAACCTCCTTGGTCAAATGCAGTGATTTTTCTCCTCTCTCTCTTTTTATATATATATTATATATATATATATATATATATATGTGTGTGTGTGTGTGCATGTGCAGTTTGAGATATATATATGTGTGCATGTGCAGTTTGAGATATATATATATATATGTGTGTGTGTGTGCAATTTGTGATATATATATATATATATATATATATATATATATTAAATTGCAGATATATGTGCAACTTCTTATCAAGTATGAGAGAAATGAAGTGATTTAGAATGAAAAGATTTATTATTCTGGCATAGGGCAGAATATTAAATCTTTTCAGCCAAGGAGCAGATAGCAAAAGTTTTAAGGATACAATGTTGTTGTGGTTCTTTTTTACTCAGCAAAATAGAAAGAAAATAGATACAAGCAAAAAATGCAGGAAAAAAAATCTGGTTTGGTTAATTTGAATTTCTAAATGTCCAAAAGAAATTTAAAGTAATATACTAGAATGTATATCACTAATAATCATTGAGGGAAAAGAAACAAATGAAAATCTTATAGCAGATTAAACATCTTTAGGAAGACATCAAGAAATGTTGAAATGTAGTGAAAAAATCCAAGAATCAAATTTGGTAAAAAATAAAAGTATCTTTTTTTTTTGTTTCTATTTTTATCATGCAGTCAAATTCAATTCAGTCTTCTATTTCAATTGTTTGTTTTATGTAAATAATTTCAAAATTATTCCTCAAATTATTACATTTTGAATTATTTTTACATTTAATATCACATGCAATAAAAATGGACAAATAATAAAAACATATTGCACACATTAATTTTATCTTGTTATTTCAGATTTCTACTGCCATAAAAATATAAATCCTAATGTTTTGAAAAATATATAAATATTAAAAAAATACATAATTAAAATCAGTTTATTTATTTTTTTATTATTTTTTTTAAAAACCTAGTATAAATGTACATTTTTAACAATTTCACAGTGATTTTAAAATTAAATTTCTCAAGGAGAATCTAGAATAAAAACATTCTGAGAAATATATAACCATTATTTTCTTTTCTGAATGATTTATTTTGAGAATAAAATTGAATGTTTTAAATTTCATTTAATTTTTTGTAACATTTTATGTGGAGTCTTTTTTATATTGTTCCTGTGATTTTTAGCCACATCATTCTTAACAACTTTCATTTCAGATTCCAATCTAAAGCAAAAATCATCATTTAGATATTGAATCCAAAACAGGTAAAAAACAACATTTTACTTTTTTTTTTATATAGAATTGGTAACAATTCTTATAATTTAAAAGCAAAATTGATGAATGTCTTTGAGATACACAAAAACAGAAATCTATAATATTGTGTTTAATCTTCCCACCATTCTCCATCACCAATCAATTCAAAATCTGTCCTGTTCAAATTTAAAACTTCTAGTGAAGAATGAAAAGATTTCTTGCGTCTTGGTTTAAAGTTGCGACGTCGATTTTGGTCGAGAGAATCAATCCGGCGCATCAAGGTGTCTATCTCAAAATAGCTGGCTTCTTCTCTTAACATCAAGAGTTCTCGGAATCCATTAGGTAAAAGAAGTTTTGAAGTTCTCATGAAGTTCAGGACATACCTGTTAGTGTAAAATAAAGTAGAAAAGTTAAAAACAGAAAATATCAGAACAATGCATAAACATAAAAGAGTAAAATAAATTTGCTTTTTGTCAGTTCCTTTATGTAAAGAGTGAAATTAAGTTTTTCATAAAGTTTATTTTGATATACAATTCTTATGAAGGGAAATAACCCACTTTAATAATTACTGAAAGAATTATATATTTTTGATTTGATTCAAAATTCATTATATATCAAAGCAATTTTCATGTATCCAAAAGAAATACATCAGCAAATTATTTGTTAAAATGCAGAGAGATTGAAGAAATTCAATGAAGCCTCAGTAAGCACTTCAAAGGCTTTTAAAATAAATACTGAGAATATCAACAAAATAGCACAGTAGCTAAAATATTCATGATTTTCAAGCAGAAGATATTTTAAAAACTGAATACATAAGTAAACCAGAAAGATTTACATCAACTTTTATTCATGGATTCAAAATATTTATATATATATATATATATATATATATATATATGTGTACACACACTAGCAAAAGTATCATGTCCATGACCGGACTAAAAAATTTTTTAGGAACACCAGGGATTGAGTGAGAAATAAGAGAATAAGAGGAAAATGATTTATCAAATTTAAAAAAAAAAAAATAATTTTTTTAAATAAAAAATAAAAATCGCTAAGAATTTGTATATTACAATGTTTCTTTTAATTTTTTTTGTTTACATTTAAAATATCATTTAAAAAAAAATGTAATCCTAAACTTGTGTTTTGAAACTGTTTTATTTTTCTAAAAGTTTTGTACATGACAAACTTAAATTCAGTTTTAATTGCTTGTTTTTCTTTTGCTTGTTGCATTAAAATGATAATATATTCATTTAATTTATTTTTTAACCCCTAAAAAAGTAACAATTATAAAGAGCTAAGTATTAAACATGTGTCCTTATTTATTTAGCTAGGCCGACTGTACCTCTGTTGTGCAGTAAGACCTCCTTCCAATTGGGCCACCTGTAGGTCATGGGTGGAAAACTGTGATGCTTATGGAGGGAATCCTGGTGGCTGAGCAGTCCATGACATGCAACATTTCACTTTGATCCTTACTTTAACTAGAAGGGCAGTCGGTGAGGACCCGACTCCAATCAATCAGCTGGTCACATCAAGCCCTAGCACCTATATTACTATCCCAACTTCAAATTGCTCTTATGGCAAACTCCCATCCCTTTTTATCATATATGTGCTAAAGGGCAGTGGCTGAGGGTTTGGATATGATGTTAAACTGCATCTAGTGGTGAGTGTCTAATTCTGGAGCTTTTGGAAGTGTGGATTTCCACTCCATTTTGACCCAAAGTGGTAGTACCATCTATGGGGTGAACAGATCAAAAATGGGGATTAAAAAATCTGAATACCCAAAATAATGAATAAAATAAACACGACTTCTGCATAAAATAATCCTAGGGTTGACATCCTGTAAAAATCAATCAACTAACATGTGTCTTTATTTGTAGGGTGTAAATTTTGCATATTCATTTGAATGAAAATTATTAGTTTATTTAATGATAACCAAAGCTAAGAATTTGTGTATTATAACATTCATTTATTTTTAAGAATAATCTCTTTTAATGTTTACTTGTTTTTTTATATTAGGCATCTCATTGTTGTGTAATGGTTTGCAAGTTAGTCTCACATATCCATTAATATAGAATAGCAAGTTTGATCCTCACTAGATGCCCTTTACTTGTGGCCTTATGTCATACCTGTAATGAATGATTGGGTAAAGAAAAGAACTCCCATCAATTTGTAATGTTTAGCAAGGTAGTCTTGTATATCCATTACTACTGAATAGTGAGTTCAATCCTTGCTGGATGCCACATACTTACAAACTTGTGTCAAATCCTATGCATTTGAAACAGTTTTGGGTAAATAAGGAAGGAATTATATTGTGGTTTAATGGTTAGCATACTAACCTCATAGATCCATTACTATTGAATAGTGAGTTCAATCCTTGTTAAGTGCCCCATATTTATGAACTTGTATCACATCTTACTCATGATGAGTTTGTAAATACCTACATTTAAAATATTTTTAAAAATGTAACCCTAAACTTAGCATTCCAAGTTGATTTTTTATTTTATTTGAGGTTATTGTTATTTAATCATATTAGTTAGAGCTGTGTAAATGGGGTTCAAAACTGTTTGAATTATGCAAATATTCCCAGTGGTTCAAAAGTTATGAGAATTTAAAGCCCCAAAATTGGGGGGACAAAAGTGGACATGATTTTGTTAAAAAAAATTAAAAAAATTTTTTAAAAAGTCAAATCACGGTCCAATTCAAAACAAGAAATTTAGTAATTTCTTCACCTTTTCTTTATTTTTGGGGCAATTTAGATATAACTTTTGCATTCTTATGTAAAATAGTATGTTCTTTCTGATTCTGCACTTAGATTTTATGTATCACCATGCTAGAACCCATTATTTGGGGAATAAGAAGTAGGGATATCAACTTTTTTTTTTTTTTTTTTCATGTTTACCACAAGATTATTAAACATTTTCATTTTAATACGGCATATACACACATATATCTTATTATAATGGAGATTGTGTGTTTTTCTGTCTGTAACCGAAACTATATTACTAATCGAGTCACAATTAACATAGTTATTTACATCCCATTCTTCATGATTTTATTTATATTTAAACCTCAATTATTAATAAAATTGCTTCACCTTTTTATTACTGTTGTCCATATCTACATACTAATAACATGCTATTGTATTTATATATACAAAAAATAGCGGTTTGCAGTGTGAACGGGAAGGCTAATTTGCATATTGATATTAAAAATGTGATTTTATTAAATATGTGCTTAGTATTATTGATTTCTAATTGTTTGGTTTTATTTTAATGAATATAAGCAAAAGTCTCTCCAATGAATCTTAAATGAAATCCATTAACAAGAAAAAATAACTGTCATTTTATTCTTTATTTCCTAATTTAACTAAATAGTTAAATAAGTAAAATTCAGCAATGAAAGACGGCAGTGATGGAAGAGTAAGTTTCATTTCTATTTTTCTATTATACCCCCACTCTGTTTCAAATCTTTTTATCTGCATTCTTATTAGACTTTCTAATTTAATATGATATTTTATTACATTAAAACTTAAATACTTGCACCCGGAGGGTGCATATATTTGCTAGTAGTATTAATTTATATAAATAACTTCACTTTGGACTTAAAAATACCTTTTTAAATATATGCTATTTTGTATTACATACAAGAAATAGAATAACCCGGTTAATTCCTATAAGTCTAACATGATCAAAGGGGAACCACTCTTGACTGATAAATTATTTATTCATTCATTCATTGATCTACTAGGAAAAAAGAAGATGGGGTTAGGGTAATGGGAAAATAAATAAAAAATTTATCAGTAAAGAGTGGTTCCCCTTTGATCATGTTAGACTTATAGGAATTAACCAATAACTATTTATATAATTTAACAAAGCCTTTCCTGCATGTGCAGGTTTGTTTACCAAATTAAAACTTTGAGCAAAATCCCTGACAAAGTAGGATTGTTTTTATGTCACACATTATATAAGAAAATAATTCTGAGACTGTCTTCTATTACTGGTATAGTGCTTTTTTTTGCTTCTCTTATATTTTTTTGAAAAACTCTCCATCAAATTCATCTATGATAAAAATGTGTATAACACATTTTCGTCCGTTCAAAGACAAAATAACATTTTAACTGTGAAAAATAATTCAATGAATAAAAACACATACAAATGTCATATTTAGAAAGATTATTTCATTTTCTTTCCAACCATATAAATATTTTAAAGATGGGACTAGAAATACACTAGTAATTACTTTTTTAAGCCGATAAGGCCAGAATTACAATACCTGTTCAGAGATTGTTTACATTGGAAAATCAAGTAAATTTGATGGTTTTCTTCTCAAAATTAAAACTTTGAGCAAAATCCCTGACAATGTAGGATCATTTTTATTTCACACATTATATAAGAAAATAATTCTGAGACTGTTTTCTATTACTGGTATAGTGCTTTTTTCTTTTTTTTTTTTTTGCTTCTCTTATATTTTTTAAAGAAATCACCTTCAACTTTGCTCTATTGTATTTTTGCTTTCATGGCACCTAGGGGAAAAAAAAGGGCCCTGTTTGTACTTCCAGGTGTCTTCTAATTGAGTGTAAAATTTCAAGAATATTGATAAAGATTAGCAACTTTGATTTTGAAAAACAAAGTAGCATGTAAAAATTAGTCTAAAAAATAAAAAATAAAAAACAAGTCATATTTTATGTATTCAGCTGTTCAAAGCAAAATATCCTTTTAACTCGCTGTAAAAACTAATTCAATTGATAAAAACACAAAAATTACGTATTTAGAAAGATTATTTTATTTTATTTGCAACCATATAAATATTTTTAAGATTGGACCAGAAATACATGAGAAATTGCGATTTGAACCAAGTAAGGTAAAAATTGTCAATGTCCAACGATTTTACTAAATTCGTGAGTGGTTTGAAACAATTCTTTTTTTTTTTTCAATCTAGTTATTTCTTGCCAATTGATTTAGAATGATAGAAAATGTATTCATTTAATTCATTCTCTTTTTAACTTATCAAAATGTAAATATAAAAAGAAGCTAAGAATTAAAAATTTAGAATTATTCATGTTACAATTTCTTTTTTAGTTTACATTTATATTAGTTTTTTTTTTAAAAGAAGGTAGCACTTGGTTTGATCATTACTACTGAATGGTCACTGCATGCACCATATTTGAGTGAAATCCTACTCATAGTGAATGGGTTGGGTAAATAAAGGAGGCATATCCCATTGTGGTGGTAATGGTCAGCAAACTACTAAATAGTGAGTTTGATAGCCACTGTATGCCACCAGTTCTACCAATGGTAAAATGGATTGGGTAGAGAAAAGGGTATTCCATCATGGTGTAATTGTTTGCAAAGTAGTCTCACATATTCATTAATGCTGAATAGTAAGTTGATCATCACTGAATGCCCTTTATTTGCGGATAAAAACAAATTTTACTAATTGTGTAATACTATTTCTGAACATCATTTTATTCAAATAAACTTTTTTAAAAATATTTTGTAAATAAAAACTGTATTTTTTCTGATTAAATAAAGATACATTAATCTCATGGCTATTGAGTTTAACCTTCATGAATCTACCAGTAAGAAATGACTTGACGGTGGAGTAACACCCGTCCAGTTATAACTGGAGAGATTGAGGATAAGCTAATAACAACACATCTACATGCAATGGAATTCCCAAATGTTAGTGAGTTTTATTTTGGCCTATTGTCAATCAATATTAACAAAGAAAAACAATGGCTCAAGTCTCAAAACCACTTTCCAACAATTCATTAATATGATGTGAGTACATAAGCTATAGACATGGAGGATCAAAATTCATACTGCAATTCACTGAAAAGACCAGATGTGCCAAAATAATCTTATACAAATATTTTATGTCAATTCATTTCTAGAGGATGGATCACCAGCATCAAGGCAAATTTTTATGATTTTCAACAGAAAGAGAGAGAAAAGGAAATTATATATATGCACACACACACACATTTATATATATATATATATATAGTCATCCACAGACACGTGTTTCGGCGTTTCATGCCTCTTCAGTATAGCTAGACACAACAACTACCTCTGACCGGAGGATATATATATATATATATATATATATATATATTATATACACACACACACACAGAGGGTGTTTGGGATAAATTTGACCATTTCATAAGGAAAAGTGCTTGATAACTACAAAATTTAATGGATTGTAAAGAAATTCAACAGGCACGGGAATTACACTCCAGTCAACAAGTTTCACTCAAAATAACCGCCATTAGCATCAATCACAGCCTCAATCCTGCTCTGGAAACTGGAATAAGCTGATGTTAGTTTCCCTGGGAAGGGTCTCAAAAACTACCTTAATTCTGTCGATTAACTGGGCTTTTGTAGTACTGGCACGGCAATTGGTGTCTTTCTCAACAGCACCACATACATAATAATCCATGGGGTTAAGATCTGGGGAGTTTGGAGGCCAAACATTGGGACTGTCGTAAAAATTCGCCAACAATCATTTTTTTACTTTTCTCAGAGGTGTGGCAGGGGGATGAATCCTGCTGCCATACATATGGCCTACCATTGGCTACCCTTGTTATCCAGGGTTTGACTACATTGTTTAGCAACACCCCGTAGGCATCTGAATTCAACCTGATACCCTCTCTGAAAAAATGCAGAGGCATCACATCATCCTCAGAGGCAAACATCTGAAAACCATCACAGTTTGGGGAAATTTAGTCTGCATGACACAAGGAGTGTCCTTTGGGCTGTATGCAAGCCATCTGTTATTCTGCATGTTGAGCTTTTGATCTTGGCAAAAGTTTTTCTCGTCGGAAAAGAACCAGATTATTTGTGGTTCAGCAGGATGTTTCACTTTGCTCAGAAGTTTTGTCGCCTTTGTCCGATGATTTTCACAGCCCCTTTCTGGGAGAAGTTGACATCTGCGATGCTTGTAGGAGTAGTAGCGAAGGTCTTCATAGAGTGCAAGCTTCATGGTAGAGGCTGAAACATTCAATTCACATGACAAAGCCCGAACTCCAACACTTTTTCTGCAGATTTTTGAGGAATTCTGCTATATGAACGCAATCAGATCGTCTGTTATGTTGCTTTCTCTAGCCACAGCCCCGTAGTTTCCATTGCAATTCATGGCTGATTGTTTTTACAGTGTCCCAGGAGCAGTGGGCAGCAACCATAATCTCTTTATTTTGATGGCCGGCACAAATCATCATGATACAAGTTATTCTCTTCCATGATTCAGGTGCTTTCCAGTCATCTATTCTGTCCATCACGTATTTGAATGAAGAAGGGTCAAAGCTTTTAAATGAGGAGTAGTGTGCATCAATACCTCTAACCTATGGAGAAAAATAACCAAATATAAGTATGTCAAATTTATCCCAAACAACCTGTATAAGCATGAAAGAAGTCAAAAATAGCAGACTGGGAAGTTATAAATATTATGTAGTAGGTGAGATGAGAAAAAAAAAGACTAAATACAAAAAGGAGAGAGAGATGCAATCTATCAGGGGGAAATTAACAGCTGAAATGAAAATGAAATAAGTTAAATAGCCCTCCTATATAAGATGGAAGGTGAGCCAATGGCTGGCATTTCCTTTCAGAATTAGGTCAAAATCTTTGTTGGTGTGCCGTATAATTATGCTTCACTAATCACACACACAAGTTAAGAGTTAGACTGCAATTTGCTGATCTCTCAACAAAAATGTCTCAGTCTGTTTCTTGTTCTCTCATAAAACACATTAATACTGTGATGACCATTTATGCCATCAGTAAGACAACAAAAAGTGCACACCAGAAAGATAAAAAATAAAATGGGTTTGTTTTCTTAATTTGGTTAAAAAAAAAATTAAAAAGAAATTGGAATATTCTTTGCTTTAAGAATATGACAGCACAATGTATAAAATTAATTATTCTTGGGGGGAAAAAAAAAAGTGAAAAACAGTTTATTTACCAATAACTTCATATTTTTAATTAACAGCCTAACAAATTGGGATAAAGAAGCTAAAGTTCAAAGAAATTCACCTAAATTGTGGAAATCTATATAATAAGTGAGGTGTGTGTGTCTGTTACATGAAAGAAAAGTTGTTTTGTGTTTTGATCTGAGACTTTGTTAAGACTATTGTAATTAGTGATTATCAGCAGAGAATCAGAGTGTCATTCAGATTAATCACTTTTGTAGAGAGTGGGAAGGAAACACAAAAACTGAAGGAATTTTTTTTTTTTTAAAGAGGATATGGTAAAAAGTGCAAAACTGAGGAGACAGAAAAAAATAACACAAATAAGAAGATAAATGAGATTATTATTAAAAAAATTAAATCCTTTTCTAATATTGATATTAAATTCATAAATGAATATATATGTATTAGCATTACAAGCATTTAGCTGAAAAACGCTTAAAAAGATTTATATGGATGGAAAGAGAATAGAATAATCTTTCTAAATATGTAACTTTTATCGGTTTTCATCAATTGAATTATTTTTTACAGTGAGTTAAAACCGTATTTTCGGTTGAACAGCTGAAAACAAAAATATGACCGTTTTTTGTTTTTTTTTAAGGATAAATTTTACACGCTGTTTTGTTTTGCAAAATCAAAGTAGGTAATCTTTATAAATATTCTTGAAATTTTGCACTCAAATAGAAGACACCTGGAAGTACAAACGAGGTCTTTTTTTTTGTTTCTAGGACCCGTGGAAATAAAAATATGAGAGGGCAAAGTTAAAGGTTATTTGTTTAAAAAATATGAAAGACGCAAAAAAGACGCACATGGTCTGTAATTTTAGAGACTTTCAAAATCATTTTCCCATAAAATTTTTGAAATTTAAAGATTACTAAGTGCTTCGGGATTTGATCCGAAAGTTTTGATTTTGAAGAAAAACCTCGAATTTACGTTACTTTCGGTTGTAAAAATAGCCTGTTAACTGACGTCACAAATTCGACCTTATAGATTTAAAATCACAATTTCTCAATTCAAGATGTTCAATCTTAAAAATATTCATATAGTTGAAAATAAAATAAAACAATCTCTCTAAATATGTAATTTGTATGTGTTTTTATTAATTGAATATTTTTTTACAGCGAGTTATAAACGTATTTTGCTTCAAACAACCGAAAATGCGTGATAGGAATTTTTTTCCGAGAATACATTTTACACTCTACATTTCTTTGGAAAATCTAAGTGGCTAATCTTTATGAATATTCTTGAAATTTTGCATTCAATTAGAAGAAACCTGGAAGTACAAACAGGGCCCTTTGTTTTCTTTTGCTTCTAGGAACCGTGGGAGTAAAATTACAATAGTGCAAACTCCAAGACTATTTGTTCAAAATGAGGATGATTAGCGAAAAAGACGCACTTTGTCTGGAGAATTACAAAGTTTCAGAATTATTTTGATATAAAATTTGTAAAATTTGAAGAATGTTAAGTTCTTCGGCTTTTTATTCAAAAATTTGTATTTTGAAGAAAAAAACTCAAATTTATTTGTCCGACAGGCATACGACTCCTCAGCTAAGCAGGCTTGTTTCCTCAGCTAAGCTTAAGTTGTTTATGCACACAAAGTTTAAATTCGCTTATTTCTTGTCCAATTTTTTAAATATTTAATATATTAAATTTTATAATATATTTTTTTTTAAATAATCTTTCTAAATATTTAACTTTTATGTGTTTTTAATAATTGAATTATTTTTTACGTCCGTTTCAATTTTGGAAAAAAAAAAATTGAAATTACGAGAAATGTAAACAAAAGCACACTAACCGGGTTTGTGTGAAAACATGTAAATAGATAATCTATTTCTTTTATGTAATTCAACATAAGCATTTAGAAATGTATTTTTACATTCAAAGTGATGTTACATATTTAAATTAATATATATATATATATATATATATATATACATACATATATTTACGTTTGAAAAATCAACCTGTGCAAAATTCGTAAATGTACAATGTACTTTTCAATCGTGCATCGTACATTTAAAAAAAACTATGACCCAGGAAAAACAGAACCCACAAATTTTGTAAGAAAACTAATTTTAACTAGGGGGGTTTAGGGTTAGTTTAATAGGAAAATAAATAATTTGGGTTCTTTTTTTTTTTTCTGTGTCACCCTGTAATATAATGGGATTTTGATGAGAATTTAGCCGTAATATCATGGGAATTTGAGTATGATTTGCAAGTTTTACCCAATATTTAACATTAATTTTTGGCATGAGAATTAAAATTCTCATGCCAAAAAAAGATTCACACGTAAAAAAGTTTGATAATTATCGTATGTTATGGAAATTTCTGCAACAACGAAATTACTATTTTTTTTTTCTGAACTTTTTTTAGCTATGTTTTAAAGTCAGTAATCCTTAACTTTTTCCTTGTAAATTCCTACCATAAAATAAACTGAACCCTCATTTTATGTCTGTGTTTTTGCAATAAATGTTTTATTTTTCTTCAAAGTGATGTTATTTATTTGAATTAATACTATACATGTATGTACATGCAGTATTATAATGAAAATGTTAAATAATTGGGTGTTAAACTTTTTAAAAAAACAAAATCGCTGCTATCTGTATCTCTTATTCTCTAAATAATGGGTTAAAGCATAGAGATACATACAATTTGAGTGCATAATCAGAAAGAACATACAATTTTACACAAGAATACCAAATTCTATCAAAATTGCTCCAAAAATAAAGAAACGGTGAAGAAATCACTGAATTTCTTTTTTTTTAATGGTCCGTGATTTGACATATTTTTGGAACAAAATCATGTCCACATTTGTACCCCCAATTCGGGGCTTTAAATTCTCATAACTTTTGAACCACTGGGGATATTTGCATAATTCAAACGGTTCTGAACTCCATTTACACAGCTCTATATAACTAATGTGATTAAACAACAATAACCTCAAATAAAAAAATCAACTGGGAATGTTATATGTATACAGACTATTGTATATAAATGAAATATAAATGTATATAACCTATTGTATGTAAATAAATATAATTGTATATATTCTAAGGTATATCATAATTTTTGTATATGATTATGTAAATATGATATTAAAGTTTGGTATATTTGATTTCCTTTTAAATTTATCTGAAACAATAGTTCAACTGTGCTCTGTGAAACACAGGGTGCTGCAGAAATACCACCCACATTTTAATCTGCCCCCCCTGTGAAGTTAGACAAGTTGTAATGGTAGCTCCATCTAACTATTTTGTTTGCAGATATGATCACTTACGTTTATAGCTTGGACTGGTGCACTCCAGGTGTTTGCTGTTGAAACGTTCTTTTAAGACTGTTGAATCTGTAATTGCTACACACAGAGATTTTCATGCTCTTTTCCTGTTACATCAGAATGATGCTATTCTAGATAGAAAATCAATGGGTTTAAAATTCTCTCTGAAAATATGTAAATCTTTAACCATAATTGCATTTTATTTCTGAAAAGCATTTAACATTTAAGATAAATGTGAAAACTGCTTATAATTCAAAGTAATATTTTTATGTTATTCATAAGTGATGTAATGAATCATAGACATAAAAGTATAAAATATAGAGTAATCAAAAAAAAAGAAATAAAAATCTGCTATTTAGAAAAATACATTCCAAAAGTAATATTTTTATCTTATTAAGTGTAACAGGGATTCTTTCAAATTTTTTATTCCTTACAATATTTTTAGTCATTATACAAATGCTACTAATACCAGCTTTATAATTATATGGGGAATTAAATATATTTCTTTAAGGAAATTAATCTCAGAAAAATGTAACATTTATAATAGCATATTTCACATTGAATAGATTCTTTAGTATTCTTTCTTCTCCACTAAAACTGCTTACATCATTCTCCTATTTTATAAATGTTACTTGTCCTAAGCCGTCATTTATGATAGTACAAGATTCACAAATAATAAAAAATGATAAATGTAACAATGAGATTAAGTCAGTGTCGATAATAAATGGGTAACAATAAGTCAGTGTTCATATAAAACATTTAGTGTAAACTACTGTCAACTTGAAGATTCTTTTTTTCTTTTTTCTTTTTGCCTTCAAGCAATGATAGCAGTAGTAGCAGGGTGACAAATTCTCCAATGACATTTTAAAAAATCCACTGTTCATAGTTTAACGTTAGGATTAGTATCTAAGAAACATTCATTATGTGAAAGCTTTTTTTTCTTCTTTTTTACATAGTCTTGAGATTGGTATATTTATTTCAACTTGGGCATTTCTTTGGTTTATTTATGTCCATAAAAATGGCAAAGCACTTTTACAAAACATGTGACAATCAGCTTCTTTATGGGGAACCTTTCAATTTAGATCAGTGTTGTCTTCAAACAAGACAGGATACAAATTGAAGAGGATCTGTGTTCAACTTGTACAGATGGTTTTCCATCTAGATGTTGTAGCACCACCCACAAAAAAGAAAGTGATAAACTATAAACTCATATAAACCAAGTGTGCAAGTTTGTGAACTTGCTTTATCAAGATCCTTCATGTATGTCTAAAGAACAAAAACCAGTAGAGACATTCCTGTTGTCCATGTTGTAAACCTTCAAAATGGAATTTAGAAAACAGCATTGATGAAAACATCAGCTGCAATTTAACACAATTAGAAGATCATAAATAAAACCTTTAAAAAAAATTTTTAAAAAAAAGAACTATGGTCTCTGAACCAAAGGAAAAGAAACTTTCCAGATATACACACAGATTTAAAGGGAATGGGAGATTGCACTAGCTGCATTGATGATCCAGATGAGGCAGTTAAGAGAATATTACCCAGAGTTACAGTAAATCCAAATGAAATAAGATAATAACATTAACTGAAAATAGCTAATGGGGAGAATAGTATTAGTCATAAAGTTAAATGGTGACTATAAAAATGGTCAAAGTTGATTGTGAGTCTTTGGGAAATAAAGATTTTGTTAGTGGAAGTACAAAGAGTATAGAAAAGCAACAAAGTTAGGTGGATTTGATCAACATCAGATTATGAGAGGTTCATTAACTTGCTTTTTAATTACTGTATTTTTTAGATGTTCTTAAAATTCTCCTTGACTTTTCTTCTTTTTTTTTTGGAATTGTTTCAAGATTTTCTGATTGATTACAAATAACTCCAGTTTGTAGTGAGTGGGTGAATCTTGGAAGATTTTGTATGTTAAGGCTTCTGATATTAAAGGAGGGGGTAAAATTCCCCCTATATTTTTTTCTTATTATTTAATGCAAGGTGATTGAAAATCATCCAGATTCATTTTATTATGGGTGGGTGGAGTGAAATGTTCGAGGGTCAGGTGTGTTGGTATTTTCAATAGAATTCCCACATTTTTTTCTCTGTTCAGGGGTGGTTAAATTTCCACAGGTTTATTTTTGGGAGCAAGTCATGTAAAAGGTTGGATGTGTTAATGCTTCCAATGAAAAGTATCAAATGTTGGATGGTCAGATTTGAGTTTGGCTCTTCCATTAATCATGAGGTTTAAAAGATCAGATGTGTTGATGTTTCCAGGGATGCTGAGATGTTGATATTTCCACGGATGGTGAGGATGTTGATGAAAGATCTATAGTTTCAAGGATACTCCTGGGAAGGGAGAAAAAAGTTTGTGTTGTCATGTTGGAAGGTCTTGAGTTGACACTTCCTGGGTGCTGTTATTTTAGCATTACCAGCACGTTAGATAAAATGGGTGGACATTGACAAATTTTCACCATAATTGGTTCAAATAGCAATTTCTCGCATATTTCTGGTCCAATCTTTAAAATATTCATATGGTTGGAAAGTAAATAAAATAATCTTTCTAAATACGTAATTGTGTTTTTATCCATTGAATTATTTTTTTAAAATGGTATTTTGCTTCTAACAGCCGAAAACATAAAATATGACTTCTTTTTTTTTTTTAAGACTAAATTTTGCACACTACTTTTATTTTTTCAAAATCAAAGTGGCTAATCTTTATCAATATTCTTGAAATTTTACACTCAATTAGAAGACACCTGGAAGTACAAACAGGGCCCTTTGTTTTCTTTTTTTTTTTTTTTTTTCTAAGACCCGTGGAAGCGAAAATACAATAGAGTAAAGTTGAAGGCGATTTCTTCAAAAAGTATAAGATAAGCAAAAAAACAAAAAAACAAACTATATCACTAATAGAAGACAGTCTCAGAATTATTTTCATATATAATGTGTGAAACCTAAACAATGCTACATCGTCAGGGATGTTGGTCAAAGTTTTAATTTTGAAAAAAAAAACACAAATTTACTTGTCTTTCGAAAGTAAATACAATGTCTCAACAGGCATCGTAATTCAGACCTTAT
The DNA here is from genome assembly GCA_023376005.1 of Doryteuthis pealeii. Classification (NCBI taxonomy): domain Eukaryota; kingdom Metazoa; phylum Mollusca; class Cephalopoda; order Myopsida; family Loliginidae; genus Doryteuthis; species Doryteuthis pealeii. The sequence continues at coordinate 72,470,291 of CM042158.1, forward strand.
TAGTTTAAATCATAATTTCTCGTGTATTTCTGGTCCAATGTTTAAAATATTTATATGATTGGAAAAAAAAAAGAAAATAATCTTTCAAAATATGTAATTTTTATGTGTTTTTATCCATTGAATTATTTTTACAGCAACTTAAAACGTTATTTTGTCTTCGAACAGTCAAAAATGCATTATACAATTTTTTTTCTGCTGTTGAATTTTATGTGTTACAATTTTTTGTAAATCAAAGTGGCTAAACTTTATCAACATTCTTGAAATTTTACACTTAATTAGGAGACACTTAACTACAAGCAGAAACTTGTTTTTTCTTTTCCAATCTTTGGAAGCAAAACCACAATAGACCAAAATTGACAGATTTCTCCAAGAAATATAAGATAACCAAAAAAAAAAAAAAAAGAAAAAAAAAAAAGCCCTATATCACTAATAGAAGATAAGTCTCAGAATTATTTTTATATATAATGTGTGAAATTTTAATGATTGTATACCGTCAGGGGTTTTGTGAAACTTTCAATTTTGGAAAAAAACTAACTTACATAAGACATATTAAAAATATTTAAAATAAAATCCTATAAAGAGTTATTCTATTTCTTGTATGTAATTCAACATAGCAGCTACGCTAAAAGGTATTTTTAAGTTCAGAGTAATGTTATTTAATTAAATCAATACTATATGTGTGTATATATGCTGTATTAAAATGAACATGTTGAATAATCTTGTGGTAAACTTTAAAAAAAAAAAATTTTTTTTAATTTTTAAAAAACGCTGATATCCCTACTACTTATTCCCTAAATAATGGGTTCCAGAATGGAGATACATAAAATTTGAGTGCAGAATCAGAAAGAACATACAATTTTACATAAGAATACAACATTTCTCCAAAAATAAAGAAATGGTGAAGAAATTACTGAATTTCTTGTTTTGAAATGGTCCGTGATTTGACATTTTTTTTAACAAAATCATGTCCACATTTGTACCCCAAATTTTGGGACTTTAAATTCTCAGAACTTTTGAACTACTGGGGATATTTGCATATCAATGCTTCATTTTTAAAAAAGTGACCATTTTTTGTTTAGTGTGCACAATGGACAATTTGAATTCTCACATATATGATGCATTAGAGAAAGGAAATTGGAATCTTGGAAAGTCCCATGTGTGTACACAATTATTGGAAATGTTATTGACTCTTCCTGAATCAAGTTTACATTTTGTTTAGTTTTTATTTTCTGCAAATACTAAATAGATTCTATGATAAATGCTGAGACAGACATTTTATGCTTGATATCATCTTGGAAGCAAATAGGCTAGATAAAGAAAAGAGTCATGAAAAGGGGATTTTTTTTTCATATACAAGTAGTGTCTTGGCCAGAAGGGGAGATTTCCAAAGTTCTAATATATTCATCGGCCCTGCTTCATGGATGGGCAGTAAATTAGTAAGCAGTTAGTGACAGTAAGAAGTGGAATCATTTTAGTAGTTGAAGTTTGAAACAATTGACCAGACGTTAAACTTGGTTAGCTGATAAAGCTAACCAAGAGAAATGAATGTTATGGACTTCTGAGAAAAGTGAAATGCTCAACCAAAGCTGTGACCCATGAATAAACACTTTGTACAGTTTAGCTTAATCAGTAGAGTACCTGCGTAGGAATCACAAGATTCCGAGTTTGACAACAGTCCTCGCCAACTCAGCGCATGAGTAGCACAGCTTGCGTTATCTGATCATTGCGGTAAAGTCTCTGGGAGATGATGGTAGGTGTGGCGCTCCACCTCAGAAAAAAACAATCTCCCTTGTCTAGCAAAAAGGGGATAGACTCCCTCATTGTTCAGCTGGTACAGACAATAGGCCACTCTGCTGCCACTCAAGATAGCCATTTGATTTCTTTCTTGCTGTTATGATGACATTTTCTTTTCATATTTTTAAATCAATGATACTACTTGACGTCTATACATCACAATTAAAATAAACAGACTATTCAACAGCAATTTATGTAAAACATAATTATCATCATGATAAACTCTTGTTTGGTTTAACAGGCTAAGATAATCCTTATTACTTTTACAACATTATAATTGTTTCTCTATGTCAGACACTTTGTTATCTAATTTCTAATGCCTTTTAATAAAGGAGTCTCAACACTTGGTGAATAATAAGTTGTATTTATTGTGAGTTGTGCATTGATTCAATCTATAAATCCCCTCCTCATCTCTTAATATGATTTCTGAAGTTCAATTGCTTTTCACTAAAGTTTCTTTATTAGAAGTGAGTAGTAAAGAAGCTTCATTATATGTCTGTTTTTATAGAGTTTGTTTTCTCTCTCTCCCATTGGATTTCACTGATTATCACTTTGCCTAACACATTTGCATTCCTACTCATCAGATTTCTCTCACTAAAACTTTACGACATATTTTCATGCATTTCTAGAAGTCAAAACTTTTGTTTCGCCCATACTTGGCTTCTCCACATTAACAAAAACTTACATTAATCAGCTCTGTGCAAACACTGGATGCTGTATGGAGGACTTTCCAGGAACAATGACCAATAGGGAGTCATGAGAATCTGTGCTGTCAGTACAACTTGATGATGATTTTTTTCTTAGCTCAACCAATTATTCCCGTTTATGCCATCAGAGACAAACTAGTGAAAACATCAAACCAATTTCTCCAAACCTTAATTACCCTTTTTGGTTGCATTATTATATTAAAATAATAATTTGTTAATTTTCCATTTTAGATTATAAATCCCTTTCTCTTAACTTTCCATTTAAGGTTATAGGTAAACCATATGTCAATGTGTTCTATATTTTGACTTGAATTTGATAAAGAAAAATAATCTGCTTCTACCAATCTATCACCTCCAAAAATAACAATATGATGATAACCAACCCCCAACTATTTCCACTGGAGGGATTGTAGATTTTCAAATACATTGGCCAACAAAATAAATTTTCTGATAAATAAAATGTTGTTCATTTTTTTTTTTAACAAACTCAATTCACTGATATTAACCCCCATCAATCTCTCATTGAAGATTCTCTCAATAGTGTCAAAGATTGTCTTAATATTTTTTGATTAAGAAACCCAGTAGAAGATACAACCATATACATCATACTTAAAAAATCTCATCATCCAGACCCGTTGGATTTGGATTTTTTGTTTCCCCAGAATATCATGTCCAGTTTCTATTCCAAGAATCTAATTTATGCATCGATTAGCATCATTTCAATAATTTGAAGACTGAAAAGGTGTGTCACCTGAACAGCTTAAATTTTTCACTTTTTTCAGATTTTGATGAATTTTCATTGAATGTCACATCTAGTTCTTTCTTGATTAACACTGCAAGAAGTTTTTTTGTTTTTTTCAAGAGGTTTTTCCTTTCATATTCTTTTAAACCAACTTGAACATGACAAAATAAAACTGTGCCTTTGACTAGTCTTTCATTTTCTGTAGTGAGATTTGCACTCTTCAATACTCCATACACAAGTATTGACTCTAGTAATGTAATTTTGTAATCCCTAAGGTTTGCAAAGCATCAAACTCAATAATATTTGAAAGCTACAAAAGCTGATTGATTTGAGTGTCCAATTTTTTCATATAGCTCTTTTCCATCTCATCATACCAGCATATAAAGTTTCAAGATCCATTTTAAGTAGAGCTTTTCTTGATTTGCTTTCTAGTGTTAAAAAAGAAAAAAAAGAAAGAAAAAAAAAGTGTACTTTTCTTTAAATCAATACAAGATGCCATTTCTCAATCCTGCATTTCTTTTTTCCAATACTCATTCAGTTTTCAGCTGAAGTGAGGCTATCAATTAAGCGGACATTTGTATTTGTCTTTTTTTTTTAACTTTCTGAATACAAAACAAGAAAGAGAAAAAGAACATTTCAAGTTTACTTTTAAGTTTCTTTTTCTAAACTCCAGGATCAGTTCTCACATATTTCATTCATATCCAAAAAGAACTTCAACATTCAATTTTAAAACTTACATTTCCAAAAAGTCAATAGCTTATTGCTCTTAATATTTTAAGATGTCTTTTGTTTGGTTTCTTTGTTTAATAGCATATCAAACTTTTTAATGCCAAAATCATCTTTGTAAATGAACAGTAGTGGTACTATTTAACCCATAGCTGAGGGACAAGGGCCTTCATACCAACATATGTTAGGCATGTAACAATAGTCAGGTTATGATAGGATACACACAATGTATTATGATACCCATAATAGAAAAAAACACAAACTGAATCTGTTAATACAATATATCTTTATCATAGTAAAATCATACAAATAGAAATACACAAAAAGAAACATCTCTGTATGCTGACTAGGAAATATGAAAGAAAACAATGTATCATGATTTTTTGTGATGTTTAGATGATAATTTGGGTCCCAGTTTATTTTTATATATCCATTCTATAATAAAATGGCTTTTAACTATAAGAAAATATCTCAAATACTTTCTCAGAATATTGAAACTTTCTTTCCAGATTATTATGAGTTCTGCAATGAATGAAGTGGGCATATTGTAATTGCCACTGACTGATAATTTACATAGTTTCAAGCCACTAATAATAATTCTTTGTAAACAATTGTAGTTTCAAGTAAGTATTCTTAATGCAAATAATTTACATACAGTTAAATGGTTTCAAGTATTCCTATCTAACGTTGATAATTATATTCAATAATAATCATTGGTTTGCACACACAGGGTGGAACTTGGAATAATGGCAATGAAGGGGTACTCCATACTTCCCAGAGGTCTAGAAATGAAGCCTCACTACTGAAATGAAGGACACCCCCTTTAAAAAGGGTCTTAGCTTTCTGCAGAGTATAGAGTTGGCATATTCTAAGCCCTAATTACAGGGCTATGCTCCTTTCGACCTTACTACAGACTCATTCTGGTTAGGTTACCAGTTGCTTTTAGATTTCTTTTCATACATATAGCAAGTGAAATACCTGGTGCCCTAAGCCCTTGAATGATGCAGAGCAATGCATTTTTTGTCTTAAATTTCATTATTATTTTATAAAATTTTAACATAATAAAAGAGATATGATAAAGTGAAAACTTTTCTTCAATCTTTCTCATTATCTGAAATTTCAGTTTCTTATATAATATCAAGGAAAATCAACAAGACACAACTTCTAAATTTAGTGAAGACTACAGTGTGGGTTTGGCTAGCACATGTAAGGACTTCAATTTAGCATTTACTGTTCCTTTTAAAATACAAAAAAATGAATACAATATCCTTAGGAATTTTCTCACATAGAAAAAAAGCATTTGGTTTGTTTTCTTTTCCCCTCAAATATTTTTTCATTTTTATCTTTAAGTTTCAATACATTATTTAGTTAATATGGTATGGATGTCCTATTTGCTATATGTTAATATGAGCTTTTCAGCAAGCAACCTATAGGATGACAATGCCATTCAACAGTTTAATCATTGTGGGTAGGACATGTATGTTAATGACAAATATTGTCAGAGATCCTGTCAATAAGTATCAACAATCTGGCTTTCAACCTGTGAACTAGATTGCTTTTCAGGGTTGGATAAACTTATAGGTTAAGATATTTATATTAAATAGTTAACCTAATTACCTAAAAACAATAGAAGGCAGAAGTTATAATAAATAAGAAGTTGAAAGACAAAGCTCTGAAAAGTGAAACGTAGGGGGGGGGGATAACGTTTTGTCAACATAGTCTAAATTGTTAAAAAGTTAAATCTAAACTGGTAGAATTGCCTGTTACAACTAGGCAATATGCATCATGATATCTGTAATAGAAAAAAAAACCCGAATCTGTTGATACAATATATTTTTATTTGTATGTAAAATCATACAAATAGAAATACACAAAAAGAAACATCTCTGTATGCTGACTAGGAAATATGAAAGAAAACAATGTATCATGATTTTTTGTGATGTTTAGATGATAATTTGGGTCCCAGTTTATTTTTATATATCCATTCTATAATAAAATGGCTTTTAACTATAAGAAAATATCTCAAATACTTTCTCAGAATATTATGAGTTGAATTGAAAATCATGCTATTCACACTATTGTGTAACCATAACATTCATACATATCCCCTCCACAAAAAAAAATAAATAAATAAAAATAAAAAAACAGATGAAAAGACCATATGCTGCTAATTTGAAAGGAGTATTCATTTAAAAAAATTTTTAAAATAAAAAAAAAAGGCAGAAAAATTTGGGAGTGGGTATCCTGAAAATAATCAAAATAATTAGTTTAGAACTAACACACTTTGGTTATATTGTTTTTTTTTAATGACACTAATATTGGATATTACCCCCTTCTTTTAAACATTCAGCAAATTTTTTTATTTACTAATTAATTATCATTAATTTAGAATGGGAACATTTATAGTGACAAAAAAAAATGTTTACTTGTAATGATGTATTAAGTTGAACATTGACATAAGGATTGACTATTTTCTTTCTTTTGGTTTTTGTGAATTTTGTCATATTCTTATGACAGAATTCACAAAAACAAAAAGAAAGAAAATAGTCAATCCCCATGCCAATGTTCAACTTAGTTGTCATTTGAAAAGATACCAGTGGTATCTTTTCAAATGACTTTACAAAAAGTTTTGTCCTGTCACATAAAATAAACACCCAATATACTTTTAAACTTAAGAATTGTTTTTTGAAACATCTGTTATTCTGGATGCTTAAAGTCAACAAGTACATGTAGGGGGGTTGATATTAGGTTTTAAGTAAGAGTAAGAAAAATTTAGACATGTGTAAAGATCAGTGCACTCAAAAACCAAAATACCGCAAATAAGAGTCAAATGAAGGGAGGGGGGTGAAAACAGTAGGGATTATTCACCTGAAGGGAGGGGGTGAAAACAGTAGGGATTATTCACCTGAAGGGAGGGGGTGAAAACAGTAGGGATTATTCACCTGAAGGGAGGGGGGTGAAAACAGTAGGGATTATTCACCTGAAGGGAGGGGGTGAAAACAGTAGGGATTATTCACCTGAAGGGAGGGGGGTGAAAACAGTAGGGATTATTCACCTGAAGGGAGGGGGTGAAAACAGTAGGGATTATTCACCTGAAGGGAGGGGGGTGAAAACAGTAGGGATTATTCACCTGAAGGGAGGGGGTGAAAACAGTAGGGATTATTCACCTGAAGGGAGGGGGTGAAAACAGTAGGGATTATTCACCTGAAGGGAGGGGGTGAAAACAGTAGGGATTATTCACCTGAAGGGAGGGGGGTGAAAACAGTAGGGATTATTCACCTGAAGGGAGGGGGTGAAAACAGTAGGGATTATTCACCTGAAGGAGGGGGTGAAAACAGTAGGGATTATTCACCTGAAGGGAGGGTGAAAAACAGTAGGGATTATTCACCTGAAGGGAGGGGGGTGAAACAGTAGGGATTATTCACTGAAGGGAGGGGTGAAAACAGTAGGGATTATTCACCTGAAGGAGGGGGGGTGAAAACAGTAGGGATTATTCACCTGAGGGAGGGTGAAAACAGTAGGGATTATTCACCTGAAGGAGGGGGTGAAACAGTAGGGTTATTCACCTGAAGGGAGGGGGTGAAAACAGTAGGGATTATTCACCTGAAGGGAGGGGGTGAAAACAGTAGGGATTATTCACCTGAAGGGAGGGGGTGAAAACAGTAGGGATTATTCACCTGAAGGGAGGGGGTGAAAACAGTAGGGATTATTCACCTGAAGGGAGGGGGTGAAAACAGTAGGGATTATTCACCTGAAGGGAGGGGGGTGAAAACAGTAGGGATTATTCACCTGAAGGGAGGGGGTGAAAACAGTAGGATTATTCACCTGAAGGGAGGGGGTGAAAACAGTAGGGATTATTCACCTGAAGGGAGGGGGTGAAAACAGTAGGGATTATTCACCTGAAGGGAGGGGGGTGAAAACAGTAGGGATTATTCACCTGAAGGAGGGGGTGAAAACAGTAGGGATTATTCACCTGAAGGGAGGGGTGAAAACAGTAGGGATTATTCACCTGAAGGGGGGGGGTGAAAACAGTAGGGATTATTCACCTGAAGGGAGGGGGTGAAAACAGTAGGGATTATTCACCTGAAGGGAGGGGGTGAAAACAGTAGGGATTATTCACCTGAAGGGAGTAGGGATTATTCACCTGAAGGGAGGGGGGGTGAAAACAGTAGGGATTATTCACCTGAAGGGAGGGGGTGAAAACAGTAGGGATTATTCACCTGAAGGGAGGGGGTGAAACAGTAGGGATTATTCACCTGAAGGGAGGGGGTGAAAACAGTAGGGATTATTCACCTGAAGGGAGGGGGGAAAACAGTAGGGATTATTCACCTGAAGGGAGGGGGGTGAAAACAGTAGGGATTATTCACCTGAAGGGAGGGGGGTGAAAAACAGTAGGGATTATTCACCTGAAGGAGGGGGGTGAAACTAGGGATTATTCACCTGAAGGGAGGGGGTGAAAACAGTAGGGATTATTCCTGACCTGAAGGGAGGGGGTGAAAACAGTAGGGATTATTCACCTGAAGGGAGGGGGTGAAAAACAGTAGGGATTATTCACCTGAAGGGAGGGGTGAAAACAGTAGGGATTATTTCACCTGAAGGGAGGGGTGAAAACAGTAGGGATTATTCACCTGAAGGGAGGGGGGTGAAAAACAGTAGGGATTATTCACCTGAAGGGAGGGGGTGAAAACAGTAGGATTATTCACCTGAAGGGAGGGGGTGAAACAGTAGGGATTATTCACCTGAAGGGAGGGGGGTGAAAACAGTAGGGATTATTCACCTGAAGGGAGGGGGTGAAAACAGTAGGGATTATTCACCTGAAGGGAGGGGGGTGAAAACAGTAGGGATTATTCACCTGAAGGGAGGGGGGTGAAAAAAGTAGGGATTATTCACCTGAAGGGAGGGGGGTGAAAACAGTAGGGATTATTCACCTGAAGGGAGGGGGTGAAAAACAGTAGGGATATTCACACACCTGAAGGGAGGGGGTGAAAACAGTTAGGGATTATTCACCTGAAGGGAGGGGGTGAAAACAGTAGGGATTATTCACCTGAAGGAGAGAAGGGAGGGGGTGAAAACAGTAGGGGATTATTCACCTGAAGGGAGGGGGGTGAAAACAGTAGGGATTATTCACCTTGAAAACAGTAGGGATTATGAAATTTTGAAATTTTACACTTAAAATAGGAGACACTTTTAATTACAAGTAGAAACTTGTTTTTTTCTTTTCCAACTTTTGGGAGTGAAATCACAATAGAAAGCAATTTTTTCAAAAAATATAAGATAAGCAAAAAAAAAAAGCACTATATGCCTAATAATAGATAGCCTCAGGATTATTTTCATATAAAATATGTGAAAGAAAAATGATTGTATACTGTCAGGGATTTGCTTTGAAACTTTGAATTTTGAATAAGAAGAAAAACTCAAATGTACTTGTCTTTCGAACGTAAATAATTCTCAGCTAGGCGTCGTTTATCCAGATCATACCATTTTAAATTAGTAATTCATCACTTATTTCTGATCCAATTTTTTAAATATTTATATGGTTGGAAAGAAAATGAAATAATCTTTCTAAATATGTAACTTTTATGTGTTTTTAACCATTGAATTATTTTTTATGGCGAGTTAAATGGTATTATTACCCATATAAACAAAGCTGCACACGCAGGACAGGTTTTGTTAAATAAAATTATATAGAGTTATTCTATTTCTTGTATGTAATACAACATAGCAGGTATTTTAAAAGGTATTTTAATTCCAACATGATGTTATTTATATAAATCAATACTATATATGTGTATATATATGCCGTATTAAAATGAAAATGTTGAATAATCTTGTGGTAAACTTTTTTTTTAAATCTTGATATCCCTACTTTTTATTTCCCAAATAATGGGTTCTAGCATGGAGATACATAAAAAGTACAGAATCAGAAAGAACATACAATTTTACATAAGAATGCAAAGTTTTTATCAAAATTGTTACAAAATAAAGAAATGGTGAAGAAATTACTAAATTTTTGTTTTCAATTAGTCCGTGATTTGACATTTTTTTAACAAAATTATGTCCACTTTTGTACCCCCAATTTCGGGGCTTTAAATTCTCATAACTTTTGAACCACTGGGGATATTTTCATAATTTAAACAGTTCTGACCTCCATTTACAAAGCTCTATATAACTAATGTGATTAAATAACAATAACCTCAAATAAAAATTAAAAATTAACTGGGAATAGTCATAGAATTTATGAATTAGATTAAACATTCTATGATAAAATATAAAATAGATTTCCAATGTGTCATATCTGTCATATTTCATTTTTTTTTTCTTCATTTAAAAGAAATGAAGAAAAAAAAAAGAAAGAAAATACGACACATTGGAAATCTATTTTACATTTTATCATAGAATGATTTCAAATAGAAAAAAAATGGAAATACAACATGATATCCGGAATTTATTTCAGTTATCTAAGTTAAATGTTTTTTTGTAGTAAACGGACAAAATAATGAGTAAAAATTAAAAATAGTTGCCAGTTTCCCCTTGATTTTAAATTTTATGAACAAATAGATTTCATATTTATTTTTTTTAAATAGTCAATTAAATGTTTTTATCATATTTTTGTTCAATCTTTTCCTTTTATGATAGCATAAATGTTGATAAAATTGTATTTTATTAAAATCTGAAAATCTTTTTCAACCAGGTTTCTTTGGGTATGGTTATTCAGTAGTAAGAATACTTGACCAAACAGTTTCAGTTTCATAAAAAAATTTTGGTGCGGTTTTCCCGATGTGCAGATAAAACCAAAAAACAAAAAATGTTTTTTCAGTTAAACTGACCATCTCTATTCAATAATTAAGTTACTTAAATTCATTTTTTCAGGCTCTGCAAATAGTTTGCTCTTTGACAATTTTCTTGTCTCCATTTCCCTGTTGTACTTTAAATTTAAAATAATTCCAAATAGCAACTTTATTCCCTGCAGTTTTTCTTCTAAGATTATAAATTTTGAAGCTGCTTTTTCTATATTTTTGCTCACTTGAAATCAAGTTATGGATCAATCTGATCATGATTGGACTAGAAGTAATAACAGAGTTAAACTGACAAAACAAAACAAAAAAAAAACGTTTTCATAAAACTTTTTTTTTTGGGGGGGGGGGGAGAATTTTTACTATTTACACCTGTCTCTATTTAGAGGTGAAATTTGTGGGGTTTTTTTCTATAGTTTTTAATGTGTTTTGAATAAATCTGACCTTCAAAACCGTCAGAATTACTTGTTTTTTAGTTTCTCCCTTCCACTCTATTCATTAGTATAGCAAACCCAGCACTTTCGCTGATTTTGGTGGACATTATTCTGACCTTAATTGGTTTCATTTGCAATTTTTTGAGTATTTCTGATCCAATCTTAAAAATATTTATATGGCTGGAAAGAAAATAAATTAATCTTTCTAAATATGTTATTTCCATGTATTTTTATCCATTGAATTATTTTTTGCAGCAATTTAAAACAGTACTTTGATTTGAACTGAAAACACAAAATACAATTTTTTTTCCGAGGCTAAAATTTACTTGTTTGTTTGTTTGTTTCGCAAATTCAAAGAGAATAATCTTTATCAATATTCTTGAAATTGTACACTTAATTAGAAGAACAGCTTAAACTACATAGTGTAAGTTGTTCTCTTCTTCTCGACTTTTGCAAGTGAAACCACTACCAACAAAAGTTGACTTCAAAAAGTATAAGGTGAACAAAAAAAAAAAAAAAAAAAAAAAAAAAGCACTATATCCTTAATAGAAGATAAACTCAGAATTATTTTGATATATAATGTGCGATATTTAATGTGATGGTTAACCATCAGGATTTTTTGTCAAACATTCAATTTTGGAAAAAAAACGAACTTACGACAATTTAGTATTAAAACGCTAATAAAACACATAATAACACGTAAGCCGGATAGGATTTATTTAAAAAAGAATGATGTAAATAGGTATTCTATTTCTTGTATCTAATACAACATAGCAAGTATTCAAAAAGGTATTTTTAAGTTCAAAGTGATGTTATTTATTTAAATTAATACTATATGTGTGTATAAATGCAGTATTAAAATGAAAATGTTGAATAATCTTGTGGTAAACTGTGACAGAGAACACGAGTCGATTGGGGAAAATGAGGACTTGCCGTATTCTCGAAGGAAGCGGGTTAGGCTTTGTCTGGCATGTAGGACTTTGATCTAAGATCGAACCCACATCCTTCTGAATACAAAAAGGTGATACTTGAGTGTAGCACTGAGGATTGAGTTGACCCAAGTTCCTGTAATTTCAAACCAGATGCCCATATGACAACTAAAAGTACATGGGCACTGGGTGGATAAATAGACCAGCAGAAACCCAGGTGGGAGGGAGGAAAAAATGGGTTGTTGTTATTGTTAGCAATGTACTTCAGCCAGTGTAGTAGCTGTCTTTGCTGATTTTGGTTGTTCTTCTCCATCAACAAGGATGGTAGAGGAAGACACAGTCGTCAGTTGTTATTGTTGAGAAGTAACGAGTGAAAGAAAAAGTGCATGTTACAAGATCAGAGAGACAGTAGTAGCAAGAGGCTTGGAAGATGAAGAAGAAGAAACAACAACAACAAATACGTGTCAACTGCGATGAGACAGAAAATGAAGAAAGGAAAGGAAAATTAGTCTGCCAGTAAGCGTTGGACTCGATTTTTTGACCCCACCCCCTCAATAAAAGTTTTTTAATTTAACTGAAATTTTATTTTTCCCTCAAACTTTTTTCTTTTTTTTTTTTTTAATCTTGATATCTGTACCTCTTATTCTCTAAATAATGGGTTACAGCAAAATACATACAATTTGAGTGCAGAATCAGGAAGAACATAATTTTACATAAGAATGCAAAGTTATATCTAAATTGCCCCAAAAATAAAGAAATGGTGAAGAAATTACTGAATTTCTTGTTTTGAATTGATCTGTAATTTGACTTTTTTTTAAAAAGAAAATCATGTCCACTTTTGTACCCCCAATTTCGGGGCTTTAAATTCTCATAACTTTTGAACCACTGGAGATACTTCCATAATTCAAACAGTTCTGACCTCCATTTACAAAGCTCTATATAACAATAACCTCAAATAAAAAATTAACTGGGAATGCTAATCAGTATCAGGGGAACCCTGGTGGGAACTGGTAAACCACAGAAAATGAGTAATTTACTATTTTGAAGGTCAGATTCATTCAAAACTCTAATTTCACCCTTACTTCAAGGTGTGACATAACCAACCCTTCCTTGTTCACTTCACTGTATTATACCATAAATTCTATGCTGTTTTGCAGGTTTGGTTTAAAGTGGCTCAAACCATAGTCATAAAATAGAACAAAGATATCTTGTCTAATAGTGTTTGGGCACAGCTGATTGCAATATGAAAAAATGTATTCTTTTCTTAACTCTCAGTTCTGCTACAGTGGAAAAGATTCAGTAAAACTCCAACTGCCAGGCTGAATTGATCTTTTCTCAAATGCTAATTCATCTTCCAGGTACAGATTGAGACAAACATAAAAAATATCACCAAACTATAATGTCTCCAAGACAAACTCAAAATTATGATAATCAAATTTAACTCTTTTAAATGCAACCAAAGCAAGCCAATATAATTTCCCGATCCTTATTCAGCTTTATCATTCACTAATCATTCTCACTTCTCCCAGTTCATGTACTTTTCTTTTGATATCACCACACACACACCCATGCACACAAATACATATGCTCATACACATAGATATGTCTAAGTCCACATAGACACCCACTCATATGCCTACCCTATGTGGAGAATATTCATACACCTACTCACAACCATATACATATGGACCAGTGCTCTTATCTATGCTCAAGAGCAGAGGAGGTTATCATGTCACAGCTGTACTGGTCAGCAGCACACACCAAAAACACAGATAAGTGAGAGATAGCAGAAGGAAAAACTTGGTAAGACATACAAGAAAAAATTGATATCTTCAAAATAGCTCATTTATTTCAATGATTGGTGTATAGTAGAACAAGTCTTAGAATATTGAGATCTACTTAAAGAGAATAAAATTACATTTGGAGATGTAATAGGTCTAATAGTAAAATAATACCTTCTTTTTAAAGAAATAGAATGCATTTATTTTGAATAAACAGAAATAAGGAATTAATTTTATTTTTAAACTAAGCAATAATTTAAAATGGAGACAAAGAAAAAATAAACAAAATGCACATTACATTTTAAAACTCAATCAATAAGAGAAATGTTTTTCTTCTAAAGTCAAAATATTTATTTCAATTTTTTGCTTTACTTTTTTGGGTTTATTTTTTTTCATTTGTTAAATAAGCAATCCTATTTTTTCATATATCATGATTAGTATTCATCAAATTTTCAAAGATGCTTTCTCAGCACAAGTAAAAATTTTATTAACTAATGAAATATAGCTGTTGATTGAATCTCTTATTTCTGTTCATGAAAATTAAAAATACAAAACCACACAAAATATAGTTAATTATTATTATTATTTTTGTTAATGTTTACTTTCATCTGTAACTCTCACAAGACTATGGATCAGGCCTGTGTGGGGGGGGGGTTGTATGGAAGACCAGCAGTGGCCAATACTGGCAGTTGTTTATTCTTTATAACACCAATGTCATCAAATGGAAAAGTGCTATACAACTTGGCATTTATGGTCTCTGTAGAAGTTGTCAAAAGAAGATTGAACACAATATTAGACTGACTTAATGACTCAAGCTCCTGGCAATTTACCATGTAATGTTGTTTGAATTCAGAGATTACTTTCTTTTAAACAGGGTGTCCTTACCAAGGTTAGAGAGTCCAGCTTACTCTACTATTTACTCAAAGAACAGATGGATTCATGCCTTTTCCAATAGCATTAATATGCAATGATATGCAAACAGCCTCAACCAGAATTTGAAATTGGTTCACAAAGTCTTTTTTCTACAATAGTAATCACTATGTCATCTATAAATCCATTGCATTCCATATATAAATTTATAAATTTGGGAAACATCTTTTCAAACAAATATAATCAATTTTTTATATTAGTTTAAACATTTTTATAAAATACATTAAACAAAATCCTATAGTAAGTATGAATTAAAATTTAAAGTTTATAATTAGTCTTTATAAAAATCAGAAATATCAATCTGAATCAAAATGTCCCTAATAATTTCAAATACCAAACATTTGTTAGCATTTTTATATAATTAAATTTAAAAACTTTAAATGTAACACTTAATTCTCAGTTTACTTGGCATTCAATAGAAATTGTACCAACATTATTTTTTTTAAGTTGCAGCCCAACCATCTGTTAGTAGTTGCACAAAATGATATCACTTCCCTAAATAGTAGATACAAAACCAAGTTGGAAATATTTCTTTTTATTATGTAACTTCTATTAAAATTCTTTCTCGATCATATGCTATAAAATTATTTTGTGTGTATGTGACCAGATTTATTCCAAGTAGTCAAAGAAAAATGTATTTAAAGAAAGCATCACAATATGCACAATATAGTTGGAAAGCATTATACACATTTATTATAAAACTGAACAATTAAAAACTGCTATGAGTTTCTGTGTTCCATATATTATCAGAGGAAACCCCTTGATTATCACTTATACATCAACATGATGTAAAGTCAAAACACAGCTCAACTGATGAAGTAGGACACAAACTCCAACTATTATTTTGATAAACTCTGATTTACTCGAGATATACTGGGAATAGATCTTATTATGTGCCAGTTGAAATAAATTTTTCTTCTTGTTAAGTTTTAAAATCTGTAGCTAACCACCATATAAAATAAAGAAATATGAAGTATCACTGGATCATTTTTGTTATATTACATAATAGTCTTAAATATAATTACATAATAGTCTTATGCTTAAAATCTTATATAAATTATAATGGAGATTGTGTATTTGTCTGTCTGTAACCGAAACTATATCACTACTCAAGTCACAATTACCTTTGTTATTTACGTCACGTTTACCATGATTTTATTTATATTTAAACCTCAATTATTAATAAAATTGTTTTTCATTATCAATACTGTTAGCCATACTATTAACATGCAATTATATTTATATATACAACAAAACAGTGGTTTATAGTGTGAACGGGAAGGCTAATTTGCATAATGATATCAAAAGTTTGATTTTAATAAATATGTGCTTAGTATTATTGGTTTCTAATTGTTTGGTTTTATCGTAATGAATATGAGCAAAAACCTCGGAAATAAATCTTAAAAGAAATCCATTAACAAGAAAAAAATAACTGTCATTTTATTTTTTTACTTCCTATTTTAACTAAATAGTAAAATTAGGAAAATTTAACAATGAAAAACGGAAGTGATGGAAGAGTAAGTTTCAGTTGTTCTATTTTTCGATTATACCCCCCCTCCTTTTTCAAATTTTTTTATTTGGATTCTAATTTAGTTTCATCAGCCTTTCTAATTTAATATAATATTCTATTACATTAAAACTTAAATACTTGCACCCGGAGGGTGCATATATTTGCTAGTTTTCTAAATATTCTAAAATCTTTAAAAACTTTTATGTTTAGTACAACTTGATACCTTCCATTGAAAAATAGAAATTAGATTAAGATTGCTAAACAATATAAACACTTTAATTCTATCAATCATTAATCTAATGATTTGTAAATGGAGTTCAGAACTGTTTGAATTATACAAATATCCCCAGTGGTTCAAAAGTTATGAGAATTTAAAGCCCTGAAATTGAGGGTAAAAAGTGTTCATGATTTTGATAAAAAAAAATCTGTCAACTCATGGTCCATGAGTTGACAGATTTTTTCTATTTCAGAACAAGAAATTCAGTAATTTCTTCACCATTTCTTTATTTTTGAAGCAATTTTGATAAAACTTTGCATTCTTATGTAAAATTCTATGTTCTTTCTGATTCTGGTCTTAGATGTTATGTATCTCCATGCTAGAACCCATTATTTGGGAAATAAAAAGTAGGAATGTCAAGATTTTTTTTTTTTTTTTTAAGTTTACCACAAGATTATTCAACATTTTCATTTTTATACTGCATGTATACACATATAATATTAATTTAAATATATAACATCACTTTGAATTTAAAAATACATTTCTAAATGCTTATGTTGAATTACATAAAAGAAATAGATTACCTATTTACATATGTTTTCACACAAACCCGGTCAGTGTGGGCCGTGTTTTGTTTACATCTCTCGTAATTTCAAGTTATTTTTTTTTTCCAAAATTGAAACAGACGTAAAAAAAATAATTCAATTGTTAAAAAACACCTAAAAGTTAAATATTTAGAAAGATTATGTTATTTTATTTTCAACGATATAAATATTTAAAAAATTGGCCGAGAAATAAGCAATGAATTTAAACTTTATTGTCTTTATAAAGTTATGCCTAACTGAGAATTTACGTTACGCCTGGCGGACAAATAAATTTGAGTTTTTTTTTTCTCAAAATACAAACTTTCGAAGCAAATCCCGAACGGTATAGCAATCTTTAAATTTTACAAATTATATATCAAAATAATTCTGAAACTTTCTAATATCACAGACAAAGTGCTTTTTTTTTTTTGCTTCTAATACACATTTTGAACAAATAGCCTTAAAGTTTGCATTATTGTATTTTTACTTCCACGGGTCCTAGAAACAAAAAAAAAAAAAAAAGGCCTTTGTACTTCCAGATGTCTTCTAATTGAGTGCAAAATTTCAAGAATATTGATAAAGCCACTTAAATTTTCCAAAGAAATGTAGAGTGTAAAATGTATTCTCGGAAAAAAATTCCTATCACGCATTTTCGGTTGTTTGAAGCAAAATATGTTTTTAACTCGCTGTAAAAAATTATTCAATTAATAAAAATACATACAAATTACATATTTAGTGAGATTATTTTATTTTCTTTCCAACCATATAAATATTTTTAAGATTGAACCATAAATATACAAGAAAATGTGATTTTAAATCAAGAAGGTCCGATTTGTGACGTCAGTTGACAGGGTGTTTTTACATCCAAAAGTCATGTAAATTAGAGTTTTTTCTTCAAAATCCAAACTTTCAGAGCAAATCCCGAACATACCGTTCTTTAGCAATCTTTAAATTTCACAAATTTTATAGAAAAATAATTTTGAAACTCTCTAATATTACGGATATAGTGCTTTTTTTTTTTTTTTTTTGCTTCTCTTATATTTTTTAAAACAAATAGCCTTGAACTTTGCCCTCTCATATTTTCATTTCCACGGGTCTTACAAACAAAAAAAAAAAAAGGCCCCATTTGTACTTCCAGGTGTCTTCTAATTGAGTGCAAAATCATGACAAGAAGGTTCCCGAGTCTGACAAGAAATACTTGAAGAAGGCCAGAGGGTACATCGGCCAAAAATGTTGTACAGATAACAATGAAGATGAGGACAATAGTCCGAATAATACAGGTAATGCTTGTGATACATTTGAATTTTGGGCCAAGGTGTTTGTGTTTTACTTTGTGTTAATGCTTTTGGGAAAGGTATGAATGCATCACTACACAGACACACAGAGTTGGAGTAAAATAATATGGTAGACTGGGCTCTTTAGCTCAATCTACAGCAATTGGTTTAACAAAAAGAAAACTGAATTCAAAACAGCTGTACACCACTTAAAAAAATCAAACTTGTATGCAGATCGTTTGGGTAAATACACTGCATTCATCTGCAATAATTAAATAATGCAACCATTAGTCAACTAAAACATTTGAAATAAAATAATTATTGCCTGAAATCAGTAGTATACCCCTTTCTCAGTTAAGCTCTTTTTTTAATAGTTATTTAGTGACTAATTCAACTACTGTAGTAGAGCCTTACTTTAGTTTCTACATAGATATAAATACTGTATATATTTTGCATTAAACCATTTTTTCTTAAAAAATAAATGTTTTAGATTATCTAAAATCTAAAGCACTCCACTTTATTCTAATTATAACATAATTTGATATCATTCAAGTAACAAGAATATTTCATCTAAAACATTCAACTAGAAATTCCCAGTGTTGCTTAAGACAAAAAAAGACATGTACATATGCAGACATATATGATGGTCATAATTTATATAATTACTGAAAAAGAAGCTCTGTTTATTTTTTTTTTATAGGAAAATAATTTTTTAAATATTAATTTGATGTAGATTGTCAATACTACATGTCCATAAGTATAAATCAACTCTGCCTTTTATTAATTTCTGGTTTATTAGAATTTGTGCTTTTTGTATTTTAACATTATGTATTATCGAAGCACAGCATTTTGTTTGTGTATATCTTAGTTGCAATAGTAGGGAAAAAAACAGTGTTATGAGCTGATTAATACATTTCAGTTGACAATTATTTCATGAGAAGAAATTTATTAACAAAGGGAGTGTCAATTGTATTCAGTTGTGTGACTTTCTACTCCTCAGGTTAATAACTGAAGTGATTTGGTACATTCTAGATGACCTCAATACATAATATAGAAAAAGTAATATATTCCAAGAAGGCTATACATCTTATTGCTGTTAGTTTTCTACTAACATTTTTTTGGGGAATTAAATTTCTGCTTAACCAATAAGTGAAAAAGAATAAAAGAGAAATACAAGGAACTGTCTTTCAACAGAATGTTGACAAAAAGTAGTAAGTTGTATCTCTAGTAATGCTAAAAGGGTCATAAAACAATTAAAGGTTAGAAAATCTAATTCAGCTTAGATTTGGAGTATACACATCATTTTCAACCTTTTTCTAACTTTGTCACTCTAATTTCCTATACAAGTCAAAAGTTATAATGGCAGGTTTCATTGATACAAGAAAACACAAACTACACTTTGATCCTAATTGGATAGTTCCTTCTAAGTGAAAAACATTTTTTTATTTCACCAAAAATATACATTATAAAAACTTCAGTTAAAATTTAAATCAGTTTAACTTTTAACTGATATCAATACACACCAATTTATAATATTGGATCATATGGTAACTAACATTTCTTTTGTTAACAATTTTCAAATTTTATCTTTTCTTTGTCAAAACCGAGGAATCAAATTAATATAAATGAATTGTTGAGAACTAACCAGAATTTCTCTTTTTTTTTTCTAGCCATTTTTGGATCATATTGCATTGAAATATTTATCCTAAAATGATCTAATTGCATCTTTGAATAGTTTAGTCTTGAACAATCAAACAGTTAAGTATTTTTGTTTCTTTCATCAATAAATCATAGAATTCATTCATATCACTTTAGGCTCAACTCCCCCACCCCCAAAAAACTTTTATTCATTAATTCCAAATAAACAAAAATGAATTCTTTAATATGGAAACATTTGCAACAGTTCCAAATAAACAAAAATTAATTCTTTAATATGGAAACATTTGCAACAATTCCAAATAAACAAAAATTAATTCTTTAATATGGAAACATTTGCCACAGTTCCAAATAAACAAAAATTAATTATTTAATATGGAAACATTTGTAACAGTTCCAAATAAACAAAAAATTAATTCTTTAATATGGAAACATTTGCAACAGGGTTTTGGAAAATATGCTGAAATCTTTTCTTTATCAGTGGATGGAAAAATAGTTTCTTTCTTTTACAACATGTGAAAATTGAAATTATTTTGAATTTCAAATATCTCATATGATTTAACAACTACGGATTGAATCTTATACTAAATCTTTCTACTGCAAGGAATACTTTGGATCAACAGACAAGGATTAAATCTGATACATCTTTCTACTGCAAGGAGTACTGACAAAATATCAACTCGAATCGTAACACCTAATGCACTTTAAACTATTCATTTTCATCTCCATACAAAGTAAAACCAATCGCTAAATATTTTTATATCTATATAACTAACATTTCTTTGATTTGTTATGGTCAAAACTAGATACATTTACACTTGATGCTTCTACATCAAACAAATTTGAAATTTCTCCTTATTTATTGAATTCAAGTTTCTAAAAACTTTACTGTCTTTACACTTGATAAGAAACTTATCTATTTCATAAGAACATTCTGTTCTGTATAAATGCAAATTTTCTTGTGAATAAATGAACTGAGACAAAAATGGTTGCAATGGCACCACCCATGTATATAGATGACTGCAATTGATATAACGACAAATCAATATTAAAAAAAGCAATTCCATGAATTGAGTTAAAGAAGGTCTTTAATTTATGAATGAATTTGTAAGAATCCATAGTGGAAAGGAAAGAGTCAAGCAAGGAACACATCAAATGAAAACAAATCTGAAATAAATTTTTAGGTAAGCAAACAAATAAGGATTTTTTCAGGTAACTTACAGGTGATGTTTATGTTATCTAGTATGTAGGAATGTGTAGAAAATATACCCCTTTTTAGTTAATGGAGAAAGAATCAGAATGAATAGAAAATTTATAAAACATAGAAATATTAGTCCTAATATTTCTGTGACTACTAACACAACTAAAGTGTTAAGGTTGTCAAGAAATTGGGAAAGAGAAAAATCATACATGGCTTTCCCACTGCCTACTCCAAATACACCGTCCACCACAGGCCCTATTCAGTCATCAACTATAAAAGACCCTTTCAATTCATCCTAACACTGAATTCATAAAAAGAATACATGCATTTTTGTGGCTTCCTCTTTTTTCAACCTATCAATCTTAAATACCATAAATAATAGTGCAAAAGTCTTTGTTTTACTGCTTTTCAGTGAAAATTTCCAGAAGAAAAAATGCTATATTTAAGTGAATTTTCTCACTCACATTGAACTATTCCTTTTTGGAAATTTTTTTTTTTTTTTTTTTTTTTTTTTGTTAAATGGGGAAGTACCTTATTTTTTTTTTTTTTTTTGTCAATTTTGATATCTTAATTTAAAATTTTGCAACACTCCTACTTCAACCCTGCTGAACAAGCAATGGAATATAAATATAAAATAAAGAGAAGAGACAAATTCAGAGGCTATGTGGTATCCACTAAGCAGACTTTGGACATCACCAAATGAAAAAAATAGGCCAATTGTTGTTAGGGCAACTTTGCAGCTGTTCATCATTTAATCATATATTTCTTACAACATGGTGGATGGAGTCCAACTGTTTAGGATATTTCCAGTTTTTTTGCCTGACAAATAAACTCGGTGCAGTAGCTTTAGCCTTCTCAGCTGGTAAGTTGATTAATGTAGGTTAATTCAACATATTGACTGTATTTTACCACTTACTATGCAGGATGGAAGTTCAAAGGAAAGAAAGCTTGATGTAATGGTAGCAATTCTTCTCCTGCAGTTGAACAGTGACAATGTATCTTGACTTGAAGTAGATACAAATTTAGTTTGGAGAAGTCTTTTAGTATTTCACTTCATTTTGACCATTACACAGAACAGTGTTAGTTGTTCTATACAATTCATTTTTTTGTCATATGTCACAATACAATTAAGAAATAAATTGTTTTTGTTATGCCATAAGAAGTGTGAAGCAGTCTTCATAAAAGGTAATGTTTTTTTTAATTCTGTTTATGTGGCACTTTTAGGATTTTCTAATTTGGTACAAAAATGTCAAACAATTCTTAAAAGGTTTAGTTTTTCTGGAACCGTTCAAGTTACTTTGCATAAGTCTACTTATGATGACACAACTTGGTGTCATCAATTACAGAAAGACATCAGTAACTATTCATTTTCAAGGTTTTATTCTCCATTAGAAAATTGTTGAAACCAATGTTTAGCTTTATATTCATAGATGATTCCCTGACCAAATACTTGATTGATATTGTAAGCAGTTTCCATTGTTTTATATTTCATTTTGAAGTCATACAATAAAATTCTCTAATTTGCTTTATCAAATTAAGATAACCAAAAATTTTAAAAATAAAAAGAATTACAGCAAAAACAGAATCCCAGAATGTACCAAGCTAATATACATTCTTGATTTTCTAAGAGATTCAGAAACTAGAATACAACTGGTAGTTTTCTAGCTTTTCATAAAGTGGTAGTGCACAGAGAAATCATTGTTTATTCCAATATAGAATCATCTAAAGTTGAAGGATTTCCAACAAAGCAGAAAAGTGGCAGAAAAGTCCAACAATAACCAAAAGGATACTCATGGGAACATAGGTGTGCTTTCTAGGATGGACGAGGAAATATAATCATGCAAGCGAGGTATAGCATAGCAACTACATGAGAATCATGGATTAAACAGTAATATACAAGATTAATTAACATCTGCTTGATATTTTCCCATTGAGTCCAAGTGCTTTTATTTTGTTTATATGACCTAACTCAAAACTTCTAAACTCTTCTATTACTTGGTCTGTGGAATTTTATTAAATATAATAAACTTTGCTGTTACGCTGAAAGGCCTAATTCTAGGATTACAAACACTTTTTGTAAGACTGGTTTATGGTTTGGTTTATTTTCAAATTCATTTGAAATTTTAAGGAACAGTCAGTTACTTTGATGAGTGACTTCCACATAAATGAAAAAAAAAAAAACTTACAGGACCCTATTCTATGTAATTTGCTACTTTGTTCTTGAAATTCATGAATTGTGACATGATGAAAAATGGATACTTTACAACAGATCAAATGAAATAGACCATTAAGTGGGGAAAAAAAGACAAAAAAGCATTCAGAATTAGTTAATAAAAAAAAGCGTATAATATTCTATCAGAAATTTATTGGAACAGCAAAACTTTCTTTTAAGTGTGATAAGGTAAAAATTCTTACAGCTTGGCTGGAAGTTTTCACCAGTTATCTCCTAATTACTATTCATTTTAGTCTTGATATAATTTTCTTAATGAAAAAATTACAATATCTCAAAGACTAGAAAAAGATACCAACTGCAGTTCTTTACGAAAAAGATAAAAACATTTTTTGTAGGAGGTGAAATAATGAAGTTGACCAAAGATTAAAATAGAAAAAAAAAATGGTAAATAAACTTCAATAAAGTTAATGTTAAAAAAAGTTTATTTTACATAATAAACCAAACAAACATTTTAGGTCAATCAAAAGTTTCACCTATCTCCTCTAGAATTGTTCTCTTAACCTTCTATGCAATGATCACAAGGATTTTTCTAAGATTATAATTATCCATTATTGGATATTTTCTGTCCATTATTTCATGTGTCATATAACATTGTTTATTCTCAAGTAATGTCTTGATTTGATTGCTAGCAACCTCAACTTGTCTGAATATGGAACATCATTCTGCAAGAAAATCTCCAGGACTTTTCAGTATGTTCTCAATCAACTGCACAAATTCTTTTTTTCTTCTTTTTTTAATTCCCAGAACATTTTGGTGGCACAACATACAATTACACTGCATTTACATAAACCGCAATTTCCTGATATTATCTTTTTTTTTATTTTCATTCACTTTTTCATTCAATTTTTCCTCCATCTTTATATTTTTAAAAAGCATTATGAATAGTTCACAAAAAGTAATTTCTAAATTAGATCATTTTTTTATGCAACTTCAGTACAAAAAGAATGTTGGAATATTTTTGGTATATAAGGTGTGCTACAATACACCACTCAAATTTATAGACTAAGTGAGGTCATGTGATTTAAAACTCATCCAATCAACAGCCCGACTGTGTGGCTGGTTGACTACTTAATCACTGATACTGAGAGACATCCATTTGCAATCATTGACAAAGGACTTGCAATACCGAGGAGCACCAAAAGAACAACCAAAGAATTATTTACCAAGGATTTCCGCTGGACAAGCGCTCTTGTTTGGAGGCCTAAAGGATAGCCCATAAAATCATAAAAGAATAATCTACCTTAACTTTACAGAATCCAGCACAAAATTTATCATGAGTGACATAGAGTCTACTATATTCCAGTAGCAGTTATGTTAATTTATTTTAATATATGTTATTTATATTTGATTAGCGCCCCTTCAAGAAATAAGGACTAATTTTATGATGAGCTTGAGTTGACTGTAAAAAACATCCCCATAACAGAATCAAACTTTTACCTTCCAGGAGACTTTGTGACAAAGTTTTGGACTGGGAAATAATTAGTGGGTGATGCATAGGTTGTGGTTATGTGTAGAACTTAAGAGACGTTGTCCATTTCCATTAATTCTACCAATGCCATGATGCCTAAACAAGATGGCCAGGAGTCGTGGTCAGCACCAACTCTTGCCTATTAAAGTCACAAGAAGGTAAAGTTGATCTGTTTGGGGATGTTTTTTACAGTCACTCAAGCTCATCTAAAATTAGTCTTATTTCTTGAGGGGCGCTAATCAAATATAAAATAACATATATAAATAAATTTAACATAACTGCTACTGGAATATAGTAGACTCTTGTCTCATGATAAATTTGTGCTGGATTCTGTAAAGTTAAGGGTATATTCTTTATGAATTTTAGGGCTATCCTTAGGCTCCAAAAGCAAGAGCGCTTGTCCAGCGAAATCCTTGGTAAATAATTCTTTGGTTGTTTCTTTGTGCTGCCTCGGTATTGCAAGTCCTTTGTCAATGAATTGCAAATGGATGTTCTCTCATATCAGTGATTCAGTAGTCAACCAGCCACACATCGTGGCTGTTGAATTGGATGAGTTTTAAATCACATGACCTCATTAGTCTATAAATTTGAGTGGTGTATTGTAGCACACTTATATACCAAAATATTCCAACATTTCTTTTTGTACTGAAGTTTGCATAAAAAAATGATCTAATTAGAATTACTTTTGTGAAAACTATTCATAATGCTTTTAAAATATAAAGATGGAGAAAATTGAAATGAAAAAGTGAATGAAAATAAAAAAAAAAGATAATACAGGAATTGCGGTTTATGTAAATCAGTGTAATTGGTATGTTTGTGCACCAAATGTTTCTGGGAATTAAAAAAGAAGAAAAAAAGAATTTGTGCAGTTGATTGAGAACATACTGAAAAGTCCTGGAGATTTCTTGCAGAAGATGGTTCCATATTCAGACAAGTTGAGGTTGCTAGCAATCAATCAAGCATTACTTGAAGAATAAACAATGTTATTGACACATGAAATAAAGGACAGAAAATATCCAAGATCATTGATAATTATACTCTTAGAAAAATCTTGTGAATCATTGCATAGAAGGTTAAGAAGAACAATTCTAGAGGAAGAATAGGTGAAACTTTTGGATTTGACCTAAAATGTTTGTTTGGTTTTATTATGTAAAACATAAACTTTTTTAACATTAAATTATTGAAGTTTATTTACCCCTTTTTTTTTTCTATTTTAATCGTTTGGTCCAACTTCCATTATTTCACCTCCTACAAAAAATGTTTTTATCTTTTTCGTAAAGAACTGCAGTTGGTATCTTTTTCTAGTTCTTGAGGTATTGAATTTTTCATTAGAAAAATTATATCAAGACTAAATGAATAGTAATTAGGAGATAACTGGTGAAAACTTCCCCAGCCAAGCTGTAAGAATTTTTACTCTTATCAACCTTAAAAAGAAAGTTGCTGTTCCAAAAATTTCTGAATAGAATATTATACGCTTTTTTTTTATTAACTAATTCTGATCTTTTGTCTTTCTTTTTCCGCACTTAATGGTCTATTTCATTTGATCTGTTGTAAAGTACCATTTTTCATCATGTCACAATTCATGAATTTCAAGAACAAAGTAGCAATTTACATAGAATAGGGTCCTGTAAGTTTTTTTTTTTTTCATTATGTGGAAGTCACTCATCAAAGTAACTGACCTGTTCCTTAAAATTTCAAATGAATTTGAAAATAAACCAAACCATAAAACCAGTCTTACAAAAAGTGTTTTGTAATCGAATTAGGCCTTTCAGCGTAACAGCAAAGTTTATTATATTTAATGAAATTCCACAAGACCAAGTAATAGAAGAGTTTAGAAGTTTGAGTTAGGTCATAAACAAATAAAAGCACTTGGACTCAATGGGAAAATATCAAGCAGATGTTAATTAATCTTGTATCTACGTTTAATCCATGATTCTCATGTGTTTGCTATGCTTACCTCGCTTGCATGATTATATTTCCTCGTCATCCTAGAAAGCACACCTATGTTCCCATGAGTATCTTTTTGGTTATTGTTGGACTTTCTGCCACTTTTTTTCTGCTTTGTTGGAAATCCTTCAACTTTAGATGATTCTATATTGGAAATAAACAATGAAATTTCTCTGTGCACTACCACTTTATGAAAAGCTAGAAAAACTACCAGTTGGTATTCTAGTTTCTGAATCTCTTAGAAAATCAAGAATGTATATTAGCTTGGTACATTCTGGATTCTGTTTTTGCTGTTAATTCTTTTTATTTTAAAAATTTTGGTTATCTTAATTTGATAAAGCAAATTAGAGAATTTTTATTGTATGACTTCAAAATGAAATATAAAACAATGGAAACTGCTTACAATATCAAATCAAGTATTTGGTCAGGGAATCATCTATGAATATAAAGCTAAACATTGGTTTCAACAATTTTAGCTAATGGGAATAAAACCTTGAAAAGAATAGTTACTGATGTCTTTCTGTAATTGATGAACCCAAAAGTTGTGTCCATCACTAAAGTAGACTTATGCAAGTAACTTGAACGTTCCAGAAAAACTAAACCTTTTAAAGAATTGGTTTTGACATTTTGTCACCAAATTAGAAAACCTAAGGCCAACATAAACAGAATTAAAAAAAACATTAACCTTTTATGAAGACTGCTTCACACTTCTTAATGGCATAACAAAAACAATTTATTTTCTTAATTGTATTGTGACTATGACAAAAAATGAAATTGTTTAGAACAACTAAACTGTTCTGTGTAATGGTCAAATGAAGTGAAATTACTAAAAAGACTTCTCCAAACTAAATTTTGTATCTACTTCCAGTCAAGATACATTGTCACTGTTCAACTGGCAGGAGAAGAATTGCTACCATTACCATCAAGCTTTCTTTCCTTTTGAACTTCCACCTGCATAGTAAGTGGTAAAATACAGTCAATATGTTTGAAATTTAACCTACATTAATCAACTTACCCAGCTGAGAAGGCTAAAGCTACTGCAACCGAGTTTATTTGTCAGGCAAAAAAAACTGGAATATCCTAAACATTGGACTCCATCCACCATGTTGTAAGAAATATATGATTAAATGATGAACAGCTGCAAAGTTGCCCTAACAACAATTGGCCTATTTTTTCATTTGTGATGTCAAAGTCTGCTTAGTGGATACCACATAGCTCTGAATTTGTCCTCTTCTTCTTTATTTTATATTTATATTCCATTGCTTTGTTCAGCAGGTTGAGTAGGCTGTTTGCCAAAATTTTAAATAGATATCAAAATTGACAAAAAAAAAAAAAACATAAGGTACTTCCCCATTTAACAAAAAAAAAAAAAAAAAAAAAAAAAAATTTCCAAAAGGAATAGTTCAATGTGAGTGAGAAAAATTTCACTAATATAGCATTTTTTGCTTCTGGAAATTTTCACTGAAAAGCATAAACAAAGACTTTTGCACTATTATTTATGGTATTAAGATTGATAGGTTGAAAAAGAAGGAAAGCCACAAAAATGCATGTATTCTTTTTATGAATTCAGTGTTTAAGGATGAATTGAAAGGGTCTTTTATAGTTGATGACTGAATAGGGCCTGTGGTGGACGGTGTATTTGGAGTAGGCAGTGGGAAAGCCATGTATGATTTTCTTTTCCCAATTTCTGACAACCTTAACACTTTAGTTGTGTTAGTAGTCACAGAAATATTAGACTATATTTTTATGTTTTAAATTTTCTATTCATTCTGATTCTTTCTCATTAACTAAAGGGGTAATATTTTCTACACATCCTATACTAGATAACATAACATCACTGTAAGTTCCTGAAAATCCTTATTTGTTTGCTTACCTAAAAATTTATTCAGATTGTTTTTCATTTGATGTGTTCTTGCTTGATCTTTTCCTTTCCACTATGGATCTTAGCGAAATTCATTCATATAATTAAAAGACTTTCTTTAACCAATTCATGAATTGCTTTTTAATATTGATTTGTCGTTATATCAATTCAGTCATCTTATACATGGGTGGTGCATTGCAACCATTTTTGTCTCAGTTCATTTATTTCACAAAGAAAAATTTGCATTATACAGAACAGAATGTTCTTATGATAATAGATAAGTTTTATCAGTGTAAAGGCAAGTAAATGTTTTAGAAACTTGAATTCAATAAATAAGGACGAAAATTTCAAATTTGTTTGAATGTAGACAGCATCAAGTGTAAATGTAACTCTAGTTTTGACCATAACAAATCAAAGATAATGTTTAGTTATATAGATATAAAAATATTTTAGCGATTGGTTTTACTTTGTAATGGGAGATGAAAAATGAATAGTTTTAAAAGTGCATTAGGTTGTTACGATCGAGTTGATATTTTTGTGCAGTACTCCTTGCAGTAGAAAGATTGTATCAGATTTAATTCCTTGTCTGTTGAATCCAAAGTATTCCTTGCAGTAAGAAGATTTAGTATAAGATTCAATTCCGTAGTTGTTAAATCATATGAGATATTTTGAAATTCAAAATAATTTCCAATTTTCACATGTTGTAAAAGAAAGAAAAACTATTTTCCATCCACTGATAAAGAAAAAGATTTCAGCATATTTTCGCAAAACCCTGTTTGCAAAATGTTTCCATATTAAAGAATTAATTTTTTTGGTTTATTTTGGAATGTACACAATGTTTCCATATTAATAATTAATTTTTGTTTATTGGAACTGTGGCAAAAGTTTCCATATTAAAGAATTAATTTTTTTTATTTGGAATTGTTGCACATGTTTCCATATTAAAGAAATTGAATTATTGTTTATTTGGCCACTGTTGCAAATGTTTCCAATATTAAAGAATTCATTTTGTTTATTGTGGAATTAATGAATAAAAGTTTTTGGGGGTGGGAGTTTGAGCCTAAAGTGATGTGAATGAATTCTAATGATTTATTGATGAAAGATAACAAAAAAATATTAACTGTTTGATTGTTCAAGACTAACTATTTTCAAAGATGCATTAGTATCATTTTAGGATAAATATTTCAATGCAATATGATCCAAAAATGGCTAGAAAAAAAAAAGAGAAATTCTGGGTTAGTTTCACAATTCATTTATATTAATTTGATTCCGTCCTCGGTTTTGCAAAGAAGAAGATAAATTGAAAATTGTTAACAAAGAAATGTTAGTTCCATATGAATTCCAATATTATAAATTGTGTAATATTTGATATCAGTTAAAAGTTAAACTGATTTAAATTTTAACTGAAGTTTTTATAATGTTATTTTTTGGTGAAATAAAAAAATGTTTTCACTTTAGAAGGAACTATCCAATTAGGATCAAATGTGTAGTTTTGTGGTTTTTCTTGTATCAATGAAACCTGCATTATAACTTTTGACTTTGTTAGGAAAATTAGAGTGACAAAGTTAGAAAAGGTTGAAAATGAGTGTATACTCAAATCTAGCTGAATTAGAGTTTCTAACCCTTTAATTTTTTTATGACCCTTTTAGCATTACTAGAGATACAACTTACTACTTTGTTGTCAACATCTGTTGAAGAGACAGTTCCTTGTATTTCTCTTTATTCTTTTTTCCTATTGTTTAAGCAGAAATTTAATTCCGCAAAAAATGTTAGTAGAAAACCTACAGCAATAAGATGTATAAGCCTTCTTGGAATATATTACTTTTTCTCATATTGTATTGAGGTCATCTAGATGTACAAATCACTTCAGTTATTAACTGAGGAGTAAGAAAGTCACACAACTGGGTGTGGGCGTGTGGGTGTTGGGGGATGGGGTGGGTGGCG
>CM042158.1:72501122-72623625 GCA_023376005.1 Doryteuthis pealeii
GATGACCTGAAACAAGGAACTGGCCGGAATACTGTGGTTACAGCACACAAGACTCATTGCAATTAAGGTCACCGAAGAAAGGTAAGTGATCTGTGTTTGGGGATGTTTTTTTACAATCCTCAAAGCTTCATCATAAAATTGAGTTCCTTTAAATTATCTTGAGGGGCGCTAATACAAATATAAATAAAATATATAAATACGAATTAACATAACTGCTAACTGGACATATAATAGACTTATTTGATCCACTCCATAGGAATAAATTTGTGCTGTGATTCTGCTAAAGTATAAGGTAGAGTATTCTATTACTCGTTATTTATGGGCCAATGCCTTTGAGGCTCCAAACAAGAGCGCTTGTCCAGCGGAAATCCTTGGTAAACTAATTTTTGGTTGTTCTTTGGTGCGTTCGGTCCTCGGTATTGCAAGTCCTTCTCCATGATTGTGGCAAATGGGATGTCGTCGTCAGTATCAAGTGATGTAAGTAGGATCCAACGCAGCCGACACATCGTCGGGCATTGTATGAATTGGATGAGTTTTGAATCACATGACTCACTTAGTCTATAATTTGAGTGGTGTAATTGTAGCACAACCTTATATACCAAAATCTTCCAACATTCTTTTTGTAACTGAAGTTGGCATAAAAAAAATGATCTAATTTAGATTATTTTTGTGAACTATTCATAATGCTTTTAAAAATATAAAGAATGGAGGAAAAATTGAATGAAAAAAGTGAATGAAAATAAAAAAAAAGTAATATCAGGAATTGCGGTTTATGTAAATGCAGTGTAATTGTAATGTTTGTGCGCACCAAAATGTTCTGGAAATTAAAAAAGAAGAAAAAAAAGAATTTGTGCAGTTGAAATTGAGAACATACTGAAAAGTTCCTGGAGATTTCTTGCAGAATGATGTTCATATTCAGACAAGTTGAGGTTGTAGGCAATCAAAATAATACATTACTTGAGAATAAACAATGTTATAGTGACACATGAAATAATGGACAGAAAATATCCAAATATGGATATTATAATCTTAAGAAAATCCTTGTGATCATTGCATAGAAGGTTAAGAGAACAGATTCTAGAGGAGATAGGGGAAACTTTGGATGACCTAAAAATGTTTGTTTGGTTTATTATGTAAAAATAAACTTTTTTTACAATTAGCAAACTTTATTGAAGTTTATTTACGGCATTGTTTTTTTTCTATTTTAATCTTTGGTCAACTTCATAATTTCACATACCTCCTAAAAAAATGTTTTTATCTTCTTTCGGTAAAGAACTGCAGTTGGTATCTTTTTCGTAGTCTTTTGAGGATATTGTAAATTTTTTTCATTAAGAAAATTATATCAAGACTAAAAATGAATAGTAATTAGGAGATTAACTGGTGACTTCCCAGCCAAGCTGTAAGAATTTTTACCTTATCAACACTTAAAAAGAAAGTTTTGCTGTTCCCGCAATAAATTTCTGATAGAATATTTATACGCTTTTTTTTATTAACTAATTCTGAATGCTTTTTTTGTCTTTTTTTTCCCCACTTAATGGTCTATTATTTGATTCTGTTGTAAAGTATCCATTTTTTCATCAATGTGCACAATTCATGAATTTCAAGAAACAAGTAGCAAATTGTAAGTTTTTTTTTTTTTCATTTATGTGGAAGTTCCACTCATCAAAGTACTGACTGTTCCTTAAAATTTCAAATGAATTTTGAAAATAAACCAAACCATAAAACCAGTTTACAAAAGTGTTTGTAATCCTAGCATTAGGCCTTTCAGCGTAACAGCAAAGTTTAATTATATTTATAAAATTCCACAAGCCAAGTAATAGAAGAGTTTAGAAGTTTTGAGTAGGTCATAACAAAATAAACGCACTTGGAACTCAATGGGAAAAATTCAAGCGATGTTAATTAATTTGTATATTACTGTTTAATCCATGATTCTCATGTAGTTGCTATGACTATATCCTCGCTTGCATGATTATATTTCCTCTGTCCATGCCTGAAAGCACACCTATGTTCCCATGAAGTATTTTTGTTATTGTTGGACTTTTCTCAGCTGCCATTTTTTGCTTTGTTGGAATCCTTCAACTTTAGTGATTCTATATTGGAATAAAACATGATTTCTCTGTGCCACTACCACTTTATGAAAAGCTAGAAACTACCAGTTGGTATTCTAGTTTCTGAATCTCTTAGAAAATCAAGAATGTTATATTAGCTTGGTACATTCTGGATTCTGTTTTGCTGTTAATTCTTTTTATTTTTAAAAAATTTTTGTTATCTTAATTTGATAAGGCAAATTAGAGAATTTTATTGTATGACTTCAAAATGAAATATAAACAATGGAATAAAACAATATTATCAAGTATTTGGTCAGGGAATCATCTATGAATATAAAGCTAAACATTGGTTTAACAATTTTCTAATGGAGAAAAACCTTGAAATGAATAGTTACTGATGTCTTTCTGTAATTGATGACACCAAGTTGTGGTCATCACTAAGTAGACTTTATGCAAAGTAACTTGAACGGTTCCAGAAAAACTAAACCTTTTAAAAATTGTTTTGACATTTGTACTCAATTAGAAAATCTAAAGTGCCACATAAACAAATTAAAAAAAACATTACCTTTTATGAAGACTGCTTTACAACTTCTTATGGCATAACAAAAACAATTTATTCTCTTAATTGTATTGTGACATATGACAAAAAATGAATTGTATAGAACAACTAACACTGTTCTGTGTAATGGTCAAAATGAAGTGAAATACTAAAAGACTTCTCCAAACTAAATTTGTATCTATTCAAGTCAAGATACATTGTCACTGGTTCAACTGGCAGGAGAAGAATTGCTACCATTACATAAAGCTTTCTTTCCTTTGAACTTCCATCCTGCATAGTAAGTGGTAAAATACAGTCAATATGTTGAATTAACCTACATTAATCAACTTACCGCTGAGAAGGCTAAAGCTACTGCACCGAGTTTATTTGTCAGGCAAAAAAAACTGGAAATATCCTAAACAGTTGGACTCCATCCACCATGTTGTAAAGAATATATGATTAAATGATGAACAGCTGCAAAGTTGCCCTAACAACAATGGCCTATTTTTTTCTTTGGTGATGTCCAAAGTCTGCTTAGTGGGATACCACATAGCCCTGAAATTTGTCTCTTCTCTTTAATTTTAATATTTAAATATTCCATTGCTTGTTCAGCAGGGTTGAAGTAGGAGTGTTGCAAAATTTTAAAATTAAGATATCAATTGACAAAAAAAAAAAAAATAAGGTACTTCCATTTAACAAAAAAAAAAAAAAAAAAAAAAAATTTCCAAAAAGGAAATAGTTCAATGTGAGTGAGAAAATTCACTTAATATAAGCATTTTTTTCTTCTGGAAATTTTCACTGAAAAGCAGTAAAAACAAAGACTTTTGCACTATTATTTATGGTATTTAAGATTGATAGGTTTAAAAAGAGGAAAGCCACAAAAAATGCATGTATTCTTTTATGAATTCAGTGTTAGGATGAATTGAAAGGGTCTTTTAATAGTTGATGACTGAATAGGGCCTGTGGTGGACGGTGTATTTGGAGTAGGCAGTGGGAAAGCCATGTATGATTTTTCTCTTTCCCAATTTCTTGACAACCTTAACACTTTAGTTGTGTTAGTAGTCACAGAAATATTAGGACTAATATTTCTATGTTTTTATAAATTTTCTATTCATTCTGATTCTTTCTCCATTAACTAAAAAGGGGTATATTTTCTACACATTCCTACATACTAGATAACATAAACATCACCTGTAAGTTACCTGAAAAAATCCTTATTTGTTTGCTTACCTAAAAATTTATTTCAGATTTGTTTTCAATTTGATGTGTTCCTTGCTTGACTCTTTCCTTTTCCACTATGGATTCTTACAAATTCATTCATAAATTAAAGACCTTCTTTAACTCAATTCATGGAATTGCTTTTTTAATATTGATTTGTCGTTATATCAATTGCAGTCATCTATATACATGGGTGGTGCCATTGCAACCATTTTTGTCTTCAGTTCATTTATTCACAAGAAAAATTTGCATTTATACAGAACAGAATGTTCTTATGAAATAGATAAGTTTCTTATCAAGTGTAAAGACAGTAAAGTTTTTAGAAACTTGAATTCAATAAATAGGGAGAAATTTCAAATTTGTTTGATGTAGAAGCATCAAGTGTAATGTATCTAGTTTTGACCATAACAAATCAAAGAAATATTAGTTATATAGATATAAGAATATTTAGCGATTGGTTTTACTTTGTATGGAGATGAAAATGATAGTTTAAGTGCATTAGGTGTTACGATTCGAGTTGACATTTTGTCAGTACTCCTTGCAGTAGAAAGATGTATCTTAATCCCTTGTCTGTTGATCCAAAGTATTCCTTGCAGTAGAAAGATGTAGTATAAGATTCAATCCGTAGTTGTTAAATCATATGAGATATTTGAAATTCAAAATAATTTCAATTTTCACATGTTGTAAAAGAAAGAAACTATTTTTCCATCCACTGATAAAGAAAAGATTTCCGCATATTTTCCAAAACCCTGTTGCAAATGTTTCCATATTAAAGAATTAATTTTTTGTTTATTTGGAACTGTGGCAAATGTTAAAGAATTCATTTTTGTTTATTTGGAATTGTTGCAAATGTTTTCATATTAAATATTAATTATTTGGACTGTTAATTCCATATTAAGAATTCATTTTTGTTTATTTGGAAACTGTTGCAAATGTTTCCATGTTAAAGAATTCATTTTTGTTTATTTGGAACTGTTGCAAATGTTTAAATATTAAAGAATTCATTTTTGTTTATTTGGAATTGTTGCAAATGTTTCCATATTAAAGAATTCATTTTTGTTTAATTGGAACTGTTGCAAATGTTTCCATATTAAAGAATTCATTTTTGTTTATTTGGAATTGTTGCAAATGTTTCCATATTAAAGAATTAATTTTTTGTTTATTTGGAACTGTTGCAAATGTTTCCATATTAAAGAATTCATTTTTGTTTATTTGGAATTGTTGCAAATGTTTCCATATTAAAGAATTAATTTTTGTTTTTTGGAACTGTTGCAAATGTTTCCATATTAAAGAATTCATTTTTGTTTATTTGGAATTGTTGCAAATGTTTCCATATTAAAGAATTCATTTTTGTTTATTTGGAACTGTTGCAAATGTTTCCATATTAAAGAATTCATTTTTGTTTATTTGGAATTGTTGCAAATGTTTCCATATTAAAGAATTAATTTTTGTTTATTTGGAACTGTTGCAAATGTTTCCATATTAAAGAATTCATTTTTGTTTATTTGGAATTGTTGCAAATGTTTCCATATTAAAGAATTCATTTTTGTTTATTTGGAACTGTTGCAAATGTTTCCATATTAAAAGAATTCATTTTTGTTTTATTTGGAATTGTTGCAAATGTTTCCATATTAAAGAATTAATTTTTGTTTATTTGGAACTGTTGCAAATGTTTCCATATTAAAGAATTCTTTTTGTTTTATTTGGAATTGTTGCAAATGTTTCATATTAAAGAATTAATTTTTGTTTATTTGGAATTGTTGCAAATGTTTCCATATTAAAGAATTAATTTTGTTTATTTGGAACTGTTGCAAATGTTTCCATATTAAAGAATTCATTTTGTTTATTTGGAATTGTTGCAAATGTTTCCATATTAAAGAATCATTTTTGTTTATTTGGAATTGTTGCAAATGTTTCCATGTTAAAGAATTAATTTTTGTTTATTTGGAACTGTTGCAAATGTTTCCATATTAAAGAATTCATTTTTGTTTATTTGGAATTGTTGCAAATGTTTCCATATTAAAGAATTCATTTTTGTTTATTTGGAATTGTTGCAAATGTTTCATATTAAAGAATTAATTTTTGTTTATTTGGAACTGTTGCAAATGTTTCCATATTAAAGAATTCATTTTGTTTATTTTGGAATTGTTGCAAATGTTTCCATATTAAAGAATTCATTTTGTTTATTTGGAACTGTTGCAAATGTTTCCATATTAAAGAATTCATTTTTGTTTATTTGGAATTGTTGCAAATGTTTCCATATTAAAGAATTAATTTTTGTTTATTTGGAACTGTTGCAAATGTTTCCATATTAAAGAATTCATTTTTGTTTATTTGGAATTGTTGCAAATGTTTCCATATTAAAGAATTAATTTTTGTTTATTTGGAAACTGTTGCAAATGTTTCCATATTAAAGAATTCATTTTTGTTTATTTGGAATTGTTGCAAATGTTTCCATATTAAAGAATTAATTTTTGTTTATTTGGAACTGTGCAAATGTTTCCATTTTTGTTTATTTGGAATTGTTGCAAATGTTTCCATATTATTAAGAATTCATTTTTGTTTATTTGGAATTGTTGCAAATGTTTCCCAAAATGTTTCCATATTAAAGAATTAATTTTTGTTTATTTGGAACTGTTGCAAATGTTTCCATATTAAAGAATTAAGATTAATTTTTGTTTATTTGGAACTGTTGCAAATGTTTCCATATTAAAGAATTAATTTTTGTTTATTTGGAACTGTTGCAAATGTTTCCATATTAAAGAATTAATTTTTGTTTATTTGGAATTGTTGCAAATGTTTCCATATTTAAGAATTCATTTTTGTTTATTTGGAACTGTTGCAAATGTTTCCATATTAAATAATTAATTTTTGTTTATTTGGAACTGTTGCAAATGTTTCCATATTAAAGAATTCATTTTTGTTTATTTGGAATTAATGAATAAAATTTTTTGGGGGGTGGGGGAGTTGAGCCTAAAGTGATATGAATGAATTCTATAATTTATTCTTGAAAGAAACAAAAATACTTAACTGTTTGATTGTTCAAGACTAAACTATTCAAAGATGCAATTAGATCATTTTAGGATAAATATTTCAATGCAATATGATCCAAAAATGGCTAGAAAAAAAATGAGAAATTCTGGTTAGTTCTCAACAATTCATTTATATTAATTTGATTCCTCGGTTTTGACAAAGAAAAGATAAAATTTGAAAATTGTTAACAAAGAAATATTAGTTACCATATGATCCAATATTATAAAATTGTGTACGTATTGATATCAGTTAAAGTTAAACTGATTTAAATTTTAACTGAAGTTTTATAATGTATATTTTTGGTGAAATAAAAAAATGTTTTTCACTTAGAAGGAACTATCCAATTAGGATCAAAGTGTAGTTTGTGTTTTCTTGTATCAATGAAACCTGCCATTTAACTTTTGACTTGTATAGGAAATTAGAGTGACAAAGTTAGAAAAAGGTTGAAAATGATGTGTATACTCCAAATCTAAGCTGAATTAGATTTTCTAACCTTTAATTGTTTTTATGACCCTCTTAGCATTACTAGAGACACAAACTTACTACTTTTTGTCAACATTCTGTTGAAAGACAGTTCCTTGTATTTCTCTTTTATTCTTTTTCACTTATTGGTTAAGCAGAAATTTAATTCCCCAAAAAATGTTAGTAGAAAACTAACAGCAATAAGATGTATAGCCTTCTTTGGAATATATTACTTTTTTCTATATTATGTATTGAGGTCATCTAGAATGTACCAAATCACTTCAGTTATTAACCTGAGAGATAGAAAGTCACACAACTGAATACAATTGACACTCCCTTTGTTAATAATTTCTTCTCATGAAATAATTGTCAACTGAAATGTATTAATCAGCTCATAACACTGTTTTTTCCCCTACTATTGCAACTAAGATATACACAAACAAAATGCTGTGCTTCGATAATACATAATGTTAAAATACAAAAAGCACAAAATTCTAATAAACCAGAAAATTAATAAAAGGCAGAGTTTATTTATAACTTATGGACATGTAGTATTGACAATCTACATCAAATTAATATTAAAAAAAAATATTTTCCTATAAAAAAAAAAATAAACAGAGCTTCTATAGCCTTTTTCAGTAATTATAATAAATTTATGACCATCATATATGTCTGCATATGTACATGTCTTTTTTTGTCTTAAGCAACACTGGGAATTTCTAGTTGAATGTTTTAGATGAAATATTCTTGTTACTTGAATGATATCAAATTATGTTATAATTAGAATAAAGTGGAGTGCTTTAGATTTTAGATAATCTAAAACATTTATTTTTTAAGAAAAAATGGTTTAATGCAAAATATGTACAGTATTTATATCTATGTAGAAACTAAAGTAAGGCTCTACTACAGTAGTTGAATTAGTCACTAAATAACTATTAAAAAAAGAGCTTAACTGAGAAAAGGGTATACTACTGATTTCAGGCAATAATTATTTTATTTCAAATGTTTTAGTTGACTAATGGTTGCATTATTTAATTATTGCAGATGAATGCAGTGTATTTACCCAAACGATCTGCATACAAGTTTGATTTTTTTAAGTGGTGTACAGCTGTTTTGAATTCAGTTTTCTTTTTGTTAAACCAATTGCTGTAGATTGAGCTAAAGAGCCCAGTCTACCATATTATTTTACTCCAACTCTGTGTGTCTGTGTAGTGATGCATTCATACCTTTCCCAAAAGCATTAACACAAAGTAAAACACAAACACTTGGCCAAAATTCAAATGTATCACAAGCATTACCTGTATTATTCGGACTATTGTCCTCATCTTCATTGTTATCTGTACAACATTTTGGCCGATGTACCCTCTGGCTTCTTCAAGTATTTCTTGTCAGACTCGGGAACCTTCTTGTCATGATTTTGCACTCAATTAGAAGACACCTGGAAGTACAAATGGGGCCTTTTTTTTTTTTTTTTTGTAAGACCCGTGGAAATGAAAATATGAGAGGGCAAAGTTCAAGGCTATTTGTTTAAAAAATATAAGAGAAGCAAAAAAAAAAAAAAAAGCACTATATCCGTAATATTAGAGAGTTTCAAAATTATTTTTCTATAAAATTTGTGAAATTTAAAGATTGCTAAAGAACGGTATGTTCGGGATTTGCTCTGAAAGTTTGGATTTTGAAGAAAAAACTCTAATTTACATGACTTTCGGATGTAAAAACACCCTGTCAACTGACGTCACAAATCGGACCTTCTTGATTTAAAATCACATTTTCTTGTATTATTATGGTTCAATCTTAAAAATATTTATATGGTTGGAAAGAAAATAAAATAATCTCACTAAATATGTAATTTGTATGTATT
Source organism: Doryteuthis pealeii (assembly GCA_023376005.1). NCBI lineage: Eukaryota > Metazoa > Mollusca > Cephalopoda > Myopsida > Loliginidae > Doryteuthis > Doryteuthis pealeii. The sequence continues at coordinate 72,510,283 of CM042158.1, forward strand.
TTTATTAATTGAATAATTTTTTACAGCGAGTTAAAAACATATTTTGCTTCAAACAACCGAAAATGCGTGATAGGAATTTTTTTTCCGAGAATACATTTTACACTCTACATTTCTTTGGAAAATTTAAGTGGCTTTATCAATATTCTTGAAATTTTGCACTCAATTAGAAGACACCTGGAAGTACAAAGGCCTTTTTTTTTTTTTTTTTGTTTCTAGGACCCGTAGAAGAAAAATACAATAATGCAAACTTTAAGGCTATTTTTGTTCAAAATGTGTATTAGAAGCAAAAAAAAAAAAGCACTTTGTCTGTGATATTAGAAAGTTTCAGAATATTTTTGATATATAATTTGTAAAATTTAAAGATTGCTATACTGTTCGGGATTTGCTTCGAAAGTTTGTATTTTGAGAAAAAAAAAACTCAAATTTATTTGTCCGCCAGGCGTAACGTAAATTCTCAGTTAGGCATAACTTTATAAAGACAATAAAGTTTAAATTCATCGCTTATTTCTCGGCCAATTTTTTAAATATTTATATCGTTGAAAATAAAATAACATAATCTTTCTAAAATTTAACTTTTAGGTGTTTTTTAAACAATTGAATTATTTTTTTTACGTCTGTTTCAATTTTGGAAAAAAAAAATAACTTGAAATTACGAGAGATGTAAAAAAACACGGCCCACACTGACCGGGTTTGTGTGAAAACATATGTAAATAGGTAATCTATTTCTTTTATGTAATTCAACATAAGCATTTAGAAATGTATTTTTAAATTCAAAGTGATGTTATATATTTAAATTAATATTATATGTGTATACATGCAGTATAAAAATGAAAATGTTGAATAATCTTGTGGTAAACTTTAAAAAAAAAAAAAAATCTTGACATTCCTGCTTTTTATTTCCCAAATAATGGGTTCTAGCATGGAGATACATAACATCTAAGACCAGAATCAGAAAGAACATAGAATTTTACATAAGAATGCAAAGTTTTATCAACATTGCTTCAAAAATAAAGAAATGGTGAAGAAATTACTGAATTTCTTGTTCTGAAATAGAAAAAATCTGTCAACTCATGGACCATGAGTCGACAGATTTTTTTTTATCAAAATCATGAACACTTTTTACCCCCAATTTCAGGGCTTTAAATTCTCATAACTTTTGAACCACTGGGGATATTTGTATAATTCAAACAGTTCTGAACTCCATTTACAAATCATTAGATTAATGATTGATAGAATTAAAGTGTTTATATTGTTTAGCAATCTTAATCTAATTTCTATTTTTCAATGGAAGGTATCAAGTTGTACTAAACATAAAAGTTTTTTAAAGATTTTAGAATATTTAGAAAACTAGCAAATATATGCACCCTCCGGGTGCAAGTATTTAAGTTTTTAATGTAATAGAATATTATATTAAATTAGAAAGGCTGATGAAACTAAATTAGAATCCAAATAAAAAAATTTGAAAAAGGAGGGGCTATAATCGAAAAATAGAACAACTGAAACTTACTCTTCATCACTTCCGTTTTTCATTGTTAAATTTTCCTAATTTTACTATTTAGTTAAAATAGGAAGTAAAAAATAAAATGACAGTTATTTTTTTCTTGTTAATGGATTTCTTTTAAGATTTATTTCCGAGGTTTTTGCTCATATTCATTACGATAAACCAAACAATTAAACCAATAATACTAAGCAATATTTATTAAAATCAAACTTTTGATATCATTATGCAAATTAGCCTTCCCGTTCACACTATAAACCACTGTTTTGTTGTATATATAAATATAATTGCATGTTAATAGTATGGCTAACAGTATTGATAATGAAAAACAATTTTATTAATAATTGAGGTTTAAATATAATAAAAATCATGGTAAACGTGACGTAAATAACAAAGGTAATTGTGACTTGAGTAGTGATATAGTTTCGGTTACAGACAGACAAATACACAATCTCCATTATAATTTATATAAGATTTTAAGCATAAGACTATTATGTAATTATATTTAAGACTATTATGTAATATAACAAAAATGATCCAGTGATACTTCATATTTCTTATTTTATATGGTGGTTAGCTACAGATTTTTAAAACTTAACAAGAAGAAAAATTTATTTCAACTGGCACATAATAAGATCTATTCCCAGTATATCTCGAGTAAATCAGAGTTTATCAAAATAATAGTTGGAGTTTGTGTCCTACTTCATCAGTTGAGCTGTGTTTTGACTTTACATCATGTTGATGTATAAGTGATAATCAGGGGTTTCCTCTGATAATATATGGAACACAGAAACTCATAGCAGTTTTTTAATTGTTCAGTTTTATAATAAATGTGTATAATGCTTTCCAACTATATTGTGCATATTGTGATGCTTTCTTTAAATACATTTTTCTTTGACTACTTGGAATAAATCTGGTCACACACACACAAAATAATTTTATAGCATATGATCGAGAAAGAATTTTAATAGAAGTTACATAATAAAAAGAAATATTTCCAACTTGGTTTTGTATCTACTATTTAGGGAAGTGATATCATTTTGTGCAACTACTAACAGATGGTTGGGCTGCAACTTAAAAAAAATAATGTTGGTACAATTTCTATTGAATGCCAAGTAAACTGAGAATTAAGTGTTACATTTAAAGTTTTTAAATTTAATTATATAAAAATGCTAACAAATGTTTGGTATTTGAAATTATTAGGGACATTTTGATTCAGATTGATATTTCTGATTTTTATAAAGACTAATTATAAACTTTAAATTTTAATTCATACTTACTATAGGATTTTGTTTAATGTATTTTATAAAAATGTTTAAACTAATATAAAAATTGATTATATTTGTTTGAAAGATGTTTCCCAAAATTTATAAATTTATATATGGAATGCAATGGATTATAAGATGACATAGTGATTACTATTGTAGAAAAAAGACTTTGTGAACCAATTTCAAATTCTGGTTGAGGCTGTTTGCATATCATTGCATATTAATGCTATTGGAAAAGGCATGAATCCATCTGTTCTTTGAGTAAATAGTAGAGTAAGCTGGACTCTCTAACCTTGGTAAGGACACCCTGTTTAAAAGAAAGTAATCTCTGAATTCAAACAACATTACATGGTAAATTGCCAGGAGCTTGAGTCATTAAGTCAGTCTAATATTTGTGTTCAATCTTTTTGACAACTTCTACAGAGACCATAAATGCCAAGTTGTATAGCACTTTTCCATTTTGATGACATTGGTGTTATAAAGAATAAACAACTGCAGTATTGGCCACTGCTGGTCTTCCATACAACCCCCCCCCACACACACACACAGGCCTGATCCATAGTCTTGTGAGAGTTACAGATGAAAGTAAACATTAACAAAAATAATAATAATAATTAACTATATTTTGTGTGGTTTTGTATTTTTAATTTTCATGAACAGAAATAAGAGATTCAATCAACAGCTATATTTCATTAGTTAATAAAATTTTTACTTGTGCTGAGAAAGCATCTTTGAAAATTTGATGAATACTAATCATGATATATGAAAAAATAGGATTGCTTATTTAACAAATGAAAAAAAAATAAACCCAAAAAAGTAAAGCAAAAAAATTGAAATAAATATTTTGACTTTAGAAGAAAAACATTTCTCTTATTGATTGAGTTTTAAAATGTAATGTGCATTTTGTTTATTTTTCTTTGTCTCCATTTTAAATTATTGCTTAGTTTAAAAATAAAATTAATTCCTTATTTCTGTTTATTCAAAATAAATGCATTCTATTTCTTTAAAAAGAAGGTATTATTTTACTATTAGACCTATTACATCTCCAAATGTAATTTTATTCTCTTTAAGTAGATCTCAATATTCTAAGACTTGTTCTACTATACACCAATCATTGAAATAAATGAGCTATTTTGAAGATATCAATTTTTTCTTGTATGTCTTACCAAGTTTTTCCTTCTGCTATCTCTCACTTATCTGTGTTTTTGGTGTGTGCTGCTGACCAGTACAGCTGTGACATGATAACCTCCTCTGCTCTTGAGCATAGATAAGAGCACTGGTCCATATGTATATGGTTGTGAGTAGGTGTATGAATATTCTCCACATAGGGTAGGCATATGAGTGGGTGTCTATGTGGACTTAGACATATCTATGTGTATGAGCATATGTATTTGTGTGCATGGGTGTGTGTGTGGTGATATCAAAAGAAAAGTACATGAACTGGGAGAAGTGAGAATGATTAGTGAATGATAAAGCTGAATAAGGATCGGGAAATTATATTGGCTTGCTTTGGTTGCATTTAAAAGAGTTAAATTTGATTATCATAATTTTGAGTTTGTCTTGGAGACATTATAGTTTGGTGATATTTTTATGTTTGTCTCAATCTGTACCTGGAAGATGAATTAGCATTTGAGAAAAGATCAATTCAGCCTGGCAGTTGGAGTTTTACTGAATCTTTTCCACTGTAGCAGAACTGAGAGTTAGAAAAGAATACATTTTTTCATATTGCAATCAGCTGTGCCCAAACACTATTAGACAAGATATCTTTGTTCTATTTTATGACTATGGTTTGAGCCACTTTAAACCAAACCTGCAAAACAGCATAGAATTATGGTATAATACAGTGAAGTGAACAAGGAAGGGTTGGTTATGTCACACCTTGAAGTAAGGGTGAAATTAGAGTTTTGAATGAATCTGACCTTCAAAATAGTAATTACTCATTTTCTGTGGTTTTACCAGTTCCCACCAGGTTCCCCTGATACTGATTAGCATTCCAGTTAATTTTTTTATTTGAGGTTATTGTTATATAGAGCTTTGTAAAATGGAGGTCAGAACTGTTTGAATTATGGAAGTATCTCCAGTGGTTCAAAGTTATGAGAATTTAAAGCCCCGAAATTGGGGGTACAAAAGTGGACATGATTTTCTTTTAAAAAAAAAGTCAAATTACAGATCAATTCAAAACAAGAAATTCAGTAATTTCTTCACCATTTCTTTATTTTGGGGCAATTTAGATATAACTTTGCATTCTTATGTAAAATTATGTTCTTTCTGATTCTGCACTCAAATTGTATGTATTTTGCTGTAACCCATTATTTAGAGAATAAGAGGTACAGATATCAAGATTAAAAAAAAAAAAAAAAGAAAAAAAGTTTGAGGGAAAAATAAAATTTCAGTTAAATTAAAAAACTTTTTATTGAGGGGGGTGGGGTCAAAAAATCGAGTCCAACGCTTACTGGCAGACTAATTTTTCCTTTCCTTTCTTCATTTTCTGTCTCATCGCAGTTGACACGTATTTGTTGTTGTTGTTTCTTCTTCTTCATCTTCCAAGCCTCTTGCTACTACTGTCTCTCTGATCTTGTAACATGCACTTTTTCTTTCACTCGTTACTTCTCAACAATAACAACTGACGACTGTGTCTTCCTCTTACCATCCTTGTTTGGAGAAGAACAACCAAAATCAGCAAAGACAGCTACTACACTGGCTGAAGTACATTGCTAACAATAACAACAACCCATTTTTTCCTCCCTCCCACCTGGGTTTCTTGCTGGTCTATTTATCCACCCAGTGCCATGTACTTTTAGTTGTCATATGGGCATCTGGTTTGAAATTACAGGAACTTGGGTCAACTCAATCCTCAGTGCTACACTCAAGTATCACCTTTTTGTATTCAGAAGGATGTGGGTTCGATCTTAGATCAAAGTCCTACATGCCAGACAAAGCCTAACCCGCTTCCTTCGAGAATACGGCAAGTCCTCATTTTCCCCAATCGACTCGTGTTCTCTGTCACAGTTTACCACAAGATTATTCAACATTTTCATTTTAATACTGCATTTATACACACATATAGTATTAATTTAAATAAAATAAATCACTTTGAACTTAAAATACCTTTTTGAATACTTGCTATGTTGTATTAGATACAAGAAATAGAATACCTATTTACATCATTCTTTTTTAAATAAATCCTATCCGGCTTACGTGTTATTATGTGTTTTATTAGCGTTTTAATACTAAATTGTCGTAAGTTCGTTTTTTTTCCAAAATTGAATGTTTGACAAAAAATCCTGATGGTTAACCATCACATTAAATATCGCACATTATATATCAAAATAATTCTGAGTTTATCTTCTATTAAGGATATAGTGCTTTTTTTTTTTTTTTTTTTTTTTTTTTTTGTTCATCTTATACTTTTTGAAGTCAACTTTTGTTGGTAGTGGTTTCACTTGCAAAAGTCGAAGAAGAAGAGAACAACTTACACTATGTAGTTTAAGCTGTCTTCTAATTAAGTGTACAATTTCAAGAATATTGATAAAGATTATTCTCTTTGAATTTGCGAAACAAACAAACAAACAAGTAAATTTTAGCCTCGGAAAAAAAATTGTATTTTGTGTTTTCAGTTCAAATCAAAGTACTGTTTTAAATTGCTGCAAAAAATAATTCAATGGATAAAAATACATGGAAATAACATATTTAGAAAGATTAATTTATTTTCTTTCCAGCCATATAAATATTTTTAAGATTGGATCAGAAATACTCAAAAATTGCAAATGAAACCAATTAAGGTCAGAATAATGTCCACCAAAATCAGCGAAAGTGCTGGGTTTGCTATACTAATGAAATAGAGTGGAAGGAGAAACTAAAAAACAAGTAATTCTGACGGTTTTGAAGGTCAGATTTATTCAAAACACATTAAAAACTATAGAAAAAAACCCACAAATTTCACCTCTAAAATAGAGACAGGTGTAAATAGTAAAATTCTCCCCCCCCCCCCAAAAAAAGTTTTATGAAAACGTTTTTTTTTTGTTTTGTTTTGTCAGTTTAACTCTGTTATTACTTCTAGTCCAATCATGATCAGATTGATCCATAACTTGATTTCAAGTGAGCAAAAATATAGAAAAAGCAGCTTCAAAAATTTATAATCTTAGAAGAAAAACTGCAGGGAATAAAGTTGCTATTTGGAATTATTTTAAATTTAAAGTACAACAGGGAAATGGAGACAAGAAAATTGTCAAAGAGCAAACTATTTGCAGAGCCTGAAAAAATGAATTTAAGTAACTTAATTATTGAATAGAGATGGTCAGTTTAACTGAAAAAACATTTTTTGTTTTTTGGTTTTATCTGCACATCGGGAAAACCGCACCAAAATTTTTTTTATGAAACTGAAACTGTTTGGTCAAGTATTCTTACTACTGAATAACCATACCCAAAGAAACCTGGTTGAAAAAGATTTTTCAGATTTTTAATAAAATACAATTTTATCAACATTTATGCTATCATAAAAGGAAAAGAATTGAACAAAAATATGATAAAAACATTTAATTGACTATTTAAAAAAAATAAATATGAAATCTATTTGTTCATAAAATTTAAAATCAAGGGGAAACTGGCAACTATTTTTAATTTTTACTCATTATTTTGTCCGTTTACTACAAAAAAACATTTAACTTAGATAACTGAAATAAATTCCGGATATCATGTTGTATTTCCATTTTTTTCTATTTGAAATCATTCTATGATAAAATGTAAAATAGATTTCCAATGTGTCGTATTTTCTTTCTTTTTTTTTTCTTCATTTCTTTTAAATGAAAAAAAAAAATGAAATATGACAGATATGACACATTGGAAATCTATTTTATATTTTATCATAGAATGTTTAATCTAATTCATAAATTCTATGACTATTCCCAGTTAATTTTTAATTTTTATTTGAGGTTATTGTTATTTAATCACATTAGTTATATAGAGCTTTGTAAATGGAGGTCAGAACTGTTTAAATTATGAAAATATCCCCAGTGGTTCAAAAGTTATGAGAATTTAAAGCCCCGAAATTGGGGGTACAAAAGTGGACATAATTTTGTTAAAAAAATGTCAAATCACGGACTAATTGAAAACAAAAATTTAGTAATTTCTTCACCATTTCTTTATTTTTGTAACAATTTTGATAAAACTTTGCATTCTTATGTAAAATTGTATGTTCTTTCTGATTCTGTACTTTTTATGTATCTCCATGCTAGAACCCATTATTTGGGAAATAAAAAGTAGGGATATCAAGATTTAAAAAAAAAGTTTACCACAAGATTATTCAACATTTTCATTTTAATACGGCATATATACACATATATAGTATTGATTTATATAAATAACATCATGTTGGAATTAAAATACCTTTTAAAATACCTGCTATGTTGTATTACATACAAGAAATAGAATAACTCTATATAATTTTATTTAACAAAACCTGTCCTGCGTGTGCAGCTTTGTTTATATGGGTAATAATACCATTTAACTCGCCATAAAAAATAATTCAATGGTTAAAAACACATAAAAGTTACATATTTAGAAAGATTATTTCATTTTCTTTCCAACCATATAAATATTTAAAAAATTGGATCAGAAATAAGTGATGAATTACTAATTTAAAATGGTATGATCTGGATAAACGACGCCTAGCTGAGATTATTTACGTTCGAAAGACAAGTACATTTGAGTTTTTCTTCTTATTCAAAATTCAAAGTTTCAAAGCAAATCCCTGACAGTATACAATCATTTTCTTTCACATATTTTTATATGAAAATAATCCTGAGGCTATCTATTATTAGGCATATAGTGCTTTTTTTTTTTGCTTATCTTATATTTTTTGAAAAAATTGCTTTCTATTGTGATTTCACTCCCAAAAGTTGGAAAAGAAAAAAACAAGTTTCTACTTGTAATTAAAAGTGTCTCCTATTTAAGTGTAAAATTTCAAGAATATTGATAAAGATTATTCTCTTTGAATTTGCGAAACAAACAAACAAACAAGTAAATTTTAGCCTCGGAAAAAAAATTGTATTTTGTGTTTTCAGTTCAAATCAAAGTACTGTTTTAAATTGCTGCAAAAAATAATTCAATGGATAAAAATACATGGAAATAACATATTTAGAAAGATTAATTTATTTTCTTTCCAGCCATATAAATATTTTTAAGATTGGATCAGAAATACTCAAAAAATTGCAAATGAAACCAATTAAGGTCAGAATAATGTCCACCAAAATCAGCGAAAGTGCTGGGTTTGCTATATACTAATGAATAGAGTGGAAGGGAGAAACTAAAAACAAGTAATTCTGACGGTTTTGAAGGTCAGATTTATTCAAAACACATTAAAAACTATAGAAAAAAACCCCACAAATTTCACCTCTAAATAGAGACAGTGTAAATAGTAAAAATTCTTCCCCCCCCCCAAAAAAAAAGTTTTATGAAAACGTTTTTTTTTGTTTTGTTTTGTCAGTTTAACTCTGTTATTACTTTCTAGTCCAATCATGATCAGATTGATCCTAACTTGATTTCAAGTGAGCAAAAATATAGAAAAGCAGCTTCTAAAAACTTTTTTTTTTGGGGGGGGGGGGGAGAATTTTTACTATTTACACTGTCTCTATTTAGAGGTGAAATTTGTGGGGTTTTTTTCTATAGTTTTTAATGTGTTTTGAATAAAATTGACCTTCAAAACGTCAGAATTACTTGTTTTTTAGTTTCTCCCTTCCACTCTATTCATTAGTATAGCAAACCCAGCACTTTCGCTGATTTTGGTGGACATTATTCTGACCTTAATTGGTTTCATTTGCAATTTTTTGAGTATTCTGATCCAATCTTAAAATATTTATATGGCTGGAAGAAAATAAATTAATCTTTCTAAATATGTTATTTCCATGTATTTTATCCATTGAATTATTTTTTGCAGCAATTTAAAACAGTACTTTGATTTGAACTGAAACACAAAATACAATTTTTTTTCCGAGGCTAAAATTTACTTTTTGTTTGTTTGTTTCGCAAATTCAAAGAGAATAATCTTTATCAATATTCTTGAAATTTTACACTTAAATAGGAGACACTTTAATTACAAGTGAACTTGTTTTTTTCTTTTCCAATTTGGGAGTGAAATCACAATAGAAAGCAATTTTTTTCAAAAAAATATAAGATAAGCAAAAAAAAAAAAGCACTATATGCCTAATAATAGATAGCCTCAGATTATTTTTCTATAAAAATATGTGAAAGAAAATGATTGTATACTGTCAGGGATTTGCTTTGAAAACTTTGAATTTGAATAAGAAGAAAAACTCAAATGTACTTGTCTTTCGAACGTAATATTCCAGCTGGCGTCGTTTATCCAGATCATACATTTTTAATTAGTTAATTCACAACTTATTCTGATCCAATTTTTTTAATATTATATGGTTGGAAAGAAATGAAATAATCTTTCTAAATATGTAACTTTTATGTGTTTTTAACCATTGAATTATTTTTTATGGCGAGTTAAAATGGTATTATTACCCATATAAACAAAGCTGCACACGCAGGACAGGTTTTGTTAAATAAAATTATATAGAGTTATTCTTATTCTTGTATGTAATACAACATTAGCAGGTATTTTAAAAGGTATTTTAATTCCAACATGATGTTATTTATAATAAATCAATACTATATATGTGTATATATGCCGTATTAAAATGAAAATGTTGAATAATCTTGTGGTAAACTTTTTTTTTAAATCTTGATATCCCTACTTTTATATCCCAAATAATGGGTTCTAGCATGGAGATACATAAAAAGTACAGAATCAGAAAGAACATACAATTTTACATAAGAATGCAAAGTTTTATCAAAATTGTTCAAAAATAAGAAATGGTGAAGAAATTACTAAATTTCAATTAGTCCGTGATTTGACATTTTTTAACAAAAATTATGTCCACTTTTGTACCCCCAATTTCGGGGCTTTAAATTCTCATAACTTTTGAACCACTGGGGATATTTTCATAATTTAAACAGTTCTGACTCCATTTACAAAGCTCTATATAACTAATGTGATTAAATAACAATAACCTCAAATAAAAATTAAAAATTAACTGGGAATAGTCATAGAATTTATGAATTAGATTAAACATTCTATGATAAAATAATAATAGATTTCCAATGTGTCATATCTGTCATATTTCATTTTTTTTTTTCTTCATTTAAAAGAAATGAAGAAAAAAAAAGAAAGAAAAATACGACACATTGGAAATCTATTTTTACATTTTATCATAGAATGATTTCAAATAGAAAAAAAATGGAAATACAACATGATATCCGGAATTTATTTCAGTTATCTAAGTTAAATGTTTTTTGTAGTAAACGGACAAAATAATGAGTAAAAATTAAAAATAGTTGCCAGTTTCCCTTGATTTTAAATTTTATGACAAATAGATTTCATATTTATTTTTTTTTAAATAGTCAATTAAATGTTTTTATCATATTTTTGTTCAATCTTTTCCTTTTATGATAGCATAAATGTTGATAAAATTGTATTTTATTAAAATCTGAAAATCTTTTTCAACCAGGTTTCTTTGGGTATGGTTATTCAGTAGTAAGAATACTTGACCAAACAGTTTCAGTTTCATAAAAAAAAATTTTGGTGCGGTTTCCCGATGTGCAGATAAAACCAAAAAACAAAAAATGTTTTTTCAGTTAAAACTGACCATCTCTATTCAATAATTAAGTTACTTAAATTCATTTTTTCAGGCTCTGCAAATAGTTTGCTCTTTTGACAATTTTCTTGTCTCCATTTCCCTGTTGTACTTTAAATTTAAAAATAATTCCAAATAGCAACTTTATTCCCTGCAGTTTTTCTTCTAAGATTATAAATTTTGAAGCTGCTTTTTCTATATTTTTTGCTCACTTGAAAATCAAGTTAATGGATCAATCTGATCATGATTGGACTAGAAGTAATAACAGAGTTAAACTGACAAAAAAAAACAAAAAAAAACGTTTTCATAAAACGTTTTTTTGGGGGGGGGGGGAGAATTTTTACTATATTACACCTGTCTCTATTTAGAGGTGAAATTTGTGGGGTTTTTTTCTATAGTTTTTAATGTGTTTTGAATAAATCTGACCTTCAAAACCGTCAGAATTACTTGTTTTTTAGTTTCTCCCTTCCACTCTATTCATTAGTATAGCAAACCCAGCACTTTCGCTGATTTTGGTGGACATTTTCTGACCTTAATTGGTTTCATTTGCAATTTTTTGAGTATTTCTGATCCAATCTTAAAAATATTTATATGGATGGAAAGAAAATAAATTAATCTTTCTAAATATGTTATTTCCATGTATTTTTTCCATTGAATTATTTTTTGCAAGCAATTTAAAACAGTACTTTGATTTGAACTGAAAACACCAAAATACAATTTTTTTTCCGAGGCTAAAATTTACTTGTTTGTTTGTTTGTTTCGCAAATTCAAAGAGAATAATCTTATCAATATTCTGAAATTGTACACTTAATTAGAAGACAGCTTAACTACATAGTGTAAGTTGTTCTCTTCTTCTTCGACTTTTGCAAGTGAAACCACTACCAACAAAAGTTGACTTCAAAAAAGTATAAGATGAACAAAAAAAAAAAAAAAAAAAAAAAAAAAAGCACTATATCCTTAATAGAAATAAACTCAGAATTATTTTGATATATAATGTGCGATATTTAATGTGATGGTTAACCATCAGGATTTTTTGTCAAACATTCAATTTTGGAAAAAAAACGAAACTTACGACAATTTAGTATTAAAACGCTAATAAAAACACATAATAAACACGTAAGCCGGATAGGATTTATTTAAAAAAGAATGATGTAAATAGGTATTCTATTTCTTGTATCTAATACAACATAGCAAGTATTCAAAAGGTATTTTTAAGTTCAAAGTGATGTTATTTATTTAAATTAATACTATATGTGTGTATAAATGCAGTATTAAAATGAAAATGTTGAATAATCTTGTGGTAAACTGTGACAGAGAACACGAGTCGATTGGGGAAAATGAGGACTTGCCGTATTCTCGAAGGAAGCGGGTTTAGGCTTTGTCTGGCATGTAGGACTTTGATCTAAGATCGAACCCACATCCTTCTGAATACAAAAAGGTGATACTTGAGTGTAGCACTGAGGATTGAGTTGACCCAAGTCCTGTAATTTCAAACAGATGCCCATATGACAACTAAAAGTACATGGGCACTGGTGGATAAATAGACCAGCAAAACCCAGGTGGGGGAGGAAAAAATGGGTTGTTGTTATTGTTAGCAATGTACTTCAGCCAGTGTAGTAGCTGTCTTTGCTGATTTTGGTTGTTCTTCTCCATCAACAAGGATGGTAGAGGAAGACACAGTCGTCAGTTGTTATTGTTGAGAAGTAACGAGTGAAAGAAAGTGCATGTTACAAGATCAGAGAGACAGTAGTAGCAAGAGGCTTGGAAAGATGAAGAAAAGAAACAACAACAACAAATACGTGTCAACTGCGATGAAGAAGAAAATGAAGAAAGGAAAGGAAAAATTAGTCTGCCAGTAAGCGTTGGACTCGATTTTTTTGACCCCACCCCTCAATAAAAAGTTTTTTAATTTAACTGAAATTTTATTTTTCCCTCAAACTTTTTTTCTTTTTTTTTTTTTTTAATCTTGATATCTGTACCTCTTATTCTCTAAATAATGGGTTACAGCAAAATACATACAATTTGAGTGCAGAATCAGGAAGAACATAATTTTACATAAGAATGCAAAGTTATATCTAATTGCCCCAAAAATAAAGAAATGGTGAAGAAAATTACTGAATTTCTTGTTTTGAATTGATCTGTAATTTGACTTTTTTTTAAAAAGAAAATCATGTCCACTTTTGTACCCCCAATTTCGGGGCTTTAAATCTCATAACTTTTGAACCACTGGAGATACTTCCATAATTCAAACAGTTCTGACTCCATTTACAAAGCTCTATATAACAATAACCTCAAATAAAAAATTAACTGGAATGCTAATCAGTATCAGGGGAACCCTGGTGGGAACTGGTAAACCACAGAAAATGAGTAATTTACTATTTTGAAGGTCAGATTCATTCAAAACTCTAATTTCACCCTTACTTCAAGGTGTGACATAACCAACCCTTCCTTGTTCACTTCACTGTATTATACCATAAATTCTATGCTGTTTTGCAGGTTTGGTTTAAAGTGGCTCAAACCATAGTCATAAAATAGAACAAAGATATCTTGTCTAATAGTGTTTGGGCACAGCTGATTGCAATATGAAAAAATGTATTCTTTTCTTAACTCTCAGTTCTGCTACAGTGGAAAAGATTCAGTAAAACTCCAAACTGCCAGGCTGAATTGATCTTTTCTCAAATGCTAATTCATCTTCCAGGTACAGATTGAGACAAACATAAAAAATATCACCAAACTATAATGTCTCCAAGACAAACTCAAAATTATGATAATCAAATTTAACTCTTTTAAATGCAAACCAAAGCAAGCCATATAAATTTCCCGATCCTTATTCAGCTTTATCATTCACTAATCATTTCTCACTTCTCCCAGTTCATGTACTTTTCTTTTGATATCACCACACACACACCCATGCACACAAATACATATGCTCATACACATAGATATGTCTAAGTCCACATAGACACCCACTCATATGCCTACCCTATGTGGAGAATATTCATACACCTACTCACAACCATATACACATATGGACCAGTGCTCTTATCTATGCTCAAGAGCAGAGGAGGTTATCATGTCACAGCTGTACTGGTCAGCAGCACACACCAAAAAACACAGATAAGTGAGAGATAGCAGAAGGAAAACTTGGTAAGACATACAGAAAAAATTGATATCTTCAAAATAGCTCATTTATTTCAATGATTGGTGTATAGTAGAACAAGTCTTAGAATATTGAGATCTACTTAAAGAGAATAAAATTACATTTGGAGATGTAATAGGTCTATAGTAAATAATACCTTCTTTTTAAAGAAATAGAATGCATTTATTTTGAATAAACAGAAATAAGGAATTAATTTTATTTTTAAACTAAGCAATAATTTAAAATGGAGACAAAGAAAAAAAAACAAAATGCACATTACATTTTAAAACTCAATCAATAAGAGAAATGTTTTTCTTCTAAAGTCAAATATTTATTTCAATTTTTTGCTTTACTTTTTTGGGTTTATTTTTTTTCATTGTTAAATAAGCAATCCTATTTTTTCATATATCATGATTAGTATTCATCAAATTTTCAAAGATGCTTTCTCAGCACAAGTAAAAATTTATTAACTAATGAAATATAGCTGTTGATTGAATCTCTTATTTCTGTTCATGAAAATTAAAAATACAAAACCACACAAAATATAGTTAATTATTATTATTATTTTTGTTAATGTTTACTTTCATCTGTAACTCTCACAAGACTATGGATCAGGCCTGTGTGTGTGTGTGGGGGGGGGGTTGTATGGAAGACCAGCAGTGGCCAATACTGCAGTTGTTTATTCTTTATAACACCAATGTCATCAAATGGAAAAGTGCTATACAACTTGGCATTTATGGTCTCTGTAGAAGTTGTCAAAAGAAGATTGAACACAATATTAGACTGACTTAATGACTCAAGCTCCTGGCAATTTACCATGTAATGTTGTTTGAATTCAGAGATTACTTTCTTTTAAACAGGGTGTCCTTACCAAGGTTAGAGAGTCCAGCTTACTCTACTATTTACTCAAAGAACAGATGGATTCATGCCTTTTCCAATAGCATTAATATGCAATGATATGCAACAGCCTCAACCAGAATTTGAAATTGGTTCACAAAGTCTTTTTTCTACAATAGTAATCACTATGTCATCTATAAATCCATTGCATTCCATATATAAATTTATAAATTTGGGAAACATCTTTTCAAACAAATATAATCAATTTTTATATTAGTTTAAACATTTTTATAAAATACATTAAACAAAATCCTATAGTAAGTATGAATTAAAATTTAAAGTTTATAATTAGTCTTTATAAAAATCAGAAATATCAATCTGAATCAAAAATGTCCCTAATAATTTCAAATACCAAACATTTGTTAGCATTTTTATATAATTAAATTTAAAAACTTAATGTAACACTTAATTCTCAGTTTACTTGGCATTCAATAGAAATTGTACCAACATTATTTTTTTTAAGTTGCAGCCCAACCATCTGTTAGTAGTTGCACAAAATGATATCACTTCCCTAAATAGTAGATACAAAACCAAGTTGGAAATATTTCTTTTATTATGTAACTTCTATTAAAATTCTTTCTCGATCATATGCTATAAATTATTTTGTGTGTGTGTGACCAGATTTATTCCAAGTAGTCAAAGAAAAATGTATTTAAAGAAAGCATCACAATATGCACAATATAGTTGGAAAGCATTATACACATTTATTATAAAACTGAACAATTAAAAACTGCTATGAGTTTCTGTGTTCCATATATTATCAGAGGAAACCCCTGATTATCACTTATACATCAACATGATGTAAAGTCAAAACACAGCTCAACTGATGAAGTAGGACAACAAACTCCAACTATTATTTTGATAAACTCTGATTTACTCGAGATATACTGGGAATAGATCTTATTATGTGCCAGTTGAAATAAATTTTTCTTCTTGTTAAGTTTTAAAATCTGTAGCTAACCACCATATAAATAAAGAAATATGAAGTATCACTGGATCATTTTTGTTATATACATAATAGTCTTAAATATAATTACATAATAGTCTTATGCTTAAAATCTTATATAAATTATAATGGAGATTGTGTATTTGTCTGTCTGTAACCGAAACTATATCACTACTCAAGTCACAATTACCTTTGTTATTTACGTCACGTTTACCATGATTTTATTTATATTTAAACCTCAATTATTAATAAAATTGTTTTTCATTATCAATACTGTTAGCCATACTATTAACATGCAATTATATTTATATATACAACAAAACAGTGGTTTATAGTGTGAACGGGAAGGCTAATTTGCATAATGATATCAAAAGTTTGATTTTAATAAATATGTGCTTAGTATTATTGGTTTCTAATTGTTTGGTTTTATCGTAATGAATATGAGCAAAAACCTCGGAAATAAATCTTAAAAGAAATCCATTAACAAGAAAAAATAACTGTCATTTTATTTTTTACTTCCTATTTTAACTAAATAGTAAAATTAGGAAAATTTAACAATGAAAAACGGAAGTGATGGAAGAGTAAGTTTCAGTTGTTCTATTTTTCGATTATAGCCCCCTCCTTTTTCAAATTTTTTTATTTGGATTCTAATTTAGTTTCATCAGCCTTTCTAATTTAATATAATATTCTATTACATTAAAACTTAAATACTTGCACCCGGAGGGTGCATATATTTGCTAGTTTTCTAAATATTCTAAAATCTTTAAAAACTTTTATGTTTAGTACAACTTGATACCTTCCATTGAAAAATAGAAATTAGATTAAGATTGCTAAACAATATAAACACTTTAATTCTATCAATCATTAATCTAATGATTTGTAAATGGAGTTCAGAACTGTTTGAATTATACAAATATCCCCAGTGGTTCAAAAGTTATGAGAATTTAAAGCCCTGAAATTGGGGGTAAAAAGTGTTCATGATTTTGATAAAAAAAAATCTGTCGACTCATGGTCCATGAGTTGACAGATTTTTCTATTTCAGAACAAGAAATTCAGTAATTTTTCACCATTTCTTTATTTTTGAAGCAATGTTGATAAAACTTTGCATTCTTATGTAAATTCTATGTTCTTTCTGATTCTGGTCTTAGATGTTATGTATCTCCATGCTAGAACCCATTATTTGGGAAATAAAAAGCAGGAATGTCAAGATTTTTTTTTTTTTTAAAGTTTACCACAAGATTATTCAACATTTTCATTTTTATACTGCATGTATACACATATAATATTAATTTAAATATATAACATCACTTTGAATTTAAAAATACATTTCTAAATGCTTATGTTGAATTACATAAAGAAATAGATTACCTATTTACATATGTTTTCACACAAACCCGGTCAGTGTGGGCCGTGTTTTGTTTACATCTCTCGTAATTTCAAGTTATTTTTTTTTTCCAAAATTGAAACAGACGTAAAAAAATAATTCAATTGTTAAAAAACACCTAAAAGTTAAATATTTAGAAAGATTATGTTATTTTATTTTCAACGATATAAATATTTAAAAAATTGGCCGAGAAATAAGCGATGAATTTAAACTTTTATTGTCTTTATAAAGTTATGCCTAACTGAGAATTTACGTTACGCCTGGCGGACAAATAAATTTGAGTTTTTTTTTTCTCAAAATACAAACTTTCGAAGCAAATCCGAACAGTATAGCAATCTTTAAATTTTACAAATTATATATCAAAATAATTCTGAAACTTTCTAATATCACAGACAAAGTGCTTTTTTTTTTTGCTTCTAATACACATTTTGAACAAATAGCCTTAAAGTTTGCATTATTGTATTTTTACTTCTACGGGTCCTAGAAACAAAAAAAAAAAAAAAAAGGCCTTTGTACTTCCAGGTGTCTTCTAATTGAGTGCAAAATTTCAAGAATATTGATAAAGCCACTTAAATTTTCCAAAGAAATGTAGAGTGTAAAATGTATTCTCGGAAAAAAATTCCTATCACGCATTTTCGGTTGTTTGAAGCAAAATATGTTTTTAACTCGCTGTAAAAATTATTCAATTAATAAAATACATACAAATTACATATTTAGTGAGATTATTTTATTTTCTTTCCAACCATATAAATATTTTTAAGATTGAACCATAAATATACAAGAAAATGTGATTTTAAATCAAGAAGGTCCGATTTGTGACGTCAGTTGACAGGGTGTTTTTACATCCGAAAGTCATGTAAATTAGAGTTTTTTTCTTCAAAATCCAAACTTTCAGAGCAAATCCCGAACATACCGTTCTTTAGCAATCTTTAAATTTCACAAATTTTATAGAAAAATAATTTTGAAACTCTCTAATATTACGGATATAGTGCTTTTTTTTTTTTTTTTTGCTTCTCTTATATTTTTTAAACAAATAGCCTTGAACTTTGCCCTCTCATATTTTCATTTCCACGGGTCTTACAAACAAAAAAAAAAAAAGGCCCCATTTGTACTTCCAGGTGTCTTCTAATTGAGTGCAAAATCATGACAAGAAGGTTCCCGAGTCTGACAAGAAATACTTGAAGAAGGCCAGAGGGTACATCGGCCAAAATGTTGTACAGATAACAATGAAGATGAGGACAATAGTCCGAATAATACAGGTAATGCTTGTGATACATTTGAATTTTGGGCCAAGGTGTTTGTGTTTTACTTTGTGTTAATGCTTTTGGGAAAGGTATGAATGCATCACTACACAGACACACAGAGTTGGAGTAAAATAATATGGTAGACTGGGCTCTTTAGCTCAATCTACAGCAATTGGTTTAACAAAAAGAAAACTGAATTCAAAACAGCTGTACACCACTTAAAAAAATCAAACTTGTATGCAG
Organism: Doryteuthis pealeii; assembly: GCA_023376005.1. Taxonomy (NCBI): domain Eukaryota; kingdom Metazoa; phylum Mollusca; class Cephalopoda; order Myopsida; family Loliginidae; genus Doryteuthis; species Doryteuthis pealeii. The sequence goes on from CM042158.1 coordinate 72,529,598, forward strand.
ATCGTTTGGGTAAATACACTGCATTCATCTGCAATAATTAAATAATGCAACCATTAGTCAACTAAAACATTTGAAATAAAATAATTATTGCCTGAAATCAGTAGTATACCCTTTCTCAGTTAAGCTCTTTTTTTAATAGTTATTTAGTGACTAATTCAACTACTGTAGTAGAGCCTTACTTTAGTTTCTACATAGATATAAATACTGTACATATTTTGCATTAAACCATTTTTTCTTAAAAAATAAATGTTTTAGATTATCTAAAATCTAAAGCACTCCACTTTATTCTAATTATAACATAATTTGATATCATTCAAGTAACAAGAATATTTCATCTAAAACATTCAACTAGAAATTCCCAGTGTTGCTTAAGACAAAAAAAGACATGTACATATGCAGACATATATGATGGTCATAATTTATATAATTACTGAAAAAGGCTATAGAAGCTCTGTTTATTTTTTTTTTTATAGGAAAATATTTTTTTTAATATTAATTTGATGTAGATTGTCAATACTACATGTCCATAAGTATAAATAAACTCTGCCTTTTATTAATTTCTGGTTTATTAGAATTTGTGCTTTTTGTATTTTAACATTATGTATTATCGAAGCACAGCATTTTGTTTGTGTATATCTTAGTTGCAATAGTAGGGAAAAAACAGTGTTATGAGCTGATTAATACATTTCAGTTGACAATTATTTCATGAGAAGAAATTTATTAACAAAGGGAGTGTCAATTGTATTCAGTTGTGTGACTTTCTACTCCTCAGGTTAATAACTGAAGTGATTTGGTACATTCTAGATGACCTCAATACATAATATAGAAAAAGTAATATATTCCAAGAAGGCTATACATCTTATTGCTGTTAGTTTTCTACTAACATTTTTTGGGGAATTAAATTTCTGCTTAACCAATAAGTGAAAAAGAATAAAAGAGAAATACAAGGAACTGTCTTTCAACAGAATGTTGACAAAAAGTAGTAAGTTTGTGTCTCTAGTAATGCTAAGAGGGTCATAAAACAATTAAAGGTTAGAAAATCTAATTCAGCTTAGATTTGGAGTATACACATCATTTTCAACCTTTTTCTAACTTTGTCACTCTAATTTCCTATACAAGTCAAAAGTTATAATGGCAGGTTTCATTGATACAAGAAAACACAAACTACACTTTGATCCTAATTGGATAGTTCCTTCTAAGTGAAAAACATTTTTTTATTTCACCAAAAATATACATTATAAAAACTTCAGTTAAAATTTAAATCAGTTTAACTTTTAACTGATATCAATACGTACACAATTTTATAATATTGGATCATATGGTAACTAATATTTCTTTGTTAACAATTTTCAAATTTTATCTTTTCTTTGTCAAAACCGAGGAATCAAATTAATATAAATGAATTGTTGAGAACTAACCAGAATTTCTCATTTTTTTTCTAGCCATTTTTGGATCATATTGCATTGAAATATTTATCCTAAAATGATCTAATTGCATCTTTGAATAGTTTAGTCTTGAACAATCAAACAGTTAAGTATTTTTGTTTCTTTCAAGAATAAATTATAGAATTCATTCATATCACTTTGAAATTTTATTCATTAATTCCAAATAAACAAAAATGAACATTTGCAACAGTTCCAAATCATGGAAACATTTGGAATAAACAAAAATTAATTCTTTAATATGGAAACATTTGATGGAATTCTTTAATATGGAAACAGTAATATGGAAACATTTGCAACAATTCCAAATAACAAAAATGAATTCTTTAATATGGAAACATTTGCAACAGCAATTCTTTAATATGGGCCAACATTTGAATAAACCACAAACGAATTCAACCCAAACATTTGCAACAGTAATTCTTTAATATGGAAACATTTGCAACAATTCCCAACACATTCTTTATATGGAAACATTTGCAACATTCTTTAATATGGAAACATTTGTTCCAAATAAACATTCTTTAATATGGAAACATTTGCAACAGAAACAAAAAAATTCTTTAATATGGAAACATTTGTTCCACATTTCAAATAAACAAAATGAATTCTTTAATATGGAAACATTTGCAACAGTTCCAAATAACTAATTCTTTAATATGAAACATTTGCAACAATTCCAAATAAACAAAAATGAATTCTTTAATATGGAAACATTTGCAACAGTTCCAAATAAACAAAAATGAATTCTTTAATATGGAAACATTTGCAACAATTCCAAATAAAAAAATGAATTCTTTAATATGGAAACATTTGCAACAGTTCCAAATAAACAAAAATTAATTCTTTAATATGGAAACATTTGCAACAATTCCAAATAAACAAAATGAATTCTTTAATATGGAAACATTTGCAACAAAATTAATTCTTTAATATGGGGAATTCCAAAATATGGAAACATTCCAAATATGAACAAAAAATGAATTCTTTAATATGGAAACATTTGCAACAGTTCCAAATAAACAAAAATTAATTATTTAATATGAAAACATTTGCAACAATTCCAAATAAACAAAAATGAATTCTTTAATATGGAAACATTTGCCACAGTTCCAAATAAACAAAAAATTAATTCTTTAATATGGAAACATTTGCAACAGGGTTTTGGAAAATATGCGGAAATCTTTTCTTTATCAGTGGATGGAAAAATAGTTTCTTTCTTTTACAACATGTGAAAATTGAAATTATTTTGAATTTCAAATATCTCATATGATTTAACAACTACGGATTGAATCTTATACTACATCTTTCTACTGCAAGGAATACTTTGGATCAACAGACAAGGATTAAATCTGATACATCTTTCTACTGCAAGGAGTACTGACAAAATGTCAACTCGAATCGTAACACCTAATGCACTTTAAACTATTCATTTTCATCTCCATACAAAGTAAAACCAATCGCTAAATATTCTTATATCTATATAACTAATATTTCTTTGATTTGTTATGGTCAAAACTAGATACATTTACACTTGATGCTTCTACATCAAACAAATTTGAAATTTCTCCCTATTTATTGAATTCAAGTTTCTAAAAACTTTACTGTCTTTACACTTGATAAGAAACTTATCTATTTCATAAGAACATTCTGTTCTGTATAAATGCAAATTTTCTTGTGAATAAATGAACTGAGACAAAAATGGTTGCAATGGCACCACCCATGTATATAGATGACTGCAATTGATATAACGACAAATCAATATTAAAAAAGCAATTCCATGAATTGAGTTAAAGAAGGTCTTTAATTTATGAATGAATTTGTAAGAATCCATAGTGGAAAGGAAAGAGTCAAGCAAGGAACACATCAAATGAAAACAAATCTGAAATAAATTTTTAGGTAAGCAAACAAATAAGGATTTTTTCAGGTAACTTACAGGTGATGTTTATGTTATCTAGTATGTAGGAATGTGTAGAAAATATACCCCTTTTTAGTTAATGGAGAAAGAATCAGAATGAATAGAAAATTTATAAAACATAGAAATATTAGTCCTAATATTTCTGTGACTACTAACACAACTAAAGTGTTAAGGTTGTCAAGAAATTGGGAAAGAGAAAAATCATACATGGCTTTCCCACTGCCTACTCCAAATACACCGTCCACCACAGGCCCTATTCAGTCATCAACTATAAAAGACCCTTTCAATTCATCCTAACACTGAATTCATAAAAAGAATACATGCATTTTTGTGGCTTTCCTCTTTTTAAACCTATCAATCTTAAATACCATAAATAATAGTGCAAAAGTCTTTGTTTTACTGCTTTTCAGTGAAAATTTCCAGAAGAAAAAAATGCTATATTAAGTGAATTTTCTCACTCACATTGAACTATTCCTTTTTGGAAATTTTTTTTTTTTTTTTTTTTTTTTGTTAAATGGGGGAAGTACCTTATTTTTTTTTTTTTTTTTTTTGTCAATTTTGATATCTTAATTTAAAATTTTGCAACACTCCTACTTCAACCCTGCTGAACAAGCAATGGAATATAAATATAAAATAAAGAGAAGAGACAAATTCAGAGGCTATGTGGTATCCCACTAAGCAGACTTTGGACATCACCAAATGAAAAAAATAGGCCAATTGTTGTTAGGGCAACTTTGCAGCTGTTCATCATTTAATCATATATTTCTTACAACATGGTGGATGGAGTCCAACTGTTTAGGATATTTCCAGTTTTTTTTGCCTGACAAATAAACTCGGTGCAGTAGCTTTAGCCTTCTCAGCTGGTAAGTTGATTAATGTAGGTTAATTCAACATATTGACTGTATTTTACCACTTACTATGCAGGATGGAAGTTCAAAGGAAAGAAAGCTTGATGTAATGGTAGCAATTCTTCTCCTGCCAGTTGAACAGTGACAATGTATCTTGACTTGAAGTAGATACAAATTTAGTTTGGAGAAGTCTTTTAGTATTTCACTTCATTTTGACCATTACACAGAACAGTGTTAGTTGTTCTATACAATTCATTTTTTGTCATATGTCACAATACAATTAAGAAATAAATTGTTTTTGTTATGCCATAAGAAGTGTGAAGCAGTCTTCATAAAAGGTAATGTTTTTTTTTAATTCTGTTTATGTGGCACTTTTAGGATTTTCTAATTTGGTACAAATGTCAAACAATTTTAAAAGGTTTAGTTTTTCTGGAACCGTTCAAGTTACTTTGCATAAGTCTACTTTAGTGATGACACAACTTGGTGTCATCAATTACAGAAAGACATCAGTAACTATTCATTTTCAAGGTTTTATTCTCCATTAGAAAATTGTTGAAACCAATGTTTAGCTTTATATTCATAGATGATTCCCTGACCAAATACTTGATTGATATTGTTTTATTCCATTGTTTTATATTTCATTTTGAAGTCATACAATAAAATTCTCTAATTTGCTTTATCAAATTAAGATAACCAAAAATTTTTAAAAATAAAAAGAATTAACAGCAAAAACAGAATCCCAGAATGTACCAAGCTAATATACATTCTTGATTTTCTAAGAGATTCAGAAACTAGAATACAACTGGTAGTTTTCTAGCTTTTCATAAAGTGGTAGTGCACAGAGAAATCATTGTTTATTCCAATATAGAATCATCTAAAGTTGAAGGATTTCCAACAAAGCAGAAAAGTGGCAGAAAAGTCCAACAATAACCAAAAAGATACTCATGGGAACATAGGTGTGCTTTCTAGGATGGACGAGGAAATATAATCATGCAAGCGAGGTATAGCATAGCAACTACATGAGAATCATGGATTAAACAGTAATATACAAGATTAATTAACATCTGCTTGATATTTTCCCATTGAGTCCAAGTGCTTTTATTTTGTTTATATGACCTAACTCAAAACTTCTAAACTCTTCTATTACTTGGTCTTGTGGAATTTTATTAAATATAATAAACTTTGCTGTTACGCTGAAAGGCCTAATTCTAGGATTACAAACACTTTTGTAAGACTGGTTTTATGGTTTGGTTTATTTTCAAATTCATTTGAAATTTTAAGGAACAGTCAGTTACTTTGATGAGTGACTTCCACATAAATGAAAAAAAAAAAAAACTTACAATTTGCTACTTTGTTCTTGAAATTCATGAATTGTGACATGATGAAAAATGGATACTTTACAACAGATCAAATGAAATAGACCATTAAGTGGGGAAAAAAAAGACAAAAAGCATTCAGAATTAGTTAATAAAAAAAAGCGTATAATATTCTATCAGAAATTTATTGGGAACAGCAAAACTTTCTTTTTAAGTGTGATAAGGTAAAAATTCTTACAGCTTGGCTGGGAAGTTTTCACCAGTTATCTCCTAATTACTATTCATTTTAGTCTTGATATAATTTTCTTAATGAAAAAAATTACAATATCCTCAAAGACTAGAAAAAGATACCAACTGCAGTTCTTTACCGAAAAAGATAAAAACATTTTTTGTAGGAGGTGAAATAATGAAGTTGACCAAAGATTAAAATAGAAAAAAAAAATGGTAAATAAACTTCAATAAAGTTAATGTTAAAAAAAGTTTATTTTTACATAATAAACCAAACAAACATTTTAGGTCAATCCAAAGTTTCCCCTATCTCCTCTAGAATTGTTCTCTTAACCTTCTATGCAATGATCACAAGGATTTTTCTAAGATTATAATTATCCATTATTTGGATATTTTCTGTCCATTATTTCATGTGTCATATAACATTGTTTATTCTCAAGTAATGTCTTGATTTGATTGCTAGCAACCTCAACTTGTCTGAATATGGAACATCATTCTGCAAGAAATCTCCAGGACTTTTCAGTATGTTCTCAATCAACTGCACAAATTCTTTTTTTTCTTCTTTTTTAATTCCCAGAACATTTTGGTGGCACAACATACAATTACACTGCATTTACATAAACCGCAATTTCCTGATATTATCTTTTTTTTTATTTTCATTCACTTTTTCATTCAATTTTTCCTCCATCTTTATATTTTTAAAAGCATTATGAATAGTTCACAAAAAGTAATTCTAAATTAGATCATTTTTTTATGCAACTTCAGTACAAAAAGAATGTTGGAATATTTTGGTATATAAGGTGTGCTACAATACACCACTCAAATTTATAGACTAAGTGAGGTCATGTGATTTAAAACTCATCCAATCAACAGCCCGACTGTGTGGCTGGTTGACTACTTAATCACTGATACTGAGAGACATCCATTTGCAATCATTGACAAAGGACTTGCAATACCGAGGAGCACCAAAGAACAACCAAAGAATTATTTACCAAGGATTTCCGCTGGACAAGCGCTCTTGTTTGGAGCCTAAAGGATGGCCCATAAAATCATAAAGAATATCTACCTTAACTTTACAGAATCCAGCACAAATTTATCATGAGTGACATAGAGTCTACTATATTCCAGTAGCAGTTATGTTAATTTATTTATATATGTTATTTATATTTGATTAGCGCCCCTCAAGAAATAAAGGACTAATTTTATGATGAGCTTGAGTTGACTGTAAAAAACATCCCCAAACAAGATCAACTTTACCTTCTTGGTGACTTTAATGCAAGAGTTGGTGCTGACCACGATTCCTGGCCATCTTGTTTAGGTCATCATGGCATTGGTAGAATTAATGGGAATGGACAACGTCTTCTTAAGTTCTACACATACCACAACCTATGCATCACCCACTCATATTTTCAGTCCAAACTTTGTCACAAAGTCTCCTGGAGACACCCACAATCTGGCCACTAGCACCAGTTAGACCTGATTATAACAGGACACTCTGACCTTAGAAATCTTCCAAAATCGTAGCTTTCACAGCACAGACTGTGACTCGGACCATCCCTTCGCTTGCTGTATAGTCAAACTCCAGATGAAAAATATCCACAGAGTCAAATCAAATGGACCCCCTCATGTGGATAGTGCCAAAGCAGCTGACCCAACCAAAGCTGCTGCCTTCCTCTGTACCCTAGAGGAGTCCCTCCACCACCTACTACAGTGCTGCTCTGCCCAGCAATATTGGGATGGCCTACGGACCACCATCCATGACACAGCCCTGTCAGTTTTTGGCAAAAGAGTGCGTAGGTCCAATGACTGGTTCGAAGCCAATGCCTTTTTATTGATACCAATCTTGGAAGAAAAAAATATTGCTTTTACTAATTAGAAATGTTTGCTGAATGACAAGACTCTACATGCCCATAGAGCTTCAAGGAAGAAACTACAACTGCACGTCGCTGTGCTAACAGTGACTGGCTACAGCTTTGCAACAGTATTTAATCATTTGCTGAGTCCGGTAATATCAAAAGCATGTATGACGGCATAAAAAAGGGCACTTGGACCTTCTGATCGCAAAATCACTCTACTAAAATCAACCTCAGGAGAAATCATAAAAGATCGATCTAAACAACTTGATCACTGGGTAGAACATTACTCAGAACTCTACACCATTGACAACACCATTTCTGATGCAGCCCTCCGTCATGTAGAGTGACAACCAGTAGCGGAAGAATTAGATATGGAACCGACAACTGAAGAACTTTGCATAGCACTTGATAGACTAAACTGTGGCAAATCACCTGGCAGTGACAGAATCACAGCTGAAATTCTTAAGTGTGGGAAGCCTATTCTCCTCGACAAACTCCACAAGCTCCTTTGTCTATGCTGGAGTGAAGGGGTTATCCCACAAGACATGAGGAATGCCACCATCGTAACTGTATAAGAACAAGAGAGACAGGAGTGATTGTAATAACTACCATGGTATCTCTCTACTCAGCATTACAGGTAAACTCTTTGCTAGACTTGCACTAAATAGTCTCTTGGTTCTCGCGGAGAAGACTTACCCAGAATCACAGGCAGGTGTAAGAGCAGGATGGTCCACTACTGACATGATCTTCTCTCTGAGGTAGCTTCACAAGAAATGTAGAGAACATCACCATCAATAATTACACCCTGGAAGCCATAAACACCTTCATCTACCTTGGGTCCACCATCACCGACAACCTGTCACTTGATACTGAACTGTTGCCGGATAGGAAAAGCTGCCTCAACTTTTGGGAAACACACAGCGAGAGTGCGGGACAACAGCAGGTTCACTATCCGTACAAAGGTACAAGTGTATATGGCATGTGTTATCAGCACCCTCATGTATGGAAGTGAAACATGGACCCTGTACTCCCACCAAGAGCGGCAGCTAAATAGCTTCTACCTTCGCTGTCTTAGACATATACTGGGCATCACCTGTAAGGACAGGATCACTAACACAGCAGTTCTAGAGAGAGCTCAACGTCCCAGCTTGTGTTCTCTACTGAGACAGCGTTGTCTCCAATGGCTGGGCTATGTCCACCAGATGGATGATGGACATATCCCAAAGGATGATGGACGAATCCGGAAGAACATCCTCTATGCAGGGACATTGGACCTCACAGTCACAGCAGGCGCTGTAACTTAAGGGGCACAATAACTATATAGTCTTCCGAGACTCCAATGCCAATGAATGTATTTATATTTTATAAAAATTTACCAACTGCATTAAGTGAAAATTTGTTTATTCCTATACTTAAACTTACTATAACCAAAATTAAACTAAAATTCATATATAGAGAATTGTTGCTGATCTGTACTCTAGATACACAAAATACTCACTTTTGTTTTGAAATTTCAACCAGATAAAACAAAATATGTTGTAAAAGATTACAGATAGAATTTAGGATTAAGTATCTTAGGGTGAGAAATGTTTAGAGATGGAAGATTTACATGATGAAATATAAAGCTGAATCTGAAATTTAGTTTTTTTTTTATTGTAGCCATATTCAATCTTCTTTCCCATCCCCCCAAAAATTCCAGGACTGTAATTGTTGTCATGGATCTGGGATTGAAATCAACATAATCCCATCATACCTGGAATGGTAAAAAAAAAATGTTTTTAGGACAAATATCTTTCATGGGACACTCCTGATACAAAAGTTTTTTTTGTTCCTTTTTAATACTTATTAACTGAACTGAGTCAATGATTAGATAATTTAATTACAAATAATACAAATTAAGTTTTTGTCACACAAATATTTTAATGCTAGAAAGTGGGAAAGGAAGAATAAGTTTTTATTACTAAGTTTCTTGAACATAACTTGAAAATAAGTCTTAAAAGTTATCCAAACCATTTTGTAAACTAGCTGATGAGTGAATTTAAATGTTTTAATTTAGTCAGAAATACCACTTAGAATGATTATACCATTAAAAAATTATTTGATATGGTTATTCTCTTAAAAGCTTTTCTATGTTGACATAATTCTTTGAATATTAGTTTAATTTAAAAGAAATAAGGGTAATCTTCGTGTTAACATATATAAAAATATATGAAAATTAAATCTAAAATTACCACAAAATTAATCATGAAATTTTTCAAAGTTCAACTAAACTTCCTTCAAAAATAAACTTATTTATCCTGTTCAAAATTAAAATAACTACTTTTAAATGTATCACACGTTTTCGACCATTTTAAGACATAATACCATTTTAACTCTCTGTAAAAAATAATTCAATGTATAAACATGCATACAAATTACATATTTAGAAAGATTATTTCATTTTCTTTCCAACCATATAAATATTTTAAAAATTGGACCTGAAATACACTAGTAATTACTTTTTTAAGCCGATAAGGCCAGAATTACGAGAGATTGTTTACATTTGAAAATCAAGTAAATTTGACAGTTTTCTTTTCAAAATTAAAACTTTGAGCAAAATCCCTGACGGTATACAATCGTTTTTATTTCACACATTATATATGAAAATAATTCTGAATCTGTCTTCTATTACTGGTATAGTGCTTTTCTTTTTTTCTTTTTTCTTTTTTTTTTGCTTTTCTTATATTTTTTGAAGTAATATTTTATGTTTTCAGCTGTTAGAAGAAAAGTATCATTTTAACTCGCTGTAAAAAATAATTCACAAATAATTCACATAAAAATTACATATTTAGAAAGATTATTTTATTTTCTTTCCAACCATATAAATATTTTTAAGATTGGATCAAAAATACTCAAGAAATTGCCATTTGAACCAATTAAGGTGAAAAATTGTCTATGTCCAACGATATTACGACACACAAGCTGGCAATGCTAATAACAATAGAGGAGACTCCCTTTAGACACAAAAATAGGAGAGAAAAAAAAAGTGGAGGCTCAACTAACAGGGCAAAGACCTAGGACAACATTCTGTTCTCTCTTCAGAAACTTTTAAGTAAGGATTATATCTCTTACCAAAATATCTCTCCAACACATCCCCAAAAATAAAACTCTAGGAGGGAAGAGAATTCGTCTTCTAAATAGGCACGCCTTGGGAAGGGACTTAACTAACCATTTGAAAATCTCACTTATACTCCTAAACTTTCAAGGTAGTCATGTTACTGAGGAACAAATATGGAAAATGCTTGCAGTTGCAGTTTTCTAACTTGAATATTGTAGACATAGACCATAGCAGCCTAAAAAGATTCAACAATCAATATTCTGGGTGGAGGGGGGGGGCCATTTTGGTTATTTTAACATTAAATAGGGTCTCAAAATTCCCTTCTCCCTGTGACATTGTAATCTGATTCACTTCTGACAATACTGCCAATCAAACTAGAATAGAACATGGATTAATAGAAATGCTGCTCAATCTGACACGTTTGAATGAAAGATGGGTGTGAGAAACTGGGGGGGAAGCAATGACCCTGCTTAAAGACTTCTTGTTCCTTAGAGAGGATGTTTATGACAATCATTTTGTTCATAAAGGTAATGTGTAACACATTTTTTCAGCATAATCAGAATGCTAGAAGGTCTCCTTACTAATAAATTGTATTAAGTGTTAAGGTAGACCTTGTTCACATCATCATAATTGATGTTGATGTAAAGATGTGTGCACACAACATCATTGCTGAATGTTGTTTCTTCTTTTTACTGATTCTAAGTGGCTATTATTGCTGAGCAAAAAGATAAATAAGGAGTTGGGTGCTAACAGGAGAATCACATAAAAGAATATCATCAGTAGATATCAGGTTGATCACCCAAGGTGGGAGACACATGAGTTCATAGTGCCATCTACCTAGAATACCTGGATAAAATGTTAGTGAGAATAATCAACAAACTTCTTAGACTATCCCATATTCCAAGTCACAAATTTGTTTTGCCCTGGGTGCACTTAAAAAAAATAAGCCTCAACAGGAAGTTTAATGTGTCTTTACTGGACAGGCACTAGTGGGTGTTATAGTACTGCACTAAAACATTTACCCTCTGCACATGATGACACACCAGATATAACAGTACCGGTTCCCTCACTATCAAAATAAAAATGCTGTGTAACACACTGTTGTCTGGCTCTATCATTATCTATTACTAACTATTGCTAACTCAGATAACTGTGAGTAAAACACATGCACTGATGGATTTTCTTCCACAACATTACTTAAAATATACCTTTCAATGACAATTCCCATCAGAAGATAGGAAATAGCAAAAAGTCTGGAGACAATACTATCATCTCTCTTCCCTACCAATGACATATACTTTCGGGAAAAGGTTAAACAAATATGTCATGGCACATCATCTACCAATAATGAACTGGTCTGACACAAACTTGAGTGAAGTAATGTCACTTTTCAAACAGAAAATGACTCTGTACATTGAGGACACAGAAATCACAAACAAAATAAAGCAAGCTAGAAAAAGTTGCCCTGGTATAAGGGACCAAGGGCTTAAGGCATCTAAACATCAGTGGCCTCACTAAAGAGCAAAAAAAAAAAAAAGTCTTCAGAAAACTTGTAGAATGTTTCTGAAAGCCAGCTGAGGGTGAATGTAAATTTCAAAATCCACAGTCTTCACCTCATGCAGTACTGACAGAAACCTAAGACAAGTCCTTAGACGACTTCATGACCATAACCAGGACACTCAAACTAAAATGCGACTTTACAGATGAGGAGGGAAAGACTCATAAAGCTCATCATATTTTCAACACCATATGACGCATTCCATAATGGGCTCTGCAGTAAACCAAAAGGATACAGTATAGCCAATGTGCTTACCGAAGGCAGAAAATACAAAACCTTACAGTAGGAAACGATTAACTGAACCAACTTGGTATGCCAAAAGCTGAAAGAATGTACGGCAACCGAAGCAGAAATTGTGGAAACTGCAACACCAACCACAAAGCCACTAGTGTGCCCAGCATACAATGATGAATGCTCTGCATGTGGAAGCAAGGAACACTGGGCAAGATGCTGCCAAAAAACAAAATACCCAAAGGAAGCCATCATATGAGCAAGTTCTGTAACTATTGGCATGACAGTTAAAAGAGAGTTGAGCACAGGAGACAAAAAAGACATGGAAAATATCAACTACAGCGATGTCAGGAGTGATGAAAAAGGCTACCTACAGCAATTCCACTCCATAACTGTTAGTGCCAAATACATGTATAACCAGGTAACCCAGTGACAAGCCTATACAACCCTGAACATTAAACCACCTTTCCTAAATGACACACCACACACTCCACATGTAAATTGACTCCAGGGCATCAGGTAACACACTCCCACTCAGGACATTCAAACAAATGAATTTTGCATTCCCAGGTGATTTTTTTATTTGAGGTTATTTTTATTTAATCATGTTAGTTATATAGTAACTAACTAACTCCACTATTGTAAATGGAGTTTAGAACTGTTTGAATTATGCAAATATCCCCAGTGGTTCAAAAGTTATGAAAATTTAAAGCCCCGAAATTGGGGTACAAAAGTGGACATGATTTTCTTTTAAAAAAATGTCAAATCACGGACTAATTGAAAACAAAAATTTAGTAATTTCTTCACCATTTCTTTATTTTTGTAACAATTTTGATAAAACTTTGCATTCTTATGTAAAATTGTATGTTCTTTCTGATTCTGAACATAGTTTTATGTATCTCCATGCTAGAACCCATTATTTGGGGAATAAAAAGTAGGGTTATCAAGATTTTATGTTTTTTTAAAGTTTACCACAAGATTATTCAACATTTTCATTTTAATATGGCATATATCCACATATATAGTATTAATTTATATAAATAACATCACTTTGGACTTTAAAATTAATTTTTTAATACCTTCTATGTTGTATTACATACAAGAAATAGAATGATTCTATATAATTTTATTTAACAAAACCTGTCCTGTGTGTGCAGTTTTGTTTACGTATAACACATTTTCGGCTGTTCAACGACAAAATACCATTTTAACTCATTGTAGAAAATAATTCAATGGATAAGAATACATAAAAGTTACATATTTAGAAAGATTATTTTCTTTTCTTTCCAACGATATATATATTTTAAAATTTGGACCAGAAATAGGCAATGAATTACTAATTTAAAATGGTATGGTCTGGATAGACAATGCCTCACAGAAAGTTATTTACATTACAGAGGACAACTAAATTTGAGGTTTTTTTTTGTCAAAATTCAAAGTTTCAAAGCAATTTCCTGATGATATACAATCATTTTAGTGCTTTTTTTTTTTCATATTAGTGCTTTTTTGCTTATCTTATTTTTTTTTTTAAATCACCTTTGGTCTATTGTAGTTTCTCTCCCAAAGGTCGGAAAAGAAAAAAAAAAATCCTGCTTTTAGTTAAAATGTCCCTTATTTAAGTGTTCAATTTCAAGAATATTGATAAAGATTAACCACTTTGATTTTACAGAAAATTTGAAGCATAAAAAAATTTGTATCAAATGTTTTTCGGCCTTTTTACCATTTTAACCTGCTGTAAAAAATAATTCCAACCATATAATTATTTTAAAGATTAGATCAAGAATAATCAATAAATTGCAAATTAAAGCTATTGCAGTCGGGAAATTAACGTGTGCTGGCCATTTGTTTACACATGAAAAACGACTAAATTTTAATTTATTTTTTCATAAAATTCAAACTTTGACACAGTAATCCTGAGGGTATATAGTATCAAAGATATAGTGCTTTTTTTTTTTGCTTAGCTTATACTTTTTGAAAGAACTTGCGTCAACTTTCGTTGATAGTGGTTTCGCTTCCAAAGGTCGAAGAAGAAAAAAAAAACAACCTACACGATATAGTATAAAGTGTCTACTAATTAAGTGTTCAATTTCAAGAATATTGATAAAGATTATCCTCTTTGATTTTGCAATGAGAACTAATGACTAAAATTTAGGCCTGAAAAAAAAAAAATCCATATTTTTATAATTCATAATCGCTGTAAAAATAATTCAATGGATAAAAACCCATGGAAATTACATATTTAAAAAGATTATTTTATTTTCTTTCCAACCATATAAATATTTTTAAGATTGTTTCATAAATACTCAAGAAATTGCAAATTTAACTGATTAAGGTCGCAAATTTTAAAATGTCTGCATTTATCAGCTCATTGCTTGTAATGCTAAATGTATGAAACATCACCAAAGGCTCTCACCATCCTACGACCCACCTCACATAGTAGTGACCAAATCTGATACTTGGGAACTATCAACATCCATACCAGTACAGGAACTCGGAGCGGATAGGCACAACCTTCTAAGTTGTAGAGGTACTTAGACCAGCTGTTGTAGGACTCCCAACATGTGAGGAATTGAGACTAAGAACCAAACATGCGGATACTCAAAAAAATAATTAAAAAAATTTTAAAAAAAAAAAAAAAAAAAAAAAAAAGACCTAACAAAAATAACAACGCCTATCTTCTCTATCAGTCAACTAAAGTCTGCATACACAGAGCAATTCAACAGGACTGGTAATTTTAGTGGGACCACAAAGTTAATACTAAAAGACAATGCAGAACCCTTTATTGATCCCCCCCCCACACACACACACAAGTGCAGTATCCAACTAAAGAGTAAACTGAAGGAGGAAATAGTCTTCTTGAGGAGGATGTGTTCAGGAAAGTGGAAGAATACACAGACTAGTGTTCCAGTTTGGCTTACAGCACAAAAAAAAGATGGGTCCTTCCAAATATGCATTGACCCACAGAAACTCCATGCCAGCCTCAAGAGATACCCATATAAAATACCAACCGTTGAAGAACTGAACTCAGCCTTTGTAAATACAAAAGTGTTTAGCAAGACTCAACACCTAGGTAGGTTACTGGTCAGTATACCTGGATGAAGAATCACAGCTACTGACAATATTGCAGAACAACTTTTGGATGAGTGTGCTGGAAATGCTTACCATTTGGTCTCAATGTCACACAAGATATCTTCCAGGTGAAAATAGACCACCCCCCCCCCCGCCAAAAAGGTGAATCAACAAGAAAGAGAGAAACAAATCACCAACAAGACAAAACAGGGTAGGGTTCACATTCAAAATGGCAGAGAGAGGGCAGGTGTAAGACTCAGTCATTCTTCCAATCTTCTATTACTTTGTACTGTCAAGATGGGAGTGGGGGGGGGGAAGGACTTCTGCTAAAGTTGCCTTCTCTCTCAAAGATCTGTGTTCCAACTGTCCCTCTCAACCGCTGACTCTCAACTACTAACTGATCCCCATTTTTCAAATATCCCCTACCTTTCAAATCTCATTCAACTCTCATATTTGTTCTCATTTCACACAAGACTACAAAACCCTTTGTCTAAGAGAGACCACACATGGTATTGACCCCCTGTCTTTATAGCTTACTAGTGGTTTAACTGCCTTTCATCCTCCAGACAACTGTCTCCTAAGGGGGATTATCACAATCTTTTATCTATTTTAATTCCCTTAATTTAATGGTCTCTGACTTCCTATTGACACACATACACTTATTTATACATGTATACACACATATAAATATATATATATTGTTACGCATGCACACTCGTTAGGTGCGACCAGTGTACACACGCAACATGAAATAATAAAAAAAATATGCAAAAGGTCCCAGATGTAAAAATAAATAGTACAAAAGGGATGGGATTCAAAACTTTTCTCTCTGCTCCTGTGAAAAGGATAGAAAACCGATGAATGACAACAATGCTGAATGACGAAGAGCGGATAGGATTTCAAATAAACACAAACATTTATTTACATTTTAAATACAAATTATCATTAAGAGACAAATACATACATACAAATATACATGTAATAAGAGGGGTAAAGTGAATGCATGGTTCATATTATCAAATGAGTGGACGAGCAATTGAGCATATCAATCATATTAGCAATATACAAAATGTATGACAAATAATAAAGATTTACAGAATACAAAATCTTGAACATTTGTTTTAACTCACTGCGACGTTGCAAACCGCAACAATATCTCTCTGTTAAAATTATTATTTCTCTGCAACCACGTCTCTGTTACAATTATTGTTATTTCTCTGTCTAACAGTGATTCGCTCCTTTTTTCCAAAATGAATTAACTCTTATTCTACGACGAAACGTCTTTACTTTTTCCGTTCTTCTGATTTTTGATGCGCATATCAAACTTTACTGTCCTTGCTTCTCGGGATGATTTCATCAACTGTGTGCTGGCCTCACGTTTTCGCGCGAAAATCCTTTCGTCATCGTATTGGCATTCTTTTGCCAAGAATACAACCCGACTGAATCTCATTTTCTTTGCTCGCCCCCACGCATTCCTTGGGGGTTTTACAAATAGAGTTTTCTTTTAATTCTAACATATATACTAGTTGATATACCAGTGATATGTCACAATATATATATATATATATATATATATATAAAGTCCACTACCAGAACAAGACACCACACAGACCACCAATGGACCAAGTGAAACTAGTGTCGAGGACAAAACCACCAGCCCCCAATATCACAAGACCCACACTAGACAAAAGTAAGAACTAAAAAGGCCCACACTGAACTAACCCGTGCAGGAACATAAGAACACCATCCAGATCCATGAACTCCATATAAATAACTATTTAACACACACTAGAAAACAATGAGGACCTAACCCAAGCATACATATACATACAGATGAAATATATATATTACATAACTAAACAGATGTTATAGTACGACACTAAAATATTCACCTTCTGCACAGGATCACCCACCGGATGTAACAGAACCGATTCCTTCATTACCAGAATAAAACTGCTGTGTAACATACTCCATTGTCCAGCTCTATTATTATCTACTAATCATAACACTTCAGTGTGGGGGGGGGGGGTAGGGAGTAATTAGTGGTGGGCTAATCTTAAGTACAGGATTAGGTCATTCAGTCAAATGTGTCCAATGAGTCACCTTAAATAAAGCAAAAGCAGGCCATTGTTTTATGGAACTGTCTTGGAGGCAAAGAAACCTTGCTTGAATAGTCATCTCCAAGCCTGGACTTTTGTACTCTCTCTCCCTCTCCAGTGGTGTAAAGGAACAGAAAACAGTTGGAACTATTTGTGATATTATGGTCAGTTTGACAGGGTTGCCCTCTCTCATCACTATTTTATGTCTAGGTGCTGGAACCTTTCCTATGAAAGGTAAGGGTTAAGGCAATGATGCTAATCCTTCACAGAATTATGACTGTGTTCTGTCATAGTGACATCAAAATGGTACAAAACAGGTGACAGAGACCAAGGTTAATGTGACTTGGAGTTACACAAACAGATATGTCTGAATTCTTGGGGTGTAGTTTAGTTCTCATCATTAGCAGGAGAAAAATTGTAATAAGTTTGTTTCATTGTTCTAGCAAGAAGGCCAAGCAAATCCAATGTGCAAGATCTGAGTAGGTCAAAATGCAATATTTAATATTCAACCAAAAACAAAAAGTTTTTGGTGATTATTAAATTTTAGCATTCTTGAAAGTTTGGCGAGAATTTATATTTTAGTGCTTTGATGGGCACTGGAAATGTCTTGACTGTTTCTAGTAGCACCCCACATAAAATAACAACTTTGTGGTAGAAAGTCTGATAAAAATTAACCAAAATTTTATTATCTTTGGAAGAAAAATATGACATGAAAACCAAATGTTGGTAGAATATTTATTTATCATAACATTTCACTTTTTATAGGCTTCATCAGATAATGATTTGCAAAAAATTTCAATTTAAAGAAAGAATACTGGGTAACACTAAAATTGTCTCCAAGGTTGTCATAGTAACATAATGAAAGTGTAGTGAAGGATCAATCAGCAGAAGTAGGAACAATCTCATGCCAAGAAAACATTCTCTTTCAAGGTGACATGTGACTCATGCAAACTTCCCATGTGACCAATGGACAGCGATTCAATCAGTCCAGTCATTGGAAAGGGGAGTAATTATTGTTGGAATGTCAAGAGATGTTGAAAGAAGGAAGAACAAGACACTAGTTTTTTTAACAAGCTATTTCAGCAAGAATGAAAAACCTCAGCAAAATTCTGACAATAATACAGGAGTATAACAGAGCAGGTGCAGACTACTTCATATTTGGGTGGATGGAGAACACAGAGCTGGTGTGCAACGAATTTGTAGTCACAGGGAATGTGATCCCTCTTTTTTTAATGGTAGGAGTAGCATTCTCAGTACTTTCTCCTTTTTGGTGGACATTGACAAATCTGAACCTCAGTTCAACTCACAATTTTTTGCGCATTTCTGGGCCAATCTTAGAAAATTTATATGGTTGGAATGAAAATTAAATAATCTTTCTAAATATGTAATTTGTATGTGTTTTTATCCATCAAATTATTTTTTTACAGTGAGTTAAAATGGTATTTTGCTTTAAATAGCCGAAAATTTATTAATTTTTTTCAAAACTATATTTTACAGGTTACTTTTTTTTACAAAATCAATGGCTAATCTATATCAATATTCTTGAAATTGTAAATTCAATTACAACACACCTTAAACTACAAGCGGGAACTTTTCTGAGTTGTAGAAACAAAAATATAATAGAGCTAAGTTGACAGAGATTTTTTCAAAATTATAAGATTGTAAGATAAGCAAAAAAAAAACAGCACTATATCAATAGAAGATAGTCTCAGGATTATTCTGAGACTATCATGTGTAATTTGATAATACTTTAATGTCAGGGTCTTTTGCCAAACTATCAATTTTGGACAAAAACGAACTTACAAATTGGTATTAAAACAAATAAAGCTACACACACACAGGATAGGCTTTGTTTTAAAATAATTATGTAAAGCGGGCTTCTATTTCTTGTATGTAATACAACATAGTAGGTATTTTTAAGTTCAAAGTGATGTTATTTATTGAAATTAATACTATATAGGTGTATACATGCAGTATTAAAATTATAAACCTTCTCGGACTCGGGAACCTTCTTTTCGAACTCGGGAACTTTCTTGTCGTATTCGGGAGCCATCACGGAACTTCGAACCTAACCCTTTATTTATTCCACGGGAGTATCCTGTTCTCATTCCGCTAACCATAGCTGAGGTAGGAGTTGTGTTAATTATTTTTCTAACTGCTTTCACTCAGGATTGAACTCGGGGACCAGAGATAACTGTCATTTAGAACTGTCTTTTAATCTAAAGAATCTGAAGAAGGCCGGAGGGTATATCGGCCGAAACGTTGTACAAATAACAATGAAGATGGGGACAATAGTCCGAATAACGCTAATAATACTAATCTTCAATCCTCATCTCAAATAGTAAAATTATAAAGTTGAATAATCTTGTAAACATTAAAAAAATAAGAAGAAACTCTGATATTCTCTAAATAATGGGTTACAATATGCAATTTGAGTGCAGAATCAGAAAGGACATACATAGGGACACCGATTTTCAGTTTCAAATTTTTCTTAATCTTTCTGAATATGTAATTTGTATCTGTTTTTATCCATCAAATTATTTTTTTAGTGAGTTAAAACGGTATTTCCGTTTCCACTTTTAGTCAATTCACTTTTTTTCTGTTTTCACTTTTGGTAATTTCGATTTTTATAGTATTTTGTGAAAAATTGAAATAAAATATGCTATAATTATTAAAACCGAAAACAAAAAAATAATTTAAAGTTTTATTACATATAAAGAAATAGCAAATGTCTATAAAAAAATGTTTAAATTGTAAAATCAAAGTCCAAAAATAAATTATATGTAAAAATAAATATGTAACATGACTAAACAATAAAACAATAAAATGTTGCAGTGCATAATTATCTTTGAGGTAGAACTTTTAATCAGAGCTTATTCAGATTATTTTTGTGTTTTTAAGTAAAGGGATCCAGATTGATTTATAATCATTGATTCGCAATATTAAAATTAACAGAAAAATCACATTTAAAGAATCAACAGCAAATAACTTGCATCTCAACAATAAATATCTGAGAAAGTCAAACATTTTGACTAAAATTTTACAAAACAGGAATTAAACCATATTAATTGAATCTTTGTAACAAAATATAAAAAACAAATTTGATATATTAATTCAAAATTTGAATTAAACAATTTATCTCAAGTTGAAATACTGCTCAAATTTAAAATTGGATATTTCCCAAATAAAGAAATTAGCAATCTTCAGATCTCTTTTCTAAATCTCCATTGTAATACAACATTGTAAGTTGCTTAGTGTTTTCAGGAATAAGACTTTCACGTTGTTTATTTAGTAAATGTTTATATTGAGAAAATGAATGTTCAATATCTAAGCTGGTAACAGGCATCCATATGACCTTATTGGCAATCTGTTCCAGAAGGGGAAATCTACTCTTATTTGCATTCCAAAATGCTGGGATGTTAAAAGGATTTAGTAAGTCATCTTGGTAATTCACATAAATTTGGAATTCTTCAAGAAGATCAGTAGAAGGATCTTGCAAGTCCTTAATGGCTGCAAAACTATCAATGTCATGGCTTATACAAGGTAGCTGTCTAGGATCAAACAGACGAGATGCCTTGTAAAAGTTATATACAGGGTGAGCATCCAGGTATTTATTCAGTTTTGAAAAAGATGTGCTGAACAAATCTTGGAAATTTGAGATGACTCTCTCCCTCTTTGTATTTTCTAGTTCAGACAGAAGACAGTCTGTTTCTACACCAAATGTTGATTTTGATGTACCAGTATGCAAATACTGTTTTACATCCTCCATCATGTTATAAACAACACATGCAAGCGGAGACTTGGTTTCTTCTAAGCTTGTCAAAACTGTTATTAAACGGATGCAGTTCTTTTTATAAAAGGCAAATTCAGGTGCAAATTATGGTAAGAGGCATGATGTAGTCGATCATCATCTACTAATTCCAGAATCCTATCTATTGCAAGGCCATGGGTCTTTTCTTGTTTAAAGAACTCTTCATAAAATTGCACAAAAGATGAGTGATATTTGGCTGCATTAAACCAGGAATTCCACCTGGTTGCCACTGGCACAGGGAGTAATTTCATATGTTCCTTAGGCAAGGAACCTTCAAGTTATTTAAGGTATCACTTTTTTCCAAAAGGCTGATTTGATGAATGTAATGAGCTGAGTAACATTATCAAATGCTGACCAGTGTGAAAATACTTCAGCAACAAGATTTAAGATATGGGCTAAGCACAACGCATGGTAACTGTTAGAAAAGACATTTGATAATACTTCTCTATGAGCTTTTTTACAATAAGCTGCAGAATCAGTTACAAATGCAACAATATCATCAAATGCAATATTCACGTGAGTTACAGTTTGGATGCATGCCTAACTTAGGTTTGATAATTGCATGCTCCCAAGGTTACAACATCAATGAGAAATGACTCCCCACGAATGCTTGCAATCACATTCAAAATGCTGTGGTCACAACAGTCAGTTATTTCATCTGTTATGATGCTAACAGATTGATTAGCAAATTTGGTTTTCAGGGCAGCAAAATGAAGAGCAAACAATTTTGGCAGATGAAGTTGCCTAACACAATTGACACTTGGAATTGCACCACCTTCCTTACAGTGTTTTAATAGAAATGGCCTCATTGTCAATTTTGTGTAGAAGAATTTTTTTAAAATCAAGAATAAAATCATCTCATACTTCTTTATATTTAAACAAAGTTGTAATTGTCTTCTGTTTCAGTTGAGAAGACTTTGTTGAAGACTTTTTTGCAAAT
This sequence comes from Doryteuthis pealeii, assembly GCA_023376005.1. Taxonomy (NCBI): domain Eukaryota; kingdom Metazoa; phylum Mollusca; class Cephalopoda; order Myopsida; family Loliginidae; genus Doryteuthis; species Doryteuthis pealeii. The sequence goes on from CM042158.1 coordinate 72,552,011, forward strand.
TTATTTTTGGATTTTATATGATCTTTGATTGTGTTAACCCTAAAAATATCAACACTATGAAAACAGAATTTTCAAAATAACATATTTTCTTCCACATAAAAGTCATCAGGAAATTGCTCTACTCTGGCTTTAGCACAAATTTTACATACTGGGGTCATATTTTGTTTTTGTTTTTTAGAGGAGCAGGTCCAACTTTTGAGGTTGAAGGTGATTCACTATATTGATTTGATTCAGCCATCTTGGCAATTTGTTGCTTATTCATACAACTGGTTTTGAAAAATAGATAATATATGAAAAAATAATCATTGATAGTTAATGATATTAGAGGATTCATAATTGCATCACTTCTCCAAAACTGAACAAAAAGTTCAGTTTTGGTGAAGTGATGCAATTATGAATCCGGGAGAATCCCTGTGTAACGTTAAGCTTCGGAGTAAACGAGCCAGTATTTTCATAAAATAGCATTTGGGAAAGTTTTTTTCGGTTATTTCCTAGTTGAGTAACATGATATTACAGGGTGACCCAGAAAAAAACAGACCCAAATTTTGTAAAAAAATTAATTTTAACTAGGGGGGTAGGGTTGGGGTTTAGGGTTAGTTTAATGGGAAAATAAATAATTTGGGTTCTGTTTTTTCTAGGTCACCCTGTAATATCATGTTATTCAACTAGGAAATAACTGTTTTTTTCTTTAATAGTTACGTCATAATAGCCTTTACTTTTCTTTCGTCATATTCATAAAACAAGGTTACAAGTTGTTGAGAATCTTTTACTTGGAAATTTTGTAAAAAAATCAAACCGAGCCTCGAGGAAATGAATTTGTTAAACTTTTTGATCTTCGTATCTCCCCCTTCCAATTTCTACCTTTCCGTTTCCACTTTACCAATTGTACAGGACCACCGACTTTCATCTGTTACATTACAGTTTCTTAAAAAATATCAAACTGATCAATTTCATCAGAAAATCTACGACCCACTTTTCTTTTTTTTTTAGGTAAAAACTTTAGCTCTTAATTCTTTTTCGGATCTTAAAAGGAAAAATAACTAGGTTATTACAAAAAATTACAGGTTATTGTTATTTAATCACATTAGTTATATAGAGCTCTGTAAATGGAGTTCAGAACTGTTTGAATTATGCAAATATCCCCAGTGGTTCAAAAGTTATGTGAATATAAGTCCCTGAAATTGGAGATATAAAAGAAGACATGATTTTGCTAAAAGAATTTCAAATCGCAGGCCAGTTCAAAATCTGAAATTCAGTATTTTCTTCACCATTTCTTTATTTTTGGAGCAATTTTGATAAAACTTGGCATTCTTATGTAGAATTGTATGTAGGGGGACCAATTTTCCACGATCACGGAATCGCAGAATCGTTAAACTTAAATAGAATCTGGGATTTTTAATGAAATTTTCAATAATGAATAAATAGATTTTTTGGTTTTTAAATGTTTGTTTTAATTCTTTCAAAACTTGACTGTCTCTCTGATTTTTTTTGCTAAATGTTTTAATAAATAGAATATTCATTAATAAATATTCTATTTATTAAAACGTTAACAGAGCTCTATATAACTAATGTGATTAAATAACAATAATCTGTAATTTTTAAAAAATCAACTAGGAATCAGTATATACCATTGAGCAAGGAGAGGAGTAACTATGAATGTATAAAAAACCTTTTCTCTACAACTTTCATTCCCTGTTTGGCTTATACTGTGAACAGTCATATAGCAAATGTGTACAAAGTGATTAGCAGTACTCTCCAACTTAGAGAAAAAGAGACTAGTAGTATCAACTGATCTGGTAAGAACTCATAGTTTTCTCTGACCCAGGAAGGTGAACTAAGAGGGTGGCAGTGTTCTCTGACCCAGCAAGGCAGAGGAAGGTCAACTAAGAGGTGGCAGTGTTTCTCTGACCCAGCAAGGCAGAGGAAGGTCAACTAAGAGGGTGGCAGTGTTCTCTGACCCAGTAAGGCAGAGGAAGGTGAACTAAGAGGGTGGCAGTGTTCTCTGACCCAGTAAGGCACTAAGAGGGTGGCAGTGTTCTCTGACCCAGCAAGGCAGAGGAAGGTCAACTAAGAGGGTGGCAGTGTTCTCTGACCCAGCAAGGCAGAGGAAGGTCAACTAAGAGGGTGGCAGTGTTCTCTGACCCAGAAGGCCAGTGAAGGTGAACTAAGAGGGTGCAGTGTTCTCTGCAAGGCAGAGGAAGGTGAACTAAGAGGGTGGCAGTTCTCTGACCCAAGGCAGAGGAAGGTCAACTAAGAGGGTGGCAGTGTTCTCTGACCAGCAAGGCAGAGGAAGGTCAACTAAGAGGGTGGCAGTGTTCTCTGACCCAGCAAGGCAGAGGAAGGTGAACTAAGAGGGTGCAGTGTTCTCTGACCCAGTAAGGCAGAGGAAGGTGAACTAAGAGGGTGGCAGTGTTCTCTGACCCAGTAAGGCAAAGGAAGGTCAACTAAGAGGGTGGCAGTGTTCTCTGACCCAGTAAGGCACTAAGGCGCAGTGTTCTCTGACCCAGCAAGGCAGAGGAAGGTCAACTAAGAGGGTGGCAGTGTTCTCTGACCCAGCAAGGCAGAGGAAGGTGAACTAAGAGGTGGCAGTGTCTCTGACCCAGCAAGGCAGAGGAAGGTGAACTAAGGCAGTGTTCTCTGACCCAGCAAGGCAGAGGAAGGTGAACTAAGAGGGTGGCAGTGTTCTCTGACCCAGCAAGGGAACTAAGAGGGTGGCAGTTTCTCTGACCCAGTAAGGCAGAGGAAGGTCAACTAAGAGGGTGGCAGTGTTCTCTGACCCAGCAAGGCAGAGGAAGGTCAACTAAGAGGGTGGCAGTGTTCTCTGACCCAGCAAGGCAGAGGAAGGTCAACTAAGAGGGTGGCAGTGTTCTCTGACCAGCAAGGCAGAGGAAGGTGAACTAAGAGGGTGCAGTGTTCTCTGACCCAGTAAGGCAAAGGAAGGTGAACTAAGAGGGTAGCAGTGTTCTCTGACCCAGCAAGGCAGAGGAAGGTGAACTAAGAGGGTGCAGTGTTCTCTGACCCAGCAAGGCAGAGGAAGGTCAACTAAGAGGGTGGCAGTGTTCTCTGACCCAGCAAGGCAGAGGAAGGTGAACTAAGAGGGTGGCAGTGTTCTCTGACCCAGCAAGGCAGAGGAAGGTCAACTAAGAGGGTGGCAGTGTTCTCTGACCCAGCAAGGCAGAGGAAGGTGAACTAAGAGGGTGGCAGTGTTCTCTGACCCAGCAAGGCAGAGGAAGGTCAACTAAGAGGGTGGCAGTGTTCTCTGACCCAGTAAGGCAGAGGAAGGTCAACTAAGAGGTGGCAGTGTTCTCTGACCCAGCAAGGCAGAGGAAGGTCAACTAAGAGGGTGGCAGTGTTCTCTGACCCAGCAAGGCAGAGGAAGGTCAACTAAGAGGGTGGCAGTGTTCTCTGACCCAGCAAGCAGAGGAAGGTGAACTAAGAGGGTGGCAGTGTTCTCTGACCCAGTAAGGCAAAGGAAGGTGAACTAAGAGGGTGCAGTGTTCTCTGACCCAGCAAGGCAGAGGAAGGTGAACTAAGAGGGTGGCAGTGTTCTCTGACCCAGCAAGGCAGAGGAAGGTCAACTAAGAGGGTGGCAGTGTTCTCTGACCCAGCAAGGCAGAGGAAGGTCAACTAAGAGGGTGGCAGTGTTCTCTGACCCAGCAAGGCAGAGGAAGGTCAACTAAGAGGTGGCAGTGTTCTCTGACCCAGTAAGGCAAGGAAGGTCAACTAAGAGGTGGCAGTGTTCTCTGACCCAGTAAGGCAGAGGAAGGTCAACTAAGAGGGTGGCAGTGTTCTCTGACCCAGCAAGGCAGAGGAAGGTGAACTAAGAGGGTGCAGTGTTCTCTGACCCAGTAAGGCAGAGGAAGGTGAACTAAGAGGTGGCAGTGTTCTCTGACCCAGTCAACTAAGAGGGTGCAGTGTTCTCTGACCCAGCAAGGCAAGGAAGGTGTTCTCTGACCCAGCAAGGCCAGTGGTGCAGTGTTCTCTGACCCAGTAAGGCAAAAGGGTGGCAGTGTTCTCTGACCCAGCAAGGAGGTCAACTAAGAGGTGGCAGTGTTCTCTGACCCAGTAAGGCAGAGGAAGGTGAACTAAGAGGGTGGCAGTGTTCTCTGACCCAAGGCAGAGAAGGTGAACTAAGAGGGTGCAGTGTTCTCTGACCCAGGAGGGTGGCAGTGTTCTCTGACCCAGTAAGGCAGAGGAAGGTCAACTAAGAGGGTGGCAGTGTTCTCTGACCCAGCAAGGCAGAGAAGGGAGCAGTGTGTCAACTAAGAGGGTGGCAGTGTTCTCTGACCCAGCAAGGCAGAGGAAGGTCAACTAAGAGGGTGGCAGTGTTCTCTGACCCAGCAAGGAGAGAAGGTCAACTAAGAGGGTGGCAGTGTTCTCTGACCCAGTAAGGCAGAGGAAGGTCAACTAAGAGGGTGGCAGTGTTCTCTGACCCAGTAAGCAGAGGAAGGTGAACTAAGAGGGTAGCAGTGTTCTCTGACCCAGTAAGGCAGAGGAAGGTCAACTAAGAGGGTGGCAGTGTTCTCTGACCCAGTAAGGCAGAGGAAGGTGAACTAAGAGGTAGCAGTGTTCTCTGACCCAGTAAGGCAGAGGAAGGTCAACTAAGAGGGTGGCAGTGTTCTCTGACAGCAAGGCAGAGGAAGGTGAACTAAGAGGGTGGCAGTGTTCTCTGACCCAGTAAGGCAGAGGAAGGTCAACTAAGAGGGTGGCAGTGTTCTCTGTTGTGGCAGAGGAAGGTGTACTAAGTAGGGTAGCAGTGTTCTCCCACAAGGCCAGTGTAAACTAAGAGGGTAGCAGTGTTCTCTAAGAGGGTGCAGTGTTCTCTGACCCAGTAAGCAGAGGAAGGTCAACTAAGAGGTAGCAGTGTTCTCCGACCCAGCAAGCAGAGGAAGGTAAACTAAGAGAGTAGCAGTGTTCTCCGACCCAGCAAGGCAGAGGAAGGTGAACTAAAGGGGTAGCAGTGTTCTCCGACCCAAGGCAGAGGAAGGGCACTAAGGCAGAGGAAGGTGAACTAAGAGGGTGCAGTGTTCTCTGACCCAGTAAGGCAGAGGAAGGTGAACTTGGCAGTGTTCTCCGACCCAGTAAGGCAGAGGAAGGTGAACTAAGAGGGTGGCAGTGTTCTCTGACCCAGTAAGGCAGAGGAAGGTAAACTAAGAGGGTAGCAGTGTTCTCTGACCCAGCAAGGCAGAGGAAGGTGAATAAGAGGGTAGCAGTGTTCTCTGACCCAGCAAAGCAAAGGAGAGTGAATAAAGAAAAAAACAACTGCTTACCTGAAGAGGGCAGGACTGGTCATTCAGCCACCAGTGAGAAGAAGGAAGCAAAGAGAATATAAAAGAAAGCAGAAGGGGGAGAAAAAGAAAGCAGAAGGGGGAGAAAAAGAAAGCAGAAGGGGGAGAAAAAGAAAGCAGAAGGGGGAGAAAGGACAAGTGAAGAGGAAAGAGAAAGGAGGGAAATACAGCATTTCATAACAACAAGGAACTGTTTTCAGATTTTTTCAAAACAAGATTAGTTGATAAACATTGACCAAATTTTCTTGCTTAACTAAAAGAGTGACAACTAAGAAAAAAAATCTATAAAACATTTTCATTTTGGGATGGTTTACATTTCCTTTAGGACAGGAAAAATTGTTTTAGAGATTTATTATAAAAACAGTCAAGGAGAACCAATTTCCTGGTTGGGTGTTTTTTGGTGGGTTTTTTGTTTGTTTGTTTTACAGCACATCAACCTTTTTGGGGTCATTTATTGCTTAATTAAGTCATTTTAATAAATAAAGGACTTAGGTTGCTTACAGTACCTGCTGTTGATTAAGTAGTCACACAATTAAATATTAAACAGGTTCATCACCGCTTAACTTCAGTGACCTAATGAGAACCACTGCTTTCAGCATGACTTGACCATAACTTATTTCCTGCTTTCATAAGTATCAACATATTTAAGAAATAAAAAAGTGAAAATATTAACATATGTATGATAACTTGAAAATCTTCATTTAAAAACAAAAGAAAAAAATTTAAATCCAATAATTAAAATGTCAATTGTTTTCACAATAAAAAAAATCTATCTCCTCATTTCCATGTCTATTTAACCTACATAGAAAAAGCAGGTCAACATGCCTTTGATATTTTTATGCTATGAAAATACAAAGATGTATTTAAGATTTTATCATGGCATACTTTGAATTATGAACTAGTCATCCCAGTCCATTACTTTCCAATAAATTATTTGAGCAAGTGAATATTTTATCACAATGTACATCATTCATTCTTGTACTTGAATAATTTCCAAAAAGTAACCAAGTATTTTTATAGTAAAGCTATTTTAAAAACATTAATATGGGCGGATATTCTGTGATTATTTACTTATTCAACACGTCATCTCTTTAGGTTTATCATTGAGTCCCATAAGTGCTTTTTGTTTGCTTTTTTTTTTTTTTCTTCTTTACTTTTCTGTTTATTGTTCTAAAAATTATTCTATATTTGGATAGTACAACATGTTACACTTTGTAACATGTTGTACTATAAATGTATAATAATCACACTGAAAAAATAAAAGGTTGATTTACTCTTTTAGAATTCTATTGATAGAAAACAAAAACAAAAATCATTAATTTGCAGCATTATTTGATGGTTGGTGTTAGAAACTAAAATTCATCTACTCTTTTTTTCTGGCTATTCTCAAAACCAATAATTTCAATTCAGTAATGGTCAATTATTTACTGACCAGTTTCAATGTGTTCTTTCTTTCACTCTCTTTATACCATATATATATATATATATATATATATATATATATAAAAAGATAAATCTAATGAGTCAGATGAACCTACTATTAGTTTCGCTTAATGCTCTTCAGGGCTAAGATATATATATATATATATATATATATAGATAGATAGATAGATAGATAGATAGATAGAGAGAATAATCATGCTAAGTTCCAATTGGTAAGACAAAAGACAAAAAGTAGCTGTAACTCAATACAGATCTAACCTTGTTGCAATCCCACTGCAGAATGCCAGAGTATTTATGAGGCTCAGAACATCATAGAAACCAAGCAGCCAATCAGGACTCAATGAATGGAATCACCCAAATACATGAATGGACTTTTCTGGATTTCCATAAATACCAGCTGTCTTGGGCACTAGTTCAGTTGTGCTTAGCCAGTTGCTGTTGTCCAAACCAACAGTATGACTGACTTTAATAATATATATATATATATATATATATATATATATACACAGACACCAAAAACAGTGCATATCCAATGGCAACAAAATAAGTAAAAATGCAACAAATCTGTCCAGAATTTCATTTAAATTGTAAGTCCTTGATTCTGAACAAATGCTACCTCAAAAACATATTTGGAATATAAAAAATTCTAAATATCCACACATTAATGTGGAATATTCACTCATTTTCAAATGGTAAAAAACTCTTAATTATTTTATCATGGATAATTAGCAGTGTCAATAATTTGCTAATCAAGTTTTTATTACTCTAGATATAATTAAATACAGTGAATTTTGTCTTAGTTCTTTAAAATGTCATCAACATTTGAAAGGTAAATTATCTTCTTAATAGAAAAAGAAAAAAAGATCTTTTAAAAAATGCATTTTTGTCTAACAACAATTAAAGAGTAAGAAATGACAAGAAATATACTTTCAACTATTAATGCTAAAGAAAACTGAAGAAAGAAATGATTTTATGTCAAAGAAAACTTAGTTACTATGTCAGAGCTTAATGTTGGATATGCACTCTGACAGTTGAAAATTTAATAATTCAATTTTACTAATTTTATAATTTTTACCTATCACATGCATTCAAGGGAACACAACACTCACATACTGACAGGCTAAGAAAAGAACTTCTTTCATTGTCATTTATTGGATTTGTATAGGCCAGCTTGCTATAGACGTATAGCTGTCTTGCAGCCATCATTAAAACAGGGTGTGTTTCATCTGTGAGGTTTTTGCTATGATTTCCATTGTTAGTGAGATAAAGTTTCAGTGAATATGTTAGGTCTTTGCTTTTTGAGTCTTGTATAAGTTTGTGGTTGCATAGGTTGTTTTTTTAATTCTTGCCCATTTGCCTTATTTGTTTATTATCATCAGGTTGTGAACTTTTGAGAATAATGAGAATAATGGGGATAATATATGTAACTTGATGGATCACAATAGCTGAGAAATAGATTGGGTTGAGATTTGGGATTTATTGTTTAGAATGCAGAGGTTATTGTTGTTGATTACTTTTTTGAGATCTTTACCTTTTTCATTGATTTTCTGATCCCCACCCCCAACCCCCATATAGTATTGTGACTGTTAAGATCACCTAGTAATATGTGGGCTTTAGGGATTTATTCTATTTTTCTACTTATGAGATCATATGGTGGAATGTAAATAGAGCTGATGTTTATTTGTTTATGTAGCATTTTTTCATAGCAATCACTTGGAGTGCAACATTAATGATTAATTGGTGTTGGAGTATGTCTTTCCTAACTAGGATCGAGACACTTCCAAAATGCCCTGTGGTCATCTTTGTGACTACATGTCAGCAAATTCATCTGGTTGATTTAGGTTCGTGCTTTGCGTCACATTGACGTTAGAGGTCACTTTCATGTAGGACTCTACTATTTTTCTCACTTGTGAAAAACAGAATATTCCCTCTGGGCAGTGTAAAACTTAATTTTTGTCACATTTTTTCGTTAAAAAAAATGTAACCAGATCTTTGAAATCTTATATTTTTTTTAGACAATAGACATAAAAAAATAGTTTTGCTGGCAAAATTCAAATAAATATGTTTTCTTTTTAATAAAACAAAGTTTCTAACAGTTAAATTCAAATTAATTAAAATATTTAAGTTTTTTCTTTTTTTTATCAGGAGTCATCAATTTAGAAGAAAGGATAATTTGTGACAGGAAATAGTCATTGTATCACATGAAATTACATCAGAGGAGATCTAGAAATTACATGTTTGATGGATCAGCGCCGTTTCCAAGTCATTTTCAAAAAAGATTACATATCTCATATTAACCAACTCCACTAACATTTTTTAACTATTTACTTTTTTTTTTATTTCGATTTAATCTCATCTTAGTTATTGTATGTATCTATAAAAATCTGGAAATGAACCAATTAAAGTTTCTTTTTTACAGGGGTTTTATTCTTACACATCACTAATAATTTGAAACTAATCATTTATGTAAATTAGGTAAATGATCTTAACTTACAATTTTCCAAAGTAGGTGATACATACTGTCATCATTCACTGATAATTTTGTTAGGATGGAAAAATGTTACCTTGTTAATAATTTGAAATACAGTGGAATAGATGACCTTTTTCATTCAGATTAAAAAAACAAAAAAAAAAAACAATAAAATGAAAGATAAAAATCATCAAATGTTAATAACTAGGAGTTGCCAATCAACTTAATTTTTTTTTTTTTTTGTTCATGCTAAAAAGGTTCTGATGATTAAATAGTGGTTGTAGCTTCATTTCAATTTTACCCATCTAAGTAGCCAGTAAATAAGGGGTGTTATTAGAACCACCACTCCTACATAAGTCACAGAAACAACTTAGTCACACACACTTAGCTAACTTTGTAACTGTGCTGAGCAAGCAATCTTTTGACATACCAAAAAAATCATCTTTAAATTTAGCTCTGAAAGCAGCAGTAACTGCTTAGTTTTAACTGGAATGGTGTCAAGGCCAGTTTAAGACAACCTACTTTATCAACCTTTGAAAAAGAAAAAGAAGAATTATTTAAAGTAAATAAGAGGCAAACAAGTCTTTTTAAAGATTTTTGAGTGAATCAGTTAAAATTTGATTTTTGGTAAAAGAAAATTAGATTTATTCTAGATTCTGAAAAAAATCAAATATGATGTAATTTTAGTATACTATATCAATTATGTGACTATTTTGTATAGTATATAATAGGTATACCCAATTTGTCAAAAAATCCATATTTTTACAAAACAAATTTACAAAAAAAAACAATTTTTTTTTTTAAATTACCAAAACTCAGGGAATTATCCAATTTTAATGAAATTTTCAGTGTTAATTTATCAATGAATGAATTTTATAATGCATCCATTATTTTATTTCAAAACTTTCTCATTTTTTTCAGGTCACTTAACTTTGAACCCCCCACACACACACACACACACATTATTTTTGGGGCACAAAATATTGGTGGGGTTCTATAAATTCAATACTAATTACAGTATAAATAAAAAGACAAAAGACTGAAGGTGTGAATAGAAGAAAAAAACATTTTTAAGGGTGCTATCCTGGTAGAAAATAAGTACCAAAAATCGGAAAATAAAATGAAAATAAAAACTAAAAAAATAATTTTTGGAGATTTTTTTTTTTTTTACTCTTTTCGATAATTATTTAATTAGCTATTATCTTATAAAAGAAAAAATTATACATCGATATTTGTTGTTTAAAGGGGGGGGGGCTAAATTTTCAATAGAGTTTTTGACAAAAAATTATTAGAATTCAATAATAAACTAAAGTAGTTATTAAATAAATATGTTTTTAGAATCTGAAAATATGACATTTTAAACTTAACATCATGATATTCATATCTTAAATACCTGAGGCATTATAAAACTCATTCATTGATAAATCAACACTGAAAATTTTATTAAAATTAAATAATTCCCTGATTTTTGGTAAATCTTTTTCAATCGGGAGGGTTAAATTTATTTTGTAAACACGGCACAAATATGGTCGTAAATGATGGCATAAAATCCATCATTTACGACCATATTTGTGCAAAATGGGCCGAAAAAATAGTTTTAAATGTATTAAAAATAAATTACATGAGTAATACTATTTTGCTTTTTCCACTGATGAAACTATGTTACTACTTTTCGACAAAAAATCTTACCTTAAGGCAAGTTATAATCGATTTAATTAATTTTAATTCGTTTTTAAAATGAAAAGTAGACGAAAGATTGGGTATGCCTAGTATATAATAATATAATTACTGAAAAATATTTTCTTTATAAAACTAATATTTAGTAATATATTATCAGCAAAGCAATACCAACTAAAAACCTAGCAGCCATGCAGTATTTGACAGGAAGCAGACATATGGTGACTTAAATTACTATTAACCTAGAAAACTTTTAGAAAGGGATTTGTTAGAGATATATAATAATTAGTAATTATAACTGTTACTAAGAATTATTATTTCTTATTAATCAGAAAGCAGAGAAAATCTACTCATATAAATCAAATAGAATGTGATTTCACAATATACAAAAATACTTTAGAAAAAAACAAAGCTTAAAAAAATGATAATTCTGATAATATTGAAAAGTTTTAATCCATGATTTATCATGTTTAGTCCTAACTTAGTGCTTCGTTCTTTAGTTACCTTAAAAAAGACTCAAACAATAATTCTTTAAAAATATGTGATAATTTGATATCATGCACTCTTTTCTTTTGTTTGTTTGGTTGGTTGGTTTTGGTTTACGGCATATCAACTTTAGTGGGTCATTTAATGCTGATAAAGTTTGAAATAAATCAATTCTTAATGGATAATACAATTTTTTTTAATACATTTTTCTATTTAACCCATAGATGGGACCCTAACATATACTACCACTCCGGGTCAGAGTGGACCAAGGAGCAATGGTGATGAAGGGGTGCTCCACATTCCCCAAACCTCCAAAACTGGAACCTCACCATCAGATAGAGTTTAACATCATTCCCAGGAAATGTAGACCCGCCTTCTAGCAACTATGTGATAAAAAGGGGTTGGGGCTTGCCATAAGGGCAATAGGGTTGGGAAAATCATATTATGGTGCTAGCCGATTGATCGGAGGCCCCCTCCGATCAGTCGGCTGGTCTCCGACCGCCCATCTAGCCCAAGATAGGGCCAAAGTGGAGTATTGCAAGTCATGAACTGCTCATCCACCTGGGTCCTATCCTTAAGCATCATGGGTCGCCACCCACAGCCAACAGGTGGCCCCATTGGAGGAGTCTTACCCCTCTGCAGAGGTGCAGTCGGTGCATTCTAATGCCCCAGACGACAGGGCAGCATATTGAAATGATGACAAAATTAAATATAAAAGAGAAAAACACACAAAATTTTGAAATCACTATAAATTCTTTTTTAAATATTCATAAGCTGTGTCAGTAAATATTTCCACCTCTTTAGAAAAATCTTTTTTATTTTTTTCTAAAGTTTTTTTTATCCTTTGATGAGGATTTTTATAAAACTCCAGCTGCATGGCTACCAGGCCTTTCGTTGGTATCATCTCGCCTATCAATTTTTATCAAAGTATTCTTTTTATCAAAATTATTTATATTTGCTGGAACACAAAATTCCACCTAACATAAATGGAGTGGGAAAAGTCTTCTTTTATTTTGTTGTTTTGGGAATCTTATTAGAAAAAAATAAACTTTAATAAAATTACAATTAATAATCTTTTTCAATATAAATTGCTAGTGTTTGGTTTGTGCTATTTCCACTTATTACTACTAAAAATGGATATTAATTGATTCCCATTTCATGGTATTCATGAATCTTCCAAACACCAAAAATCTGCAATTTCAGGAATTTCACATCTTAAAGCATTCAAGTAAAAAAAAATTCAATTTCCAAGTTTAAATGCCACCACATTCATTATAAAAAGGTTAAATTAAAAAAATTAAAAAATTTTTTTAAGTTGTTAACTGCTCCAATAACCTGGTGTTGAAAATTCATTTTATGTTTTGAGAATTATGACATTTTAACAAAAAAACAATTTAGCACAACATCTAATTCTTTGATGCCAGTTCCAGTAAATAGGACACATATCAATTTGTATAATTTAAATTTAATAAAACTCACAGAGTAATTTGTATCAGTATTGTGGAACCATATAATAGCATTCCAGTTGATTTTTTTTATTTGAGGTTATTGTTATTTAATCACATTAGTTATATAGAGCTCTGTAATTGGAGTTCAGAACTGTTTGAATTATGCAAATATCCCCAGTAGTTCAAAAGTTATGAGAATTTAAAGCCCCAAAATTGGGGGGACAAAAGTGGACATGATTTTCTTGTCAATCACAGAAAACAAGAAATTTAATAATTTCTTCATCATTTCTTTATTTTTGTAACAATTTTGATAAAACTTTGCATTCTTATGTAAAATTGTATGTTCTTTCTCATTCTGTACTTAAATTGTATGTATCGCCATGTTAGAACCCATTATTTGGGGAATAAAAAGTAGAGATATCAAGATTTTTTAAAGTTTATCACAAGATTATTCAACATTTCTATTTTAATACGGCATATATACACACATATATAGTATTAATTTATATAAATAACATCACTTTGGACTTTAAAATACCTTTTTAAATACCTGCTATGTTGTATTACATACAAGAAATAGAATAACACCATATAATTTTATTTAATAAAACCTGTCCTGCATATGTGGAGCTTTATTTATGTAAAAAAAAATACCATTTTAACTAAAAAATAATTCAATGGTTATAAACACATAAAAGTTACATATTTAGAAAGATTATTTTTTTTTTTTTTCCAACCATATAAATATTCTAAACATTGGATCAGAAATAAGCTATGAAATATTAATTTAAAATGGTATGGTATGGATAAACGATGCCTCGCTGAGAGTTGTTTACATTATGGAAGACAACTAAATTTGATTTTTTTTTTTTTCAAAATGGAAAGTTTCAGAACAAATCCCCGACGGTATACAATCGTTTTTATTTCACATATTTTATAAGAAAATAATCCTAAGGCTGTCTACTATTCAGCATATAGTGCTTTTTTTGCTTATCTTATATTTTTTGAAAAAAAATCGCCTTCAACTTTGGTCTATTGTAGTTTCACTCCCAAAGGTCGGAAAAGAAAAAAACAAGTTTCTGCTTGTAGTTAAAAGCATCCCCTGTGTGAAATTTCAAGAATATTTAAAAAGATTAACCACTTTGATTTTACATAAAAAAATAACACAGAAAATTTGATGCGTAAAAAAATTTGTTTCACATGTTTTTCGGTCCAATCATATAAATATTTTTTAAATTGATCCTGAAATACACTAGTAATTAGTTTTTTAAGCCGGTAAGGCCAGAATTACGAGAGATTGTTTACATTTGAAAATCGAGTAAATTTGAAAGTTTTCTTTTCAAAATTAAAACTTTGAGCAAAATCCCTGATGGTATACAATCATTTTTATTTCACACATTATATATGGAAATAATCCTGAGCCTGTCTTTTATTACTGGTATAGTGTTGTTTTTTGCTTCTCTTATATTTTTTAAAGAAATTGCCTTCAAATTTGCTCTATTGTATTTTCACTTCCACAGGGCCTAGAAACAAAAAAGAGGTCATGTTTGTACTTCCAGGTGTCTTCTAATTGAGTGTCAAATTTCAAGAATATTGATAAAGATTAGCTACTCTGATTTTGAAAAACAAAGTAGCATGTAAAAATTAGTCTTAAAAAAAAAAAAATTTTTTTAAATGTCATATTTTATGTTATCGGCTTTTTGACGCAAAATATCATTTTAACTCACTGTAAAAAAATAATTCAATGGATAAAAACACAAAAAAATTACATATTTATAAAGAATTTTTTTTTTTTTCCAACCATATAAATATTTCTAAGATTGGATCAGAAATGCCCGAGAAATTGCGATTTTAACCAATTAAGGTGAAAAATTGTTTATGTCCAACGATTTTACGAAACGAACTGTTATTGCTACATATAATATTGATAACAAACAATTGCACATGAGAAGACCTGGACATAACTAAGTAGAGGAAACCTCAAGAGAGAAACTGAATCTGTCATAATTGTAGCATTCCCAGTACTTTTGTTATTTTAGGTGGACAGTGACAAATTCAAACCTTAATGAGTTCAACTCATAATTTCTTGTGTCCAATCTTAAAAATATTTTTATGGTTAGAAGGAAAATAAAATAATCTTTCTAAAGATGTAATTTATATGCATTTTTATCCATTGAATTATTTTTTAAAGTGAGTTAAAACCGTATTTTACTTCAAACAGCTGAAAATGTAAAATATTAATTTTTTTTTTTCGAAACTAAATGTTACAGGTTACTTTGTTATGCAAAATCAAAGTAGCTTATCTTTATTATCAATATTCTTGAAATTGTAATTTTTTTTGTAAAATCAAAGTGGCTAATCTATCAATATACTTGAAATTTTAAACTTAATTAGAATACACCTTGAAATAGTGCAGAATCAGAAAAAACATACAAGTTTTATCAACATTTCTCCAAAAATAATGAAATGGTGAAGAAATTACTGAATTTCTTGTTTTAAATTGGTCCGTCATTTCACATATTTTTTGAACAAAATCATGTCCACTTTTGTACCCCCAATTTCAGGGCTTTAAATTCTCATAACTTTTGAACCACTGGGGATATTTGCATAATTCAAACAGTTTTGAACCCCATTTACACAGCTCTATTTATCTAATATGAACAATAATGCCAAATAAAAAAAATCCACTGGGAATGCTAATATATATGTATACATCCATAAGAGGAGAGCAGCAGCAGCAGTTTTAACCAGTAGGGACAATAAGGTGGATGATGCTCTCTAACACAATGAGGAGTGGAACTAAGAAGACCCTGTGTAAGGCCAGCGTAGTCTCACTGGAGCAAGAGTGCAACTAAGAAGACCCTGTGTAAGGCCAACGTAGTCTCACTGGAGCAAGAGTGCAACTAAGAAGACCCTGTGTAAGGCCAAGCGTAGTCTCACTGGAGCAAGAGTGCAACTAAGAATACCCTGTGTAAGCCCAACGTAGTCTCACTGGAGCAAGAGTGCAACTAAGAAGACCCTGTGTAAGGCCAGCGTAGTCTCACTGGAGGCAAGAGTGCAACTAAGAAGACCCTGTGTAAGGCCAGCGTAGTCTCACTGGAGCAAGAGTGCAACTAAGAAGACCCTGTGTAAGGCCAACGTAGTCTCACTGGAGCATAATGGAGCCACTATAGAGGATTCAACTCGGTTGTGAAAAAGTGAGAGATGTACAGTACAAATTTGGCAGAGCTAAACACTACAAGTCATCAGCATGACATCCAGTGTTCACACATAGCTGTTCAACATAAGTTTTTATTGGTTGGCCAACATTGGTGTTTCCATGTGTAAATGTCCACAGAAAAAGACTTCTCCAGCAGTGTCCAACAGATCTTGGATGGTTTGTATGACAGAAGCTTTCTGAGGTGTTGCTTCCAGGATTTGTTCAAGATAGCACACAGCACTCTTGTATAGCTAACCACATTTTTCTAAACGTTTTATTAAATCCCAAAGTGGTGCAGTCATACAATAGTACTGATATGACTACAGCTCAGAAGAGTTCTCGTTTTATCTTATCAGAGAATACTGATTTCCATATGACCAATAATCTGTCTATAGCAATACATGCCTTTCCTATGCATATATTGACAGTTTTCAGTAGATGAAATATTGCTACCTAGATATGTAAACTTGTCTACTAATTTCAGTGGCTTGCCATTTAATGTGGAGATGTTTTATCCAAGTTCCCATAAAGACCTATGCCTCTCGCTGCCTTTTCTAAGTTATACAGCATTGATTCATCTTGTGTAGGGGTGTTTGCAAGAATCCCTTGATCATCTGCATCTACAATAGCTTTTATGGGATATCACCTGCTTCTTGCCTTTTCAGTCATTAGATCTAATGACATTTGTAATATGTAGTCTAGGCATATTATAGATATAAATGGTGCTAATGTATCTCCTTGTAGGATTCCAGATTTCAAAGAAATCTGTGTCATCATCAGGTGAGTAAACCATTGCTTTCGTGCCTTTGTAGAGCATCATTATTAAAGCAGTAACAGTTTCTTTGGGGAGACAATATGCTAGAAGTATTTGCTCCATCTTTCCTCTGTGTATGGGGTCAAAAGCCTAGGAGAAATGTACAAACAAAAGTGTTGCCTCAAGATTTTTCTGCTTGTACTCCTTTGATGTATTGTCAGAATCTGGGAAGTTGTGGATCAATTTTTCCGAAATCCATTATGGTCTTCTTTCTAAAGAATTTTCTTGACTTCAGGTGAGATGCAATAGAGAAAAAGGGAATTATAAACATTAGCTGCCAAGTCAATAAGAGTTATATTTCAGTAGTTCTTAGTGATCCTGGGTTCACATTTCTTTGCGAAGGGGAGGATGTAGCCTTTCATCTATTTCTCTATTGTATTTTGTTTATACATTGCATTGCATAATCAAAGAAGTATGTTTTCAAATTTACTTATCTTCCGTACATCAGGAGGTATTTCTTTGAGATCTGCAGTTTTTCTACTTTTGATTGTTTTTAGAACTTTGTCAAGTTCATCTTCCATAAATTGTCTTAGTTTGATGTCTAGTTGGCTATTAAGGATTTATTGGGTTTATTCAAGTCTATCTTTTTGGCTTTTAGCTTTGATCTTGGTGCTTTCCTTATTGCTAACTTTGTTTGCTGTCTGCCATGTTAATTAACCCTTTATCTACAACTGCCATCCGCAATAGCGTGGGGAAATGGTTAAAAAGCTAGTATCATATCACTGATCCTTTACTACTGAATTCATTTCTCTTTTTTAAGTCTAAACCATTTTCAAAGAGCTGGCGATCTCAGGTGTTTTCAGAGGGGGGGGGGTTCAGCATTTTGATTATCAGGTGGTCTAGGGCGCTCTGGTAAATAAAGGGTTAATGCTTCAAAAACAAACATTAGGCTTGAATTAGTCTGTAATTGTGTCCAGAGAAATTTCATGGTGAAAAACTTTATGAAGATGATCAGTTTTCGTGACTTATGCAAGGCAAGAAAGACTATGTCAGTATTTTGAGGAACAGTCATAAGCAAAAAATAAAGATAAATATTTTAATACTTGAAAGAACTCCATAAAAAGTTCAAATTACATCATCCTGATCACCAAATTGGATTTTCTAAAATTCTGTATTTTGTGACCAAAGTGATGTGTTTTGGCTGGTGTATCTGGAACTTCTAATGTCTTTATGCATCTATGGATGTTTTTAGTTGATGCAATGAGACATAGAAAGACTTCATTTATAATTAAATCTTTATATGTCTCATCCTACTTGTTTGTAGTACAGAAAAACTGAAAGTATGCTGCATAGAGTAAATCTCCAAAGTAAATTCTAAATTTATTTTGCTAATTTTATAATCTGATGTTATATTGAAAGTATAAAGTCTTTACTTTTGCATTTAGAGACTTTTGATAAATATAAAGCTATTTTAAGTATTCTTTTTTATTATTATCTCAAATGATTTATATTGGACTTAAAGATGATAAAAATCATAAATTTAGATCTTTGCTTCTCTTTCTAAGTTTTAAAAATTTTGATTAGGGAAATGTTAATGCAATATGCAAAATTTTGCTTTAAGGGATATATTTGGGCTAAATTTGCATTTTTTTAATTTTTATTTTTTTTTGCAATTCATATTCAAACAGCTATTTGTTGCCTTTAGCAGGAGTCAATATTAGAAGATCATAATTGCAAAATTTATATGAATCTGAATTTTTGAGAAAAAAACTATTCAGGTGTCTAGAATTGGTAGCTTTAAGATACAGTTAATGAAACCTATTGATCAAATACTTTAAATTTCAAATGTGCCACATTTTGCTACTTTTAGAGGTGGAAGATAATATTTCTGAATTTTTCTGTGGTTAACAGAAAACTGTTAATATTTACTTTTCTAAAGGGATAATTGGATTCCTTGACTAAAAATCTACCAGGACATTAAATTTAATTAATTTCTGGCCAGTGGTTAAGATGATATAAGGACTTTCATGATATCATAGTTCAAAAATGGAAATGTCTGATGACAGAAAATGCTGATTCAGCAAAATTTCAATATTTTGAGAACAGTTAGCATTTTCTAATGACTAAGATCTACAACATATATCAAATTGAAAGGAGTTGCTTATAGTGCAATGGTTATCATCATAGGAAATGTACACTGTGAACTGGGTTCAAATCCTGCATGAGGCTGTTTGCATTTCATATAACTCTTGGGAAAGGTATGAATCCAACTATACCCCCTCTAGCTATGGGTAAATAGTACGGTAGACTGGGCTCTTTAACCTTGGTATGGCAACTGGTCTAGGAGAAGTAAAAAAAAAAATGAATTAAAACCTGCTTAAAAAATTACCTTGTGTCACATCATGCTCATGTGGAGGGGCTCGGTAAATATCTACATCAAAATGAAAAAAATCTGTTTTGGGGGGTTACATTTTTCCATTTTTTTTTGTTTAAACTGACAACAAAGCAAACATATTCCATGTCAAATTATCCGGGCCATGTCAAACCTTCAATTTTACTGAAATTTTGTCTAAGCATGGATTATGATAAAGTCAATTCCAAAAATTTGAGCTTCCAATTCCAAAAATTGGCAGAGTTCGATTTTTAGTTCTCCAAATTTGAGGGGGGGGGGGCATAAAAAATGATTTTTTGTAACCTATTTTTGTCTGTAAAATGAGTTCTAGAGCTTCCCTATTCCTAAAAGTTGGTTTATAAAAGCATTTTTGCCCAAGGAATCCAAAAATGCTATCAAAAAAGTCTTAAAGTCAACCAATTTTAAGTTATTGATGATTTCTGATTGTTTCCTAGCAAGATCAATATCCTAATGTGACACTGTATCTATGACAACAATTATTTCTATTATTACATATATTGAACATTATTACATATATTGAACATTATTTGTATATTACATATATTGAACATTATTTGTACCAAAAAGATAGCTTTGATATTTCTGAGCAATATCAAAACTAACAGAACACCACCAAATTTAGAGAACCCAAAAATCAACATAACTCCACCAATTTTTTGAATTGGAAGCTCAAACTTTGGGGGATCATCTAATGTTAACATAGTCCACAACTGGAAAAAAATTCAGAAAAATTGGGTGGGTGACAATTTTAAATTTTTTAGGAGGATTTGACATGGAATAATCCTTATATATAATTGGAATTTCCTGGCCAGAGAACATTTTAAAAATGTATATACTGGATACAAGAAACATAAATAGAAAAAGAAAATATAGATCCTATTCAAAATTTTATTTTACAATAAGAAAAAAAACAATATTTGCCATTTGGTTTTGTTATCAGATTATATAATGCAAATAGCTGCCCTTATGTGCTATACAGTCAAGTTGTACAGCACTCCTAGTCTTTGCTGCAATTTCATGATGAATAAAATATTTCAGTTTGTCAATTGTCTGCAGCTTATATTTAAAGACTTGAGCCTTCAGGTATCCCTAGAGGAAGGGAAGCCACTATGAAGTGCCCAGGAAATATTTATCTTAGAACTCTTATAGATGCCTTTCAATGCTATGATGGCAATTGAACTGGCATGTCTACTCACACATAACCCCTACCTACTCACTGCTATTAGCATCTGCACAGCAGCAATTTTAAATCTGGGATAACATTCAGATGGACCTTATATAATAATAGCACATTACATGAAATTATATACATGTAGGATTTTTTTAAATTAACAAATAACTAAATACTCTTAATAATAATAACAACAATAATTCATATAAATTCACTCAGAAATTGTTTCAGGAATTAAGAATGTGTGCCTTAAGATGCCAAAAAAGTTCAGAAGTACATTGCAAAAAATTTCACCAGACAAAATAAACCTCAATGGAAATCAACTTTAATACTTCAACCATACAGTCTTAAATGAATGACCACTTAGGAAGAGCAGGTACCATAAAGAGCAGATACCTGCTGTATGACAGACTAAGCAATGATTTTAAATCCCAAGAATCAACAGATTATCATTTAAAAGATGTTCAACAGTTTTAGAGAAAAGCATAAATTGCAGAGTATTAGGGCCAATCAGACAGAATCTTCATATTAAAGAATGGGAAATTATATCAGTTTTGACCAAATTAATTGTTCATTGGGGAAAGTAACAGTATTTTTGTGTTCTTGTTAAAATAGTTAATTTTGTGTTAAGCCACAATTAAATAAATCTACATGTCCAGAAAACTGGAATTCCCAGGTTTCTAGATTGTATTGCCCATAAATCAATTGGTAAAAACCAGAAATCAACTGAGTTTTGTTTGATACACAAAGGAGGTTTTCTGAAAATAAATGCTCTAATTTATTCCAACAGAAACTATAAGATACAGAGGGTATAGTAAAACAAGTTTTCAGCTACAAAAAATATATTTCCAGTCATTACCATTTGCTCTGAATTTTTACCAGTGTTGAGAACATGCATGCCCCACTCAGATCCAAAATCTACCTACTCTAATGCTAAAACATTTGCAGTTTTAGTGGATTCCATCTGAAAAATGCTCATAAAAAAGAATCACCATATAAACCCATATAAATTCTGTCAAACCATATATCAAACTAAAGGAAATTGGTCTATAGGTTTATCAAGGTTTATCCAGAAAAAATTATGAATATTCAAATACCTGTTTTTTTTCACGTATAATTCACTCTCACAAGATGGTGTTTGTTTATTTATTTACAAAATCTCACAGAAATATGAATGTGGCCAAATCTGGCAGACAAAAGCAACAATAATGAATGCCATTTAATGTAGTCTATTAGCAGTTTAAAGTGGTCAATTACTTTTGTCATAAGCCATTCTCAAAATTCACCTTATGTGGCATTGTAACTTTTCATAGTAAAAATTCTTCTCAATCACAAATCGGTGAAACAGACTTAATTTTTCATGTGTGTGTTTTTTTGTTGTTTTTTTTTAAATTCATGTCCAGTTGTTTGTAATTGCCATGAAAAGCATACACTTTTATGCATTTCATCAGTGGTGATATTACTATTGCCACTACTAAAATACATTACCCACTGCCTAACTGTTATTTCATTCACTGTTTGATATTTATGTGAGAGAGAAGCTATATTTAATATACCTGTCAACTCATGAAATAAAGACGGATAAAAGATGGACTACACAGACAATGAAACTTAAAGTGTTACTGCTGCTACTACAAAAAACTAGATTGCTAGTGCAGATTTTTATGATACCAGTGGTAATGGTTATATGGAAAAATAATCTTTTGTTACTAAATATTTGCTCTACCTAACAATGTTAGGCTCCAGTATTTGTTGTAATTTCTATGGAAATAAAGGCTTTATGTTTGGAGTTTCCCTCATTAGGAATTGAAAATGTATATGAATCAGTGAAAACAAAAGCAATAGAAGATTTTATGAAATTTGAAAAAAATGAAAAGTTTCCTAGAGACAATTCATATCAGATTATTGTATATAATGATTAAAACAACCCATTTTATTACTGATTGATTTTATCAGTAAAGATATAAGATGCAATTTTGGAGAATGACTTTGTACATTGATAATGATTTATTATTTCTTTCTGCATTTGATAAATGACTTAGTATTTTTGTTTCATGCTATTTTCTACTTTTCTCAATTTAACTTAAGATCTATATCTATATTAAAAGAAGTAGCTACCCGACAAAGCCTGGATAGAGAAAAAAATATATAAAATAAACGTGGTGTAATCGTTAGCAAGTTAGTCTTGCAGATCCATTACTACTGAATAGTGAGTTTGATCCTCGCAGGATGACCCATAAATATCCCCATGTAAAAAGACCTGTTAATAGCATTCCCAGTTGATTTTTGAAAAGTAAAAATGTATTCTTTTCTGCAGCTACCTTTAAGAAATTCATTTTATTATTTGTTGTTTTTTTGGGGTTTTTTCCTGATGACAAATAAAAAATATACAGTGGTATTGACAAATGAAGAGAGAAAATTCAAACAAAAATTTTATATCACGCTTTTTTTTTTAAAGTTTCCACTCATATCAATCTTGGTAGCTTTCACATACAAAAGGTTGCACAGACAAGTTATACCAAAACACATCAATAATATTTTCTATGTACATAAAATGAATTAAGTATATGAATAAAGTGAAATTTAGTTTAATTCCAAGTACTGGGTTTGGTACAATAATTTAAGTTTAATTATCAAGATTAATATAAATTGAGTTTGAAATTCAACACAATCTTGTGAATGTACAAACTTATTACAATATTCTGATTTTAACATGGCAACAATAAATGTTGATATATGAAACTGATTACAAAAGTAAATTGGAAAGTAAAATGAACATTTAGTCATTCCAAAATTGCTTCTTATTTTATGATCAATGAATGTTGTTGTTAGAATTCAAATTGCATTGCTTACATTATGTCAAATGAAAAATGGTGAAAATTAAAAATTACACATTGCTTGTATTTTTCAATACTATGGAAAAAAAAACTTGATTTCTTGGGGGATAGAGATTTTGATTTCTTTTTAATAACTAGTGCAAAAGTAATTTTTAATGTCTAAGTTGTCATGTATGATTTGATTTTATCTATTATTTTTATTTTGTAATTTAAAAATTTTCTCAGACTTTAAATTTTTTAAATATATTTTTAAATGTGTAAATTTTTCATCATATTCTAAATTTCAATATTCAAATTATGTAGAAAAAACACTCATTACTACTTTTTATGAGTTTCATTATCTCTTACTTTTTAAGTTACATTTTTCTTGATGCAAATTAGTAAAAGAAATTAGAGACAACTATCTAATAATATGCAACTTGTTCTTGAATAAAGGTGGATATATGGCATGAGAGCAGATGAGATGCTGGAATAATTGTGGGAATATATCTAACCAGACACATTCCAAATTTGTCCATTATGGTTGCCAGAAATTTACTGAGGTCCATAACCCGTACATGTTTATGGAATCTAAATCTGGAAAGCACAGATGATAGTCGAGTACCTGGAAATTATCCATGCATCTCTCAAATCAGTGTCCCCTAGGTATGAGAGAGAGAGGGGGGAGAGAGAGAGAGGGGGGGGTGTATTAGCATGCTGGATCAAACCATCACCACTGGAAAACATATCAAGATATAAGAAGTACAAATGGTCTGCAACAAATATATATATATATATATATATATGGCTTTGTAATTGTGTGGGGTGTGTTCTCTTAGAGTTTACAAAGACCCTGAGTTTACTAATAGAACACACACCACACAATTACAAAGCCACAATCAGCTTGTGCAACACCTTGTTAATAGGCTGGAGCCATAGTTTCATGCAGTCTCTTCTACACAAGAATTCAATTATCTGCCCAAAAGAGCTGGGAATATGATTCAGACAAAATGACACCTCCACAGTTCAATAGAAATTCTTCTCTGGTCCAACCAAATTGAAATAACCAATCATATGTCATTATTGTAGTAATGCTCACAACACTTGAAAATGTAGACATTTTTGGTGGATTCCATCTGAAATGTGCTTATAAAAAGAAAAAAAGAAAAGAAAATTTTGGAAAAAGAAAAAATGCTCTAAACCCACAAAATCCTGTCAAATTAAATCAAACAAAAGGAAATTGATTTATCTACAAGTTTATCAAGGTTGTTTATATGTGTATCCTGTTTTTAAAATTAACAATGAGATAGGAGTAAAGAATGATGAATATTCAAACACATTTTTTCCTGTGTATTTCACTTGCACGAGAGGGTGTTTGTATATTTTGCTTATTTACAAAAATTCCCAGCAATGTGAATCAGGTCAAATTTGGTAGACAAATACAATAAAGAATGCCATTTAAATGTAGTCTATTATCAGTTTACATTGAGAATGGCTTACAATAAAAGTAACTGACCAAAGTTCAGTTTCTGTGGCATAGTATCTTTTTGTTGTAAAAATTAATTTCAATCACCAAATGCATTAATTTTTCATAAATTAATGCCCAGTAGTTTGTTTAGAATTGCCATAAAAAGCATACATTATCTATATAGACTTACCTTAAAATCAGAGGACCTGGGATTCTGTCATACCACTACCTACTTTCATTGGGATGATGGTGATATTTCTGACTTCTTAAATATAAGGTGGAATCTTTTACTATGAAGGAAATACTGTTTTTTATAATCTTAAGAGAATAACTAAATAAATCTTTGATATTATAAACAGACAGTATTTGGAACAAAAACAAAAAAAATAAAAAAAATTAAATAAAAAGAAGTTACTTGATTTTGCAAAACAGTAAAAAAAAAAAAAAAAGGAAAAAATTCTTTGAGAATTTTTCAAAAATAAATTAGATCTCAGCAAAACGAAGAAAATCTGATATTTTTGTTTTAATTTATTTAATTTATTTTTGAAAAATTCTCAAACAATTAAATTTTTTCCAACTTTTCAAAATGCTGCTGGTTCACAAGTTTAAAATGTCAATAAATATCCACTTTAAAACTAATGTAAAATCATTTTTTTTTAATATACCAGATTTAATATATCAAAGATTTATTTAGTTACTAGTTGCAGTACCCAGTAATAGCCAGGTAAGGTGGGGTTATTTACATTTACCAGAGTGCACCTGAAAATGCTAGCAAACTCGGGTGGCCATACTCGATTTTCGATAACAACCTTTGCAAGGTGTATTTATGGTAGGTCAATTTTTACTGTGAAACTATCAATAGATGTTTAAGTCACAAGTCTTTCTTCCATCCAGCTTTCTACATTCAAAGTAAATAAGTAAAGGAAGTTTGAGCTTAAGTTTGTATTAAACAAACTTATGTATAAGAATAGGAAACTTACTTCCTTAGCGCTTAAGAACAAACATAGAACAATTGAGGAAGTCATCACAATTATTGAAGAAATTATAACTAAGTCAACATATTCAGATACTATTCAAGCATTCTGTATATTACTGTATAAGCCCTTCTTCAAATGACTTAAGACATTCAATAAAACCATTTTACCCTGATAGTAGAAATAACCAGAGAAAAAACATCATCATAAGTTAAACAATCAAAAGTGTTAGACATAAAGAGTCTTGTAATGTGAAATATTCTAAAAATGATATTGGATTAAAAAAAATTGTTTACTACAAATACTGACTACTAACTGTGTAATCTAATTATTTTTTTCATTTTAATTCTTTTTTACTATAACAATGATAATGACAGCATTATTTAATTTATTTTGTTAAATTTAATTCATTAATTTTCCCTTTTTTACATATTTTTTTAAAACACTTAAATTGTTCAAATTGATAAAATCTCAATTTTTATCTTTTTAATTAGATTAAGGAAGAAAAGAAAGTGATGTTATTTCACAAAAAATATTTGTAATTTTAATATAAAATTCCCTGAAATACTAACCATATATGTTATTTCATTAAAAAATTATTTTAATTTTTTTAATTAATTCCTTCAAATAATGCCCATCTATTAACAAAAAAGCAAACAATAACATTATTATATTATTTATGATAAAACTCTTTATTCTAAATTTATATCATAAAAGTATTCTTTAAAAACAATTAGATTAAGTGTTCATGATTTTGACATTCTCTTGCTGTTACTTGATTTCAACGTACTATTAATCCCCTTACACCCCCTCTTACTGAAACATCTCTTTTCCTCCTCCATTGTAAATATGTCCCCAGGGATTCAATTACTGATTTTTATTGAAATCCAGTTAGCCAGTCCTGCTTCTGAATATTAGTTTAACATGTGTTTAAAGTTTCATCATGAACGGATCAGTGGTGTAGGTGCTAACACAGACAGAAATAGCCATTTATGTAATAGATTCCCTTAAAAATTAAAAATAAAAGCAGTATTTCTTTCATAAAGTAAAAAATTCAACCTTATATATATCAGAAATATCTCCCTCATCCCAATAAAAGCAGAAATTGGTTTTAAGAGAATCCCAGGTCCATTGATTTTTTAATGTGCATCTGTGTAGATGATGCTCTTTTTATGGCAATTCTGAACAATCTACTGGATATTAATTTATAAAAACGTACAAGAAAAATTAATAAAAATCTGTTTCACTTTTTTTTTTATAACAAAATGTTACTATGCCACAGAAGCTGAACTTTGAGAACAGTGACAAAAGTAAGTGACTAATCAAAACAGCTAATAGACTATGGTATTCTTTATTGTATTTGGTTGAAAAGAAGTTAAATATACAAACATCTAATGCAAATGAATTACATACAAAAAAAACGTGTTCAAATATTCACCATTTTGTTCTCTTGTCTCATCATTAAAAAAAGTTATAAAAACAAGATACACATATAAACTTTGATAAACCTGTAAATAAATTTCCTTTTGTTTTGAGTTATGGTTTGAAAGAATTTTATAGGTTTATAGGGATTTTATAAGCATTTTTTTTTTCTTTTTCAGTAGTACTCACCAAAAATGTAAATATTGATTTTTATGAACATTGCTATTATAAGAAGGGATGAGTCATATCTTAAGATTTTTATGATATTCAACAAAAAATTTACAAATACTTGCCAAATTTTATTGCTTTATCAAAAAATCATAAATCAATCTATATTTTATAAATATGTTATCGCAAAATTCCATTTGAATTTTTTTTTCATGAGCATTGCTACATTAATTGTACTTTTATGGGTCAATGATTACAAAACCCTGTAGAATACATTGTATATCCATTGACTGATGACTTGATTGGAATGTGATTTGATACAATAATCCCCTTTGTTGAATGGATATCATCTTTATCAATTACTGACAGTCCCATTCTCACATCATAGTTTCACATGTTGCTGATATTTGTCTAGAATCCATATATTTGTTATAACTCTTACTTCAGTTGCTGGAGAAAGAGGGTATCACATTAAACTGTCATATTTGGGTTCATTTTTAGGAGAAAAACAGTGTGAGTATATCTTTATTCTACTAAATCTAAAAGTAATTTTATCACCTTGAACCCATTCCAATGGTATTGATTACAAATTAATCAAAATTGTATTTGTTCTTTCTCTCGTTCGTTTGTCTCCTTCTCTTCATTATCCTCCTCAGTTTTCTCTTTTATCGCTCTTTCACTCTTATTCACTTTGTCTCCGTATACTCGTTCTAATTCCCTTCACGCGTTCTTTCTCACCACTGCTTGTTTACTTTTCTGCTGGCTCACTATTGCTTTTTCTGCGCATGCACGATATCGACAAAAAAGGGATCTACAAAACACAGACCCAGCCCTGCGAAATGAAACTGGGCCTTTTTCCTTTATGGGTTTTCGAGTGCTAGAATCACTTTTCACCACATCTTATTAACAAGATTTATTAATCTTATCAATATTTTGATCTTAAGTTAATTAAGAAAAGCAGAAAATAACAGGAAATAAAAATAAGTTATTTATCAAATACAGAAAGAAAGAAACCATTATCAATGTACATTCTCTGAAACAGCATAGCAAAAAAAAAAAAAAAATCTTATAACTTATTAATAAAAACAATCAAATATTACATAAAACCTGTTATTTTAGATATTATATACAATAATGTGATGATGCTGAAAGGAATTATGATTGATAGTGGGGCAGTATACGTAGGATATTCAAGGCAATTGTGTATTTTTTTTTTTTATAAAAGCACCAATTTTGGCACGTAGGTAGACGAATATATTATGAACAAATCTAGAAGTGGAGACATTGTGGCAGTCATTTTCTAAAATGGCTACCATGTGGCTGCTGAAGAAGACTTATCCCTAGGTAAATGAGATGTATTGAGTAAATGTGCAGGAAAAAAAAGATGTGTTTTAGTGATGCAGATTTTCTTCACATCAACATACAGAATTTGATTAGGTATGGGGCACTAGGTAATTTGTATACCTTGTGTATGGTGCAGGCAATTTTATGCCTCTTTTGTTGAGGAAAGAGGTCATGACTACTAGAGGTAAAGAGGATAAGCACACAAATATCCAGACTTTGCAAAGTTGATGGCGTTTATTGAAGAATCTCACATGAATGATAAAATGTCTCCAATCTTCAAACTAACTGATACTAGTGCAGTTATACAAGTCAAGAATAGAAGCTAAGCATGACAACTGGATGCACATTACCAGTCTCAAGCAGAGATTGCTTGTTCACTTTCCTAACATATGTATACAGCCCTAGGGGCATGATGTCCTATTTGCAGCTCTAGGGGCATGATGTCCTATTTTTTGCAGCACTAGGGGCATGATGTCCTATTTGCAGCACTAGAGGCATAATGACCTGTTTGCATTCAATGAAGATCTCAGTGATACCCTAGCAAATGCTTGTAAATTGGACAGAGACCTTGATACTATCTAGCTATTGTGAGATGCCAAAGTGTTCAACGGTTTTCCTGCACAGAGCCAACAAGACTGTGTCACCCATGTTGCTTGCCTTGGTCACTATGATCTTGGAAGGTCCCAGTATCAAGTACCAGTGAAAGCAAAACACCAGCATCGCCCAGATCCTCAAGTTCAGGGTTATGTAAAGACAGGCCGCCACAGGCAATGCACCTTGCTCAGTCAAGCACAATACCATGCAAAAGATGCCAGTTACAACCTACATCAGCCTAATGCACACATGAGCAAAAGGGAGCTCATTAACAGGCTGGCACATATGGGGATTTCTATCTCCTATGTCAGCATTTGATGCCTGATCATGGGTTTCCTGCAATTAGTCGAAATATGTTCATCAAAGCAGCATCTTCCAAAAATGTGACTAAAAGCTATCTGGTATATCTGAATTCAAAACATTCAGAAAAACCTTCAGCAGTAAACTTTAATTTCTGTGTATCTTTTTTAGTGTCTGTTCATGGCCATTTTGGAAAATAGCCACTACAGTCACCAAGGGGCATTTGGGCAATAAGCTGAAGTAATAAGACATGTAAATATTACCAAGAAAAAATTGAAATATTTTTATCATCAATTATATTATAAATCAAAACTGATTTTTTGTGAAGATAGCAATGAATCTGAAATGAGATAAAATAACTATTTTGTAAAAATAAAAATGAAAATTAATAAATATCAGGTCATTCAGAGGAATATTTAAACCACTGATTATCCATATCTGACAAATTCTTCTTCGTCAAGGAATTACAAAATCTAAAATTTCATGCTTTTCATTAAATTTTTAAGTTAAAAAATTATGTGATCCATTGAGATTATTTTTAAATAACATACATATTGTCTTGGAGAAAACAAAAACAAAAATCAGACTCTTACCAAAGTACAGCAAATTATTTATAATTTAGCTGAATATTTACATGGTGTTCTGCATGTAATCTTTCAATTAAAACAATCTTCAAGTAAATTAAGATTTGTATTGTCTTTTACTTATACGGATAAGTAACATAAAAGATTTTTTTAAATGGACAAAGTTTTACAATGAATAAAAATGTAGACAATCAGCAAACAAGAAAAATGGCTATTTAATTTATCATAACCTATTTTAAGAAATCAATATCACATGTCACTATCCATAAATAAGCTATTAACAGGATATTGATATTTCCAAATCAATATCTTCATTATTTACAAAATGTTTTTACAATCGATATTTATTCATCTGAGTATGTTCCCCTTTATTATTATTATCCCTTTTCAAATTATTACAGATGGTACATTAAGCACAGTAAGATGTTAATTATTGTGTATACTGGGTTATGGTGGTACTGCCAAACTTATTGGATAGTGTAAATACAGGTCATCATTAATTCCACTTAAAATTCATAATGCTATATATTTGAAATAAAACCATCTCTTAAAAGATAAAAAATATCCTGGCTCACAAACATTTAAATTTGGTTCTTTGTTGATGAATTAAAAATGTAAATTATTAGTATGAAATTCTTCAGATTATTAAAAACTGCAAGAGGTATGGAAAAATAGACAATTTATAAAATATTTCAAATCTCCATAAATATACTCCTGACATGCCATGTCTGATGTGGGTGCCTCACTAGGTGCTATTAAATTAGATTTATGTAGGCAATGTTTATCAGTACAAGAATATATTTTTGGAAATACAAGACTCCAAATATTGAAAACTATCATTTTTAGTTCTTAATATTTGTAAATCAGGTCAAGGATCATTTCTTGCTACTGGTACCATGTAACCTTATACAACCTGCTGCAGGTTACTTGGAAATGAACAAGTCAACCCTATTAGATGCCATGATTGGAAATACTCAGCAAGACACTAACAATGATTATGAGAAATATCTATCCAATATTTTATGGTTTTGTAATTTTTTAACCAAATTATAAAATTAAGGTTTCTTGCAGTGAGAGAGGGGACACTGAATTTTACTTAAAAATGAATATTATACAAAAATATTGAAAATAAAAAATGATGATTAAATTGATAAATGTTTATATTTTTGTTTAACAGATTGAAATGTTTGAAACATCATCAAATGAAAGCTATTTCAACTGTGTTTAATGCTAAATAGTTCTCAAGAAAACAATGTGGTAATAAATATCAAGAAACAGCTTAATTCCTTCAATTTCATCTCAAATATGATACCACAAGAATGGATTTTTTAAATCATTAAAAACAAAAACATTT
Organism: Doryteuthis pealeii; assembly: GCA_023376005.1. Lineage (NCBI taxonomy): Eukaryota > Metazoa > Mollusca > Cephalopoda > Myopsida > Loliginidae > Doryteuthis > Doryteuthis pealeii. The sequence goes on from CM042158.1 coordinate 72,583,384, forward strand.
ATGATCCAGAGACAAAGTATAATTTTAGTTGACAAAAAATATATACACAGGACTTTTAAATTCATTATTAAATATTGAAACAATAATGAATTTTGGTTTACTTCATGTTTTTCAGGCAATTAATTCATTTAATAATGTGTGATGTAAATTGCGGATATTTTAACCTTTAGTTTACTTAGTAAATGAAAATTAGTCTGAACAAGTTTCTTTATTTGCTTTTGTTCAAAAATGTTGCCTTTATGAAAAACATCTAATGTTACTAGTCATTTGGGAAATTTATTTAAGTTGGTTGTGTAGCTCATTTGAAGAAGAAAGTGTTATGTAACCAAAAATGTTATATTTTCCACAAACTTTTTGCTCATTTTCTTCTTTGAAAATTTGTAACAATGATGTTTTCAGTTGAATCCACCCAAAGAGAAAAGACTAAAATGAGGAGGAAAGAATAATAGAAATGTGATTTAGTTACCATGTTATTAATGCATCTGGAAATGAATATGGGCTAAATAAAGTAGATGGGAAAATTGATTTCACTGAAATTTTCATTGCTAGAAAAAAAAAGTTCAAGCAATAATTAGATATTCTCAGATTGTGTAAGTTGAATTGAAATTAATTCATGGTATCAATAGAAATACATTGATTTGTTACTTAAAACCCATTAAGAGTAAATTTCAGAAAATAGAAACTTTTGTCATCACAAATATCCCAATTTGTTTTATATTACGCATTTTTAAATAAATTTTATTCTAGTGTATATGTATGTAGGAAATTTTTATAGCGGTTCATTGCTTCATGTAAACTTATTGTGTACCTTTCCAAAATCCTGCATATGCACTTAAATAATGTACCAAAAGAAAACAATTTTAATGTATACCAGTTGGCAAAGCCATATAATTACAAGGTTAAAGTTGCCATAAATGGTAAAAAGATGAAACCTCTCAAATCACTTACAATTATTCTTAACATATGAGAAAAAATGAATTTACTTCTTCACATTTAAAAAAAAAAATTAGTCTAGTTTTATTCTGAGAAAACTATTGTATTTAACCGGAAGTTATGGCTGTTGCTATGTTAATAAAACATTAGTATTTTATATGCTCTCATGAAATATGAATAATCCTTTTAAAGTATCTCTCTAAAATATCAGTGGTATTTTGAATTCTAAAAGACAATGTCCAATGTTGTCCTACCTGAAGAGATGTCCATCTCTGTCAATGAAGTAGCTTCCTCGTTCATCTCTTGGCCAGTTCGAATCTTTTGAAAGGATTTCGGTGAACAAAGTGTCTGGTTGACTGAGTAGAGTATCCCGAGTGGTTGTATAGAACATTCCACCTACATTTAGTTTCACAATGCGTCTGTCTCCCATCACTGGATGACAATAAGACTTTTTATCCTTCTCCTCCTTATTTTTAGTCTTTGGCGAGTTCCGGAAATCTTTAATTTTGGCTGCACGAAAAAATGGTAAAAAATAGATTTAAAAAAAACAAGACAAAATAAAAACAATTGATTTATTTTTTTTAATCAATTTTCTAAACACAAACAAATGTGACATAACAGCTGTTTGTCATTGTCAATAAATTCAACATTCTCAACACTAAGCATAGGAGGATATTATCATTTGTGAACCGAAATGGAGTTTCTACACACACACACACACACACACACACTTTACATGTTGCTATCCCTCGCAAATACAAATTTAGAATTACAATTGAAAGAAAAGGAAAGGAAAAGTTTTAGAAAATCTAACTGTGATGGTCAAGCGATAGAAATAAACACTGTTACTTACGGTTAAATTTGTTTGTAACAAGATTTACGGTTTATAAGAAATGAGACAATGTCAGTCATTTTTTAATGCTTCACACTTGTGGCCTTGTTCCATACTGCGAAGCATTAAAACTTGGAGCTTTTAAGAAAATAGGTTAAAAAAAAAAAATAAAAAAAAGTTAGAGACGGGTGGGGAGAAATCAAAGCGAGTTCACGTGATAGTGAGAGAGAGAGATGATAATTATTATTAGCTATTGCCTTCTTTCAAGTAGTAAAGGTTTGACAAAACAACAGACAAAATGTAAAAAATAAAACAAAAAGGGGGGGGGAGATAAGGTGTATAAGGGGAAAAAGGGAAAGACAGTGCTTTAAAAAAAAAAACAACTTCAAAATAAAAAATAACATTTTTTTTAAATAGATAAAATTTTTAAAAAAACTTTGCCTCGGGAAAAGTATATGAAGTAAGTAGTATCGATTGAAAAAAAAAATCGGTGCAAGAGACGATATTGTTATTCTTAAGAAAAAAAAAACTAGAGTACAGTACAGGGATGGTAAAATTAATTAACAAAATAAATAAATAAAAAATGTGGGTATGATGTAGCTATGTCGTTACTATTATGTTCCTAAAGTTAAAGTTAGCTAGAAAGGCTAAATTTGATTGAATAATGCCAGAAACTGTTTTGAATTACCAGGCAAGATTTTTCAACATTCTTCTTGAAACATACAATAAAATAGCTCGTGGCACTTAACGTTTCCTTATTCTTTGCCAAAATGTGGGTATTTTCGATAATTCAATTAAAAGTAAAATTGATTTAAATTGGGTTTTCTTAACTTTTTTCTCCTTTTTAAAAACGGTAATAAAGGACTATTTGCTCGTAAATTCCTACCATAAAATAAACTAAACCCCCATTTTATGTCCGTGTTTTTGCAATAAATGTTTTATTTTTCTTGCACCCGTTATGTTACAATACTAAATATATTTCCTTTATTTATCTTAATATTCACTTCAATATGTATATTCTAAAAGCTTTTATTTTGTGAGAATGCTTAGTTTTAAAATGGGGGTTCGGTTTTACACTTCAACTTTTTTACTCGTAAATTCCTACTGTAAAATGCCCAAGCCTAATTTTATGGCAGGAATTTACGAGTAAAAAGTTGAATATTACTTTTTGTTGTTATTTCTTTTATTTTTGGCTTTGGTACTCTAAAATAAAAACGTCAGATTTTAATCATCGTCGACGAAAAAACAAAATTACGGTCATAAAAGGAGGATCCAATTTATGCCTAAATTGTAAAACGAGCCCCCACTTTAAAACTAACCATTCTCACAAAATAAAAATATATGCACATTGAAATGAATATTAAAATAAATAAATAAAATATATTTTGTATTGTAACATAACGGGTGCAAGAAAAATAAAACATTTATTGCAAAAATCGGACATAAAATGGGGGTTCAGTTTATTTTATGGTAGGAATTTACGAACAAATAGTCCTTTATTACCTTAAAAACTTTAAAACTTCATTCTATTTTTCATTTTTTTGCTGGGGGGGGGGGGGATTTTCATTAATCTTCATTCTGTCTGTATTATTTAAACTATTTTAAATGTTTTAATTCGATACAAAAAAATGTAACAATGTATAAAAGAAAACGAGCACTTAGCAGAAGAAACCTAATGATAGAAAAGAAAAACCTTTTCCATTCGAATTAACAACCACGATCAAACAACAGTAAAGCTTTACTTTGAAACAAAATTCCTATCTCCAAATTAACTTCACCATACTAGAAAATGCGAAAAGAATACACCCCACCATTGACAATAAGCTCCCAACAGAAGTCAATTAAAAACTTTTGTAAAAGTTTTTACACTCACACAATAACATACATAGCAAGCAGACCAGTGGGTTCGATTCTCACTGGGCACCGCATACTTCTGGCCTTGTGCCACATGTAAGCTAAGCTTAGTAAATAACTCCTACATACATATAATTTATATTTATATGATATAAATAAAGTGTATTTAAGCAGAAGCCCTTCATTAAAGGTCACAAAATATTTTATTTAATTTTTAAATTAACTTTTCTTGTTTTGTTCACATACGGCATAAGAAATGTTCGTTTGGAATCAAATTTAAGAATAAAATAGAAGTGTTTAGTAGAGTTTTATTTATTTTAAAATTGTAGTGTTTGTGCGTTATGATGATGATGTAACGCAAGGAGGCGACACACAAATATTCACTGGGAATTTATCAGTCGGATAAAATTAAAATACAATGCCTAAATTGAATAAGATCTTAAAAAAAAAAACACTCACTTCACATATACATACTTATCCAGATGGAGTTAAAACTGTCTCGAAGTTAGATTTAATTGGGTCAACATTAAAAAAGATATTTATTTACATGAGGTTTGAATTATATAGTGGTTTAAACAAACAAAAAATTAAAATTGAGAGTTGCTTCCCTTACACTATTTTTTAAAACCAAAAGTTAAATGAATCTTCAAAAAGTTAAGAACCTATAAATGTAAACAAGCGACAAAATTTGACAACGTCGTTTAACAAAGAGTTAAAACAATAAGAAACGTGGAAATACTTGGAAGGCATTTCTAGTAAAAAGGACATTTTAACGATAGAGAATAAAACTGTTTATAATCAAAATTAGGTATTATTTTTTTTTAATTAAAGGGAGGTAATAATTTTTTTAATTTTCTAATTTTCAAACATTTACCAAAAATTAAAGAATCGTCCAATTTTAATGAAATTTTCAGCACTTTATTCATTAATGATTTAATTCTATCATGAATAGCTTTTCTTTTTTTTTTCACTTGAAATAAAAAAAAAAAAAAATTTTTCTATCATTTATGTTGAAATTTTTTTTTTTTTTTTTTTTTAATTTTACGTGGTCTCCTGGATTTGATCTTTCTAGAAATGTAAAAATTAGGGACTGGATTTTAAAAAAATAATTTTTACATTTCTATAAAGATAAAATGCAGAAGACCACGTAATTTTTTTTTAATAAATAAATTTCATCACCCCCAAAAAAAAGTTATTTGAAAATTTAAGTTATTTTCTTAAAAACTCAAATAATTTTTGTAGCATGTTTTTTCTTTTATAGTTTTAAAACTATTTTAAAAACTTGCATCAAGTCTTTTCTTTAATTCAATTATCCTGTTTCTATTCACTTGAAAATTTAATAGTGAATTTTAAACATCTGGAAGGTGCCATGCTGGACAAAACATTTTTATTAAGATGTATTTAATCTAAAAATGTATAATTTAAAATGCACAATTATGTGCAACATATTTTCAAAGATTTTTATATATTTAAAAATTATTACTAACAATTGTTCTTTTTCATTTACAGATGACTAACAATGTTGTAAGTTATTCCCTTTTTACTTCGAAATACTTGGATTTTTTTCTCTGGGGACAGTAACACTTGTTTCAGTAGTGTGTTCTTGTTGTGTTGTTATTTTTTCTTATGTTTTTTGGCTATGTAGTGTAACTTTCCTAGATGAAATTTGGCTCATATAGATCTTTGTAGATTTTGTCCCAGTCTAAACTTTCTTTCCAAATGAAAAAATAATCTAATAAAAAAGATTAAATAAATCTGAATAAGAAATCTTTTAAGCTTTCTTATTTTGGGGGGATTATTTCTATGACTATAAGATCTTAGGATTTTCTTTAGATTGAAGAATCAAATAGAAAAAACTTAAATTGAAAATAATCAAAAATATCTTGAATTCCTTAAAATGTTTATAGTTTGTTAATCAATGTAGAATAGTTCTATCAAGTGGAATCAGAGTGTGTGCAAACTAAAAGATTTCAAAATGTTAAAAATTAAATTCTATTAAAAAAGATTAAAAAATTAAAAATCTCTGGTTTCTCAAACTTTAGTTTACCTTCATAAAAGCAAGATGAAAAGATTTTTTTTAAATAGTCCAAATAACACACAAAGCTAATGGCAGTCAAGTCATACTGAAAGCACCAGTTCTCACTAGATCACTGAAGTTAAACAGCCATGAGTCTATTCAATACTTTATTGGGTGACCACTTAGGCAACAGCAGGTACTGTAAGCAACCTAAAGGCTGGTGTGCAATATCCAAACAAAGCTTAGTAAATAACAACATACATAAAACCACTAAATGCTCCTGTCTCTTAGCACAACTATCAACAAATATTGAGCTGATTAATCAGAGGCAGTAAATTTTGACTGAATAATAAAAATCTAAAGTACTTCCACATGGCTGCAGGCTTTACTGACCAAGACGGAATCCCTGGGAGGGGAGGGCATATCCACTTGAAATTCAAACATCACATCACCTACTGTAGTCTAAGTTTCATGCTGTTTCATTAAGACATGACAATGTTATATGATGCATATTAGAAACTGACAAAGATCTTTGTTATAGAATTTTTGCAGGTCTTCAACAGAAACTGTCGGAATTTTTAAAAGAATTAAATTGTGGTAATTTAAAGATTCCACTGGATACCACAGTTCAGTGGGTGTTTTTCTGTTTTATAATGTTTGATGTTGTACATTTGATTTAAAACATGGAAAGTCTGTTCGATAATTGTAAGCGACTTCCTAATAATATGTATAGTTGCTATTACTGGATATTACTAAAAAATTCTTTAATTTTTATTTTATTATAATTTAGATGCTCAAAACATACACGACCTTCACCTTTCCAATTCTTTACCACTACCAAATCAAAAGCAGGTAAAAACTGCTAGCCTTAGTGACACATTCCTTCCTCCAAGAATCAGGGTTCTTATTGACTGGAAGATGTAAAATGTCTAACTAACCAGAAGATATATAAATATCCAATTTATGAATATCATAGCAGATGCCAGTCAGTCATGATTCTAACAAGCACTAAATAACAGTGTTTACAATGAGAATCTTGCAGTTTTCCATTGTGTAGAGCACAGGTGATCTTATACTACTTTGGGTGGGGGGGGGTGACAGGCTCCTCCCCGATTTCATCAAATATGTAGTAGCCATCAGGTGGCCTCTTACGTCTGCCGCTTTTTCAAAGACATGGTAGAGCAGGTTTGTTTCCTTCCTGAGGTAGTCCCATTACAACCTGATGACTTTCGTTGTCACTGTTATTTGAATATTCATCACTGATTGAATGATCGTCTCCATTATTCGTCACCAGCACACACATCTCATCATCACTTGACATGGCAGTCCCATTCACCATGATTCTGCTCACCACATTGGGAATAGGGTGGAGGTCTCTCATGTGTCGGGGCATTCTATCCATGCACACTGTAGACTCACCAATTCTGTTACTGTCCCCATCTTCCATTCACTCGTGCACCTGTTTGGCCAATCTCCAACTAGCACAATGTCTCCTTTCTCATAGATCTCATGCTTGTATTCAGCTGGCAGTAGAGAAATCGACACCTTTCAACCAAACTTCATACTGATACAGAGTATTTGCTGGAGCAGTTGCACCACGGACATCATTCTTCAGCGTAACATTATACCAGTAAACTGCCTTCTCTATAGTGCATCACTTTCTGGCAGCAATCCACTTTACAGATCTGTGGGATCTTTCAACAATGCCATTCCCAGACGACGCATATGTGAATCGAAAATGCAGACAGACATTCCAACTCTCAGCACATTGTCACAGTCAGGATCTCTTCATTTAAGTCACCAGACCACCAATCACGTAGGTCCACAGTTGATCAGGGTGAGATAATGAGCGCCCTCATAATAGGTAACATCCATGCTCAACCTTTGCCATATGTTCACCAATTCTAATTTCCCCTTTGACATAAAATCGGCACCAGGTTGATAGACAAACATTCACGACAGGACCCAATTACAGCTCTCACAGCCCCTTTTGAAATGAGAAGGGGCGATCTTCCTGATAAAGTAAGTCATCCATTTTACTCCGGGGTGCTTGTTGTATTTGGCCCAGATCCATGCTGCCTGCAGTGTCAGCACAGGCTCCACTTCCTTTCTCATCGCCTCCAGCCACCTCTGTGGGACTCTGGTGATTATGTCAGCCACATCCACCAACAGTGCATACTCAACCAGTTCAGAGAAAGTTTGCAGCCGTCTTTTGACGAGCATTTCACAAGCAGGCTTAGTGTTCACTCTGGTTTTGCCAGTCAACGTGTTGGTAAGCCATTTATATACACACAGAGAGACAGTCAAGGTGGAGAGACCGTTCTTCCCAGTGTATAGCCAAGTTCACCTCTTTTAAGATAGCATCAAGTTCTGCAAGATTAGTGAGTTGCGTATCTGATTCCGAACACAGCCAACAATAGTAGTAATAGTAGGCCCCATGCGACCCAAGTGACACACCTATAGCTACGGAACTTGCATCAACCAACACATCAAGCTCCTCACTATCGACACCATTCGCCTTTTCATGGGTCAGCTTGTCTTATTTTGTTTGCGGTCTCCATCACCATCCTTTGTAGAGATGCTTCGTAAGTTCAGTTGTCCCAGCCTTTTGTCACCACACTTGTCTTTTGCTTGATTATGCCAGCTGCTACTCGCAGCTAGCTACACACTGGAGGATGTCCAATGATGAGCTTCCTCCTGGTGATTATTTCTCGGACATTTCCAAAACAGGCCATCATCTGAGCCAAAGTACCTGTTCTCCATCCTTTTGTCACTCCATGGCTTTGCAACATACAATTGAGTAATGAGCCTGTGACTTCCATAACTTTAGTTTTGCAATGAAGTACGTAATGTCAACATACAATTGAGTAATGAGTTTGTTTTTTACCTTGCATTTTCAAATTAACATCACTTATTTGTGCAGTAATATCCCCAGCAAAAACCAAATCTTGGAGAAAAATTTCCATTTTTCATTTCATCTGTCTTGACGTTTCATCTCCAAAAACACAATTATTTTATATCTCAGTAAATAGAATCTTTTCAACACTTTGTGACATGACAACAAGTGGACTTCTGTATAGAAAGGAAAACTATGAATTCATCATCCATATCTTTCAACAACTGGCTAAACTGACGATGGCTGAGAGGATGGCCTCTGATAAAATTTCACTGCCTTTGTGACTAAGCGAAGCATGTGACCCAATTTAAACATTTTTAAGCACAGATTTTGCTGATGGATAATACAGTGAAAATGGGCAAATGACACATTTGGATCCAAGTTTTTCATTTTATTTTTTAACTTAGCAGCCACACGATTATGTTTGCCAAACATATATTCGCAGCACCATCAGAGGTCGACAGAGTGGCCTAATGTTGGTATCAGCCAGACAGCGAGGGAGTCCATCCTTTTTCACTAGCACTAGACCAACACCTACCATCAGCTCCTTACTTTACTGTGCAGATACCTATGCTACTTATACGCCGAGTTGGCGAGGGCCAGTACCGAACCAGGAACCTTGCGATTCATAGGCAAGTGCTCTACTGACTGAGCTAAACCAGCTTACTCAAATCAAAACCATTATCATGGAAAACCTGTTTGACTTTCTAAAAGATGTCCTGACTTGTAATATGCATGGAGATAAATTCAATGAGTTGTTCAAAAATATAAAATTCACTGTTACAAGTCCCAATGAAAACTGCAAGTTGTGTTATTCCAGTAATGTCAGCAGTCTCATCAATAGAAATTGAAAAATGATTAAAACTTTGTCATACATCAACTGTTTCAAATCACGACATTTCATCAATACAGCAATAGTGTTCCTCGTCAATAAAATGTACTTTTTTCAGGATATACAATTTTAGCCGTTTTTACAATGCATTGCTTTACAAATTCTCCTTCACTGTAAGATTTATTAGTCATGGCGATTATTTGGTTGAGTTCCACAGAAGCAACATTTCCTTCTTGATTTTTTGTAAAACAGGTCTGTTGCTGTGCCAAATTAGCCTTTCAGGTCCTGGTATTTCGAAATACACATTGCACCTTCATATTTATTGTAAGATCATTGGTTTGTTTCATTCTGTCTTTTCAGTTTGTACTCTTTTGTTGTGGTGATGTAGTTACTATAAATTAAATAATGTATCTTACCGTTCATCATTGAGCAAAAATTCTATAATTTACAATTTTTCTAGAAACAGTCACCAGTCTTTTTCTTTTCTTTTCTTTTCTTTTTTTTTTTAAGAAGAACACTAGCCATTTCCAATTTTCATAAAGCAGGGCAAAACTAATTTTAAAATTTGATGATGCGGAATCTGAACAATAAAAATAACATAACTTATATTAAAATAGGTGTGGGCAGATCATGGGTATGGGCTAAAAATGGCCTACAAGATAATAAATTTGTGCTGCAGAAAAATTTTTTGAAATAAAAAAAATGTTATTTTTAAAATTAATAAGAAAATCTTAAATAATCTGTACAAGGTAATTTTATTTGGCATGTATAGCTCAATTCATGCATCAACTACTTTTATAAATTTACAAATATCTTTACTCAAATAACTTTTTTATTTACATTTTTAAATTTCTTTTTACAGATAATGAAATTTATTCAAAATGTGAAAATTTATCGGATTTTTTTAGAATCCAAATTTACCGGACAATTATCATCAATATTGGTAAACTTCTTAATAGTTAATTGAAGTACTACAGGTAACATAACTAGTTACAACTATTTTTAGATATAAGAAATCAATTTTTAAGTTTTTGTACTTTATTTATAAAATAAAAAAAATTTAAGTGTAAGGCCATTAATTTGATTTTTTAATATTAATTTTTTATTTATATTTTTATATAAAGCAAAAAATGTATTTTTTTACTAAAAAAAAAAAAAAAAAAAAAAATTTTTTTTAAATTATTATTTATTTTTATTATTAATTAATAAATTTATCTATACATATCTAAAGGGCATTTGGTGTGTATGTATGTCCGGAGGAAACTATGAAAATAAAACAATTAACGACAAAATAAATATATGTACTCATTCACTACCATCAGGCTGGATTAACACCAGGTCTTTTCTTCTGTGGGGATTTTTATGGGGCATCCAGCGAGGATCCAACTTGCGATTCAGTAATAATGGATCTGCAAGACTAACTTTTTAAAATCCCTTCTCTACCCTGGCGATGCTGGGTACTGCTTCTAGTTAAAAATAAAACAACTTTTTAAGTTTCTAATTATAAAAATGATAAACTAAATTAGAGGTTAGCTAAATAATTTTAATAACAGGTCAAATCATTATACAAAAAGAAGATTATTATAAAATAATTTTTTCTAGACTAATTTGTTAAATAAAAACTTTTTGGCCTTTTAATAAAAAAATTGTGCCCACCCCTGCATAGAATAACTCAGTGAACAAAACTTTCGAAATTCCAAGCCTTAAAGCAGGGCAAAAAATATATGGGAATAATACAAACATGGAAAGAAATGTAGATAGAAGAAATATCACAGTCAGAAAATGACTATAATGAAATTTTGAATTAAAATAATTTTGAAAGAATTAAGTTTAGGAGTTCTTGGCACAGGAGACTCCAATTTTTTGAATACATCATATAACAGAAAAATGCATTTTCAATGTTTGATTTTGTTTTATTTAAAAGAAAGGCCAAAGTGTTAAAATAAAAAAAAGATTAAAAGAAAAATCTATTTTTATTTTTTTTTAAATGGTAGTTTGAAATCTGCACTTAAAAAAAAAACAAAGTCAATTTCTGGTCAAATTGAAATCAAATTGATTAAAATTTAACATTTTAATGTCATAAACTTTGAAAAATCTACAAAAAATAAATATTTCACCAGCCTAACAAAAATTTCCAGTCAATAAATCTTTAAATCCTTCTTCTACATTAACAGAACTAAGTGATGATTGCTATCATTAATTTATTTATTGTCTACTAAAAGCCAATGAATACATATCTATTTTTTTTTAATTATTTAAAAAGAAAGGAAAAAAAAAGAACATTACTGACCAAGTTCAAATAATAAAACGTACAAGTGTCATTGTCACTTTCAATTATAGCCATGTGTTGATTGAAAGCAGGAGAAGGCAAGAAGAAAGACTCACTCTCCTTCATTTACTGAGTTATCCGCTTCCCTCTACAACTCTAATGAAGGGGTGACAGACAATACATTGATAGCAGACCATTTCTTAACAGTTAACTGTTAACACATTGCCCTAATGAAAATAAACGACTGTTTTCACCCAGGAATTTTTGGAAAAAGCTAAAAAAAATTTTTTTAAATAAAAAAAAAAAAAAAAAAAAAAAAAAAACACTGGGGTACTGTAAAAGCATAAAAGAGCGCAGTCTGCATGCAGGCCACTTGCGGCTCACAGGCCACATGTTTAACATGCCTGCACTACAAGATCCCAATTCACAGTATTCTACACCTTTTATCCTTCTTGAATCCCTCAGTTCCAGCACCGGTCAACAGTGGTTGTTTGCTATAACCCACTTTAGTTTACATTCATCTTGGGAAAGAAAACATTTTGCTTCAAGTTTTCAATTTTGCTGCATTTTCAACAGCCTTCTTTATCATTCAAAGCTCCTTTGATATTTACAATGTGAACATTCCTTCACTCAATAACTTTATTACTTTCTGTTTTTTAGCATTTGTTAGGTCCTTCCTTTTTACCCAGGTTTCAACATTTATTATGGACAATAAGAAAAAAGTTCTTATTAGATTTCAGAGGTCTAAAGATAATATTAGTTTAATCTGTATACTAATTTTAGTCAGTCCATTTTCATAAATTCCAAATATCTCAAAAACTAACCATTAAAAATGGCAGAAAATTTAGTCAAATATTTTACTAAGAGTGGAAATGGATGAGTTTAAATTTGACAAATTTTGGTTCAAACTTTTTTTGAGTAATTGGGGTTAATTTGAATTGCGTAACAACTCCAAACAGGCTGTACTTCAAAAATGATTATGACTTGGGTAGATGATTTAATCATTGCAGTGTCAGACTTGAGAAGTATGAATAATATAAAGAGTAACCTATCTAAAAACTTCAAGATGAAAAATCTTGATCAGTTATCATATTTTTTAGGTATTGAGTTGGAAATTAGTGATGGTATTATTAAAATGAGCCAAACAAAATGTTTACAAAGAGTATTAAATAAATTCAAAAGGAATGATTTTAATTCAAAATCAATACCATGTGACTTAAATGTTAATAAGGGTTTTAATATAGATTAGTAGTCAACTTGTGAGACAGAATGTCTTTATTCGATGCAATTCAAGAAGCAAATATTTTCAAACAATTATTTCAAGACATAAAATTCCAGTAAATATGTATGCAGATAATCGTTGAGTATCTTTATATTAATACTCGTGTTCCTTATTTGTACGACCATCATCATCTTGCAACACCCTCTGGTTAAAAATGAAACCATCCAAATCATACAAGTTGAAATGCAAAAATGTAAATCCTGATTATCTGGTGTTGCTTATCCACCAAATTATTATTTCTTATGAGTGTTGTCACCTCAGCTAAATAATGGACTATTCTGTTTTTATTATAAAGAAAGGAAAGAAAAAGAGCGTGAGATGGTTAAATCAAGATTATTATACTTTTTACATTTTGAACTATTTGCAATAGCTCTTAACTCCACATATCAAATGTTGTAATAATTAAATTATCATACTCTGGTATTTCTACAGTTCCTACTAGTAAATAAATAATAGAGTAAATAAATGTTAGTTGAAGATGATGAAACTAAAGCTCTATTTCAGTGCAAAGTCCCACTACAATACTACAGAAAGGCTACCACCCTCCTCCTCCTATATGAATTCTGATGGACACTTTATAGTCCAAGTTTATCTGGTCATCCCTTTCTTGTATTTTTTCAGTTGTAAAAAATAAACAGTGTCAAACAGGTGTTAAACATTTTTCATCCATCTGATTTGTGTCTGGTTTTATTTCCACTACAAAAATATTTACCTACCTTCCATCATTTAACACGAAACATGTGCTATTCTTTACTGTCATAGAAATGACAACCAGAGTGAATTGTGATAAAATTTATAAAAGCAACTAGAATTAGGAAGATGAAAGATAATACCAGTCAAATTATTAATAATGATAATAGACAGCATCTAAATTAGTATGATTTAATTAGTCTTGTCCAAAGCTGTGATGTTGCTAATGGTAGCTGCAATTTCTAAGTGGTCACTCATCTAAGTAATGAACAGGCTTTCTTGGTGCTAAACTTCAATGATCTACTTGGAACTGATACTTTCAGTGTGACAACTATAAATAGCTATGTACAAAAACACGCACCTGTTAAAACGGTCTTTTATTAAAATTCCCCCAAAATTGGCTAATTATCGGATTTTAATAAAAACACTTTAGGTATCTAAAGCAAAAATAAAGTTTCTTCAAAATTCTGAACACATATTTTTCTATTGTTTTATTGTCATGTACCAACCTCCTCCCCTTCAATCATTTTGTTAATTTGACTGTTAATGAAGGTGTGATATTTTTTCCACAGAGCACCCACAATATAAAAACATCACATACAGCGATAAACTTTGTTCATGAATTTATTAACAAAAAAAAAAAAAAAAAAAAAAAAAACAGATTATAATTGTAGAGTAGTACGACGGAACATATATTGGAGGGGGACGCTATTGGACAATCACCGGCAATAATAGACTCAATCATGCACGTGCAAGGCATGGGAGAGAACTAATATAAGCAGGCTTCCTTGAGGCCTGGCAGATCACTTCTTACAGTGGAACACATTACATAGCATCACCGAGAAGGATTTTCTTTTTGCAAAGGAATTATTGACACTCAACTTGAGGCATGGAGACCAAGGAAGACATGGACCAACTGCGTCTACAGCTCACACAGCAGCTGGTGGAGTTGCAAAAAGAAAACAATGCACTACGCAATGAATTGCTTTATAAACAGCCTAACAAGTGTTATGGTAAAAAAACAGACCAACCCATAATAGAACTTCACTCAACAGTGACTGGGCAGTGTGCATAGATACATGGAACCGCTACAAAGAAATGTTGGAACTGATGCACACAGTGGTGATCCGAAATGAGCTTAGAGTTACCTGTACCCCAGAATTAAACAGGTTGTTATTCGATCTCATGGGTCCAGAAACTCAACGCCGCTACAGAGCTGTTACAACAGAAAAAATTGTGGTTGGCAAGTAAATTATTCTAGTGACATGGTGACCAGACAGATAGTGGCAAGGCTTGCTAATGTCGAAAACCAGAGTAAGATATTAGCAGAAGCCTTGAATCTTACAACTCTGGAACGAAAGTTTGACAGCCAGGTCAGCCTAGAAGCAACAGACAAGTCAACACCCCATCTATATAACACCACAATATAACTGACCTTGTAAGGGATGTGGAAGGACTTCACATCCCAACGGGTCAATGGATGGAAAGTACTGCCCGGCAGCCAAGATGGTATGCTTTTATTGCGGGCTGATCGGACACATAAAGAGGGTATGTCAGCAACTAAAAAGGGGGTCTGCGAACAGGGCAACAACGACCAGGTCAAAAGAAGAATCTTGCATCCTTTCTACCAAGGGGCACACAGATGGTTTCAGCGGGATGGTGTGTCAAAATACACAAAGGAAAGGGAGGGGTAAAGTCAACCCGGCACAGGCGAATGCTGCTCCTCATCTCATTTGGTACAGAAACCGGTTCTGAAGGGGACCTCCGGATTCACCACCGTCCCTAACAATAGAGATTACTTTAGTACCTGAAGCCCATGCTGAGATATGCACCCAAGAAAGTATCTAATCTCCGCACCCAAGAAAGTATCTAATCTCCGCACCCACTGAATTACTGCAGCAGTTGATACGGGGGACACAAACATGCTCCAGTGGACCAGAATTACAAAAAGTCCTAGGTTGCCCAGATAGATTCCTGATGCCAACTAGACAACGAATCCAAGGCATTACAGAGGCTCCGTTACAAATAAAGGGTGTAATTCGCCAGAATTAGAGTTGGATCACGGGAGACTTACCAAATGATATACATGTCTGAAAATACATCTGGGTTCTACCTGTCTGAATCAGCTCTAAAGGACCTAGGCATATTATCGCCAAACTTTCCAAGCCCATCATCGAAGCAAGGCGCCACGCATAGTAGCATTCCTAGTTGATTTTTTTTTTATTTGAGGTTATTATTATTTAATGACATTAGTTATATAGAGCTCTGTAATTGGATTTCAGAACTGTTTGAATTATACAAATATCCCCATTGGTTCAAAAGTTATGAGAATTAAAAGCCCCGAAATTGGGGGTAAAAAGTGGACATGATTTTGATAAAAAAACCTGTCAACTCATGGACCAATTCAGAAGAAAAAATTCAGTAATTTCTTCACCATTTCTTTATGTTTTAAGCAATTCTGATAAAACTTTGCATTCTTATGTAAAATTCTATGTTCTTTCTGGTTCTGTACTTAAATCTTATGTATCTCCATGCTAGTCCCCATTATTTGGGGAATAAAAAGTAGGAATATCAAGATTTTTTGTTTTTTTAAAGTTTACCACAAGATTATTCAACATTTTCATTTTTATACTGCATGTATATACATCAGGGCTCAATATTAATGCTGTCCCGTCGTCCCGGTGATGATAAAAATTACATCCGGGACGATCAATATGTCATCCAGGACAGTTTCCCGGGGACGATTAATCCGAGCTCAATTAATATTTTTAAAAGAATTTGTAATTTTTATTGTTGAATGTATGGTTCTTAGAATATAACTGACATATTTGTTTTACAAAGAGACGAGATGCTTCTGAGTAACCGAAGTTTGTTTTTCTTTGGTCAAAAAAGTTAAATAAAATAATTTTTACGCTATTAGAATAAAAATTAAGTATATACATTGATTATTTTATCAGAAAAAATATTCAAATTTTCATAGTAAATTTTAATATTAAAGTTTTTAAATATTTTATTCATTTTAATAGTAAATTTTGGCTAAACTTGCAAATCGTTCGGAAAATTAAAACATATTAAAGGGTGACTCAGAAAAAACAGAAACCAAATTATTTATTTAGTTTCCCATTAAACTAACACCCAACCCTAACCATAATCCCCAACCCTAAACCCCCTAGTTAAAATTACAAAATTTGTGGGTTCTGTTTTTTCTGGGTCAGCCTAATTTTCCGACAGATTTGCACCTTTAGCCTAAATTTTAATATTAAAGTTTTTCAAGTTTTTTTTTTTCCTAAGCTGAATTTTTTTTTTTTTTTTTTAAATCATCAGGATTTTTTAAAATGTTTTTCTTTCGAATGCACAAAAAAAAAAAAAAAGAATATTTTAAAAATCGTTGAAAAACAAATAATCGGTTATTGAATATGCACAAGAAAAAAATGTCAATTAGAGCTAGCCATACATTTAGTGGTATAATTGTAAAAGGGAAATAAAATGTAACTTTTCTGTCTAAATTGCGACCTGAAAATTACCCTTTTGTATGTAATACGGATGGGTTTATTTATTTTTTAAGATAACAATGTAATTTTTCGCAATCGGGTAATTTGATCTTTGAATTAACTGTTTTTCTTCGTAACAACCCTATACGATCTTTAATTGTTTTTTACGGGATTTTTGATAAACAAAGTTCGAAAATATTTATTTCCGTTTTATTCAAGATGGCCTAAACTGATCACCTGACCCAATTGGAAGTACCTAATAAGATACTAAAATTAAAAACATCGTTAAAAATCTTGTTTTTTCAACATTTAATTTTTTTTCTTTCTTTTTTGGCAAATTTTACTGATTAAGGTCGCAAATTTGAAAATGTCCGCATTTATCAGCTAAATACTTGTCATGCTACTACTAGTGATAATGGAAAAGCTCTGTGTGGATGTTCTCAAAGGACAGCCGTTCTATCAAAGCCGGCCAATATTCCATTTGCTCCTATGGAAGAGAATAAACCTCACCTGAAACAATGGATATTGGAGCACTTCAGATCCAGTACATTTAACACATGCCCACATCAACCACTACAGACGATGAAGGGAAAACCGCTGGATATTACTTTCATTCTGGGGACAAAACCAATAGCGGTTCATACACCAATCCCGGTTCCTCATCATTGGAAGAAAAAAGTTAAACAGGACATCGACCAGGATGTGGCGCTGGGCATCATTGAACCAGTGCCAGTTAGTTGGCACACCAACAACTTGGTGTTCAAGGATGGTGATTGCACCAAAAAAGGATGGCTCCCCTAGGCGTACAGTAGACTTGCAGAAACTAAATGCTGCTACCATGAGAGAAACTCACCATACAATTCAATCGGGCTTTGTTAATACCTGCGCACACGAGAAAAAACATATTGGACACATGGAATGGCTATCATAGCCTTCCTCTCTCTCCAAACATAAGAGACGACTACGTTCATCACCGAATGGGGCAGGTACCAATATCTTAGGGCCCCCACAGGGATTTCACGCGTCGGGAGATGCATATACATGCAGGTTTGATGATATAACTATTGATATGACCCGGAAAACTAGATGTATAGACGATCCTATACTATGGGATGACTCCATAGAAACATCATTCTGGCATACGATAGACTACATCACCCACTGTGGCGACAACGGTATCATCTTTAACCCTGAAAAATTCCACTTTGTGGAAAAAGAGATAGACTTCGCCGGGTTCCGGATAATGGAGGATGGGATAAAACCCACTAAAAAAATGACAGAAGCAATATCGAACTTCCCTACACCTACAAACATAACTAATATCAGATCATGGTTTGGACTTGTGAACCAAGTATCATACACGTTTTCACAAGCCGAAATAATGGCCCCCTTCCGAGAACTACTGAAAACAAAGGACAGGAAATTCTACTGGGATGACACGCTTGATCAAGCTTTCGAGGAGTCTAAACGTAGAATTGTAAGAGAAATCGAGGAAGGCGTTAAGACATTTGAAGTTAACAGGCCAACATGTCTATCAACGGACTTCAGTAAGACAGGGGTAGGATATTTTCTTTTTCAGAAGCACTGCAACTGTGCCACAGAAGCGGGTCGATTTGTGGTAAGGACCACTGGAAGCTGATTTTAGCCGGATCTCATTTCACCAGTGATGCTGAATCACGTTATGCACCAGTTGAGGGAGAGGCTTTGGCACTAGTATACGGATTAGAGGTGTGTCGAATGTTCGTGCTGGGATGCCGGGAATTATTAGTAACAGTAGACCACAAGCCTATAATAAAAATTTTCTCAGACAAGGCTCTGGAGGATATAAAGAACCCACGGCTGTTCAGCCTCAAGGAATGCTCCCTGATGTATAAGTTCAACATAAAACATCTCCCTGGCAAACTCAACGCTGCACCAGACTGCACATCAAGTTACCCCTCAACACCAAAATTAGATACAGCACTAATAATCAACAATGCTATAAGAGCATCATTTAGTTTCACATACGAACAAGATCCAAAATTAAGGGCAATTACATGGGACCAAATCAGGGCGGCAGCAGCCACTGACAAAGAATGTCGGTCCCTGGTGGAATATGTACAGAAAGGGTTCCCTAAGTATCGGCATGAACTACCAGAGATAATCCACCTGTTTTGGCCCATGAAAGAAACATTATATAGCCTGGATGGAGTGGTTATAATGACAACAAAATACTCATACCTAGAAAACTATGAGAAGTATTAGAATCGCTACACTCCGCACATTAGGGCATCAACGACATGCTGGTGAATACCAGACAGCGACTATTCTGGCCAGGGCTAGACGCAAGCATTCGTCAGACCAGAGCCCAATGTAAAGCCTAGGGAACCTTTAATGCGACCGCCAAATCCTGAATTCCTGTTTCAGATGACGGTGACAAACATTTTTGACATGCAAGGGGAAAATTATATGGTCTACACAGACAGATATACAGGATGGGTAGAAGTTGCCCGTATGTCGTCTGGGAATGCCAGGGCAACATATGACGCCCTACGAAAGTGGTTCTGTACATACGGTGTCCCAGAAGAAATATCATCCAATGGAGGGCCGCAATTTAATTCCTAAGAATATAACCAGTTTCTGAAGAACTGGGGGATAAAAAAATGCATATCATCAGCATATTATCCTCAGAGTAATGGGTGTGCAGAACTGACCGTCAAAACAGCCAAGCAGGTGTTGGCGGATAAGATTGACAGCTACGGTCGTTTGAGCGAGTATCGTGCAGCCATGTCCTTATTAACACACCATAACACCCCGTCCAAGGCTTGGACATGTCCCCAGCAATGATGCTGTACGGCCGAGTGATAAAGGATCACCTTCCAGCTCTTCAAGAAAAATACCGAATTCACAAACAGTGGAGTTAAATCAGTCGATATAGGGAGATGGCATGGCAAAAAGACACATTATAAATAAAAGATATTACAATCCACACAGTCGCCCACTCAGAAAATTAGAAATTGGACAATCAGTCCAAATACAAAACCAAATAGGTCCATACCCACGTAGGTGGACAAAAACTGGAAGAGTAGTAGAGAGGCTGGGTAACAGACAGTACCACATACACGTCGACAGAAGCAACCGAGTGACCCAACGCAATCGCCGCTTCCTCCGGAAGATAGACCCAGTGGTAGACACCCAGTACATCCCATCGTCAGAGGATATCCCTTTGATATCGGACAACACAAAAAGACCCGAACCTCTTGATACCTCAGGAAATGGAAGTGGATGATGTAGATTGCCAGGACAGAAAGGAAGTTCCAACAATGATGGAGGTTGATGAAGAAGACCAATATAAAACGCCACCAGATCGGGACCTACGTCGCAGTACAAGGAGGTCACGGCCACCCAGAAATCTATCCTCACAGACACGGGGTACGTCTTTATTTTTGGAGAAATTTTGATAAAACTTATATAAAATTGTATATTGTTTCTTTGTATGCTGCCCTGTCGCCTGTGACGTTAGTATGCACTGACTGCACTTCTGCAGAGGGGTAAGACTCCCCCAACCTGTTGGCGCCCCGTGATGCTTATGGATAGAACCCAGGTGGTTGAGCAGTCCATGACTTGCAATACTCCACTTTGGCCCTTACTTAGGCTAGACGGGCGGTCGAAGAGGCCCCCTCCAATCAAACGGCTGGTCATGTCAAGCCCTAGCACCTATATGATTGCCCCAACCCTATTGTCCTTATGGCAACCCCAACCCTTTTTATCATATGGGTGCTAGAATGCAGTTGCTGAGGGTTTACATGTCCTGGGAATGACGTTAAACTATCTGATGGTGAGGTTCCAGTTTTGGAGGTTTAGGGAATGTGGAGCCCCTCTTTATCACCATTGCTCCCTGGTCCACTCTGACCCGGAGTGGTAGTACCTGTTAGGGTCCCATCAATGGGTTAAATAGAAAAATGTATTTATAAAAAAAATTGTGCATTCATTAAGAATTAATTTATTTCAAAACTTAATCGGCATTAAATGACCCACTGAGGTTGATATGCTGTTAAACACAACAAACCAAACAAATTGTATGTACCTCTGTGCTGTAACCAATTATTTAGGGAAGAAGAGGTACAGATATCAGCAGGGTTTTTTGTTGTTTTTTTGTTTTTTAACCACAAGATTATTCAACATTTTCATTAGCATTCCCAGTTGAATTTTTTTATTTGAGGTTATTGTTATTTAATGGAGTTCAAAACTGCTTGAATTATACAAATATCACTAGTGATTCAAATGCTATAAGAATTTAAAGCCCCAAAATTGGGGTAAAAAAAAAAAAAAGTGGACATGATTTTGAAAAAAAATCTTTCAATTCATGGGCCATTTCAAAACAAGAAATTCAGTAATTTCTTCACCATTTCTTTATTTTTGAAGCAATTTTGATAAAACTTTGCATTCTTATGTAAAATTCTATGTTCTTTTTTATTCTGGTCTTAGATTTTATGTATCTCCATGCTAGAAGCCATTATTTGGGGAATAAAAAGTAGGAATGTCAAGATTTTGTTTTTTTTTAAATTTACCACAAGATTATTCAACATTTCCATTTTTATACTGCATGTATACACATATATAATATTAATTTAAATATTTAACATCACTTTGAATTTAAAGATACATTTCTAAAGGCTCATGTTGAATTACATAAAAGAAATAGATTACCTATTTACATGTTTTTACACAAACCGGTCAGTGTGTGCCGTGTTTTGTTTACATCTCTCGTAACTTCAAGTTATATTTTTTTTTTCCAAAATTGAAACAGACGTAAAAAATAATTCAATTGTTAAAAACACATAAAAGTTAAATATTTAGAAAGATTATGTTATTTTATTTTCAACATTATAAATATTTTAAAAATTGGACAAGAAATAAGCGATGAATTTAAATTTAAAGATGCCTAGCTGAGAGTTTACGTTACGCTGTACGCCTGTCAGACAAATAAATTTGAGTTTTTTTTTTTTCAAAATACAAACTTTCAAAACAAATCCCGAACAGTATAGCAATCTTTACATTTTACAAATTATATATCAAAATAATTCTGAAACTTTCTAATATCACAGACATAGTGCTTCGTTTTTGCTTCTAATACACATTTTGAACAAATAACCTTGAAGTTTGCACTATTGTATTTTTACTTCTACAGGTCCTAGAAACAAAAATAAAAAGGCCCCGTTTGTACTTCCAGGTGTCTTCTAATGGAGTGCAAAATTTCACGAATATTGATAAAGATTAGCCACTTAGATTTTCCAAAGAAATGTAGAGTGTAAATGTATTCTCGGAAAAAATTCCTATCACACATTTTCGGTTGTTTGAAGCAAAATGTTTTTAATTCGCTGTAAAAAATTATTCAATTAATAAAAACACATACAAATTACATATTTAGAGAGATTATTTTATTTTCTTTCCAACCACATAAATATTTTTAAGATTGAAGCATAAATGAGAAATTGTGATTTTAAATCAATAAGGTCCGATTTGTGACGTCAGCTGACAGGGTGTTTTTACATCCAAAAGTCACAAATTCAAATTTTTTCTTCAAAATCCCAACTTTTGGAGCAAATCCCGAACCGTTTAGCAATCTTTAAATTTTACAAATTATATATCAAAATAATTCTGAAACTTTCTAATATCACGGACATAGTGCTCTTATATTTTTTAAACAAATAGCCTACAACTTGCCCTCTCATATTTTTATTTCCACGGTCCTAGAAACGAAACAAAAAAAAACAAAAAAAAGACCCCGTTTGTACTTCCAGGTGTCTTCTAATTGAGTGCAAAATTTCAAGAATATTTATAAAGATTAGCCACTTTGATTTTGAAAAACAAAACAGCGTGTAAAATTTATCCTTAAAAAAAAAAATTTTTTAAAAACGGTCATATTTTTGTTTTCAGCTGTTCGACCATAAATACGGTTTTAACTTAGCTGTAAAAAATAATTCAATTGATGAAAACCGATAAAAATTACATATTTAGAAAGATTATTCTATTCTCTTTCCAACCATATAAATATTTTTAAGATTGGTTAAGAAATACTCGAGAAATTGCAAATTTAACTGATTAAGGTTGCAAATTTGAAAATGTCAGCGTTTTTAATCTAATTGCTTGTAATGCTATTTTAATACTGCATGTATACACCAATATAGTATCAATTTAATTAAATAACATTACTCTGAACTTAAAAATACCTTTTTGCATAGCTGCTATGTTGTATTACATACAAGAAATAGAATAACTCTTTATAGGATTTTATTTAATAAAAAGCCTGTCCTGTGTGTGCAGCTTTGTTTACATTTTCATAAGTTACTTGTTTTTCCAAAATTGAAAGTTTGACAAAAAACCCTGACGGTATACAAACATTGAAATTTCACACATTATATACAGAAATAATTCTGAGACCATCTTCTATTAATGATATAGTGCTCTTTTTTTGCTTATCTTATACTTTTTGAAGAAATCTCTGTTTTGCTCAATTGTATTTTTGCTTTCACGCATAAATAAAAGAAACAAGTTCCTGCTTGTAGTTAAAGTGTCTTCTAATTGAGTTTACAATTTCAAGAATATTGATTAAGATTAGGCACTTTGATTTTGCAAAACAATGTAACCTGTAAAATGTACTTTCGAAAAAAATATTCATATTTTGCTTTTTTCAGCTGTTTGAAGCAAAATACCATTTTAATTCGCTGTAAAAAATAATTCAATGGATAAAAGCTCATACAAATTACATAATTAGTAAGATTATTTTATTTCATTTCCAACCATATAAATATTTTTTAATTTTTGGACCAGAAATATACGAGAAATTGTGAGTTGAATTAAGGTGCAAATTTTCAATGTCCACCAATTTTACCTAAACTGCTAGTAATGCTACTGATAGCGATCAAATAAAAATATTAATTAAGAAAAATAATCAAAGTCATGCAACACAGGAGATAAGGCCAATGTAATTAAACTATCTAAATTCAGTGTCAAAAATCATTTGCACTAAGTTATTTTTAGTCACTTTAATAAATAATACTTAATGTTTCAACGAAAAAATACTGGACCCTATTTTTTCTTTGTGCGATTCTTTTTAAATGTATGAACGTGCTCTGATTTTTAATGAGCAATATAAAGTGAATACTAGGTATGTTCATTTTGCAGAGTTAAAGGGAAATAACTGATGTTTTTTTTACACGTTTTGAAATTTTGACAAAAATAAGAAATGGAAAAATATTATGGGAGTAAATAAGTAAAATTTTATATGGAGAGTTACACTGCATAGCCAAAAAAGTAAGTAAAAATACAACACAAGGACATGTACACTGTAAAAGTTGTTGCTGTCACCAGAGTTATAATCCAGGTATTTTGAAGTAAAAAGGGAAAACTCATTTGTAATTAAGACTACACTGTAACATATTTGACCAGTAGCTGCTACTATCATATTCACCTGCAACACTCTAGTAGGTGCAAAGGGTTTGTTACTTACTCGGATAACAGGCCATAAAATGTATCAATGGTTATTTATAGTTTGTTGAATAAAGATATTTAAAGAAAACATATCAGTTATTTCATGGTGGCAGCAGTGTTCCTTATTATGAAAACACACTTATTTACCTCCACATCAATAAAAATAAGGAACCAAGAGAGCCCACATAAACTGTTGAGTCAGAGACAAAAATGGCTGTCCTAGACAAGGTTACAATAAGATGGGACAATCCAAACAGAGTCAAGTGATATCATCATTCAGTCAACAATGCAAATGATTTTCTGACAATAACAGACCCACAGGACCAAATAGATGAAATCTTGCTCTGAACAGGAGAAACAGGTATATTAAAATTTAATCAGGTCTATCTGCCAATAATAAAAGCAGACAGATATTGTATGGGAAAAGTTTGAGGAATACAAGAAATCAAACTAGAATTTCAGAGTAGCCTACTTGGCTCTCAGAAATGTCAACCTAAAGATTCACAATAATACCAATGAACTGGAAATAGTGGATGAGTTTATTTCACGACTACTCCTGCAGGCAGCCCAGTGTGGTTTTCAGAAAATAAAACAGAATATATAACCCAGAAGTGGAAAGCAACTACTTGAAGATAAAAATATGACTAGAGAAAGTTATACAAATGATAAAAAAAACATGAATCATCAATAAACCATCTGAAACAATTACAATCCATAAAAATCAAAATGCACAACACAAAATGCCACAGTAGATAGCATACAAAACAGATGCGGTCCAAAATGTGGAGGAAACCACAAATCATAACAAATGCCCAGCCATGGTACAGAATGTTGAAAAATGTGAGAAATGGAATCACTGGGTCAGTGTTTGTAGATTGAGGTAAATTAAGAATACAACACCCTACCAAGGAAACGATACAAGTTGAAATACAACCAGAGGGAATACAATAAGAATATTCATGCAGTAGACAATGACACGATAAATGAATTACATTCACAATAAAACCATACTGAAATTACAACAAAATAAAAATCAAAGTATCAGGAAGAGAACCCTCCCCCAGCAAAACTACTGGTAAAAGTAGACACTTGAGCTGAAGGAAACATACTGTAAGAAGAATGTTCTCTGGGGGCACAGTTAAGTCCGACGATTTACTCTCCCAGCAATGCTGCACTCTTCTCACCATACTATCAAAAGATCTTGTTTCTCGTCCACTCGTCACCACAGCCAAAATGCTACTGCAAGGTTTTCTCCCGGTTTGTGAGGGCTGGTCAAATAAATACACAATTACAGTGTTCATCCGGGCTCCTACTCTGACCAGCACGTGCGACACTAATCAGCACGCGTCAATCCTTCACATCCTGGCCACTCGGGATTAGTTAGCCATTCCCATGCATCGGGCCACGACTCACGATCAGGAGAATGCGGTTCAATCTTCCCACTCGCCTTTGATCTTCACTCTGCATGCCAAACACAGTCGTGCACGCTTTGAACTACTACATTCGTGGTTTCTCTCGCCACAACATACCACCACTATGAATATTACAAATGTGTCCAAATTCACCAGCCAAATTTGTGAAGCAATTACCGTATTTGACGGTATAAGACACACGGGCATATAAGACGCACCCCATTTCAACAGTTCAGATTCAGAAAAAAAGTTTTTAGTGTATTTAAGCATATATAGTTGAAAACAGTCAACCTGTGCATTATACAAGCAGAAATATAGCTGTATAAAAGCAATTTAGCAGTTTAGGGTAGGTAAAAGTACTGAGTGTAAGCTGGGTTAGTGAGCATCATAGGTAATTAGCCTAGGCCTACAGGAGGTCTCAAACTTCACCTACGATGTATAAGACGCAGGGCAATTTTTTGAAAAAAAAAGTGCTTCCTATATGCCGTCAAATACAGTAAATACTATCTTAACAGCATACAATAAGACCATCATGGTCAGCAGAAACATTTTTCATCGCAGACAAAAATGGGACCAGCAATACTAGGATTGCCAAGCTGTCAAAACTTAAAATGTGAAATAAAGAAAGCAAACAGATAGAGTCCATCAATGACCTACTACAGGACTACCCGAACAATTTGACCACATAGGCCAATTCCAGGTATATAACACATTGTTCTCAACCCACAATAACACCAGTTATACATGCACCACGAAAATGACCCATCCACCTAAAAATGAAATGAAAAAAAGAATTAGACAAGATGGTGAAAGACCGAGTCATAAAGAAAGTCAAAAAACCTACTGACTGGGTCAACAGCCTAGCATATAGCCAGAATAGCAACAGACAAATAAGGATTTGCCTTGACCAAAAGACTTAAAGCAATCAAAAGATGCCACCCAGAGTCCCAACCTTGGAAGAAATGACCCACAAATGTCTAATTCAAAATGGTTTAGTAAGCATGATACAAAAATGGCTACTGGTTGATAAAGCTCAATGAAGAGAAGCAAACACTTGTTTCAACAGTCAATTTGGCAGGAAACTGTTTTATGCTATTTGGGCTGGTGATGAGCCAGGATATATTCCATCAAAGATGGACCAAATACTCAAAAAAAATGACCTGGAACCATCAGTATCTCTGATGATGTTGTGATATTCTAAAAGGTGAAAAAGAGCATGATAGCAACTTGCTCAGCCTGATGGAAGCCGCAAAGGAAAATGTCTTGTATTCAACAGCACAAATGCAACATCAAGACCAATCCATAAAATTCTCTTTGGTTGGATTTACAATGAGAATGGAATACCCCCAGATCCATAAAAAGTAGAAGACAACAAACTCCTAGAATCTCCTACCAATGAAGCAGAGCAAAGAATGTTCTAGGAATGGTGACTTTACATGGCCCTTTTTATACCTCAATCACTCCGTCCAGTGCTTGTTGATTGCGTCCCAAGCAACAAGTCAATCCTAGTAACTCACCATCCATGACTAGAACTTCAATGTCAGGGGGGGGGCTGTTGCATACGCCACATTGACTACTCCAAATCTGCAGCAACTGAGTGTCTTCCACCACTGTGAGTACTTTCACCTTCTCTCTTCGCCATGTCCAACAAGCATGCCACGCGTATCAGTGACTGCGTTGTGTACAACCTGTGTCCACTAGGGCGGTACGCATCATCCCATTGATCCGCCTAGTGATCACAGGCAGCGCGCCGCTCAGATGAGATTTGGGGGAGGAGACTGGCGCTGAAGACTCGTTCCCTTCTCCCGGACAATTTCGAGCGCATGTGACCCTGTCTCTTGCACCGGTAACAGGTGGAGGTTATCGGGGGCCTGGGACTTTCGCACCGCATGAGACAGTCTCGAACCACGTGATTGGGTTAGTTACATGTGTAACATCTCATTTGAGCTGCAGTTTCCTTTGCCTGACAACATGGTGGGCGTGTTACTATGGCTACAAACCCTATACCCGCAGAGCTCTTTTAATATTGCTCGAGCACGGCCAATATTTCTGATATGCCCCAGTTGTCCACCCAGGAGTTGGCCTGGAGAAGTTCCTCTGCATGTTCTGGCAACCCGGCAATGAATGCGCATATCAAACCCTGCTCAGTCATACCTCCGCAAGCTTGCGCAGCTCCGCCAAGAAGACATCGACCGTTTCTCCTGGGCACAAGCGGCGTGCTGCAAACTGCTTGTAAGCTGTCACGGAGTTGATGGCAAATGCTGTGTATAAGGCTTTTTTTATACAGGTAAAATTGGCCTCTTTTCATCGCTCAGTTACTGATAAACAGCACTGAGAGGCACATCAGAACACGCACTCGATGCTCTTCACACTGCTCAGTCGACATACTAATTCCCACCTTCTCTACCCATTCAACTACCGATTACCCAGTATCGGTCCCGTCAAAGAGGGTTATCAACTTGGGGTCGAAGGCCATAATGCCAAAATAGCTTCTAACAAACTGCTTCCTTCAGGTTATGAGACAGTCATAGTCATCGTACATAATCGCTTGACGCTTTGCCTCTAGCCGTCGCCGTATGCTTATATGCACACTCGATCTCAAGAGAATTTGCATACGTGCAATTCCATTCTCGCTGGTTCAAGATCACCATCATTAAATATAGTGCTTAAAGCAGCCATATTTCTTTCCCGCGATGACCCTGCAAGTCAGACAGGTCTGCGCACGCTTTGAGTTTCGAGGTATGTTATTTTCATTACATCCACAAGCTATGGACGTCACCAATGTGTGCCAGTAATCTCAAAAGATATTGGTTTGAAAATCTACCAGCATATTTCATACACTTGGTCTCATCGGCTTTGTTGGCTGTGCCCCCCACAGCCAACAAAGCCGATGAGACCAGGGAGCATGGCCGACGTTTGTAAAGGCAAAGTCTTACATTTATGTGGTCGCAAAAAAAACATTTGTCGCAACTAAAAAAAACGTCATTCCATCAGAGGAGTTTTCTGTTAAGGGAAGTTCGCTTTAGCGTTTTTTGATGGTTTTGTTAAGACAGATGCGGCCAGGAAAGTGACTATTTTAACACAGGAAATGCAATGGAGTTCTCTAACAATACCTCGACATCTGCAGACTTGCTCATTGCACACATCAGCACTGGCACACAAAGCAACTGCAATGCTTAAAATCATGTTGTTCGGGAGACAATTAACACTAGAGTTTGGGAAGGGTTGGAGTGTTGCTGTCAGATTTTTGGTTCGGTCTACCTTATAATAATCGTTAAGCCTTGAAAAGGTATAAAATGTTATCTCAGGTCCTCTGCACCAATAGGGAATTAATCAACGAGTTGAGAATTGGCACATAGTGTTGACAACTAGGTGGGTATAGTGACGTTTTAACATGTTCGAAGTCCAAAGCAACCGAAACGAATAGGCACGAACAGAATAGCGAGATCATTGGACGACGCCATGGTCACACTTCAATGGATGATGTTGACAAATTCACTTGCAGAATAGCCAATTGACGTCAGTTATAGTAAAACATGGTGCTACTAAAAGCTGTCATGAGGACAAAGGAAGATGATTCAAACAAACTTTTAAAATTTAATTTTATATATTGTAAATTGTCAGGGTTCTTGAATTTTTTTTGTTGTCCTGCTTCTCTATTAATTTGAATTTCTCGTCTATTGCAAACCATTTTCATTTTAGTCGCTACTTTGAAAAGTTTTTTTTTTTTTTTTTCATTTGTCACCCAGAAGATGTTTGCTTTTTTTTTCCATTCAAGGAAAACTTTGCTTATTCAACAAAAAGATTCTATTTTGAAATCAGTTTTTCGCGTAAAAATTTCTCGTGGAAGTCATTATGTCACAATGCAGTGCAAACACAACATTTAAAACACATATCTCCGAATTTCTAAAGAGCACAAATATTTTTTTATATCAGAATTTTATACAACCCTTCTTCAGCGCACACTAAGGATGATAAAATCAACTTTTAAAGTTTTGGGACTATTTTCTGTCACATATCTATTTTTCGTCAAAAGTGTGTCAAAGTACCGAAATATCAAAATTCAACATTGGGGTTTTAATCTTCAGTGCCGGGGGAGAGGGGAGGCGTTTATTAAATTTTCTGTTAGCAGAACACACTTGTTGGTAGTATTCGTTTTCATAATTAACAATTTCCTAATTCTAATTAGTATTAGCTACTTTCCGACAGATCAATAAAAAAAATGACGAGGTATGATATAGACCTGATAAGTGGAAGGCATAAAAAAAACAGACGTTCATTTTTAAACGTATAATTTTCGTGAAAAATTAATTTAAAAGAATGATTGATGGGAACATTTTAATTATACAAAAGTCTTACGAATTAAATGTGTCATTTTGACTTTCGATCTTAAGCTTATATTTTAAATAATTGGAGAAAATTTTCACGCATTAAACGTAAGTTTTAAAGTTAATGAATAATTTGTAATTTAAAAAAAAATCTTTGATTTTTTAAAACTTGCTAAAAAACATTGCATCATCGGTGATAAAAGTAAGTGAAATACTACAGCTGTACCTTTGACGTGTCTCTGGGAATGTCTAAGATTTCCGATGTCGTCATGATGTGGCATGTCAAAGGTATTGTTTGAACAGCTGTAGTTTTATTTCACTTACTTTTATCACCGATGATGCAATGTGTTTTTAGCAAGTTTTAAAAATATCAAAGATTTTTTTTTTTAATTACAAATATTCATTAACTTTAAACTTACGTTTAATGCGTGAAAATTTTCTCCAATTATTTAAAATATAAGCTTAAGATCGAAAGTCAAAATGACACATTTAATTCGTAAGACTTTTGTATAATTAAAATGTTCCCATCAATCATTCTTTTAAATTAATTTTTCACGAAAATTATACGTTTAAATGAACGTCTGTTTTTTTTATGCCTTCCACTTATCAGGTCTATATCATACCTCGTCATTTTTTTTATTGATCTGTCGGAAAGTAGCTAATACTAATTAGAATTAGGAAATTGTTAATTATGAAAACGAATACTACCAACAAGTGTGTTCTGCTAACAGAAAATTTAATAAACGCCTCCCTCTCCCCCGGCACTGAAGATTAACCCCAATGTTGAATTTTGATATTTCGGTACTTTGACACACTTTTGACGAAAATAGATATGTGACAGAAAATAGTCCCAAAACTTTAAAAGTTGATTTTATCATCCTTAGTGTGCGCTGAAGAAGGGTTGTATAAATTCTGATATAAAAAAATATTTGTGCTCTTTAGAAATTCGGAGATATGTGTTTTAAATGTTGTGTTTGCACTGCATTGTGACATAATGACTTCACGAGAAATTTTTACGCGAAAAACTGATTTCAAAATAGAATCTTTTTGTTGAATAAGCAAAGTTTTCCTTGAATGGAAAAAAAAAAGCAAACATCTTCTGGGTGACAATGAAAAAAAAAAAAAAAATTTCAAAGTAGCGACTAAAATGAAAATGGTTTGCAATAGACGAGAAATTCAAATTAATAGAGAAGCAGGACAACAAAAAAAATTCAAGAACCCTGACAATTTACAATATATAAATTAAATTTTAAAAGTTTGTTTGAATCATCTTCCTTTGTCCTCATGACAGCTTTTAGTAGCACCATGTTTTTAATAACTGACGTCAATTGGCTATTCTGCAAGTGAATTTGTCAAACATCATCCATTGAAGTGTGACCATGGCGTCGTCCAATGATCTCGCTATTCTGTTCGTGCCTATTCGTTTCGGTTGCTTTGGACTTCGAACATGTTAAAACGTCACTATACCCACCTAGTTGTCAACACTATGTGCCAATTCTCAACTCGTTGATTAATTCCCTATTGGTGCAGAGGACCTGAGATAACATTTTATACCTTTTCAAGGCTTAACGATTATTATAAGGTAGACCGAACCAAAATCTGACAGCAACACTCCAACCCTTCCCAAACTCTAGTGTTAATTGTCTCCCGAACAACATGATTTTAAGCATTGCAGTTGCTTTGTGTGCCAGTGCTGATGTGTTGCAATGAGCAAGTCTGCAGATGTCGAGGTATTGTTAGAGAACTCCATTGCATTTCCTGTGTTAAAATAGTCACTTTCCTGGCCGCATCTGTCTTAACAAAACCATCAAAAAACGCTAAAGCGAACTTCCCTTAACAGAAAACTCCTCTGATGGAATGACGTTTTTTTTAGTTGCGACAAATGTTTTTTTATGCGACCACATAAATGTAAGACTTTGCCTTTACAAACGTCGGCCATGCTCCCTGGTCTCATCGGCTTGTTGGCTGTGGGGGCACAGCCAACAAAGCCGATGAGACCAAGTGTATGAAATATGCTGGTAGATTTTCAAACCAATATCTTTTGAGATTACTGGCACACATTGGTGACGTCCATAGCTTGTGGATGTAATGAAAATAACATACCTCGAAACTCAAAAGCGTGCGCAGACCTGTCTGACTTGCAGGGTCATCGCGGGAAAGAAATATGGCTGCTTTAAGCACTATATTTAATGATGGGTGATCTTGAACCAGCGAGAATGGAATTGCACGTATGCATTCTCTTGAGATCGAGTGTGCATATAAGCATACGGCGACGGCTAGAGGCAAAGCGTCAAGCGATTATGTACGATGACTATGACTGTCTCATAACCTGAAGGAAGCAGTTTGTTAGAAGCTATTTTGGCATTATGGCTTCGACCCCAAGTTGATAACCCTCTTTGACGGGACGATACTGGGTAATCGGTAGTTGAATGGGTAGAGAAGGTGGAATTAGTATGTCGACTGAGCAGTGTGAAGAGCATCGAGTGCGTGGTTCTGATGTGCCTCTCAGTGTGTTTATCAGTAACTGAGCGATGAAAAGAGGGCCAATTTTACCTGTATAAAAAAGCCTTATACACAGCATTTTGCCATCAACTCCGTGACAGCTTACAAGCAGTTTGCAGCACGCCGCTTGTGCCCAGAGAAACGGTCGATGTCTCTTGGCGGAGCTGCGCAAGCTTGCGGAGGTATGACTGAGCAGGGTTTGATATGCGCATTCATTGCCGGGTTGCCAGAACATGCAGAGGAACTTCTCCAGGCCAACTCCTGGGTGGACAACTGGGGCATATCAGAAATATTGGCCGTGCTCGAGCAATATTTAAAAGAGCTCTGCGGGTATAGGGTTTGTAGCCATAGTAACACGCCCACCATGTTGTCAGGCAAAGGAAACTGCAGCTCAAATGAGATGTTACACATGTAACTAACCCAATCACGTGGTCTCAGAGCAACGTCTCATGCGGTGCGAAAGCCAGGCCACCAATAAAACCCATCACCTTGTATACCGGTGGCAAGAGACAGGGTACACATGTAAAGCGCCTTCGAATGTCCGGGAGAAAAGGGGCACGAGTCAATTCAGCGCCCAGTCTCCTCCACCCAAAATCTCATCCTTGAGCGAAGAACAGCCGTGCTGTGATACTAGGCGGAATTCAATGGGATGATGCCGTTACCGCCACCTGTGACCAGGTTGTACAACAACGCGTCACTGATACGCCGTGCATTTGCTGTTGGGACATGGCGAAGAAGAGAGGTTGAAAGTACTCCAGTAGGGTACGAAGGACACATCAGTTGCTGCAAGATTATGGCAGTAGTCAAATGTGGCGTATGCAACAGCCCCCCCCTGACATGAATTTTAGTCAATGATGGTGAAGTCTAGGATTTGACTTGTTGCTTTGGATTGGACGCAATCAAGCAGCTTGGAGCGAGTGTATTGAGATATAAAAAAGGGCCATGTTAACGTCACCATTACCTAGAACTTCTGTTTGCTCTGCCTTCATTGGTAGGAGATTCTAGGAGTTTGTGTTTCTACTTTTTATGCATCTGGGGGTCATTCCATTCTCATTGTTAAAATTCCACAAGATTTTATGGATTGGTCTTGATGTTTGGCTTTTGTGCTGTTTTGAATACAAAAGACACATTTTCCTTGCGGACTTCCATAGGCTGAGCAAGTTGACTATCATGCCTCTTTTTCACCTCTTTCTAGAATATCACAACATCATCGAGATCTGAATGGTTCCAGGTCATTTTGCAGATCATTTGTCCATTTCTTTTGATGAATATATCATGGCTCACACCAGCACACTAGACATTTAAAACCGCTTCCTGCAATTACTGTTGAAACAAGTGTTTGCTTCTCTTCATTGAGCTTTATCAACCAGTCAGCCATTTTTTGTTATCATTCTACTAAACCATTTTGAATTAGACATTTGTGGGGTCATTTCTTCAAGGTTCGGGACTCTGGGGTGGCTCCTTTTGATGCTTTAAGTCTTTTGGGTCAAGGCAAATCCTTATTGTTGTTCGCTTTTGGCTATATGGCTAGGTGTTGACCCAGTCAGTAGGTTTTTTTTGATTACTTTATGACTCCGGTCTTTCACACATCTTGTCTGTCTAATTCTTTTTATTCATTTCATTTTTAGGTGGATGGGGCATTTTCGTGGTGGCAATGTCATAACTGGTGTTATTGTGGGGTTGAGAACATGTGTATTACCTGGGAATTGGCTCTATGTGGCAAATTGTTTCTGGTAGTCTGTAGTAGGTCATTGATGGACCTTATCTGTTTGCTTTCGTTTTATTTCACATTTTAAGTTGGGGGACCACGGCGCCGCATGGCAAAATCCTCAGTATGCTGCGTCCCATTTTTGTCTGCGTATGCAAAATGTTTCTGACGACCAGATTGGTCTTATTGCTATGCTGTTAGATCAGTATATTACTGTATTTGACGGCCATATAGGAAGCACTTTTTTTTTCAAAATTGCCCTGCGTTCTATACATCGTACGGTGAGTTTGAGACTCTGTGGCTAGGCTTAATTAACCTATGTGCTCCTAACCCAGCTTAACTCAAAGTACTTTACCTACCCCTAAACTGCTAATTGCTTTCTATACAGCTATATTTACTGCTTGATATAATGACAGGTTGACTGTTTTTCAACTATATATGCTTAAATACACTAAAACTTTTTTTTCTGAAATCTGAACTGTGAAATGGGGCGTTTATATGCCCGTGTGTCCTTATATTGCCAGTTCAAAACGGTAAATTGCTTCACAAATTGGCTGGTGAGATTTGACACAAATTTGGATTTATTATTTTATTATTTGTTCCCATAGTAGGTGGCTATGTTGTGCCGCAGAGAGAAACCCACGATGTAGTTAGTTCAAAGCGTGCACGACTGTTGTTTGGACATGCAGAAGTGAAGATCAAAGGCGACAGTGGGAAGATTGAACTCGCATTCCTGATCGTGAGTCGTGGCACCGACTGCCATGGGAATGGCCTAAACTATCCCGAGTGGCCAGGATTGCTGCAAGGATTGACGCTAAGTGTGCGGGTCTGAAGGAGCCCCGATTGAATGAACACTGTAATTGTGTACTATTATTTGACCAGCCACCTCACAAACCGGGAGAAAGTGTTTCGATAGAGTTTGGGCTTGTGTGCTGTGGTGGACGAGTGGACGAGACAAAGATCTATTTCGATAGTATGGTGAGAAGAGCTGCAGCATTGCATGGGAGAGTAAAATCGGGTCGGACTTAACTGTGCCCCCAGAGAACATTTCTTTTCTTTTTCTTACAGTATGTTTCCTTCAGTCAAGTGTCTACTTTACCAGTAGTTTTGCTGGGGATAGGGTTCCTTCTGATACTTTGATTTTTATTTTTGTTGTTATTTCAGCATTTGGTTATTTTGAATTGTTTATTGTGTGAGATTGTATATCATCATAATCGCTATTATTCAGTGTCATTGTCTACTTCGCATGAATATTCTTATCGTATTCCTTGGTTGTATGTTCACTATGTTATCGTTTCTTGGTTAGGTGTTGTATTCTTAATCTTACCTCAATCCTTACAAACACTGACCCAGTTGCATTCCATTTCTCACATTTAACATTCTGTACCATGCTGCAGGCATTTGTTATAATTTGTTGTTTCCTCACATTTTGGACCGCATCTGTTTTGTATGCTATCTACTGTGGCATTTTTGTGTGCATTTTGAGTTTTATGGAATTGTAATTGTTTCAGATTGCAGTTATTGATGATTCATGCTTTTTTTTATCACATTGTATAAACTTTCTTATTAGTCATATTTTTATCTTCAAGCATAGTTGCTTTTCCACTTCTGGGTTTATATATTCTGTTTATTTTCTGAAACCACACTGGCGGCTCGCCTGCAGCGAGTAGATCCGTGAATAAACTTCATCCAAACTATTCCCAGTTCATTTGTTATTATTGTGAAAATCTTTAGGTTGACATTCTGAGAGACACCAAGTCAGGCTACTCTGACAATTCTAGTTTGATTTCTGTATATCCTCAAACTTTTCCCCATACAATATTCTGCTGCTTCTTTACTATTAGGCAATAGACTTGATTAAATTTTAACTATACCTTTTCTCCTGTTCAGAGCAAGTTTCATCTATCTGTCTGTCGGTCTAGTTATTGTCAGAAAATCGATTTGCATTGTATGACTGAATGAAGATTATCACTTGACTTCTGTTTGGATTGTCCCATCATTATTGTAACCTTGTCTAGGACAGCCTCTTTTTGTCTCTCGATCAACAGTTTATGTGGCTCTCTTGGTTCCTTCATTTTATTGATGTGGAGGTAAATAAGTGTGTCTTCATATGGCGAACACATCTCCGCCACCATGAATAACATGTATGGTTTCTTTAAATATCCTTTATTCAAAAAACTTATAAAATAACATTGAATAACATTTATGGCCTAGTTATCGAGTAAGTAAAAAACCCTTGCACACTACTTAGAGTGTTTGCAGAGTGAATATTCATAGTAGCAGCTACTGGTTTCCAAATATGTCTACAGCTGTCTAGTCTATCAATTACAAATGGTGTTTTCCCTTTTACTTCAAATACCTGGATTATAACTCTGATGACAGCACAACTCATTTACAGTGTTACATTGTCTTGCTGTTGTTATTTACTTTAACAACTTTTTGGCTATGAGTGAACATCTCCCATTATAAATCTTTACTTAATTTCTACTCACCCATGATATTTTTCATTTCCTTATTTTGTCAAAATTTCAAACGTCGTAAACAAAACCTCAGTTATTTCCCTTTAACCGCCAACACATGAACATAACCTTAGTATTCACTTATATTGGCCTCATAAAATCAGAGCACTTACATTACATTCTCAACAAAGAGCAATCGCACAAAGAAAAATGGCGTCCGAGTTATTTATTTTCGTTGAAACAATAAGTCATTATTTATTAAGTGCACTAAAATACTTAAGTGGCAAGGATTTTTGACACTGAATTTACGGATAGTTTACTTCACATTGGCCTTATCTCCTGTGTTGCATGACTTTGACTTATCTTTTCCTTAATTAATATTTTTATCTGATCGCATCAGTAGCATTTACTAGCAGTAGGTTAAATTGGTGACATTGACAAATTTGCACCTTAATTCAAACTCAAAAAAAATTTTTTTTTTTTTTCCCGCTATTAATTTCTCGGTCCAAATTTAAATTCTATATGGTTTGGAAATGAAAATAAAACTAATCTTACAATTATGTAATTTGTATGAGCTTTTACTCCATTGAATTTATTTTTACAGCGATATTGAAATCGGATTCTGCTTCACCAGCTGAAATAAGCAACAATATGAATATTTTTTTCGAAAGTACATTTTCAGGATTCATTGGTATTGCAAAATCAAAAGTGCTCTAATCTTAATCAAATATTCTTGAAATGTGTACACAACTCAATAGAGACCTTTTAACTACAAGCAGGAACTTTTTCTTTTATTTATGCGTGAAAGTGCAAAAAAATACAATTGAGCAAAACAGAGATTTCTTTCAAAAAAGTATAAGATTTCAAAAAAAGACACTATTACGAGAAGATGTCTTCAGAATTATTTCTGCTTAATAATGTGGTGTGAAACTTCATGTTTGTCTATACCGTCAGGGTTTTATTGTTTTTTTTCAATTTTGGAAAAAAACCAAGTAACTTATTGACAAATGTAACAAGGCCACACAGTGACAGGCCTTTATTAAATAAATCCTTATAAAGACGTTATTCTATATTTCTTGTCAGGTTTTAAACATAGCAGCTATGCAAAAGGGTATTTTTAATTTGTTTAGAGTAATAGTTATTTAATTAAATTGATACTATATTGGTCTGTATAATGCAGTATTAAATTAAGCATTAAAGCAATTAGATTAAAAACGCTGGACATTTTCAAATTGCACCTTTATCAGTTAAATTCTGCAATTTCTCAGTATTTCTTAAACCAATCTTAAAAATCTATGATGGTTTGCGAAGAGAATAGAATAATCTTCTAAACATATGTTATTTTTATCGGTTTATCAATTGAATTATTTTTTACCAGCTAAGTTACAAACCTTATTTATGGCTTTTTGATGAACAAAATATGACGTTTTTTAAAAAATTTTTTTTTAAGGATAAATTTACACAGTGTTTTGTTTTTCAAAATCAAAGTGGCTAATCTTTATAATATTCTTGAATTTTGCATCAATTAGAAAACACCTGGACAAAGTCACAACAGTGGCTTTTGTATTTTTTTTCTAGTATTCGTTTTGCGTTGAATAAGTGAGAGGCAGTGTATAGCTATTTGCTTTACAAAAATATTAGGAGCACCTATGTCCGTGATATTAGAAAGTTTCAAGAAATTTTGGATATATATTGTAAAATTTAAGATTGCCTAACGCGTTCCGGGATTTGCTCTCGCAGAAATTTGAAGAAAAAATTTGAATTGTCAAAAACTCCACACAAATCGACCTTATTGATTTAACATTATTATCTCTATCTTTAAAAATATTTATGTGGTGGAAAAAATAAAATATCTCTCTAAATATGTAATTTGTATGTGTTTTTATTAATTGAATAATTTTTTAACAGCGAATTAAACAATTTGCTCTCAAATCAATTCCCGAAATGTGTGATTAGGAATTTTTTTCCCGAGATTTTTTACATCTACATTTCTGTGGAAATCTAAAGTGGCTACATCTTTATAATATTCGGTAAATTTTGCATCCATTAGAAGGACACCTGGAAGTACAAACGCGGCCTTTTTTTATTTTTGTTTTCTAGGACCTGGTAGAAGATAAAATACTAGTGCAAACTTCAAGGATTTTTGTTCAAATGTGTATCTAGAAGCAAACGAAGCACTATGTCTTGTGATATTAGAAAGTTTCAGATTATTTTGATAGTTAATTTGTAAAATGTAAAGTTTGCTTACTTGTTCGGGATTTGTTTTGAAAGTCTTGTTTTGAAAAAAAAAAAAAACTCAAATTTATTGTCTGACAGGGTACAGCTAACGTAAAACTTAGCTAGCATCGTTTATGCATTGACAATAAATTTAATTTCATCGCTTATTTCTTGTCAATTTTTTAAAATATCTTATAATGTTGAAAATAAAATAACATACATCTTTCAAATATTTAACTTTTATGCTGTTTTTACAATGAATTATTTATACGTCTGTTTCAATTTTGTGGAGAAAAAAAAATTTATAACTTGAAGTTACGAGAGATGTAAACAAAAACGGCACACACTGACGGTTTGTGTAAAAACATGTAATAGTAATCTTTTTCTTTATGTAATCAACAAGAGCCTTTAAAATGTATTATTTAAATTCAAAGTGATGTTAATATTTAAATTAATATTATATATGTGTATACAGCCAGTTCTAAAAATGAAATGTTAAATCTTGTGTAATTTAAAAAAAAACCAAAATCTTGACATTCCTACTTTTATTCCCCAAATAGGCTCTCAGATGGCGGATACAATAAAATCTAAGACCAGATAAAAAAGAACATAGAATTTTACATAAGAATGCAAACGTTTTATCAAAATTGCTTCAAAATAAAGAAAATGGTGAAGAAATTACCTGAATTTCTTTGTTTTGAAAGCCCATGAATTGGAAGATTTTTTTAATCAAATCATTCCACTTTTTTTTTTTACCCAATTCTTGGGGCTTTAAATCTTATAGCTTTGAATCACTAGTGATTTTGTATAATTCAAGCCGTTTTGATCATTTAAATACAATAACCTCAAATAAAAAAATTCACTGGGAATGCTAATGAAATGTTGAATAATCTTGTGGTTAAAACAAAAACAACAAAAAACCCTGCTTCAATATCGTTTACCTCTTCTTCCCCTAAATAATTGTTACAGCACGAGGTACTACAATTGTTTTTGGTTTGTGTGTTTTACAGCATTCAACCTCCAGTGGTCCATTCATCTTCTCTTTTT
>CM042158.1:72623725-72664276 GCA_023376005.1 Doryteuthis pealeii
AAAAAAAGAGAGAGATCACCTGAAACAATGGATATGGAGCACTTCAATCCAGTACATTTAACACATGCCCACATCAACCACTACAGACGATGAAAAGGAAAACCGCTGGATATTACTTTCATTCTGGGGAACAAAACCAATAGCGGTTCATAACAACCAATCCCGGTTCCTCATCATTGGAAGAAAAAAAGTTAAACAGGACATCGACCAGGATGTGGCGCTGGCATCATTGAACCAGTGCCAGTTAGTTGGCACACCAACAACTTGGTGTTCAAGGATGGTGATTGCACCAAAAAAGGATGGCTCCTAGGCGTACAGTAGACTTGCAGAAACTAAATGCTGCTACCATGAGAGAAACTCACCATACAATTCAATCGGGCTGTTAATACCTGCGCACACGAGAAAAAAACATATTGGACACATGGATGGCTATCATAGCCTTCCTCTCTCTCCAAACATAAGAGACGACTACGTTCATCACCGAATGGGGCAGGTACCAATATCTTAGGGCCCCCACAGGGATTTCACGCGTCGGGAGATGCATATACATGCAGGTTTGATGATATAACTATTGATTATGACCCGGAAAAACTAGATGTAATAGACGATCCTATACTATGGGATGACTCCATAGAAACATCATTCTGGCATAACGATAGACTACATCACCCACTGTGGCGA
Organism: Doryteuthis pealeii; assembly: GCA_023376005.1. Lineage (NCBI taxonomy): Eukaryota > Metazoa > Mollusca > Cephalopoda > Myopsida > Loliginidae > Doryteuthis > Doryteuthis pealeii. The sequence goes on from CM042158.1 coordinate 72,624,407, forward strand.
CAACGGTATCATCTTTTAACCCTGAAAAATTCCACTTTGTGAAAAAGAGATAGACTTCGCCGGGTTCCGGATTAATGGAGGATGGGATAAAACCCACTAAAAAAAATGACAGAAGCAATATCGAACTTCCCTACACCTACAAACATAACAATATCAGATCATGGTTTGGACTTGTGAACCAAGTATCATACACGTTTTCACAAGCCGAAATAATGGCCCCCTTCCGAGAACTACTGAAAACAAAGGACAGGAAATTCTACTGGGATGACACGCTTGATCAAGCTTTCGAGGAGTCTAAACGTAGAATTGTAAGAGAAATCGAGGAAGGCGTTAAGACATTTGAAGTTAACAGGCCAACATGTCTATCAACGGACTTCAGTAAGACAGGGGTAGGATATTTTCTTTTTCAGAAGCACTGCAACTGTGCCACAGAAACGGGTCGATTTGTGGTAAGGACCACTGGAAGCTGATTTTAGCCGGATCTCATTTCACCAGTGATGCTGAATCACGTTATGCACCAGTTGAGGGAGAGGCTTTGGCACTAGTATACGGATTAGAGGTGTGTCGAATGTTCGTGCTGGGATGCCGGGAATTATTAGTAACAGTAGACCACAAGCCTATAATAAAAAATTTTCTCAGACAAGGCTCTGGAGGATATAAAGAACCCACGGCTGTTCAGCCTCAAGGAATGCTCCCTGATGTATAAGTTCAACATAAAACATCTCCCTGGCAAACTCAACGCTGCACCAGACTGCAACATCAAGTTACCCCTCAACACCAAAATTAGATACAGCACTAATAATCAACAATGCTATAAGAGCATCATTTAGTTTCACATACGAACAAGATCCAAAATTAAGGGCAATTACATGGGACCAAATCAGGGGCGGCAGCAGCCACTGACAAAGAATGTCGGTCCCTGGTGGAATATGTACAGAAAGGGTTCCCTAAGTATCGGCATGAACTACCAGAGATAAATCCACCTGTTTTGGCCCATGAAAGAAACATTATATAGCCTGGATGGAGTGGTTATAATGACAACAAAATACTCATACCTAGAAAAACTATGAGAAGTATTAGAATCGCTACACTCCGCCATTAGGGCATCAACGACATGCTGGTGAATACCAGACAGCGACTATTCTGGCCAGGGCTAGACGCAAGCATTCGTCAGACCAGAGCCCAATGTAAAGCCTAGGGAACCTTTAAATGCGACCGCCAAATCCTGAATTCCTGTTTCAGATGACGGTGACAAACATTTTTGACATGCAAGGGGAAAATTATAATGGTCTACACAGACAGATATACAGGATGGGTAGAAGTTGCCCGTATGTCGTCTGGGAATGCCAGGGCAACATATGACGCCCTACGAAAGTGGTTCTGTACATACGGTGTCCCAGAAGAAATATCATCCAATGGAGGGCCGCAATTTAATTCCTAAGAATATAACCAGTTTCTGAAGAACTGGGATAAAAAAATGCATATCATCAGCATATTATCCTCAGAGTAATGGGTGTGCAGAACTGACCGTCAAAACAGCCAAGCAGGTGTTGGCGGATAAGATTGACAGCTACGGTCGTTTGAGCGAGTATCGTGCAGCCATGTCCTTATTAACACACCATAACACCCCGTCCAAGGCTTGGACATGTCCCCAGCAATGATGCTGTACGGCCGAGTGATAAAGGATCACCTTCCAGCTCTTCAAGAAAATACCGAATTCACAAACAGTGGAGTTAAATCAGTCGATATAGGGAGATGGCATGGCAAAAAGACACATTATAAATAAAAGATATTACAATCCACACAGTCGCCCACTCAGAAAATTAGAAATTGGACAATCAGTCCAAATACAAAAACCAAATAGGTCCATACCCACGTAGGTGGACAAAAACTGGAAGAGTAGTAGAGAGGCTGGGTAACAGACAGTACCACATACACGTCGACAGAAGCAACCGAGTGACCCAACGCAATCGCCGCTTCCTCCGGAAGATAGACCCAGTGGTAGACACCCAGTACATCCCATCGTCAGAGGATATCCCTTTGATATCGGACAACACAAAAAGACCCGAACCTCTTTGATACCTCAGGAAATGGAAGTGGATGATGTAGATTGCCAGGACAGAAAGGAAGTTCTGATGGAGGTTGATGAAGAAGACCAATATAAAACGCCACCAGATCGGGACCTACGTCGCAGTACAAGGAGGTCACGGCCACCCAGAAATCTATCCTCACAGACACGGGGTACGTCTTTATTTTTGGAGAAATTTTGATAAAACTTATATAAAATTGTATATTGTTTCTTTGTATGGCTGCCCTGTCGCCTGTGACGTTAGTATGCACTGACTGCACTTCTGCAGAGGGGTAAGACTCCCCCAACCTGTTGGCGCCCCGTGATGCTTATGGATAGAACCCAGGTGGTTGAGCAGTCCATGACTTGCAATACTCCACTTTGGCCTTACTTAGGCTAGACGGGCGGTCGAAGAGGCCCCCTCCAATCAAACGGCTGGTCATGTCAAGCCCTAGCACCTATATGATTGCCCCAACCCTATTGTCCTTATGGCAACCCCAACCCTTTTTATCATATGGGGTGCTAGAATGCAGTTGCTGAGGGTTTACATGTCCTGGGAATGACGTTAAACTATCTGATGGTGAGGTTCCAGTTTTGGAGGTTTAGGGAATGTGGAGCCCCTCTTTATCACCATTGCTCCCTGGTCCACTCTGACCCGGAGTGGTAGTACCTGTTAGGGTCCCATCAATGGGTTAAATAGAAAAATGTATTTTATAAAAAAAATTGTGCATTCATTAAGAATTAATTTATTTCAAAACTTAATCGGCATTAAATGACCCACTGAGGTTGATATGCTGTTAAACACAACAAACCAAACAAATTGTATGTACCTCTGTGCTGTAACCAATTATTTAGGGAAGAAGAGGTACAGATATCAGCAGGGTTTTTTGTTGTTTTTTTGTTTTTTAACCACAAGATTATTCAACATTTTCATTAGCATTCCCAGTTGAATTTTTTTATTTGAGGTTATTGTTATTTAATGGAGTTCAAAACTGCTTGAATTATACAAATATCACTAGTGATTCAAATGCTATAAGAATTTAAAGCCCCAAAATTGGGGTAAAAAAAAAAAAAAAGTGGACATGATTTTGATAAAAAAAATCTTTCAATTCATGGGCCATTTCAAAACAAGAAATTCAGTAATTTCTTCACCATTTCTTTATTTTTGAAGCAATTTTGATAAAACTTTGCATTCTTATGTAAAATTCTATGTTCTTTTTTATTCTGGTCTTAGATTTTATGTATCTCCATGCTAGAAGCCATTATTTGGGGAATAAAAAGTAGGAATGTCAAGATTTTGTTTTTTTTTAAATTTACCACAAGATTATTCAACATTTCCATTTTTATACTGCATGTATACACATATATAATATTAATTTAAATATTTAACATCACTTTGAATTTAAAGATACATTTCTAAAGGCTCATGTTGAATTACATAAAAGAAATAGATTACCTATTTACATGTTTTTACACAAAACCGGTCAGTGTGTGCCGTGTTTTGTTTACATCTCTCGTAACTTCAAGTTATATTTTTTTTTTTCCAAAATTGAAACAGACGTAAAAAATAATTCAATTGTTAAAAACACATAAAAGTTAAATATTTAGAAAGATTATGTTATTTTATTTTCAACATTATAAATATTTTAAAAATTGGACAAGAAATAAGCGATGAATTTAAATTTTATTGTCTGCATAAACGATGCCTAGCTGAGAGTTTACGTTACGCTGTACGCCTGTCAGACAAATAAATTTGAGTTTTTTTTTTTTCAAAATACAAACTTTCAAAACAAATCCCGAACAGTATAGCAATCTTTACATTTTACAAATTATATATCAAAATAATTCTGAAACTTTCTAATATCACAGACATAGTGCTTCGTTTTTGCTTCTAATACACATTTTGAACAAATAACCTTGAAGTTTGCACTATTGTATTTTTACTTCTACAGGTCCTAGAAACAAAAATAAAAAAGGCCCCGTTTGTACTTCCAGGTGTCTTCTAATGGAGTGCAAAATTTCACGAATATTGATAAAGATTAGCCACTTAGATTTTCCAAAGAAATGTAGAGTGTAAAATGTATTCTCGGAAAAAATTCCTATCACACATTTTCGGTTGTTTGAAGCAAAATGTTTTTAATTCGCTGTAAAAAATTATTCAATTAATAAAAACACATACAAATTACATATTTAGAGAGATTATTTTATTTTCTTTCCAACCACATAAATATTTTTAAGATTGAAGCATAAATGAGAAATTGTGATTTTAAATCAATAAGGTCCGATTTGTGACGTCAGCTGACAGGGTGTTTTTACATCCAAAAGTCACAAATTCAAATTTTTTTCTTCAAAATCCCAACTTTTGGAGCAAATCCCGAACCGTTTAGCAATCTTTAAATTTTACAAATTATATATCAAAATAATTCTGAAACTTTCTAATATCACGGACATAGTGCTCTTATATTTTTTAAAACAAATAGCCTACAACTTGCCCTCTCATATTTTTATTTCCACGGTCCTAGAAACGAAACAAAAAAAAACAAAAAAAGACCCCCGTTTGTACTTCCAGGTGTCTTCTAATTGAGTGCAAAATTTCAAGAATATTTATAAAGATTAGCCACTTTGATTTTGAAAAACAAAACAGCGTGTAAAATTTATCCTTAAAAAAAAAAATTTTTTAAAAACGGTCATATTTTTGTTTTCAGCTGTTCGACCATAAATACGGTTTTAACTTAGCTGTAAAAAATAATTCAATTGATGAAAACCGATAAAAATTACATATTTAGAAAGATTATTCTATTCTCTTTCCAACCATATAAATATTTTTAAGATTGGTTAAGAAATACTCGAGAAATTGCAAATTTAACTGATTAAGGTTGCAAATTTGAAAATGTCAGCGTTTTTAATCTAATTGCTTGTAATGCTATTTTAATACTGCATGTATACACCAATATAGTATCAATTTAATTAAATAACATTACTCTGAACTTAAAAATACCTTTTTGCATAGCTGCTATGTTGTATTACATACAAGAAATAGAATAACTCTTTATAGGATTTTATTTAATAAAAAGCCTGTCCTGTGTGTGCAGCTTTGTTTACATTTTCATAAGTTACTTGTTTTTCCAAAATTGAAAGTTTGACAAAAAACCCTGACGGTATACAAACATTGAAATTTCACACATTATATACAGAAATAATTCTGAGACCATCTTCTATTAATGATATAGTGCTCTTTTTTTGCTTATCTTATACTTTTTGAAGAAATCTCTGTTTTGCTCAATTGTATTTTTGCTTTCACGCATAAATAAAAGAAACAAGTTCCTGCTTGTAGTTAAAAGTGTCTTCTAATTGAGTTTACAATTTCAAGAATATTGATTAAGATTAGGCACTTTGATTTTGCAAAACAATGTAACCTGTAAAATGTACTTTCGAAAAAAATATTCATATTTTGCTTTTTCAGCTGTTTGAAGCAAAATACCATTTTAATTCGCTGTAAAAAATAATTCAATGGATAAAAGCTCATACAAATTACATAATTAGTAAGATTATTTTATTTCATTTCCAACCATATAAATATTTTAAATTTTTGGACCAGAAATATACGAGAAATTGTGAGTTGAATTAAGGTGCAAATTTGTCAATGTCCACCAATTTTACCTAAACTGCTAGTAATGCTACTGATAGCGATCAAATAAAAATATTAATTAAGAAAAATAATCAAAGTCATGCAACACAGGAGATAAGGCCAATGTAATTAAACTATCTAAATTCAGTGTCAAAAATCATTTGCACTAAGTTATTTTAGTCACTTTAATAAATAATACTTAATGTTTCAACGAAAAAAATACTGGACCCTATTTTTTCTTTGTGCGATTCTTTGTTTAAATGTAATGAACGTGCTCTGATTTTTAATGAGCAATATAAAGTGAATACTAGGTATGTTCATTTTGCAGAGTTAAAGGGAAATAACTGATGTTTTTTTTACACGTTTTGAAATTTTGACAAAAATAAGAAATGGAAAAATATTATGGGAGTAAATAAGTAAAATTTTATATGGGAGAGTTACACTGCATAGCCAAAAAAAGTAAGTAAAAATAACAACACAAGGACATGTACACTGTAAAAGTTGTTGCTGTCACCAGAGTTATAATCCAGGTATTTTGAAGTAAAAAGGGGAAAAACTCATTTGTAATTAAGACTACACTGTAACATATTTGACCAGTAGCTGCTACTATCATATTCACCTGCAACACTCTAGTAGGTGCAAAGGGTTTGTTTACTTACTCGGATAACAGGCCATAAAATGTATCAATGGTTATTTATAGTTTGTTTGAATAAAGATATTTAAAGAAAACATATCAGTTATTTCATGGTGGCAGCAGTGTTCCTTATTATGAAAACACACTTATTTACCTCCACATCAATAAAAATAAGGAACCAAGAGAGCCCACATAAACTGTTGAGTCAGAGACAAAAATGGCTGTCCTAGACAAGGTTACAATAAGATGGGACAATCCAAACAGAGTCAAGTGATATCATCATTCAGTCAACAATGCAAAATGATTTTCTGACAATAACAGACCCACAGGACCAAATAGATGAAATCTTGCTCTGAACAGGAGAAACAGGTATATTAAAATTTAATCAGGTCTATCTGCCAATAATAAAAAGCAGACAGATATTGTATGGGAAAAGTTTGAGGAATACAAGAAATCAAACTAGAATTTCAGAGTAGCCTACTTGGCTCTCAGAAATGTCAACCTAAAGATTCACAATAATACCAATGAACTGGAAATAGTGGATGAGTTTATTTCACGACTACTCCTGCAGGCAGCCCAGTGTGGTTTTCAGAAAATAAAACAGAATATATAACCCAGAAGTGGAAAAGCAACTACTTGAAGATAAAAATATGACTCTAGAGAAAGTTATACAAATGATAAAAAAAACATGAATCATCAATAAACCATCTGAAACAATTACAATCCATAAAAACTCAAAATGCACAACACAAAATGCCACAGTAGATAGCATACAAAACAGATGCGGTCCAAAATGTGGAGGAAACCACAAATCATAACAAATGCCCAGCCATGGTACAGAATGTTGAAAAATGTGAGAAATGGAATCACTGGGTCAGTGTTTGTAGATTGAGGTAAATTAAGAATACAACACCCTACCAAGGAAACGATACAAGTTGAAATACAACCAGAGGGAATACAATAAGAATATTCATGCAGTAGACAATGACACTGATAATAGCGATTATGATGAATTACAATTCCACACAATAAACAATTCAAATAACCATACTGAAATTACAACAAAAATAAAAATCAAAGTATCAGGAAGAGAACCCTACCCCCAGCAAAACTACTGGTAAAAGTAGACACTTGAGCTGAAGGAAACATACTGTAAGAAGAATGTTCTCTGGGGGGCACAGTTAAGTCCGACGATTTTACTCTCCCAGCAATGCTGCACTCTTCTCACCAATACTATCAAAAGATCTTGTTTCTCGTCCACTCGTCACCACAGCCAAAATGCTACTGCAAGGTTTTCTCCCGGTTTGTGAGGGCTGGTCAAATAAATACACAATTACAGTGTTCATCCGGGCTCCTTACTCTGACCAGCACGTGCGACACTAATCAGCACGCGTCAATCCTTCACATCCTGGCCACTCGGGATAGTTTAGCCATTCCCATGCATCGGGCCACGACTCACGATCAGGAGAATGCGAGTTCAATCTTCCCACTCGCCTTTGATCTTCACTCTGCATGCCAAACACAGTCGTGCACGCTTTGAACTACTACATTCGTGGTTTCTCTCGCCACACATACCACCACTATGAATATACAAATGTGTCCAAATTCACCAGCCAAATTTGTGAAGCAATTACCGTATTTGACGGCATATAAGACACACGGGCATATAAGACGCACCCCCATTTCAACAGTTCAGATTCAGAAAAAAAGTTTTTAGTGTATTTAAGCATATATAGTTGAAAACAGTCAACCTGTGCATTATACAAGCAGAAATATAGCTGTATAAAAGCAATTTAGCAGTTTAGGGTAGGTAAAAGTACTGAGTGTAAGCTGGGTTAGTGAGCATCATAGGTAATTAGCCTAGGCCTACAGGAGGTCTCAAACTTCACCTACGATGTATAAGACGCAGGGCAATTTTTTGAAAAAAAAAGTGCTTCCTATATGCCGTCAAATACAGTAAATACTATCTTAACAGCATACAATAAGACCATCATGGTCAGCAGAAACATTTTTCATCGCAGACAAAAATGGACCAGCAATACTAGGATTGCCAAGCTGTCAAAACTTAAAAATGTGAAATAAAAGAAAGCAAACAGATAGAGTCCATCAATGACCTACTACAGGACTACCCGAAACAATTTGACCACATAGGCCAATTCCCAGGTATATAACACATTGTTCTCAACCCCACAATAACACCAGTTATACATGCACCACGAAAATGACCCATCCACCTAAAAAATGAAATGAAAAAAAGAATTAGACAAGATGGTGAAAGACCGAGTCATAAAGAAAGTCAAAAAACCTACTGACTGGGTCAACAGCCTAGCATATAGCCAGAATAGCAACAGACAAATAAGGATTTGCCTTGACCCAAAAGACTTAAAGCAATCAAAAGATGCCACCCCAGAGTCCCAACCTTGGAAGAAATGACCCACAAAATGTCTAATTCAAAATGGTTTAGTAAGCATGATACAAAAAATGGCTACTGGTTGATAAAGCTCAATGAAGAGAAGCAAACACTTGTTTCAACAGTCAATTTGGCAGGAACTGTTTTATGCTATTTGGGCTGGTGATGAGCCAGGATATATTCCATCAAAAGATGGACCAAATACTCAAAAAATGACCTGGAACCATCAGTATCTCTGATGATGTTGTGATATTCTAAAAAGGTGAAAAAGAGCATGATAGCAACTTGCTCAGCCTGATGGAAGCCGCAAAGGAAAATGGTCTTGTATTCAACAGCACAAAATGCAACATCAAGACCAAATCCATAAAATTCTTTGGTGGAATTTACAATGAGAATGGAATACCCCCAGATCCATAAAAAGTAGAAGACAACAAACTCCTAGAATCTCCTACCAATGAAGCAGAGCAACAGAATGTTCTAGGAATGGTGACTTACATGGCCCTTTTTATACCTCAATACACTCCGTCCAGCTGCTTGATTGCGTCCAATCCAAGCAACAAGTCAAATCCTAGTAACTCACCATCCATGACTAGAACTTCAATGTCAGGGGGGGGGGCTGTTGCATACGCCACATTTGACTACTCCAAATCTGCAGCAACTGAGTGTCCTTCCACCCACTGTGAGTACTTTCACCTTCTCTCTTCGCCATGTCCAACAGCATGCCACGCGTATCAGTGACTGCGTTGTGTACAACCTGTGTCCACTAGGGCGGTACGCATCATCCCATTGATCCGCCTAGTGATCACAGGCAGCGCGCCGCTCAGATGAGATTTGGGGGAGGAGACTGGCGCTGAAGACTCGTCCCCTTCTCCCGGACAATTTCGAGCGCATGTGACCCTGTCTCTTGCACCGGTAACAGGTGAGGGTTTATCGGGGCCTGGGACTTTCGCACCGCATGAGACAGTCTCGAACCACGTGATTGGGTTAGTTACATGTGTAACATCTCATTTGAGCTGCAGTTTCCTTTGCCTGACAACATGGTGGGCGTGTTACTATGGCTACAAACCCTATACCCGCAGAGCTCTTTTAATATTGCTCGAGCACGGCCAATATTTCTGATATGCCCCAGTTGTCCACCCAGGAGTTGGCCTGGAGAAGTTCCTCTGCATGTTCTGGCAACCCGGCAATGAATGCGCATATCAAACCCTGCTCAGTCATACCTCCGCAAGCTTGCGCAGCTCCGCCAAGAAGACATCGACCGTTTCTCCTGGGCACAAGCGGCGTGCTGCAAACTGCTTGTAAGCTGTCACGGAGTTGATGGCAAATGCTGTGTATAAGGCTTTTTTTATACAGGTAAAATTGGCCCTCTTTTCATCGCTCAGTTACTGATAAACAGCACTGAGAGGCACATCAGAACCACGCACTCGATGCTCTTCACACTGCTCAGTCGACATACTAATTCCACCTTCTCTACCCATTCAACTACCGATTACCCAGTATCGGTCCCGTCAAAGAGGGTTATCAACTTGGGGTCGAAGGCCATAATGCCAAAATAGCTTCTAACAAACTGCTTCCTTCAGGTTATGAGACAGTCATAGTCATCGTACATAATCGCTTGACGCTTTGCCTCTAGCCGTCGCCGTATGCTTATATGCACACTCGATCTCAAGAGAATTTGCATACGTGCAATTCCATTCTCGCTGGTTCAAGATCACCCATCATTAAATATAGTGCTTAAAGCAGCCATATTTCTTTCCCGCGATGACCCTGCAAGTCAGACAGGTCTGCGCACGCTTTGAGTTTCGAGGTATGTTATTTTCATTACATCCACAAGCTATGGACGTCACCAATGTGTGCCAGTAATCTCAAAAGATATTGGTTTGAAAATCTACCAGCATATTTCATACACTTGGTCTCATCGGCTTTGTTGGCTGTGCCCCCCACAGCCAACAAAGCCGATGAGACCAGGGAGCATGGCCGACGTTTGTAAAGGCAAAGTCTTACATTTATGTGGTCGCATAAAAAAACATTTGTCGCAACTAAAAAAAAACGTCATTCCATCAGAGGAGTTTTCTGTTAAGGGAAGTTCGCTTTAGCGTTTTTTGATGGTTTTGTTAAGACAGATGCGGCCAGGAAAGTGACTATTTTAACACAGGAAATGCAATGGAGTTCTCTAACAATACCTCGACATCTGCAGACTTGCTCATTGCACACATCAGCACTGGCACACAAAGCAACTGCAATGCTTAAAATCATGTTGTTCGGGAGACAATTAACACTAGAGTTTGGGAAGGGTTGGAGTGTTGCTGTCAGATTTTTGGTTCGGTCTACCTTATAATAATCGTTAAGCCTTGAAAAGGTATAAAATGTTATCTCAGGTCCTCTGCACCAATAGGGAATTAATCAACGAGTTGAGAATTGGCACATAGTGTTGACAACTAGGTGGGTATAGTGACGTTTTAACATGTTCGAAGTCCAAAGCAACCGAAACGAATAGGCACGAACAGAATAGCGAGATCATTGGACGACGCCATGGTCACACTTCAATGGATGATGTTGACAAATTCACTTGCAGAATAGCCAATTGACGTCAGTTATAGTAAAAACATGGTGCTACTAAAAGCTGTCATGAGGACAAAGGAAGATGATTCAAACAAACTTTTAAAATTTAATTTTATATATTGTAAATTGTCAGGGTTCTTGAATTTTTTTTGTTGTCCTGCTTCTCTATTAATTTGAATTTCTCGTCTATTGCAAACCATTTTCATTTTAGTCGCTACTTTGAAAAGTTTTTTTTTTTTTTTTCATTTGTCACCCAGAAGATGTTTGCTTTTTTTTTCCATTCAAGGAAAACTTTGCTTATTCAACAAAAAGATTCTATTTTGAAATCAGTTTTTCGCGTAAAAATTTCTCGTGGAAGTCATTATGTCACAATGCAGTGCAAACACAACATTTAAAACACATATCTCCGAATTTCTAAAGAGCACAAATATTTTTTTATATCAGAATTTTATACAACCCTTCTTCAGCGCACACTAAGGATGATAAAATCAACTTTTAAAGTTTTGGGACTATTTTCTGTCACATATCTATTTTTCGTCAAAAGTGTGTCAAAGTACCGAAATATCAAAATTCAACATTGGGGTTTTAATCTTCAGTGCCGGGGAGAGGGGAGGCGTTTATTAAATTTTCTGTTAGCAGAACACACTTGTTGGTAGTATTCGTTTTCATAATTAACAATTTCCTAATTCTAATTAGTATTAGCTACTTTCCGACAGATCAATAAAAAAAATGACGAGGTATGATATAGACCTGATAAGTGGAAGGCATAAAAAAAACAGACGTTCATTTTTAAACGTATAATTTTCGTGAAAAATTAATTTAAAAGAATGATTGATGGGAACATTTTAATTATACAAAAGTCTTACGAATTAAATGTGTCATTTTGACTTTCGATCTTAAGCTTATATTTTAAATAATTGGAGAAAATTTTCACGCATTAAACGTAAGTTTTAAAGTTAATGAATAATTTGTAATTTAAAAAAAAATCTTTGATATTTTTAAAACTTGCTAAAAACACATTGCATCATCGGTGATAAAAGTAAGTGAAATAAAACTACAGCTGTTTCAAACAATACCTTTGACATGCCACATCATGACGACATCGGAAATCTTAGACATTTCCAGAGACACGTACCATGAGTAGAGCTATTTAAAAAAAAAACAGGTGCCTTTTTGTACAGATAGATTCTTTGCACTCTGCACACCAAGGAAAAATAGTCTCAACTTATACTTAAAAAAGGCTTTCTTTGTTATTTGCATGAAATCTCTTAGATTTTTTTTTTTCGTTCTATTCTTTAAAATTTCCAAATCATTCGACATAATATTTTTCCTCCATTTTGAAGGGGGAAAGTGGAAAGGTTTAAAACTAAGATTACCAGAAATTACCGTCAGCGTACGATAATTTTATTTTGTAACTAATGACAAAAACATCGGTGAAAACGATATTTTCTTCCTTTAAGCTATTCCTTTTTTCATACAGTTCTTTAAAATTTAATCCTGCAGTGAGTAGAACCAGAAACAAGATTAGATGCTTGTCTAGAATATCCTGCTAAGGAAATGTCTGTGGTAATATACAAAAAAAAGTTATAATAAAAAAGTAATACTTACATTTACCATTCAGATAAGAGTAAGTTTCATTCATTTCCTTTTTTTTTTTTTATATTTAAATATCGTCCTCTCCCAACTACAACTCATCCACCATACTTCTTATTAGTCTTTCTCTCCCCCAACCACTAAAGAAGGTGTCGTCTTACAGCCAATTGCCAATATATAATTTTGGAACTTTAAATTTTCAGTGCGTAACCGTTCATAAATATAAAAAAATACATTTTTAAAAAAGAGACAATGACTGAAACTTACACTTGTCTGGATGGTGAATATAAGTATTACACTCCTATGTATCTTTTATACATTACCACATACATTTAATCAGTATGCTATTCTGGATAAAGTTTTTTTAAATCGTATTAATTTGAATAGTGACAAAATAAAATCACGCTAAAATTGAAAGAAAACTTTAAGTGAACACTGAGCTACATAAAAAAAAATGTTGCAAATGTTTTCGCCTAAAAAAGACTAAATTTAAAACAATTCTAAAATTAATATTTTAATCAATATCATTTGATTAAACAAGACATGGTTTTTACATATTCATATCAACCCCTAGTGGGGTTTTAATTTTTAGTGTGAAGGAAATACCATGTTTATATTGAACAATTTAATTTCATAAAAAAATCTCCATATGTGCCCATAATCACAACTACCAGCAAGCATTGTTATTTAAGTGGAGACCAAATGATTACCTTAAACCAGTAATTAAATGGATTTTTTCTTCAAATAACTGAACAGTGAACAATGTTCTCATTTTGGTGAAAGAAAAAAAAATATAAAGCTAAAGAAAATAAGAATGCAAAGTTTCCATTACTGCATAATCCAAAAACTAATTTACATTTGAACTTCAAAAGTGTGAGAAAGATAACATTGCGATAAACTTAAACTACTAGTTATGGCCTGGCATGTCACTAATGAAAGAAAAAAAAAAACACATCCTGATATGTTTTCGATAAGTAAATTGTTCAGGATACAAATTTGAAGTAGTTTTACGATTAAAAAAAGTAAACGGTTTATTTTAATGAATAAAGTAAAATAGAAAAAAAAACTTAAAACAAAACACACACACACACACACATTTTATTATTAACTTGTCAAAATAGGAAAACACCGTAGGGAATTTAATATATAACTACCAACAGTAAAAAAAAAAAAAAAGTCTGTCTGTCTTGTAGATCGATTTTAAATAAGTTCACTAAAAATATCTTGGACACTTAAATTTTTTTAAAGTTTGTATATTACTTACAATGTATTTTATTTGCCCTTTATGATATCCCACTCTTTTCCCTTTTTTTTTAACTAAATGATAATAATAATAATAATAATGGTCAGTCAACGTTACAAAAACAACAGAGTACCGCAACTTACCCAGATTGATAGGTCCGACAAGTAAGTCAATAAACACAGATATATTTTTTTTTAATCCTGTGAGTGATAAAATCTTTTTCTTTTTTTTTTCCTTTTCCCGAAGTGGCGGTCAGCTAGTTCTAAAAAGAGACGGTTGCTTTAAGTGTAGGTGGGTATCGGATTTCTTTTTGTGTAGTTTTCTTCGTCCCCTGACGACGGTGCTTTTTAAAGTTGCCAATTCAACAAAGTTTAACTAAGTTAAAGAAGAAAAATTTTCACAGATGCAATAATCATGTATTATTGTCATTTCATAAATAACTGACTGCCTTTCGTTTTTGTGAAACTGGAACTTTTTTATATGTAAAGTTCGTGTGCGGAAAGTTTCTGTCCACATTTACAGTGTTGGATAAATGAGTAGGGTAAAAGTGTAAGTGAACTTTGGTTGATGGGGACAACTGTGAAGATATGCTTTTTATGTGTCACTGTGTGCTTGCTTAGCTTTAAGATTTAAATGGTTGGCAAGTACGATTTTACGTAAGTAGTGATTTTATTAAGAAAATGGTATACAAAGGAACTAGTGTGACCAGGGCGAATTTTGTTCTGCAATTTATTTTCATAACAGCAGCACTACATCTCTTTCTTTTTATATACGACCAATCTGCGGCTTTTCTTTTATAATGCCACGTGTGTGTGTAGACTAGCTGTGTATATATTTTCAATAAACACTAAACAGCTGAGGAGATAGCGTGAGAAAATTGCTATCAGGCAACGCCACTGATCCAGTAACTTTTTTTATTGAATATTGAACAAGTGACTAAACATTAACAACTTTTAGTTGATGTTACGATTTTAAAAGTCATTTTTGATATTTAAACAAACAAAATAGGAAAGTAAATTTGTTGAATGACCCAAATTTGATATACGATGTGAAAAATTACTCATTCACTTCAAAAATATTTTTGATTTTTAAAATTTAAGGGCAACAATTTTCATGTTGTTTCTTTACTTTTTCTATTGTTTTTGATTTTGTTTGTTTCTTGATAATTTTAAGCCATGTTTGCAATGTGTGTGTGTGTATATATTGTGTGTATGTATGCGTGTGTTTTGCTTTGTGTTTGTAACACCCAAAATAATACATTTAGTGCAAAACCATTTTTCTGTCTTTTTGTAACCTTTTCTGCTTAACTGATTTTAAACAAATTGTCATTTTTATAAACGGAGATATTTATTTGACAGATGTTACCTTGTTATCGACACCTACAAAAGTATAACAGATGATCACTTATTGTATATGGACTTCTTATACTTCTATGTAGTGGTCTTGTTTCGTTGAGACAATCCGTAATGCAATGTAGTTGCAAAAGTGGTTATTAGAATTAATTATTGTTAAGTCACTTATTTGATTAGTAAGTAGTACTAAAACAAGACTTGTTTGGTTGGTGACAAACGATCTAGTGTTTTTTGGGTCTTTTTTTGTTTTTGTTTTTTTGTTATGTAAATGAACTGACAAAAGTGAACTGAGCAACAGTTACCAGCTGAGCATTCATGTTTTCCTGGACTGAGTGTTTTTATTTATAAGTGATGTTTCTCATTTATAAAATACTGGTTACTACTTGTGTGAATTTTGTTAAACTGTCTTAGTGTTAGTGTTAATTTCCTAGACGTGGAATTTATTCCAACCCAACACAGAAACAACAAACACTGTTGTCCCTGGGAGACTTTGGTAGTTAGTTTCATTGTTTGTTAGATGTTTGATTTCTGATTTAAGTATTTCATGGCAAATTAAATTAATATATAAAATTCATTTAAAATATGAAACGCCTAATTTTAAGTTTCAAATTTCATATTATTAGATTCTAAAAATCATATTTATTTAATAACTACTTAAGTTTATTATCGAATTCTAATAATTTTTGTAGAAAAACTATTGAAAATGTACTTTTAAACAAAACAAATATCGATGTATAATTTTTTCTTTTATAAGATAATAGCCAATTAAATTATTATCGAAAAGAGTAAAAAAGATGTCCAAAAATTATTTTTTTAGTTTTTATTTTAAATTTATTTTCCGATTTTCGGTACTTATTTTCTACCAGGATAGCTCCCTTAATTTATTTTTCTTCTATTCACAGATTTTACCCTGTTAAATCCCCCTCCCCTACATTTAACACAATGAAACCTGCAGAAAAATTAATATTTTCTTGAATCTTTTTCCATTCGAAAGAAAAAACATTAAACAAACTCCTGATGATTTTTTTAAATTTTTATCAGCTTACGAAAATAATGAAAATTATGATTGAAAAACAATGTTTTCATTTTTGCACTGTTAAATCAACTGAAATTTAACGTAGCTAAAAACAAGTTACGATAAGAGTTTTTTTTTTTTTTTTAATTCTATGAAAAATCAATTAATGGTCCGATTTTCACGAAAATTTCCATAAATGTTTACCATTGGATGTAAATATATCTGAAATAGGTTTTTCTAAAATATATTAGGGGAAATATTTTTTTACGAGGTCTATCACCCCCTCCTCTATTTTATTTTATGAGATAAAAAAAAATGACGCGGTAGAAAAATGTTGTCCTTTTTTCTATAAAGATAAGAGGCTGAATAACTATATCAATGAAATTGTATAACGTACCGAGCTATAGTTTTTTTTAGGAAAAATTAATGAAATCGGAAATAAAAAGTGCAAAAAGATGTCATAATATTAATATTTGAAAACTTTTTTTTGCTTATGTAATTGGTATGTACTATATTCTATTAAATTGTAAAAAAAATTAAAAAAATTTTAAGAAATTAATTTTTAAGAGATTTTCAATCTTTAGTGGGATTAAATATTTTCATTTTCTGCGTGAATTTTTTTTTTTTTTTTTTTCTGCGGAAAAAAATCGAATTTTTCACGGATATTTAAAAATATGATTTTTAGAATTCAGGTGAAGTTGGTCCGATCCGAGCTCGATTAATATTTTTAAAAGAATTTGTAATTTTTATTGTTGAATAGTAATGTATGGTTCTTAGAATATACGGAAGAGCAAAACTGACATATTTGTTTTACAAAGAGACGAGACGCTTCTGAGTAACCGAAGTTTGTTTTTCTTTGGTCAGAAAAGTTAAATAAAATAACTTTTTACGCTATTAGAATAAAAAGTAAGTATATATGATTATTTTATCAGTTTTTCTCTTAGAAAAAATATTCAAATTTTCATTTCATTTCATTTTCGATTTTAAAAATTAATACCAAAACCGAAGATATTTTTAACGTCAATTTTACGGTGACATTTTAATATTAAATTTTTTCAAGTTTTTATTCATTTTAATAGTAAATTGTAATATTAAAGTTTTTAAAGATTTTATTCATTTTAATAGAAAAATTTTGGCTAAAAAAGTTTGTCCGTTACACCCATCCGTACTTAGATGCATAACCGTAAGAGGGTAATAATATATATTTTTTTCTGTCTAAATTACGACCTGAAAATTACCCTTTCGCATGTAATACAGATAGGTTTGTTTATTTTTTAAGATAACGATGTAATTTTCCCAATCGGACAATTAGATCTTTGAATTAACTGTTTTTCTTTGTAGGACTTTTCCTACTGTAGGATCTTTAATTGTTTTTTACGAGATTTTTTATAAACAAAGTTTGGAAATATTTACTTCCGTTTTATACAAGATGGCCTAAACTGGTCAATTGGTGGTCCCTAATTCACACCTTCGGCCTTTTGTCTTTTTATTTATACTGTAATTAGTTTCAACTTTATATAACCCCTCCAATATTTTGCGCCCCCAAAATAAGGGGAGGGGTCAATGTTAAGTGACCTGAAAAAAAAAGTTTTGAAATAAAATAACTAATGCATTATGAAATTCATTCATTGAAAAATCAACACTGAAAATTTCATTAAAATCGGATAATTCCCTGATTTTTGGTCATTTCTTTTTTCAATCAGGAGGGTTAAATTTATTTTGTAGAATACGGATTTTGTGCCAACTTTGGCAGTGCCTAGAATTGTCTGAAAAAAAATTTTTTTAAATACTTTTTTGTTTAGGGACAAACATGTAAGCTACCATAATTAGGTCACTGGTTTTAGAGGGTGTAACCAAAATTTTCATCTGAATTTTATAAAACCAATCTGTTTAATTGATAGAAATAATGTTATTAGAAATAGTAATTTTGTTTCACATTCCGTAATGTCATCGCTATACTTGACCCTCTAAATCTCATGCATAAATATGGCAAACTAGTATATATTCTCACAGGTGAAGTAGAATGTGATGTAAATGCATACTTATTGGACAACAAAAGGATTTTACAAGCTTATATGAAAAACTATTATAGTTAACAAAAGTAAGCATATTCCAGTTGGTAAGAAATTATATAACCAGAAAATGATTTATGCAATGATCATACAATATTACCCATAGATAAGTACAATCCTGACATTTTTCTATAAAAAGTTAATTTTATTCTAAACCGAAAATACAAAGATTTTATTATTTTTGTAGAACATTATACAATCGAAATGGATATTATCAGGTATTATTCATTACTTTACCACATTGAAACTCTGTAAGCAAATATATATATATATATATATATATATATATATATATATAATTTTTGATAACATGATTTCAATGCTATAGAAAAAAATAAACTTTTTATAGAAATATTGAGTGGTATAGTTATTTAAAAGCAATGCTGTAGGTTTTATATCAAACAAATAAACAATACCCAGAGGCCTGCCTTGATCTAACAAGCTTGTGCCTACCAAACAGTACTGTTTAATTTATAAAAATTTAAGTAAAGAATTTAAACCCTAAAGAATGGTTTGGAATGAAATACAATTACTAACGGTAGCAAAGAGAGCTGGATGTGTAGTCTGAAAGACACTGCTATGACAACTAACATATACTACTAAAAGGCATTTAATTGCAAGCAAAAATGTACAAATTAGATATGTATACGAACATATAATTGTCAGAAGTATCAAAATGTGAAAGTTAATATTTGGTAAAGGCTCAAACAGTTCAATTTAGGTCGGACAAGGTCAGTACGGGGAAAATAGGGAAATTAATTGCAGAAATTCCTGCTATGGGAATGTGTGTGTGTGTGTGCATGTGTGTGTAAATCAAATCCCTATAGTAACACATGTTTTGGGGCCTTGTTCAAAAGTGTAGTTGTAGTAGTAATTTCTCAGTTGCTCCTAAATGGGGGGGGGCGTGAGACTTTCATCTACCATCATGGGTCTGCAATGCAAAGCTGCTTCTAACCTTGTCGCCCCATGTGGACCATTGAAGAGAGATAGAGGCTAAGTGTGGGGGTGGAAGGAAGAGGCTACATGGACTTAGTGAATGCCAAGCTAACCCCCTCCCCATATCTTGTCTCCGTGACAATCAGAGGAAGAGAAGGAGAGAGATGTTGGGGTCTTGCTTTTATAAGTGACCCCACATGATCCCCAGAGGGCTGATGATGGCCCAGGTGCTTGTGCCCTAATAAATTTCCAATAGATTCAGCTGAGATTATGTTTTGAAAAGGTAAGACAAAATGATTATTCATCATTTTAACAGCTTACTCCTGTGTGAGAGCAAATCTCAACCTTTACTATAAATGATTATCCAAACAAGTAATAAATTTATGCTAATTTATACTGTTTTTTTGTTGTTGTTGTTGTTGTTGTTTTGCATAACCAATCAGGACCATTAGGTTATAAAAACTCAACAATATCTAACTATGACCTATTTTTTGCTTGCTTATTTATGTTTAGGTAAGTAATTGTAACTAGTTAAGTTAATAAGATACTGACAAATAACTGCCCGTCATTTTTAGGCTTTGTGCTACATAGAGAATTTATGCAATAAATCCTCTTTTTTTGCTTTGAATTTAAACGTTGTCCATTTTGGTCACTGAACCAGAGTATTCTACTCTACTCCACGTCTTGCAATCTAATTACAATTATGAGACATTAGTACTAGGATCCCAAACCACTAACTATCCTGTCGGCTGGGGCTGTAGAAAACGCTGACTGCACCTCTGCAGAGGAGTAAGACGGCCACCACCACGTGACCACCTGTTGGCTGTGTGTAGCGACCTGTAATGCTTGAGGAAGAAGTCTTGGTGTCTGAGCAGTCTGTAACCCAGGTGGTCACATGACCTGCAACACTCCACTTTGGTCCTTATTTGGACTATATGGGCAGTTAAAGAAGCCAGATCTGATCAATCGGCTGGTCATGTCAAGCCCTAGCAGCTATATGATTGTCCTGACTGTATTCTTGAAATTGCTCTTATGGCAAACAAACACCCAACCCTTTTTATCATAAAGGTGATTGAAGGTGGTAACTGAGGGTCAACCCCCAGTTTATTAATACATATGAAATTATTTCTTCTAATTTGCTATACACACTTTTTTTTTTTTAATTACACAATAATATTCTAAGGGATTTCACCAGAATATTATTTTGAAATGAGGATATCACAAATGATGGCATCAAAAAACTGATTCATGGCTAAATAAGCTAGAATGAGTGATATGACAGTTTTTATTCTGTCATTAAAAAATAACTATTGAGGTTATCTTATGAATTATTGCACAAAATCAAAGATCTACTTATTTGCTTTTTAATGATATAAGTTTTACTGTATTACAATATTTGGCTGTGATATAATTTTACCAATTTAGTGTCCTGGGTATGACGTTAAACTGCATCTAATGGTTAAGTTCCAATTTTGGACCTTTGCAGAGTGTGGAATACTCCATTCATTGCCATTACTCCCTGGTCAACTCTGACCCAGAGTGGTAGTACCTTTTAGGGTCCTATCTATGGGTTAAATTGAAGAAAAAAAATGAGTTTTTTTTTTTTTTTTATTGATTTAAAAAAATGTTGCATACCTATCAAGAATAAATAAAACAAAACATCTTCAGCATAAAATAACCTAACATGGGTTGACATGCCATAAAATCCAACCAACCAATCAATTTTGGAGTTCTGGAGAGTGTGTAATACCATCTCATCACCATTACTCCCATGTCTACTCTGACCCAGAGTTGTAGTACCTGTTGAGTCCCACTATAGGTCAAATAGACTTGTTTGCAAGTTAATGAAAATTACTTGTGCCAATTTATTAATACACATGAAGTTAATGAAAAATCTAACATATCCACCAGTTTATTAGTACACATGGAGTAGCTGAATGTACAAACAGCTTCTACATTGGACCTAGTCCAAGAGAATAATGATTTTGTATTTCAAAAGTAGAGAAGGAGTCAATGGCAATTATTGATTGTAAATAGAATAATTATCTGTCACAACAACATTTCATTTTAGTTACCAACCAAAAATGTGTGGCCATAAAGGCCACCAATTTTTGGTTTAGCTATGAAAGGTTTTGGTTTAGCAATGAAAGGCATACTAGAATTAAAAATGCCAAATTCAGGTTAGCAGTTATAACTTTCAGCATTTGAATACTCAATAAAATATCCTGCCAGAGAGAATGTGGTGCCTAACACAGTTATGCTTGTTCAGCCATTACCACTTCAACAACATCAATATTCACAATAGCCAGCCAAGGATTACTCAACTCCTGAATTTTGTTAGAGCAAAAAATCTTCTTTTTCTATGGAAAATGTGAAAAAAGTGTGCACTTCTTGCAGGCTCTGTGCAGAAATTAAATCTTGTTTCTATAACCCACCTGAAGGTACTCTTATTAAGGTAACCAGACCCATGGAATGACTGAGTATCGACTTCAAGGGACCTTTGCCTTCTATCACACATTATATGTACTTTTAGTAATTGACAAATACTCACAGTTTCCATTTGTCTTTCCATGTCCCAACATGCACACAACATTAGTAATTAAATCCTTAAATCTATTGTTCAGCTTAGCAGGAATACACTCAAACAGAGGCCCATCCTTCATGTCTAAGGAACTGAAAAACTATCTCTTACAAAAAAGAGTCACAATAAGTAAAACCATTCCCTACCACCCAACCAGGAACACACAGGTTGAACAATTTAACAGCATTATATGAAAGGTGATTCATTTAGCTGTTAGGTCAGATAACTTACCTGAAAAGTAGTGGGAATTGGTGCTTCTTGAAGTGTTACTCTCCATTAGATTGTTGCTATTTACCACAACAAATGTCACCTTTCATTAATGATTTTTTTCCATTCCTGCACCAATCATCACATTTTAATTCACTCCCATCCTGACTAATGTCTCCAAGTCCCATACTGTTAAAAAGCTTTATAAGAAACCTCCGATCCTTTTGTGGGCCAAGTTGAACTACTCAACAGTATTCCAACCTAATATATCCGGATGGACGGAGTCTATTGTGTCTGTTCACAATTTGGTACCCTGCACTGAAACGGTGTTAAGCCACTTGAATCTCCCACTGCAGAAGAAGACATGGGTATCCCCGTTATTTCTATACAGAAAAAGGACACTACACGTAATGAAGATGTTGATGAAGCCCTACAGATAATAGCATTCCCAGTTGATTTTTTTTATTTGAGGTTATTATTTAATCACATTAAAGCTTTGTAAATGCAGTTCAGAACTGTTTGAATTATGCAAATATCCCCAGTAGTTCAAAAGTTATGAGAATTTAAAGCCCCGAAATTGGGGGTACAAAAGTGGATATGATTTTGTTAAAAAAGTATGTCAAATCATGGATCAATTCAAAACAAGAAATTTAGTAATTTTTTCACTATTTCTTTATTTTTGGAGTAATTTTGATAAAACTTTGCATTCTTTTGTAAAATTGTATGTTCTTTCTGATTCTGCACTTAAATTTTATGCATCTACATGCTAGAAGCCATTATTTGGGGAATAAAAAGTAGGGATATCAAGGTTTTTTGTTTTTTTTAAGTTTACCACAAGATTATTCAACATGTTCATTTTAATACAGCATATACACACACATATAGTATTGATTTAATTAAATAACATTACTCTGAACTTAAAAATATCTTTTTAAATACTTGCTATGTTGTATTACATACAAGAAATAGAATAACTCTTTATATAATTTTATTTAACAAAGCCTGTCCTGCGTCTGCAGCTTTGTTTATGTATAACGCATTTTCGGCTGTTCGAAGACAAAATACCGTTTTAACTCACTTTAAAAAATAATTCAATGGTTAAAAACACATAAAAGTTACATATTTAGAAAGATTATTTTATTTTATTTCCAACCACATAAATATTTAAAAAATTGGACCAATTACTATTTAAACTGGTAAGGTCTGAATAAACGGCGCCTGTTGAGAGTTGTTTACATTTGGAAGACAAGTAAATTTGAGGGGTTTTTTTTTCAAAATTCAAAGTTTCAAAGCTAAACCCTGACTATGTAACAATGTTTACATTTCACACATTATATACGAAAATAATTCTGAGACTGTCTTCTATTAGGGATATAGTGCTTTTTTTTTTTGCTTATCTTATATAATTTGAAGAAATTACCTTTGATTTTGGTCTATTGTGGTTTCACTAACAAAGGCCGAAAAAGAAAAAAACAAGTTTCTGCTTGTAGTTTAAAGTGTCTCCTATTTAAGTGAAATTTTGTTCAAGAATATTGATAAAGATTAACCACTTTGATTTTACAAAAAAAGTAACACTGAAAATTCGACCGCAGAAAAAAAATTGTATAATGCATTTTTGGCTGGTCGAAGACAAAACTCAGTGTAAAAAAATAATTCAATGGATAAAAACACATACAAATTCCATATTTAGAAAGATTATTTCATTTTCTTTCCAAGCACATAAATAATTGGACTTGAAATACACTAGTAATTACTTTTTTAAGCCGATAAGGCCAGAATTACGATGCCTGTTGAGACATTGTTTACATTCAAAAATCAAGTAAATTTGATGGTTTTCTTCTCAAAATTAAAAATTTGAGCAAAATCCCTGACAAAGTAGGATTGTTTTTATTTCACACATTATATAAGAAAATAATTCTGAGACTGTCTTCTATTACTGGTATAGTGCTTTTTTTTGCTTCTCTTATATTTTTTGAAGAAATCGCCTTCAACATGGCTCTATTGTATTTTCACTTCCACGGGGCCTAGAAACAAAAAAAGGTCCTGTTTGTACTTCTAGGTGTCTTCTAATTGAGTGTAAAATTTCCAGAATATTGATAAAGATTGGCTACTATGATTTTGAAAAACATAGTAGCGTATAAAAATTAATCTAAAAAAAGTCATATTTTTTGTTTTCGGCTGTTCGAAGCAAAATATCATTTTAACCCACTGTAAAAAATAATTCAATGGATAAAAACATAAAAATTACATATTTAGAAAGATTATTTTCTTTTCTTTCCAACCATAGAAATATTTTTAAGATTGGACCAGAAATACCCAAGAAATTGCGATTTGAACCAATTAAGGTGAAAAATTGTCAATGTCCAACGATTTTATGAAACGAGCTGGTAATGCTACAGTTAAGGAGATATGGCAAACAACAACAATCTATCCCCTTGATTGTTATAGAAGGTGACACCACAATTTTTCAAGGAGAGAAGAATATGGTATCCTATGCTCTATAAAGAAATGACACGAAACGACATGTACTCCAAGTTTGCTAATATGGAGTTAACCACGAGTGTGGCAGACAGGTTAAGAGTTAAAGAAATAACCAAACAACTAGAAATAGGAATAAAAGACGTGTATTACATAAAACAATAGGATTGCAAACTTTAGTTCGTCTGCACAAATCTTTATAATTTGTCACTTATCTGAGTCCTGAGATAGGATATTATTGGAGCCCTAGCTACGGCCCTCTGATAGTTCAGGTGTGATAGACTTCTATGTTGACGTCTGACTCCGATACTGGTTGTTGAGGAAGAGGAGCAACCCTTTTTTTTTAGGTCTATTCCCGTTGAAGGTTGAATCAGAAGAGGGTGAGTTTGCCTAATTTGGCTTTGCCGCCAAAGTATGCTGGCTCGTGATTGGTTGGTTCGAAACAGAGGCTCGTAGACAAGGACGATAACCCCCATACCCCAGAATTCTCAATAGCTCATGTTGTACAAGGAATAGACTCATCCACACAGGCTATATTAACTGTGACACCACCACCACCCCCATTTTGTAGCTGGGATTTGTTTAGCTAAATAAAGTTTAGTACTTTTATTTATGATCTGAGTTTTACTTTATCAGCACTATTACAAATGCAACCCATTCCTAGGGTTAAATCACTGCTTCAGGTTGAGGGTCTATCCTGCTGCCAGGGCATGCGATCCATGTGAGTCTTTATCTATTCTTATGTAGATCCCCCACATTAAAAATTTTCACACAATTATTAATATTTTAGAAGTTGTCCAGTAATATTCACATCGGCCTGGACAACAAAAAGAATCCATTAAATGAGGAATGGCTAAAATGCTGAAAAGAATTTTATACAATTGCCAATGATGATTGTAAAGATATCTCAGAGATTAAATTTTAAATACTCTGCTAAATTCTCTAAATCTCACAGGCATAATCTTACAATGTGTCCTCATTTAAGGCCAGTAGAAATAGATACAAGTATGTGTGTACAGGGGTTGCGAAATGGGGTTGTTAACGTACCAAAAGAGAATTTGGAAGCGCACCTTCAGAATAAAAATACACAGACCCACTCATCAACATTCCTGTAGGCCATCTTAATGAACTCAACTGTCCATATCCCCTAGAAGAAAAATTCGACAACTGACCTCTGAAGGAGAAAGAAGAGATTTTGTTTAAAAAAAAAATTTAAAAAAGAGTTCACCAGGGAATTCATATAAGCTCTATAAAAGATGCTCTAAGGTATTAACACTCTTCTGGAAGCTCTTACGGAAAACACATATAAAGAAATTTATCACGAAGGATTGGGGATTAGTTGATGGAATCCATATTCCAAAAGAAAAAAACTCCTAAAGACAAGACAGGGTTCAACCAATTTTTTTAGTCAACATAGAAGGTAAGATCTTTTTCAATGCTATTGCTAAGAGAATGACAAGATTCATACTGAACAATGGGTATGTTAATACATCAATACAGAAAGCTGGAATTCCCAGCTTTCCTGGTTGTATTGAACATACCACTATGTTGTGGGACCGAATGAAAACATCCAAAAATAATAAATCAGCCAAACTTCACATTATTTGGTTAGACTTAAAAATGCTTATGGCTCAATAAGATACCTACTACTTGAGAAAGCAATGGAGTTCTTTTGGATTCCTGTAGACAATAAAAATCTCAGATCAGCCTACTTTAAATGTACATATAAAACACATCCTATCATAAATGCCAATATTCAACTTTTGCTGGTTAGTTGAATATTTATTATTAGAAAATCTCATATCTCTCCACTACTTTTCATGTTGGTAATAGACATGATACTGCATAATACTGAAAACAACATCAATACTGTCTTGTCTATGAAGGCTTTCATAGATGCTGAAAACCCTTGTTGCAGAATCCTGATCCCATATAAAACAACTGGTGAATCTCATACAGGAGCTCTTAAAAGGGGCTGTGATGAAAATAAAGCTTTCTAAATGTCACAGTCTGCAAAGAAATTGTTCTCTGTTGATGGGAATGAAATCCCCACAATCTGAAAAAAAAAGTGTTAAGAGCCTGGGTTGCTGCTACTCCTTACCAATTATTGATTGACATCACTTGCAGGACCAAAGCAAACAGCTAAAGGATAAGTTATGCTCCATTGATAAATGTGACCTTCTTAATGAAAACAAAGTGTGGTGTATTTATTTTGGGCTAATTCCTAAATTATTATGGCCAATGCAAATTTATGAAGTATCACTTACAAAAGTTAAAACAATGAAGCGTTTAATCAATAATTATGTAAAAAAAAATGTTTGGGTTACGTAATTCCTTAACAAATGTAGCACTATGCAGTTGATCAACAAAGCTAAAACTTCCAAAGATATCACTTGTTGAGAAATTTAAATAAGGTAAAGCGTGACTGTTGCGACCCACTAGTGAAGAACACCCAGCCTTCTATAATAATTGGTAAAAAATGGAAGGCACAACAAGCTGTAGAAAACACAGAATCATCCCTCAAGATAAAAATAATTTGTACTGTGGCAAATGGAAGATCAGGTTTAGGTCTTCACCCACGGCATTGGTGGTTTAAAGAATCCACATTGAATAAAAGAAAAATGGTTTCGGAAGAAATTCATCAACTTGAGGAAGTCAAGTGTATTGCTACAGCTGTAGGACAAAGTAAACATGGCACATGGACAAAGTGAAAGAGTGCAAAAGACAGAGCTGTCACATGGAGTGACATCAAACATATGGAGCTTAAAAAGTTAAGTTTCCTTATAAAGGCAGTCTATAACATATTACCAACACCAGTCAACCTACACTTCTTGGGGGGGGGGTAGCTATATCTAACCTATGCATAGCATGTGAGAAAACTGCTAGCCTGAAACATATTCTCATTGGATGTGAGTATGCCCTAAAAAGTTACATATGGAAGCACAATGAAGTTCAGGAAATTTTTGCCAAGGCATCAAAGAACTGTTATGAGACTGCAGATAAAGCTGTTAATAACAACAAAGCAATACATTTCATTAAATAAGGAAATATTTCAAGACTTTCACATAAAAATAGCCACAGACAACCATTGTTTCATGGCTGCATAGACTGGCATATTGTAAGCGATTTAGAACATCAAAACATATTTTCAACTGAAATAATGTTAACAGCCCAGCATCTTGATATTGTCATTTGGTCCATTAAGCTAAAAAAAGTTTTTGTCATTGAGTTAACAGTCACTTTTGAGGCAAAACTCAACAGGGCACATCAGTATAAGCTGAAAAAATATGAAGATCTACAAGAACAATGTGTCAGAAATGGTTGGATAACAAATGTATTTCCTATCATAGTCTGATGCCAAGGATTCATTACCAACTCAACCTCCGCATTCTTGTCTAATCTTGGACTTTATCCATCAGACAAGAGTAAAATACATAAAAAAAGACCCAAGGTAAGGCTCTAACTGCATCAGCGTGGATAAGGAAATCCTACAGAGTGACAACAAAGTCTGGTGGTATCGTAAGATACTGCTGGGGTGCTCTGGGTTAGTGGTAATGATACTTCGGCCCTGAAACCATGCCTGAACACAGAGTCATCATCTGATGAAGGCTTTATTGGATGCTATACTGTTTCGTGCCAACTACCTATTCTCATCGATAAAGAATTGAATCTCTGCCACAAAATTATATACCCATGATTTTGCAAAAGTTTCAGGCCTTAAAATTTAAGTTTGCTGTAGACTGGAGAGATTGTGACTTCAGTTGAGTGTGGACTTTATCTGGTTTATGCACTCTGAAATTTATCAAGTGCATGACTAACACATGCAAGTATTATCTATAATGATAATACCCAACATTTGTTTGTAGTATTATCAAATTAGATTAGTAGACTATCCTACTGAACTCTATTAAGAAATTGTGAATGTTTCTTCTGATAATTTTTATTAAAAAATAATATTAATAAAAATCTGTTAATGTCATTCCTTAAGTGGATCCATTTGCAGTCATTTTTGAGGATAGCTCAATGGCTAGGGGTCTTGAATGGGTGTTCAGTCTTGATTCTCTAGGCTTCTTTGTATCTGATTCAATATTTGACTATGATGAGAAAAAAAAATTATGGACAATATTGATCACAAGGATGGTCACTACTTTGTTTAATCGCCATAGCATAAGGAACAAGGCTGTTTCAATTATAATCTGTCTTGGATAAAGGTCTTTGATAGAGTGCTACATAGAGTGCTACATAACTTGGAGAAAAAGAACTTCTATCAAGATTACTTAAAAGTATTTGAGAATCAAAGGGAAGACATAATTGAAGTGATAGAAGGTTCTGAAAAATATAAGGAATACACGTAGATTCCACACACCAATATTTAAAAGTGAAAAAACCTGTACAATAAAGATTCAACCTGTGTTTAATTGTTCTTTTATGACCAAAAATGTGGTCACCCTCAATGAGACTGGAATTAATCTGATAAGGGACTTGCTAAATCTGACCCTTCTTTTTAGGACAAATAAGTATGTTCTCTTGGCTGACATCAGAAAAGCATTCCTGATGATGTCTGGCAAAGGACTCTGACAAGAATTAAAAAATTATCCTGATTGAAGTAACAGGCAGACCATGTCTACAAACTGGCCTTTCTTCTGGAAAAATGTCTTCCTAAGATGTTTTTGTTCCATCCCTCTTGATTTGTAGTGTTTATCTGTTCATTTGATTTTGTTTATCTGTTATTTTATTCCTTTCCAAAGGAAAACCAATCAAACCTTATTGATTTTGTTGTTGTTATGGTGAGAGTTTGTCAGAAAAAATAAAAGGAATGGAACTCACCATTTTAATGGAGGTAAGGAGGGAGGTGTATATTAACTTTAATACAGTTATCCAAGCAAGTAAAATATTTATACCAATTTATAGTTTTTCTTTTCTTTTGCATAGCCAGTCAATGCAATCTTGTTGCAAAAAGGATGTAATGCTACCAAAAAACTGCCAATCCTTGAATCCACATTACTTTCAATCTGTACGCATTTCACAAATGCTTTGTCATGTAGCATAAAGATTCAAGCTAAAACTGAGGAAATGATGACAGAAGAGGCATAATTTATCTCTGTTGGACCTTAGAAGTCACTGTGGCTTTTCAAGATGATGCTCCTGAAAGGGCAGAGATACTATCTTACATGATGAGGCTTCAGACCTAATGTGGCACCCTATATAATGAAATCAATTATCAATGTGTTGCTATCTCAGGATGAGGCAATCCAAAAAATCTAATTGTATTTTCTTTTGAGGGGGGGGGGCACTTACCAAAGGTATATTCAAAAGAATATCTTTGCTTATTTACTTCAAAGCTCCCTATCAAATAAGTCCCTTGTGGTAAGATTAAGCCCTTTTCAATAGAACTATATATTTTTCAATGTTTTTATGACATTTTGTCTTTTTAACATATATGTGCTTATTAAACTGATTTCCTTTGATTATTTTTTTATGAATGACAAAATTGATGTATTTTAAATGGCACACTTATTCTGAGATTACTTTTCTTCTAATGATTTATTCTATGAACTTATTTAAAAATGCTAATATGTTTTTTCTTAACAATTGTTTACATTATTGTTTAATAAATCTTGTACATAACTGAAACATTTTTTCAACTTTTCTTTGCACCAATTTTTTTCCCTGATTAATAATCAGTATTATAGTTTTGTAAGCAAACTTGCAAGATGTTAATTTTGCTACTTGCTATTTTTTTTTTTTTTTTTTTTTTTTTTTTTTTTGCTTTCATGAATGTTTCATTGCATTGCTTAAATCTATGTTAAATATTCTTGGTGAATATATAAATATTGTTTCTTTTCTATTCTCTGGTCTTTCTTTACATCTTCTTTATAAATTAGTGGATTAAAGAGAGATAAAAAAGAAAATGGAAAGATTAAGACTAAATGTTTTTTGAAATGATGATTCTTTCTAATTATAAATAATTCACATAGAAAATCTTTCATCCTGATTTTTGTATCTGAATTAAAATATTGTGTTGGCTTTAGACTAAGATATCTGTTTGTATTTTCAAATGATTGATCACAATAGTTTTCCAAATCATCTTTATATTTGACTTTAAAAAAACATACAAGTTGATTAATTTTGACTGTTTATCCCTATCACTTTGCACATGGGAATTAAAAACTTTAAAGTGCACAATTCTGTATTATTTCTACTGTTAAAAACTTCACTGCATTTCTAGTCCCAGTGAAATTTTTTAATTGTTTTTAGCTACAAAATTAACAGTCAAACATCTTAAAAAAAAACACTGTTGGTGGTGGTGGTGGTGGTGGTGGTGGTGGTGGTGGCTGGGAGATTTTAAATGATTCCAAGTTGTATGTTGACTCTCCCCACTTATCCCCTTCTAAATGGTATAGGGTAATTCCAACCAATTTCACCTAGGGTTCGTTTTGAAGACCCTCAAATCTTTATTAAATTGTCACTATTTATTTGTATTTATATGAGAAGAAAATTGTAATCCAATAGCATTAATCATTTTTATTATATGGTCATTTAAAGTTTTTTAGAATTTCTGAAAATTTCAACTTTTTTAGTTTTTTTCCAATTTTAGAGGCTTGTATTTTGAAAATGAGCTTGTTACAAGCCTTGGTAAGATCACTTTTTTCTTATCTCTATCCTAAAAGGTTTTAAAATTAAAACCAATTTGTTTTAACTTAGATACCTATATAGTGGCGAAACCTAGTTACCCCACCTCAAACAACATAGACTTGCCTGCGTCATGATTTTCGGACATCGTGGTGCCAATAAAATCAGGCAGTTTTGGCAGGCATGTGAATGAAGATTAGCGGGAAGTGATGAGCAAGAAGAGAGGATGCTACTACAACCGGAAAAATTAGA
The DNA here is from genome assembly GCA_023376005.1 of Doryteuthis pealeii. NCBI lineage: Eukaryota > Metazoa > Mollusca > Cephalopoda > Myopsida > Loliginidae > Doryteuthis > Doryteuthis pealeii. The sequence goes on from CM042158.1 coordinate 72,656,071, forward strand.
CCAAGCTAACCAAACACTAAAATATCTTTCAAATTATTTCAGCATTATCAGAAGCATGGCAACTAGACTATTTGATCTTCAGCTGATCCCTGAGTTCAGTACCGCAGTTACAAATTTGCCAGTACTGGAATGGTTGGAAGATCTGTGAATTATGCAAGATAGGTGGAGTGGGTCCTGCCACTACAATTGGCAGCTGTTGAAAGAGCAACGGGGTGACATTGAAGAAATTAAATATACCCATCTAAAAGCCTATAGAACAGATTCATTCATGGCCTTCAGCTGATTTACCACACACCGCCTATGTCCAGAAGAAACTTTGGACAAGTTCTTGACAAACTTGCAGTGTCTGGTTTTACTGGTGGGGGAGATACTACCAGAATGCTGGATGAAGGGAGCTTTTATGAATGGGCTGCCAAGTCATGTAAGAAGATTCCTCCAATCTTCAACCAAGATGGAATCCTGATGAAGAGAGTTGCTTGAAAGAGCCTGAGCCATATTGGTTGACGAAAAAGAAATCAAAGAACATCTAGCCTCAGTGGCATGACCTAGACACTAACCTTTGGGAAGAGAGTCAAACACCTGATATCACCTGTTTCAAATGTAGGGCCCAACCACCTGACCAGAGATTGTCTGTGAAATGATGGCAGGAACCGAAGTCACAGTGTAAGGCCAGATGTCCACTGTCATCAATGCGGCATTGGGAAATGGGTCCGGATGCAAAGTATTATTGCTACCTATGCCCCCTTTTAGTCTGTGAACTTAGAGCTGCCAACGGTGAGGCTTGACGTATGCAGAAAACAGTGTATCACACTAATGGATTCTTAGTGCTCTTGCAAGTGGGCAAGTAAGTGTGCAGGTTGTGGAAGAAACTGACCATCAGTGTGATTACCATAAGTGGCCAAACACAGATGTGCAGAATTGGACACTTCAGCCTCCACCTACAAAATGGATGAACTGTCATTATTGAGGCCTTGGGGATTCTGGAGAACAATCTTGGATTTGGTGTTGGTGGTGGATATCACGTCAGGTTTAAATCAAAAGTTGACAGGATCACCAGAGTACCACAGAGATGGCTAGGGGTGATGAAGAATGAGACAGAGGTATGTGCCATGACCAACAGTAGCATGGAGCCAAACCAAATATAGCAGATACATTCACTAAGCAGACACTCTGTTGTGGAATGGATGACCTGTTTTGTCATGAAAATTGCCCCTTCAACAACAAAATTTTGCATATTGATAGGTAGCCTATTACTTAAGTGTAGCTTAATTCAAACTAATGGTTTAGTGGAAAAAACACAGGGGATTTGATTGGCACTATTTAACCCTATGTTGACCTCTTCCAAGAGTGAGCTAAGTGAGCTAAGTTAGTCTTTGGCTGGATGCTGAACAGGACAGATCATAATGGCAGTCTGTCTGTTGCAAAACCAAGGCCTCCACACGTTTGACTTGGTCTGGAAACAGTATCATTGAACGATCCCACAGATCCATAAAATGTATTGTTGCTAGGAAGCAGTTCACTGGTTTAACGTCAGGCCAAAAGATGATGTTCACAGTGTGTCTGCTCCATTAATATGTTGTACCAGTATGAGGTCCAGGTTAAAGGGATTGACAGAATTCTTCCACTGGAGCCTGAACCTAAGGCTGGAATATATGAGAAGGGAGACATTGTGCTAATGGGAACTTGGACGAACAAATATGCAAGTAGATGCAGGATGGGGACAGTTACTGCATTAGTAAGTCCCCAGACAGCATTTGTAGAAAGAGTGTTGCACTATACGAGGGACCTCCGCCCCTTTCCATACACTGTGAACAATCTTGTGTAGAATGAGATCCCCGCATTGGTGACAATGAAATGTATATAATGGTTGGCAATAGTGAAGATGGAGATGACCATTCAGTTGATTCTGACCTGAGCAGTTTTGAGTGATGATAATGACAATGAGACATATGAGATTGCTGTAGCATGTCTCTAATGAAATAATAGACAGAAAAAGCTCATCCTACAGCTGCCACGTATGATGATAATGATGATGATAGCAGGGGAGAGTGTAGTGTCAAAATCCGGTCTCCCCCACCCCAAACAACATAGACTCATCTGCACAATGATTTTCGGCCATCATGTTACCAATAAGAGCAGACAGTTTTGACAGGCCGGTGAATGAGGAAGAACAACAAGTGATGAATGAGAAGAGAAGATGCTACTATGACCACTAAAATATCTTTCAGCCTATGAAAAATTAACAAACAAAAAATCTTTTAAAAAAACACTGAGGGGCAATTTTCAAAAAATTCGAAGTTTAAGTAGCTCTCACTCTATGGCCATATATTTAAAGAAAAGTGCTCTTTTTACTCCACTGTAATAATAGGCTTGGAGTATTCATCCATAGAAAACTATATATATTCTTAAAGTATATTTTTAAAAATAAAATATTTATATCTATCCTAATCTTTGATTTGGTCTCCTTGAAAATGGACCAATTCAGAAATTGTAATAATTCCTCAACTTCAAGAGTCCAGATTTCCATCAACAAAAATTTTAAAAACTTGGCAGACAGACCCTTGTATTTTCAGAACAGCTTTCTTAATTTAGGGGGTTTACTGTACAGAAAAAAATCTATGGGCGCATGTTTTTGATGCTTCTGTTATTGAGATTCAAAAATTGAAAAATAAATCAATATTTTCCAGATTATATATTTTCTTTCATTTTCAAGCCATCCATACAGGAAAAATGATACTTTTAATCAAATAGATTTTGGATGTTTGATTGACTACCCCAAACTTATTATTAGAATGAAATAGATGGAGTGTATTTAAACATATGGCTATGGAGCAAGATCTACTTAAACTTTGAATTTTTTGAAAATTGCCCCTCAGAGTGTATTTAAAAAAAAAAAACTTTTTTCTGTTAGTTTTTTAAAGTATCTAAGTAAAAACAATTGAGTCGTTTAGTAACATACTGTTGTAATCACTACAACTTAAAAACTGTGAAAAACAAATTTTTGTAACTTTCAGAATGCAATATCTCAGCAAGGAAGAAAGTGAGAAAGCTGATTTTGGTCTTAAAATGATCGTGAAGACACCCTCTAATCATCCCATCTATATAAAGCTCAAAACTCTTTTAAATCTAGGAAATTAGCATGAAAATGTGTCCAAACGAAAATGCAATTTGAGGCAGGCTTATGTGAGTTGAAGCACAGACCACCATCTATCTGCTAAGGCCATGAGTGATTCTTGCAGTGATAGTTGTTTCCCCAAATGATTGTGATGCCTATTTTGACAGAAATACAAGAACATTTTTGGAATACAGGAGACTTCACTTTGCAAAATGTGTTCATTCAGAAATAAAGAATTTCCTTGTGCAGCAGCAATAACATACTGCAGCCCAACCAAGACTGGCATAGGTCTACCACAAGACAGTACACCCCTTTTGTATAAAGGTACAGTTCATAAAATTTGTAAGACAGGCTTCCTAAGTGTTTTAGCAGTCAGAGAGACATGATTGAAAACGGCATTATCATCAACGTCTGGAACAGGTAGCCCTCATGGTGACCTTGTGTGGTTGTCACCCACAAGCCAGAAAAATTTAAGACACACAAGTCAAGGAACATATAGCCAGTTTTCCAACAATTTGTAACCACTATAACAATGCCAAATCACTTAACTTACATTAACTTGAGACCACTCTGAATATCAAGAAAATATACAGGTTGTATGAATGGATGGCGAACAAACACCCTGGAGATGCTTGTGTGAAGGAGAAATTTACAGGAACATCTTCACAACCCACTTTATATAAGTGGAATGATTAGAGAAGGTCTTTATGGTCATTTTAAGATCAAATCCAGCTTCCTCACTTCATTCCTTGCTGAGATATGGCATTCTGAAAATCACAAAACTTTGTGTTTTAGTAAAATACAAAGTTTTGGGATTTTCTCAGTTTTTAAATTATGGCACTTATTACAGTCAATCAATAAATTGGTTTTAGCTGGAAATACGAAAGTTTTAGTTTGGAAATACGAAAAACAACCTTACCAAGGCTTATAACAAACTCAATTTCAAAATGCAAGTTTCCTAAACTGGGAAAAACTTTTTGGATTTTCTATAAAATTTTAAATGGTCATAAAATAAGAACAATGAATGCTATTTCACTGTAATTTTCAGGATTTACTTTTCACATGGATACAAACAAATGGTGAAATTTAGAAAAAAATTTGAGGACCTTTGGGGATGGAGCCTAAATGAGCCTAATTTATTTGAAAATATTTTTATTCAGTCTATTTCTTGAGAGATTCGTTTAAAATAAATATATCAAAGGAATTGTTGTTTTTTTTGTTTTACTTTTTTATATATTAAAGGTGTTTTGTTTCATTTTAATAAAGGAGTGTTTGTTTTAAATGTCTATTCATCATCATCAACAATCTTATTATAACAATGAATCACTTTATTTTGAAATTCTACTTAATCTGTGGGGTGATTAAAAACTTCTTAGTAATTTTTTTCTTTAGATATTCTAAGTAAATTTATTGAATAAACTTTCATATTGTACAAATTTATATAGTATAATATAAAATCTTTTCTTTCAAGAACATAATTAAATTTTATAAAAATTCCAGTTAAAATAAACCAGAATTTTTATTTAATAAACTTTTTTTTTTCTTTTTTTTTTCCAAGGTAACTTAAGTCTGCCCTGTTTAATTTTAATTTGTCTCAGTTGTCATTTGCCTTGAGTTTTCTTTATGTGATAAGCAGCAACATCCTTTTCAACAGTCAAACCAGTTAGTTGTGAGTGGCAAATATCAAACCTACTATTTCAGTGTCACTATTTGTTCCTTTTACTCCAGTAATTACCATCCATTAATTTTGCTGAAAGAATAATTGAATAGCAGTAGAGACTTACTGATACTAAGAATAGCATTTTTATTTTTGCTACACTTGGTTTAACTTTCCTTTAAACTATTTTTGTCTGTACTTATTTACATGATGCTATACATATTTAGTTAAATAACTATATAATTGCTAAAATAATCAACTCTTTATTTTTGGAAGAGAAATAGCTCCATAGTACAAAAAGTAAACAATTTTTTTTACTGACTATACAAATAATTAACAAATTATATATATATATAACAAATTAAATGAATTGATTCATAAAAAGATTAGTAGCTAATCCTGTTTCAAACTATTTTAGGAATATCTCCCAAAATTTTTTATGACATTTTGTCTTCACTTTTTGTTTATTCTATTACTCACTGATTAACTAAGATTTTACATGCTAAATCTTTCTCTATAATTTTTCTGGTTCTCAAAAACTTACTGTCTTATGTATGCTCACAAATTACATTCACTTTAAATTTTTTACAATACATAACAGAAATATAATAACTGTTTCTGAATGAGGATTTTATTCCTGAACAAAACTTCTGTCCACATTGATCAAGAAAATATAAATTCAGCAATATTCAAAATGGTGTAAATATTCAACAGCCATTTTGAATTTCTTGAGTCATGATTAATCATTAACCAGGATTTGTTACTTAATGTTAAAGGGAAGAAAAATTTTTTAAAAGTAAGTAAAGTCAATGGGGTGGCCTAGTGTTGGGATAAGCCAGACAGGGAGGGAATCTATCCTCTTTTCACTGGCATTAGACCAAGGAGATTGTTTTTGCATCTGAGGTGGAGCGCCACACCTACCATCAGCTCCTTACCACACCGATCTCTATGCTACTCATTCACTGAGTTGGCGAGGGCCAGTATCAAACCCCATCAAGAACCTTACGATTCCTAGCTCTACTGACTGAGCTAAACTGCCATTATCAAGGGGAAGAAAAAGGAAACAGGAAAAAAAACTTTGGTAAACTGTTGAACTTTTATTTTCATAAATATTAAAATGAGATTGATTTTTGGTGACATACGAATTTCAAAAAATGTTATCTATAAGAATGAATAAAGCTATTTTGCAATCATCATATTTTGCCTTATAATGTCTAAAACAATCAGCATAAATTATATAAACTATATCACTGTGTTAAGATATAATCATCAAATCGATAAAGTAATTTTTAAAAAAATGTTGTCTTCCTATTTTAAACTTACTAAAAGCATTTTTCTACTATTATCTCAGTAGAAAATTGTTGCAGTACATAAAAACAGATACCAACTAAGAATTATGTTTAAACTAAAAGCAAAGGAAATGAACATTTTTTTAATCTAAAAAAATCAAAGTTAATAATTAATAAAACTGATCATTGCAATTTAATATGAAAAAGAAGAGCCATAGATATTTTTAAAAGGTCAAACATAATCTCTGATAGTATTTTGGAGAATTATAACAAAAGCATCATGGGACTGTGTAGTGTAACACCCATTCTTCAATATAATAACATAAAAAGACATGACATTGCTGACCTGTATCTAATTTTAGTAAAGGTCAACAGGAATTGTTCCACAAATGTGAGAATAATGGATGAATGGATTTGAAGAGTAGGAACCTAGGAGAAAATTGCTAAAGGAATGTGCCATAAATTAACACTTGAGTCAGGTTTTGTCTTAATTTTTTTTACTTATCATGTATTTTTCTATAGCCTATAAAGTCTTTCAAAAATGAAGATTTTCTTCTTTATTTGAATGAGGTAGTTTATATAGTGGTATATGGCTCATCTGGTAGAAACACTGCCTAAATGCTGAGTTACAGTATTGCCTGCCCATTAGATAATAATTGTAATCCTCTGTTAGTAGATTAATATATTTATCTCCCATCTCCCATGGTCAGCTGCACATATCTCCAGTTGGGGAGTGACAACATTGAGAACACTATATGAACATGATCCTTGTAGTACAATTATTTGTACTGTAATATACTGGTTGTCACTAGTGACTCATACAACCTTCCTCCTCAATAGGAACCCCTTTCACTGAAGCTCTTGTGGGAAATTACTTAAGTATAAAGGACCTTGTATTAAGATGTAAAGAAAGCTCTCAGTTCCAACTACCTAATATTTGCTTCTTTTCATTTCATGGTGGTAGCGGTATAAATACATTACCTGAATACAAACTGGACCATGTTCAACATACACAACATGGTGAGCTAAGAAAGCAATGCCTAAACAGAATACGGTAAAAAAAAAGTCTGATCTTGATAACAGACTCATTAAGCAATAATAGCACAAATCAAAAAAGATTTAACACAAGACAGAAACCACGACACTAGGAGGAAAAGCCATTCAAATAGAATAATCCAAAAAGATTTGTTAACACAAGACAGAACATGACACTCATAGGAGGAAAAGCCATTCAAAGCATAATCGAAAAAGATTTGTTAACACAAGACAGAACCATGACACTAGGAGGAAAGCCATTCAAATAGCATAATCAAAAAGATTTGTTAACACAAGACAGAACCATGACACTAGGAGGAAAAGCCATTCAAATAGCATAATCGAAAAGATTTCTTAACACAAGACAGAACCATGACACTAGGAGGAAAAGCCATTCAAATAGCATAATCAAAAAAGATTTTGTTAACACAAAGACAGAACCATGACACTAGGAGGAAAAGCCATTCAAATAGCATAATCGAAAAAGATTTGTTAACACAAGACAGAACCATGACACTAGGAGGAAAAGCCATTCAAATAGCATAATCAAAAAAGATTTGTTAACCACGACAGAACCATGACACTGGAGGAAAAGCCATTCAAATAGCATAATTCGAAAAAGATTTGTTAACACACAGACAGAACCATGACATAGGAGGAAAAGCCATTCAAATAGCATAATCGAAAAAGATTTGTTAACACAAGACAGAACCATGACACTAGGAGGAAAAGCCATTCAAATAGCATAATCGAAAAAGATTTGTTAACACAAGACAGAACCATGACACTAGGAGAAAGCCATTCAAATAGCATAAATCAAAAGATTGTTAACACAAGACAGAACCATGACACTAGGAGGAAAAGCCATTCAAATAGCATAATCAAAAAGATTTGTTAACACAAGACAGAACCATGACACTAGGAGGAAAAGCCATTCAAATAGCATAATCGAAAAAGATTTGTTAACACAAGACAGAACAATGACACTAGGAGGAAAAGCCATTCAAATAGCATAATCGAAAAAAGATTGTTAACAACGAGACAGAACCCATGACACTAGGAGGAAAAGCCATTCAAATAGCATAATCGAAAAAGATTTGTTAACAACAG
>CM042158.1:72664286-72720680 GCA_023376005.1 Doryteuthis pealeii
ACAGACGAGAGATGAAAAGCTTCAAATAGCATAACCAGAAAAGATTTTTTAACACAAGAGGACACCATACACTAGGCGAGGAAAAGCTATTCAAATAGCATATACATCCAAAAAGCATATCTGCTATACACACACACACGAAGAACCACAATCGACACTCAGGCGGACCCAAAGCCATCAAGCAGCCAAAGAGCATTACAACATCAGCAGAACCAGCACCAGACGCAAAAGCATCGAATAGTCATTCACAACACAGATGTCACAGACACGCACAACCCCATGGACACGGAGGACAAAGCGCCATTCAAATAGCATAACTCGAAAAAGATTTGTTACACACGACAGACGACCCCATGACACTGAGAGGAAAAGCCATTCAATGCATAATCGAAAAAGATTTGTTAAACAAGAAACAGAACCATGACACTAGAGGAAAAGCCATTCAAATAGCATAATCCAAAAGATTGTTGTAACACAAGACAGAACATGACACTAGGAGGAAAGCCATTCAAATAGCATAATCGAAAAAGATTGTTAACACAAGACAGAACATGATGACACTAGGAAAAAGCCATTCAAATAGCATAATGCAAAAAAGATTTGTTAACACAAAGAGACGACCATGACACTAGGAGGAAAAGCCATTCAAATAGCATAATCCAAAAGATTGTTAAACACAAGACAGAACCATGACACTAGGAGGAAAAGCCATCAATATAGCATAATCGAAAAAGATTTGTTAACACAAGACAGAACATGACACTAACGGAGAGGAAAAGCCATTCAAATAGCATAATCGAAAAAGATTTGTTAACACGACAGAACCATGACACTAGGAGGAAAAGCCATTCAAATAGCATAATCAAAAAGATTTGTTAACACAAGACAGAACCATGACACTAGGAGGAAAAGCCCATTCAAATAGCATAATCAAAAAGATTTGTTAACACAAGACAGAACCATGACACTAGGAGGAAAAGCCATTCAAATAGCATAATCGAAAAGATTTGTTAACACAAGACAGAACCATGACACTAGGAGGAAAAGCCATTCAAATAGCATAATCCAAAAAGATTTTTAACACGACAGAAGAACATGACACTAGGAGGAAAAGCCATTCAAATAGCATAATCAAAAGATTTGTTAACGACAAGACAGAACCTGACACTAGGAGGAAAAGCCATTCAAATAGCATAATCGAAAAGATTTGTTAACACAAGACAGAACCATGACACTAGGAGGAAAAGCATTCAAATAGCATAATCCAAAAGATTTGTTAACACAAGACAGAACATGACACTAGGAGGAAAAGCCATTCAAATAGCATAATCGAAAAAGATTTGTTAACACAAGAGCAGAACCATGACACTAGGAGGAAAAGCCATTCAAATAGCATAATCCAAAAAGATTTGTTACACAAGACAGAAACTGACACTAGGAGGAAAAGCCATTAAAATAGCATAATCGAAAAAGATTTGTTAACACAAGACAGAACCATGACACTAGGAGGAAAAGCCATTCAAATAGCTAATCGAAAAAGATTTGTTAACACAAGACAGAACCATGACACTAGGAGGAAAAGCATTCAAATAGCATAATCGAAAAAGATTTGTTAACACAAGACAGAACCATGACACTAGGAGGAAAAGCCATTCAAATAGCATAATCAAAAAGATTGTTAACACAAGACAGAACATACACTAGGAGAAAAGCCATTCAAATAGCATAATCAAAAAAGATTTGTTAACACAAGACAGAACCATGACACTAGGAGGAAAAGCCATTCAAATAGCATAATCGAAAAAGATTTGTTAACACAAGACAGAACCATGACACTAGGAGGAAAAAGCATTCAAATAGCATAATCGAAAATTTGTTAACACAAGACAGAACCATGACACTAGGAGGAAAAGCCATTCAAAAGCATAATCGAAAAAGATTTGTAACAACAAGACAGAACCATGACACTAGGAGGAAAAGCCATTCAAATAGCATAATCCAAAAAGATTTGTTAACACAAGACAGAACATGACACTAGGAGGAAAAGCCATTCAAATAGCATAATCGAAAAAAGATTTGTTAACACAAGACAGAACCATGACACTAGGAGGAAAAGCCATTCAAATGCATAATCGAAAAAGATTTGTTAACACACAGACAGAACCATGACACTAGGAGGGAAAAGCCATTCAAATAGCATAATCGAAAAAGATTTGTTAACACAAGACAGAACCATGACACTAGGAGGAAAAGCCATTCAAATAGCATAATCGAAAAAGATTTGTTAACACAAGACAGAACCATGACACTAGGAGGAAACAACTCAATAGCATGACATAAAGCAGTTACACTTAGTCAACACAGAATGTCACTATCCGCCCATTTCTACCTTGTAGACATTGTATAGACAACCACCCCCAGTGTATAAAATGCAGGTGAAGTTACATGGCCTGGTAACCAAGGCCACACCCTCATGTATTTGAGTGGCAGAAATTGTGGTAATGCAACCAATTGGGCTAAGAAAAGACAAAAAAGAGAAATGGAAATAGGAAACTCTGCTCCTGCTAAAAAGAAATTGAACTAAGATATCAGGCAAAACAAAGAAATCCACATATAGATAAATGACAGGCAATACAGAGACTGAGAGTGTAGGAGACGGTGGGCTTTCATGCATAGGATATCACTGACATTGTATGAAAGTCACAGTAAAATAATATAAAATCCTTGACATGGAACACCTGCCAGCAAACTCTCAGTTTATTTGACAATAGTGGACAGCACTGGAGTAGAAGCGAAATATCTGCCACTCAGATCTGATCCAAAGTGATTGAAAGATTCTAGTAAAGAAATCCAAAAGCGTATACTACATTCTGACAACTAATGGCATACTCCCTACCAAGCCTGCAGATACAACGCGGGAGATAATGACCAAAGAAAAATTTCTTCAATTAGTGGTTAACCAACGTTCAAGCCATTCTAAAGGCCACAGACAGATTGAAACTGTAACGAGAATACATGTTGAACGATGACTCAGTATCCAACTGTTTGTAAGTTCAGCGTAATTCTGAGAATCACCATTACTTGCTAGAGTGGTTTAAATTGCAGGTGGGCTACTTCCAACTTAGGTGTAATCTGGGCAAGTCCATTTTCTAGGGTTCTCAATTGGCTGCTGTTTTTAACTCGTGGCACTTTTTCATATCTACTGAACGACTCTTAACTGTGCTTTGGCAGTTGATACTGAGCTGTTGATTTGGTTTAGCACTGCCTCTTTTTTAAATGTGTCACCACCTCCTGTGCAACAGGAACAAATGCTCAGCAAAAAAAGTAACATGTCACCACCCCCCCCTCAAACCCAGGAACAAAATGTCTCAGAAAAAGTAAATTGTCACCCACCTCCTTCAACACTAGGAACAAATGTCTCAGCAAAAAAGTAAAATTGTCACCCCCCTTCAAACGCCAGGAACAAATGTCTCAGCAAAAAAGTAAAATTGTCACCACATCCCCTTCAAACCAGGAACAAAAATGTCTCAGCAAAAAAAGTAAAATTGTCACCCCCACCCTTCAAACCCAGGAACAAAATGTCTCAGCAAAAAAGTAAAATTGTCCACCCATCCCCTTCAAACACCAGGAACAAATGTCTCAGCAAAAAAGTAAAATTGTCACCCCCACCTGCTTCAAAACCCAGGAACAAAATGTCTCAGCAAAAAAAGTAAAATTGTCACCCACCCTTCAAACCCAGGAACAGAAAATGTCTCAGCAAAAAAAGTAAAATTGTCACCACACCCCTTCAACCAGGAACAAAATGTCTCAGCAGCAAAAAAGTAAAATTGTCACCCACTCGCCTTTCAAACCAGGAACAAAAATGTCTCAGCAAAAAAATACAATTGTCACCCCTACCCCATTAAACCCAGGAACAAAATGTCTCAGCCAAAAAAGTAATATTGTCACCCACCCCCTTCAAACCCAGGAACAAAATGTCTCACAACAAAAAGTAAAATTGTCACCCACGCCCCTCAAACCCAGGAACAAAATGTCTCAGCAAAAAAAGTAAATTGTCACCACTCTGCTATCACAAAACCCAGGAACAATAATGTCTCAGGCAAAAAAGTAAAAATTGTCACCCTCCCTTCAACCCAGGAAAAAATGTCTCCAGCAAAAAAAGTAAAATTCGTCACCCACCCCTTACAACCCAGGAACAAAATGTCTCAGCAAAAAAAAGTAAAATTGTCACCCCACCCCCTTCAAACCCAGGAACATAAATGTTCAGCAAAAAAAGTAAAAATTGTTAACCCACCCCCTTCACAACCAGGAACAAAATGTCTCAGCAAAAAAAAGTAAATTGTCACCCCCCCTCAAACCCAGGAACAAAATGTTCAGCAAAAAAGTAAAATTGTCAACCCACCCCTTCAAACCCAAGGAACAAAATGTCTCAGCAAAAAAAGTAAAATTGTCACCCACCCGCCTTCAAACACAGGAACAAAATGTTCAGCAAAAAGTAAATTGTTACCCACTCCCTTCAAACCCAGGAACAAATGTTCAGCAAAAAAAAGTAAAATTGTCACCCACTCCCTCAAACCAGGAACAAAATGTCTCAGTAAAAAAAGTAAAATGTTCACCCACCGCTTCAACCCAGGAACAAATGTCTCAGCAAAAAAAGTAAAATTGTCACCCACCTCCTCAAACGCCAGGAACAAAATGTCCTCAGCAAAAAAAGTAAAATGTCACCCACCCCACTTCAAAAAACCCAGGAACAAAACTGTCTCAGCAAAAAACAGTAAAATTGTCACCCACCCCTTCAAACCCAGAAAAATGTCTCAGCAAAAAAAGTAAAATTGTCACCCACCCCTTCAACCCAGAACAAATGTCTCAGCAAAAAAGTAAAATTGTCACCACCCCCTTCAAACCGAGGAACAAAATGTCTCAGCAAAAAAAATAAAATTGTCACCACACTCCTTCAAACCCAGGAACAAAATGTCTCAGCAAAAAAAAGTAAAATTGTCACCACCCCCTCAACCAGGAACAAAAATGTCTCAGCGCAAAAAGTAAAATTGTCACCCCCGCCTTCAAACCCAGGAACAAAATGTCTCAGCAAAAAAAGTAAAATTGTCACCCCCCCCCTTCAAACCCAGGAACAAAAATGTCTAGCAAAAAAGTAAAATTGTCCTACCCACCCTCCTCTAAACCCAGGAACAAATGTCTCAGCAAAAATAAGTAAATTGTCACCCACGCACCTCAAACCAGGAAAAAATGTCTCAGCAAAAAAAGTAAATTGTCACCCACCCCCTTCAAACCCAGGAACATAATGTCTCAGCAAAAAAAGTAAAATTGTCACCACCCCCTTCAAACCCAGGAAAAAATGTCTCAGCAAAAAAGTAAAATTGTCACCCACCCCCTTCAAACCCATGAACAAAATGTCTCAGCAAAAAAAGTAAAATTGTCACCCACACCCCTTCAAATCACGGAACAAAATGTCTCAGCAAAAATGTAAAAATTGTCACCCACCCCCTTCAAACCCAGGAACAAATGTCTCAGCAAAAAAAGTAAAATTGTCACCCACCTCCTTCAAACCCCAGGAACAAAATGTCTCAGCAAAAAAAGTAAAATTGTCACCCAACAACCCGTCAAGATCCAGGAACAAAACTGTCTCAGCAAAAAAAGGAAAATTGTCACCCACCCGTTCAAACCCAGGAAATAATGTCTCAGCAAAAAAAGTAAAATTGTACCACCCCCTTCAAACCCGGAACAAATGTCTCAGCAAAAAAGTAAAATTGTCACCACACCCTCTTCAAACCCAGGAACAAAATGTCTCAGCAAAAAAAGTAAAATTTTCACCACCCCTTCAAACCCAGGAACAAAATGTCCAGCAAAAAAAGTAAAATTGTGCACCCAACCCCCTCAAACCAGGAACAAAATGTCTCAGCAAAAAAAAGTAAAATTGTCACCCACACCGCTTCAAACCCAGGAACAAAATGTCTCAGCAAAAAAGTAAAATTGCACCCCCCCCTCAAACCCGGAACAAAATGTCTCAGCAAAAAAAGTAAAATTTGTCACCCACCCGCTTCAAACCCAGGAACAAATGTCTCAGCAAAAAAGTAAAATTGTCTCCCAACTTCTTCACCCAGAACAAATGTATCAGCAAAAAAGTAAATGTTACCACCCCTTCAAACCCAGGAAACAAATGTTCTCAGCAAAAAAAGTAAAATTGTCACCCACCCCTTCAAACCCAGGAACAAAATGTCTTCAGCAAAAAAAAGTAAAAATTTGTCACCCCCCCCTCAAACCAGGAACAAATGTCTCAGCAAAAAAGTAAAAATTGTCACCCACCCGCTTCAAAACCCAGGAACAAAATGTCTCAGCAAAAAAGTAAAATTGTCTCCACCTCCTTCCAAACCCAGGAACAAAATGTATCAAGCAAAAAGAGTAAAATTGTCTCCCACCCTCTTCAAACCCAGGAACAAAATGTATCAGCAAAAAAGTAAAATTGTCACACCCACCCCTTCAAACCCAGGAAATAATGTCTCAGCAAAAAAAGTAAAATTGTCACCCACCCCCTTCAAACCCAGGAAAAAATGTCTCAGCAAAAAAAAGTAAAATTGTCACCCACACCTTCAAACACCATGAAACAAAATGTCTCAGCAAAAAAAGTAAAATTGTCACCCACCCCTTCAAATCCAGGAACAAAATGTCTCAGCAAAAAAATGTAAATTGTCACCCACCCTTCAAACCCAGGAACAAAATGTCTCCAGCAAAAAAGTAAAATTGTCCACCCACCTCCTTCAAACCCAGGAACAAAATGTCTCAGCAAAAAAAGTAAAATTGTCACCCACCCCCCTCAAATCCAGGAACCAAAATGTCTCAGCAAAAAAGAAAATGTCACCCACCCTCCTTCAAACCCAGGAATATAATGTCTCAGCAAAAAAAGTAAAATTGTCACCCACCCCCTTCAAACCCAGGAACAAAAGTTCTCAGCAAAAAAAAGTAAAATTGTCACCCACCCTCTTCAAACCCAGGAACAAAATGTCTCAGCAAAAAAAGTAAAATTTTCACCCACCCGCTTCAAACCCAGGAACAAAATGTCTCGAGCAAAAAAAGTTAAAATTGTCACCCACCTCCTTCACTCAAACCCAGGAACATAATGTCTCAGACAAAAAAGTAAAATTGTCACCCCCACCTGCTTCAAACCCAGGGAACACTAATGTCTCAGCAAAAAAAAGTAAAATTGTCACCCACACCCCTTCAAACCCAGGAACAAAATGTCTCAGCAAAAAAAGTAAAATTTCACCCACCTCCTTCAAACCCAGGAACAAAATGTCTCAGCAAAAAAGGAAAATTGTCACCTACCTACATACAATATGGGAACCCATAATTAATAAGGCTTGATAATTTCAAAAAACAAAAAAAACAACCCAATATGAGCTAGGTAAAAAAATCATACATAATGTTTATTGTTTGTGTTTTTTTTGTAATATTGTTTTTGTATTTGTCTGTACAGTGATGTTTGTTGGAACATAGACATTTCTATGATCTTGGTTTATCAAGAGTATCAAGAATCGGCAGCCATGTTATGACTCATCCAGATTTAGTGCAGATTGGGTTCTTTGGTTTTGCTCGTCATCTGCTGTGGTTTTGTTTTAATTGTGGGGGACAGTATTTCTGAACTTTCTTTTTACTGTTGGTTTGGTACTGCGTGGAGGGTGAGCACAGTTAGATGGAGTCTTGTTCCATTTGGGTTTCTACAATGTAGCTCCTTATTTGGTCATCCTTCTGGACTTTGGTTCCAGTGTACACACTTTTGTCAGCTTTGTTGGTTAATTACACCATGCAGGCCAAGATATAGTGGTGGTAGCTTTAAAGTGTGCCAACTTGAGCCATGTCTAACTTACTGTCTATGTGGGTTGCTCTGATCTGTAGTTTGCTTCTGGATGTCACCTTTGAGTCATTTCTTTATTTGATTTTGAATGTGTCACACATGCCTCTTAATGAAGCCATTATTCTAGCAATAGTAAGGGCAGAACTGGTAATGTGCTTAATATCCATGGTAAATGTATCAACAACATTTGAATGTTTATCAATATTTAGGGGTTATTGCTGTCCATTGATTTCAAATAGATCTGATGCAATATACTTCCATGGTCCATGATGGAAATTGGGTTCGATGGTTGTCATCTATTTGCATCTTGTTGTTTCTCACAAAGTGTACATGACGGACACAATCTTCTCAATTTCTTTGTTGATGTTTTGCCAGTAAACACTTTCTCTGGCAAATTGATGGGTTTCTCTTATCCAGTTCAACTATGTTGTTGTTTTCTGGATTGGGCAGTCAACTTAGTGCATCTGCAAGTATCATTTCTTTGCCTGGGCAATAGACTATTCTGTAGCTGTAACCTTGTATTTTTGTAACATGCGTTGTAGGCAAAGTGGTGCAGAATGCAGTGGTTTAGTGTATATGGTGAACCAGTGGTTTGTAGTCAGTGATCACTATGAATGTATTTGCATATAGATATGTATGGTATTGCTTATTCTATGTACAATAACTAGCATTTTTGATTTGATATCTGGATTGGTCAGTCAGTCAGTGTTTTGGAACCAAATGCAACTAGTTTGCCTTCTTGTATCAGTGCTACTTCCAGCTCTTTTCTGTGAGAAGTCTATTTCCAGAGATACTGGTTTGTTTGTCATAGTAGGATAGGCAAGCATGAGGCAATAAGCATGTCTTTTAGATCATCATAGCATTTTTAGTGATCCGGATACCAAATCCATGGTAATTGGATTTTAGGAGACCACGCAGATGGTATGCTTTCCTCTGTTTTGAATGTACTGGAAGAGATAGTTCAACATTCCTAGGAAGTGCTGCAGCTCATTTTTGTTTTGTGAATTTGGCATCTTTTGTATGTCATGTATTTGATCAGGATCTGACTTAATGCCAGTGGATGTGTATATATATGTTCCCAAAGAATGCAATACTGGGTCGCTTGATTATACACCTTTTGTTTGTTGAATATGAGACCCAATTTGGCTGCTTAGATCATCAGGTTGTGCAAGTTCTTATCATGTTCCTTATTGTTTCCCAAATATGTCTACATGATCAGCAATGCTAGTGACACAATCTAATCCTTCAAGGATTTGGTCCATTGTTGCCTGGGAGATTTTCTGTGATACGCTTAGGTCAAATGGTAATCGTTTCCAGCAAACTCACCAAAGGAGGTTCTGCATGTCGTCAACAATTGGGATTTTTCATCCAGATGGACTCATCAATATAATCTGCCTTGGCATCAAACATGCTGAACACTTTTGCTTTTGTGAATTTGGATTCAGCTCTTCTACTGTGGGTACTGTTGTAAGGGCATCTTTCCAGGTTTGAGCTGTGGGTCAATACATATCCTGAGAGATCCATCTTTATTCATCCTAAAGGCCAGACTAGAGCACCAGTCTGTGTGTTCTTCTCCTTCTTTAGTAAATCCTCTTAGATTATTTTTTCAATCTCTTTCTTTGCTTTTCTTGAGGTGGATGGGGGGAGGGGTTCATGAATGGCTCTGCACCTTTTTTAGTAAGAGTTTTGCTTTCCCGCTAAAGTTTTGATTCTGTCGAATTGTTTAGGGTAAGCTTCCATTAATTGTTCAACATTTAGGATTGTGTCTCTAACAATGTAATGTTATGGTTATGAGACTGATCTGTTCACTTGTAGACAGGCCTACAATAGTGGGTCCAGGGACATTTACTAGGTAAAATGTGGCATCTATCCACTTTGATCTTTTGTATTGGCATGGGATTATATCACCACTTGTATGATGTGAGTTTTACAGGTGAAGCTAGTTGCAAGATATTGAGGGCTTTTTTGACTGCTTTGTACATCTTTCAAAATCTCCTTAGTGGGAGTGTGTTGCCTGATATTCCTGAATCAATTTTCAGGTGGAGTATGTGATGTATATTGGGAATATGAGGTGGCCTTAACTTTAGGATTGCATTTAGGCCTCTTTCACTGTGTTGTTTACCTTTATTGCCCTGCACTTGACACTTACTGAGTAGAAAGGATTGTGGTATTTCTCACTGTCATTTCCTTCTTCAATGTTGTCAATATGTTTTTTTCTTCTGTATTCTAGTTCCCTCTTTTGGTTCTGATGCTGGTTGTGACATGGTTGGCTTCTGTGACCTCTGCTCTGGGTCCTCTTTTTATTTTAATTTTTGTTCTCCTACAGTATCTTGCTTGCCAAGTGACCGTTGTATCCACATGTGGAACATTCATCAAAGTAGGTTGGGCATTGTTGCAGCTTGTGGCTAGAGTCACAGTTTTTATATTTCCTCTGTTGATTCTGTGGTTTTTCTCATTTTTAGACATGCCAAGTTATTACAACTGGTCATTTCCCTTTGAAAGGATTTTAAATTTCCTGAAAAGAGAAAAAGAAGGAAAGAAAAATAGGATGAATGGAAACACAATCTCACTTCCAGGTGCAATTCTGCATGTGACCAGAAAAAGGGAACAGGATATGGGAGAGAAAAAGTGAAATCTTCCTCTTTTAGCATTGGCATTTGGTAAAGGCAAATGCAAAACCTGCCTGCTCAAACTTTGTCATTGAAAAAGGGATGTAGGGCAGTTGAAGACAGAAAGTCTTTGAGGCCCTGAATATCCTTAGTGACAGAGACTCATGATGATAGAGTCTAGCTCGGATATGTTGCCCAAAAATGGAGGAGAAATTAGAACTGGAGAAAGAAACAAATATATTTCCCAAGAGAAAGGAAAGAAATCAGAAATTGATATATGAACAGGAAGAAGATGAAAGAAAAGTTATGAGAGTTGTAAAGAGGGCATCATCTCAACTTCAATGAATCCCTTGACAAAGTGGAGTCATCTACACTCCAGTCAACAGATCAAGTGGAATTATCGAATTCTACTCAACGGATTTGTGAGCAACCAGAAAACCAACAAAGGGCAAACACAAAAGCCATTTCCCTCCATATTCCACCCAGAGAAGAGAATTCACCAAATTCTAGGAACTTTCGTAAAAAAGATAAGTAATATTTTCATTACCTCCACTCATTTTTCCTAAAGATTTTAGTATGAAACAAATTACCAAAATATATATCTCACATACACACATGCACCCCAAAAAATAGTTAAGTTGTATCCACATGTTTGTTGTTCTTTCATTGGTATTGTTAATGTTCTCATGTATTTCTTGTGTGTGTTCATCCTTTAGACTTTCACAATTCCATTCAACCAGTTCAAATAGGAGAAACAAGTCAAATCTCACAATTCTTCATTTTTTTTTCTACTTGTATGCATCTGACTAAACAGAATATCTGGGAATTCTTATTGTAGATTCTCCATAGAAAAATATTGTGATGAACTCAGATGTAACATGTTCACAAAATCATCTTGGCTTTCACTTGGTTTCTGCCTGTATTGCATCAGATGCAGCTTATGTATCCTGAAGTGGACGTCATCATGCATGTGTGTTGTGGAAATGTCACTTTTTTTTTCCTTGGGTAATGATTTTTAAATAATAATGAAGCCGGAATGAGGGGAGGGATACAAATTAAGGTACAAGTTGGTAGCTACCATATCAGCCAGAATGAGGAGGGAACTTTACTCACTAAGGGATACAAGTTGGTAGCTACCATATCAGCCAGAATGAGGAGGGAACTTTACTCACTAAGGGATACAAGTTGGTAGCTACCATATCAGCCAGAATGAGGAGGGAACTTTACTCACTAAGGGATACAAGTTGGTAGCTACCATATCAGCCAGAATGAGGAGGGAATTTACTCACTAAGGGATACAAGTTGGTAGCTACCATATCAGCCAGAATGAGGAGGGAACTTTACTCACTAAGGGATACAAGTTGGTAGCTACCATATCAGCCGGAATGAGGAGGGAACTTTACTCACTAAGGGATACAAGTTGGTAGCTACCATATCAGCCGGAATGAGGAGGGAACTTTACTCACTAAGGGATACAAGTTGGTAGCTACCATATCAGCCGAGGGAACTTTACTCAGGATACAAGTTGGTAGCTACCATATCAGCCGGAATGAGGAGGAACTTTACTCACTAAGGGATACAAGTTGGTAGCTACCATATCAGCCGGAATGAGGAGGGAACTTTACTCACTAAGGGATACAAGTTGGTAGCTACCATATCAGCCGGAATGAGGAGGGAACTTTACTCACTAAGGGATACAAGTTGGTAGCTACCATATCAGCCGGAATGAGGAGGGAACTTTACTCACTAAGGGATACAAGTTGGTAGCTACCATATCAGCCGGAATGAGGAGGGAACTTTACTCACTAAGGGATACAAGTTGGTAGCTACCATATCAGCCGGAATGAGGAGGGAACTTTACTCACTAAGGGATACAAGTTGGTAGCTACCATATCAGCCGGAATGAGGAGGGAACTTTACTCACTAAGGGATACAAGTTGGTAGCTACCATATCAGCCGGAATGAGGAGGGAACTTTACTCACTAAGGGATACAAGTTGGTAGCTACCATATCAGCCGGAATGAGGAGGGAACTTTACTCACTAAGGGATACAAGTTGGTAGCTACCATATCAGCCGGAATGAGGAGGGAACTTTACTCACTAAGGATACAAGTTGGTAGCTACCATATCAGCCGGAATGAGGAGGGAACTTACTCACTAAGGGATACAAGTTGGTAGCTACCATATCAGCCGGAATGAGGAGGGAACTTTACTCACTAAGGGATACAAGTTGGTAGCTACCATATCAGCCGGAATGAGGAGGGAACTTTACTCACTAAGGATACAAGTTGGTAGCTACCATATCAGCCGGAATGAGGAGGGAACTTTACTCACTAAGGGATACAAGTTGGTAGCTACCATATCAGCCGGAATGAGGAGGGAACTTTACTCACTAAGGGATACAAGTTGGTAGCTACCATATGAATGAGGAGGGAACTTTACTCACTAAGGGATACAAGTTGGTAGCTACATATCAGCCGGAATGAGGAGGGAACTTTACTCACTAAGGGATACAAGTTGGTAGCTACCATATCAGCCGGAATGAGGAGGGAACTTTACTCACTAAGGGATACAAGTTGGTAGCTACCATATCAGCCGGAATGAGGAGGGAACTTTACTCACTAAGGGATACAAGTTGGTAGCTACCATATCAGCCGGAATGAGGAGGGAACTTTACTCACTAAGGGATACAAGTTGGTAGCTACCATATCAGCCGGAATGAGGAGGGAACTTTACTCACTAAGGATACAAGTTGGTAGCTACCATATCAGCCGGAATGAGGAGGGAACTTTACTCACTAAGGGATACAAGTTGGTAGCTACCATATCAGCCGGAATGAGGAGGGAACTTTACTCACTAAGGGATACAAGTTGGTAGCTACCATATCAGCCGGAATGAGGAGGGAACTTTACTCACTAAGGGATACAAGTTGGTAGCTACCATATCAGCCGGAATGAGGAGGAACTTTACATAAGGGATACAAGTTGGTAGCCATATCAGCCGGAATGAGGAGGGAACTTTACTCACTAAGGGATACAAGTTGGTAGCTACCATATCTCAGTAGTTTGGTGTGTATTTCTACCTATGCTGTTCAAACTATATTACAACATGTGTCACCAGATTAGCTGCTGTGCATTTTATTGTACCCCCTATATGATACACTGGTCCCTTTCCATGACGAGTAACAAAGAATTTCCAATGCAATTTTATGGAACATTTATCTTCATTCAAAACTTTTCAAAGGTGTGGGGATATGAAAATAAAACAATTCTTTATTGAAATTGGCAACTTGATATTGTATTATCATTGTTAACCCTTTCAGGCATTGGTTTTCAAAAATTAATTGTCTGCTTTTCTTTTTGAATGAATTTACAGTAGACTATTTTTATTTTGTGTCTGAAAGGATTAAGTTAATAAAAAAAATGGAATGTAAAAAGTAACGGATTATCTTGATAAAGTGTGAGAATCTCTTAGAGAAAAAGTGTGAGAACTTTTTGTCATGCTGTTACGAAATGCTGTGGCACATTTCTTAGTGTTAGGATGAAAGGTATGATTAGGATTTTTGTTTTTTTTCATCTTTAGATCATCATTGGGACCCATACTTCTTTAACAAATGATTTTTATAAATTTAGAATTTTGAAAAAATATTCTGAGGAATGGTAACTTTTACAGCTGATTTTGTAACTGTGACGACTGGTTAAGGAATAAGCCTGTCCATTCAACCTTACTGACCAATTCTGAATCATTCATTTACAGTTTGTTAAAAGATGGCAATCTCAAGTACCAATTCTGGTGAAATTGGTGAATGGAGCTCTTTTACTTTTTACAAATGAAGAGTAAGTTTTGCCAAATTATTATTAAAAAGACAAAACTTTAAAGTTTTAAGTTTGATTTCTTCCTTCCAAAATTTTGATTAGTAAAAAAATTATAGAATCCAAATCTACAAAGTTTAAGCTTTCAAATGATGTACTACATGTTGTTGAACTAATGATTTTATTTCGAAAATAATTCTTAGTTGTTTATGGATTTGTACAGTCCCATTAAACTTGGCAATAATTTTAAGGTCAAACCAGCCATCCACAGTCTCTCACCTATGAAGAATCGAAGTGTCTCTCACTGCCTTCTAATTTTCTCTGCCAACCGTCACTGTGTACTGCACATTTAAAGTAGGCGGTCATACTCTATCTGGATGCCTGAATTCGCAGCTCCCAACATCCTGGCTCTTCACACCATGATTCAAACCAATTGCTACCCACACAGAAAAGCTCAACACCATTATAGTATCATCTGATTTGTCGTTCAATCATCACTCTTCTAGAGCTCTGAATGTCTGCATTGCCTGCTGCTGTTTACTTTCAGTATACAGTACTGTGCTGCTTGTTAATATAGAAGTGGTAGTGATAACAAGGGAAGCATATGTATGAGGGGAAAATGTAATATGGAAGTGTTGTGGAAGAAGGAGAGGGTGAAGGCATTGCTTCGTAGGCCACCATGTCACAATATATATTAAAACAACAAACAAAAGCTTGCATTGGATGAAGTTCAAAAACATATAATATTATGGTAAAATGTTTTGGGTTTTTTTTAAGGCAAAGGTCAAAAGAAAATTGATTTATACAGAAATTGATAAGTTGTTGTTTTTTACTAATATTTGTTGCATAATTTTTTTAAATTTTTCATTAAAAGTGACTTTTCAATTACCATCATAAGATCAGCAAAAATGACCTCAAAAATTTCAAAACTTGAAAATGAAAAATCATTTCTTTTCTCTTTGATACTTTTGATTCTAGTCAAAAAGGTTTGCCCAATTCTTCACACTGAAGTTACTATATCATGGCAGACAACTTTGTGATTATCCATTTCAACTTATTCGAACAGTCATATCATAATCATGATATGTCTTAATGGTGGTCTAAATTTCTTTTACAGATTCCAATTTCAAAATTAATATCTGCCTTTTTATTTAAACAAATTGATTTCACTGCTCAGAAAATCACCTATGTACCGGCTAATAAATAACTTATTTTATTCTATTTATTGTTTATAAATGAAGTAGTGACTATTGTTATGCTGTTTTTTTTTTGGGGGGGGGTCAGATAAATATACTTTTAAAGAAATACCTAGAAAAAAAAATGACTCTTAAAAATGCATTTGTTTACAGAGTTTTTATATATATATAAAAAATTGAATATCAAATTGAATTTTATCATGAAATTAACTTTAGGAGAAAATTCTTAAATGATGTTTTCATTAATTTTGTAAATTAAAAATTTGCTTCTATTTTACATTTTTTAATATTAAACTTAAAACTACAATTCAACACATATTTATGTTCAAGAAAATCCAGTAAACACTTAAATTAACTTTAAGTGAAAAAGGTTAATTAAAGTTTATTTAACATCTTTCACTTAAAGATTAAATGAAAAATGTTAAATTGACTTTAAATTAAACATTTTATATAAACTTCCAAGCCCAAAACATTCCTAAATGACATTTTTTTTAGTAGTGTATTTTAGACCAAAAATGTTTGCCTTTACAATAAATAATTGTGTTTTACTTGGTATGTGCACAAGGGACATAACTTCTATGTTTTTTACCAGAGTTATCTTCACAAAATGGGAAATTATTAATTTACGATTTAGGCAAAGTTATGAAAGTGTATATGTGTAAAAAAAAAAATTTTTTTAAATAGAGCAAAGTTACACTGCGTAGCTAAAACATGTAAGAAAAATAAAAACACAAGGGTATGCACACTGAACAGTTATTCTGGCCCCAGAATAAAAATCGGGTTATTTTGGGAAAAAAAGGGGGAGGACTTTAGTCCTTTTAGTCTTCCATAAAGAAAAAGAACTATCATCAGTAATAATTTTTTAAATATATAAAAATTTTGGAAAATATGTTGCACAAAATTGCGCAATTTCAAACTTACATTTTTAATTAGATTCAATAAATCTTCATTCCTAACAATAATATCAAGTTCAACATGGCACCTTCCAGACATTTAAAATTCACTATTAAACTTTAAGTAAATAAAAATAGGCCAATTGAAACAAAGAAAATACTTTTTTTTTCATCAATTCAAAGAAAAATATTGTTTTTAAAACTATAAAAAAATTTTTTTTAAAAACACTCCAAAAAATTATTTTTTAAGTTTTAAGGGAATACATTTTAAATTTTAAAATAACTTTTTTTAGGTGTTGATTTTTAAAATTTCTTTAAAATTTTATTTTATTTTTATTATTACTAATGATCGTTTTTCATTTACAGATCACCAAAACTATTGAAAAAAGTTCTCTCCCCTTATGACCCATACTAACAATATGCAGTATAATTTTACTTATTTACACACAATAATCTAGTCAATTTGTACTTGATGCATATGCATTTATCTCCCTTTAACACTATGACTGAACATAGCTAATTTTATGTTATAGTGTTTCAAATAAAGAAATCTAATATTTTGTTTTTCTCTTTTTCACATTCATTCCTTTTTGTTTGGAAGATAACAAACACATAACATGGTGCCCTCAGATTTTATGACACTCAGATAACAGTCTGAGTTGCCAGTACCTTAAGCTGACCCTGCTGTGAGGCACCTCTTGTCGAGACTACAAGACCAACACTGGGACATTCAAAGAGACATCCCCAATCATCATACTTTGTGCATCCACTCTATATTTACCTCCCCCCCCCCATGTATTTTGTATTGCAATAATTGACCTAAATAATTTTTGGATCATTTTAAAATAATTCTTAATAAAAAGATAAATGTCCGAAGATGTTTTGTTTGTTATTTTGTTGTTTTTTGTTTTGTTTCAATTATTTCAAAATCAGTTGTGAACATGTTGAAATTCTAATCAAAATTTTGGTACTTTACTCATTAATAAATTAATTTTATAATGAATAAGTAAGTAAAGTTGGCAGAGTGGCCTATTGTTGATATCAGCTAGACAGCAAGGGAGTCTATCCCCTTTTTGCTAGCACTAGACCAGGAAGATTTTTTGTTGCTGAAATGGAGCTACCGTCAGCTCCCCACTTTACCTGTGCTACTCATATGCTTAGTTGGCGAGGACCAGTATCGAACCCGGAACCTTGTGATTCATTGGGAAATGCTCTACCGACTGAGCTAAACCAATTCCCTATTTTATTTAAGATGAGACTAAAAAAAAAAAAACGAGTGGAAATATTTTTTTATTTCTTAGCAGAAAGGTTTTAACATTTGGTCAAATTTTAAGGAAATTTCATTCCTTATTTTGTTATGATTCAGATTAAGTAATTTAATTTTAACTTCATTTGTTGCTGATATCAACCTGCTATTTTGTGTGGTTTTATAAATAAAATAAAAATAAAATTCTATTAGAACTATTATTACTATTGATAATCTAAACAAAAATAAGAAGTGATAAAAGAAATTTACTTAAGTATTTATCATGAAAACAAACATCAAAGGTCACTGCCCGCTACCGGAGAAAAGATGAGGGAATTTCACCTCCATCTGTTCTATGTTACTTTAAATTTATGACACTGACACCAAAAAAAATTTCCTACTTGATTGCCATCAAAATTCACAGCTACATGAATATTTCTACTTTTAATATTTTGATATGGCATAGATTACTGTAGAAATTGATTGTCAGAAATGGCAAATGTTCTGAAGTAGAATTGTTCTGACCCCTAAGATATATCAGACTGTATCACCTCATTTAAGGATTTTTTGTGCAGACTTGTAGTAATGTTACATGGACATGTGGACCCCACCCCCGGTTTAGAACCATCGATGTAGAAAATTGTCTTTGGTTTTTCAAAGTTGCTGCATCAAAATTCGTTCATGTCCCATAAATTCAAAATGCCAAGAATCTACTTTGGCAACACAGTTTTGAGAGTAAGAAAACAAACACCCATATGTTCTTTATTTCAGCTGTTCAACACTATATAAATATTAAAATGTTAGTTATTCATTTTTTGAATAAGGGAGATAACTAAAATATGGCTAATTTTGTTATCTCCCTTGAACGTTTTTTAAATGCTAATTCATTAAACTTGACTACAATTATTTTCTTTCATTTGAACATTGGTTTAATGATTTGTTTTTCTTTTTTCATATACAATGTCGTCTTTTCTGAAACACCTTCAAAAGAGTTGTACTCAATGAACCCATCCTTTGTAAGAGTCGACTTCGAATTGTTCACCACACTATATCCACTAGAGACTCACTACTGAACATAATATCCATCTATATTTATAAATTTCTAATATTGATGCAATATTAGATAATTTCTTTTTTTTTCAATCTTCCATATTGTAGTGAAGTTGTGGTCGTTTAGACAAAAATGTTGTTCAACTAAGAGTAGTAGTTCATCATTCAGAAATTTAACATTGCATCTCGAGTTATTTTAAAATTCAAGAGCCATTCTAATTTCACCATCTGTGCAATGTATACATTCTAAAAAGTGTAATAGAAGTGACAGTGACTTACTGGGAGCTAAACACTTTCGCTGTCTCGCATGTCAATCTACTCTCTGAGAGCCGTTTGCCAAACTGCCATTTTTATGCTGGAGACATATTTGCATAAGACGGCAGTGACACATTAAAAAAACAGGTGAGTGGACGTGGTGGGGAAGTTCTCCTACAGGCTTTGTATGTGCATTTTGATTGAATGTAACCTGCTAAGCTCTGTTACTGTGCGTGACAGTGAAGGACTTGACACCCTGTTATAGTCTTTACTTCTCGTGTGTACTGAAGGTTTTTTGTGTTGGTGTGGATAACAAAATCAAATATTGTGAATTTACAAGATTATCGTAGCAGCTTCATATTTTCTCTAGTAAACCGTACTGTTACAAAAAATTAAGAATGTTTTTGCTATTACGTTTTGATTTTTTTCAGACTATAAAAGTGTATTGCTAGTAAATTTATTTGATGTGTTTACAGCAGTTTGTTTCTACAATTATATGGCAAAATTGTATTATGTTCCTTGTAAAATTGTTTTGGATATCTTTGTTGTTTAAAATTTTGTTGCTTCCTATCGTATCTTTACTTTTTGGTCTATAATATACAAGCAAAACTGGTTCTAGAAATATATCACTTAGTTTTGGTTTTAGATTTGTCTGTGATTCTTAATAATTCATACTGATAAAAGGAAGGTACTGTTAAATCTTGTTAAAACAGATACAGTTTGATTTTTTTAAAATATGATACCTATATGTGATATAAAATGTAGTTTCAGTTTATTAATATGATTGAATAAGTCATTATTAGTGCATATTCTATAATTCTAACAGTTTGTGAATATGGTAAAACTTCTTTAATGCTTAGTGTGGGAGAATTTGAAGTGGAAACAATTGTCTGTTGCTTTATTGTTGTTTGCAATTATTTTTTCATCATTGTATATTAAGGTGTCTAAAAATGCTATAGAATGTATGGATTTCTTATGGTCAAATTCAATATATTCAATTTCATATTTAAGTTCTTAAGAAATTGTTCATTTATGTACTTAGAATAAAAATTATATATGAGTTTCTTCAAATTTACTCCTATACATATTGGTTTATGACTGTGCATTGGCTGTGCCTCATGGCAAAATCTTTCAATTTTTAGGTAATTTTTTCCATTAAAGTTAAAATTTAGTGTTAGCATATGGGACTTTACCTACCAATTTTCCACAACAGCTGTATCCAATTTTGTATGATGGGATATTTTTAAGTTCACTATCAATTCACCTCAGAATTCATTCAATGATTTTTCAGTTTAAACAAGTCACATGTGTGAGAGAAGGGTGCCAGTGGTTTACAGTAGGATTGCAGTGGTAGGAGATCTGCAGTGAATGGATTAAAGTAGTAGGCAAATTCTTTAGTTTCTATTCTTGCTTGGGGAGGAGGTTGGGGGTTATGTAGTAGGTTTTATTGGAATCTATATTATTCTTGCTTGGGGAGGAGGTGGGGGTTATGTTAGTAGGTTCTTTATTGGAATCTATATTATTCTTGCTTGGGGAGGAGGTGGGTTATGTTAGTAGGTTCTTTATTGGAATCTATATTATTCTTGCTTGGGGAGGGGGTTATGTTTAGTTCTTTATTGGAATCTATATTATTCTTGCTTGGGAGGAGGTGGGGGTTAGGTTATGTTAGTAGGTTCTTTATGGAATATATTATTTGCTTGGGGAGGAGGTGGGTTATGTTAGTAGGATTGGAATCTCAGCTGGTATTCTTGCTTTATTGGAAAATATTCTTGCCTTATTGGAATCTATATTATTCTTGCTTGGGGGGGTGGGGTTATGTAGGTTAGTTCATAGGTGGGGGTTGTTAGTAGGTTCTTTATTGGAATCTATATTATTCTTGCTTGGGAGGAGGGGGGGGGTAGGGTTAGGAGTAGGTTCTTTATTGGAATCTATATTATTCTTGCTTGGGGAGAGTGGGTTATGTTAGTAGGTTCTTTATTGGAATCTATATTATTCTTGCTTGGGGAGGAGGTGGGGGTTATGTTAGTAGGTTCTTTATTGGAATCTATATTATTCTTGTTTTGGTGGAGGTTGGGGGTTCTGTTAGTAGGTTCTTTATTGGAATCTATATTATTCTTGCTTGGGGAGGAGGTGGGGGTTATGTTAGTAGGTTCTTTATTGGAATCTATATTATTCTTGCTTGGGGAGGAGGGGGGGTTATGTTAGTAGGTTCTTTATTGGAATCTATATTATTCTTGCGGGGAGGAGGTGGGGGGTTATGTTAGTAGGTTCTTTATTGGAATCTATATTATTCTTGCTTGGGGAGGAGGTGGGGGGTTATGTTAGTAGGTTCTTTATTGGAATCTATATTTTCTTGCTTGGGGAGGAGGTGGGTTATGTTAGTAGGTTCTTTTTGGAATCTATATTATTCTTGCTTGGGGAGGAGGTGGGGGTTATGTTAGTAGGTTCTTTATTGGAATCTATATTATTCTTGCTTGGGGAGGAGGTGGGGGTTATGTTAGTAGGTTCTTTATTGAATCAATATTATTCTGTTTTGGGGTGGAGGTTGGGGGTTCTGTTAGTAGGTTCTTTATTGGAATCTATATTATTCTTGCTTGGGGAGGAGGGGGGTTATTTAGTAGGTTCTTTATTGGAATCTATATTATTCTTGCTTGGGGAGGAGGTGGGGGTTATGTTAGTAGGTTCTTTATTGGAATCTATATTATTCTTGCTTGGGGAGGAGGTGGGGGTTTGTTAGTAGGTTCTTTATTGGAATCAATATTATTCTTGTTTTGGGGAGGTTGGGGTTCTGTTAGTAGGTTCTTTATTGGAATCTATATTATTCTTGCTTGGGGAGGAGGTGGGGGGTTATTTAGTAGGTTCTTTATTGGAATCTATATTATTCTTGCTTGGGGAGGAGGTGGGGTTATGTTAGTAGGTTCTTATTGGAATCAATATTATTCTTGCTTGGGGAGAGGTGGGGGTTATGTTAGTAGGTTCTTTATTGGAAATCTATATTATTCTTTTGGGGAGGTGGGGGTTATGTTAGTAGGTTCTTTATTGGAATCTATATTATTCTTGCTTGGGGAGGAGGTGGGGGTTATGTTAGTAGGTTCTTTATTGGAATCAATATTATTCTTGTTTTGGGTGGAGGTTGGGGTTCTGTTAGTAGGTTCTTTATTGGAATCTATATTATTCTTGCTTGGGGAGGAGGGGGGTTATGTTAGTAGGTTCTTTATTGGAATCTATATATTCTTGCTTGGGGAGGAGGTGGGGGGTTATGTTAGTAGGTTCTTTATTGGAATCTATATTATTCTTGCTTGGGGAGGAGGTGGGGGTTATGTTAGTAGGTTCTTTATTGGAATCTATATTATTCTTGCTGTTAGTAGGTTCTTTATTGGAATCTATATTATTCTTGCTTGGGGAGAGGTGGGGTTATGTTAGTAGGTTCTTTATTGGAATCTATATTATTCTTGCTTGGGGAGGAGGTGGGGGGTTATGTTAGTAGGTTCTTTATTGGAATCAATATTATTCTTGTTTTGGGTGGATTGGGTTCTGTTAGTAGGTTCTTTATTGGAATCTATATTATTCTTGCTTGGGGAGGAGGTGGGGGTTATGTTAGTAGGTTCTTTATTGGAATCTATATTATTCTTGCTTGGGAGAGGGGGGTTATGTTAGTATTCTTTATTGAATCTATATTATTCTTGCTTGGGAGAGGTGGGGGGTTATGTTAGTAGGTTCTTTATTGGAATCAATATTATTCTTGTTTTGGGTGGAGGTTGGGGGTTCTGTTAGTAGGTTCTTTATTGGAATCTATATTATTCTTGCTTGGGGAGGAGGTGGGGGGTTATGTTAGTAGGTTCTTTATTGGAATCTATATTATTCTTGCTTGGGGAGGAGGTGGGGGGTTATGTTAGGTTCTGGGGTTATGTTAGTAGGTTCTTTATTGGAATCTATATTATTCTTGCTTGGGAGGAGTGGGGGTTATGTTAGGTATTCTTGTTTATGTTAGTAGGTTCTATTGGAATCTATTATTCTTGCTTGGAGGAGGTGGGTTATGTTAGGTTCTTATTGGAATCTATATTATTCTGCTTGGGGAGGAGGTGGGGGTTATGTAGTAGGTTCTTATTGGTTATCTTAGTAGGTCTTTATTGGAATCTATATTATTCTTGCTTGGGAGGAGTGGGGGTTATGTTAGTAGGTTCTTTATTGGAATCTATATTATTCTTGCTTGGGAGGAGGTGGGGGTTATGTTAGTAGGTTCTTTATTGAATCTATATTATTCTTGCTTGGGGAGGAGGTGGGGGGGTTATGTTAGTAGGTTCTTTATTGGAATCTATATTTTCTTGCTTGGGGAGGGGTGGGGGGTTATGTTAGTAGTCTTTATTGGAATCTATATTATTCTTGCTTGGGAGGAGGTGGGGTTATGTTAGTAGGTTCTTTATTGGAATCTATATTATTCTTGCTTGGGGAGGAGGTGGGGTTATGTTAGTAGTTCTTTATTGGAATCATATTATTCTTG
The DNA here is from genome assembly GCA_023376005.1 of Doryteuthis pealeii. Classification (NCBI taxonomy): domain Eukaryota; kingdom Metazoa; phylum Mollusca; class Cephalopoda; order Myopsida; family Loliginidae; genus Doryteuthis; species Doryteuthis pealeii. The sequence continues at coordinate 72,687,719 of CM042158.1, forward strand.
CTTGGGGAGGTGGGGGTTAGTAGGTTCTTTATTGGAATCTATATATTCTTGCTTGGGGAGGAGGGGTTATTTAGTAGGTCTTTATTGGAATCATATTATTCTTGCTTGGGAGGAGGTTATGTTAGTAGGTTCTTATTGGAATCTATATTATTCTTGCTTGGGAGGAGGTGGGGTTATGTTAGTAGGTTCTTTATTGGTTAGTAGTAGTTCTTTATTGGAATCTATATTATTCTTGCTTGGGGAGGAGGTGGGGGTTATGTTAGTAGGTTCTTTATTGGAATCTATATTATTCTTGCTTGGGGAGGAGGTGGGGGTTATGTTAGTAGGTTCTTTATTGGAATCAATATTATTCTTGCTTGGGTGGAGGTTGGGGGTTATGTTAGTAGGTTCTTTATTGGAATCTATATTATTCTTGCTTGGGAGGAGGTGGGGGTTATGTTAGTAGGTTCTTTATTGGAATCTATTATTCTTGCTTGGGGAGGAGTGGGGGGTTATGTTAGTAGGTTCTTTATTGGAATCTATATTATTCTTGCTTGGGGAGGAGGTGGGGTTATGTTAGTAGGTTCTTTATTGGAATCTATATTATCTTTTTTGGGTGGAGTTAGTAGTTCTTTATTGGAATCTATATTATTCTTGCTTGGGAGAGGTGGGGGGTTATTTAGTAGGTTCTTTATTGGAATCTATATTATTCTTGCTTGGGGAGGAGGTGGGGGGTTATGTTAGTAGGTTCTTTATTGGAATCTATATTATTCTTGCTTGGGAGAGGTGGGGGTTATGTTAGTAGGTTCTTTATTGGAATCAATATTATTCTTGCTTTGGGGAGGTTGGGGTTTGTTAGTAGGTTCTTTATTAATCTATATTATTCTTGCTTGGGAGGAGGTGGGGTTATTTAGTAGTTCTTATTGGAATCTATATTATTCTGCTGGGAGGAGGGGGTTATGTTAGTAGGCGTTATGTTAGTAGGTTCTTTATTGGAATCTAGGTTCTTTATTGGTATTCTTGCTTGGGGAGGAGGTGGGGGTTATGTTAGTAGGTTCTTTATTGGAATCTATATTATTCTTGCTTGGGAGGAGGTGGGGGGTTATGTTAGTAGGTTCTTTATTGGAATCTATATTATTCTTGCTTGGGAAGGAGGTGGGGGGTTATGTTAGTAGGTTCTTTATTGGAATCTGCAAAGAGTCATTGTCTCATGATCAAGACACCATTAGCCATGGTGTACCACAGCTCCTGCAACAGATTTCTAGTTTGAGATCAGAGGCTCAATGTAGAAAACACTGCAAACCCCATGGCTGATGGAAGAAATCCAATATTGACGGCCATTATCAGATATTCAGTGAGCCTCTTTAGTTCACCAGTGCATAATGGGTTATAATTTTTATTTATTAAGGATGATGTACATTGTTATTTTGTTTATGGGGGCGGGGGTGGCAAAGGAACATGGGCAGCTTGAACTTTTATCAAAGAGAACATTTCTAATTACTCCATGAGATAAATCATATTATTAGCCTCATAATTGTCTTACAGACAATATTATAACAGAGATGTCTTCTTGTCATATAACAGATGATTTCCAATCAATTATAACAGAGATGTCTTCTTGTCATATAACAGATGATTTCCAATCAATTATAACAGAGATGTCTTTTGTCATATAACAGATGATTTCCAATCATGGTATCAAAATGGTTGTTATGGCTGTAGAGAATGAAAATCATGATGACCATCTCATATCAATGCCAAAAATAAAATGCAAATGGCGGCTGCAGTGTTTTCTTTATATAGAGATCTGTCAAGGGACATTTAGATGCTGGACAGATCTATATATAGAGAAAAAATTGCAGCAGCTCTGCCCCTCCCCTCTGTAACCACGAGATGAACTGATGTGGTTATCTTGTGCAATTGAGTGTGCATTTCTGGGGACAATGTTCTTGCCGCTTGTACCCTGTGACATGAGGGTTATCTGTGACTGTGGGGGTTTGACCAGGTGTAGGTACTCTGTGTTGCTCTCTGTCAGGACCAAGTTACTTTTAAGCCCCCCCAAGGGCGACCTGGATTCAGAGGGACATGTTTCGCTTTACACTGTCAACATCCGGTTGTTTGTTACCAAACGATTTTTAGATGCATTTTTTTTAAATTATAAAACTGCTAACCCAAACCCTAACCCCTAACCCCTAACCCTAACCCTATCAAACAACCGGATGTTGATGGTGCAAAGCAAAACATGTCCTTCTGAATCCAGGTCGACCCTGGGGTGCTTAAAGGTAACTTGGTCCCTCTGTCACATCCATTTCTTCTTCCTCAGTTTTGTGCTGTACTATAGGTGATGCGACATTAAGTCCCTGTCTCATCAGGGTGTCGTTGCCATGGGGTCTTGGAATTTACAGGTGGGTCCAAAGTTTTTAGTGTGAAACAATGTGGGCTGTCAACAACTGGATATAGTTTATGGAGAATGTGACGGTTGCATAGTGTTATCTGATTGCTCCCATCCATTCACACTTGGTACTGTCGGTTACCACATGTCTCCACGACCCTCTTCGTTTTTGTTCATTGATGAGGTTCGTGACCATTCTGGTTCTGGATGTGGACAAAGTCGCCAATTTGTAGCTTTCAAAGTGGACATCTGTCCATTCTACATGTGTCTCTTTTAGCCATTGCCACCTGCCTTAGTTCATCTATTTCCTTTCACTGCTTTCAGGTTTGGTACTTGATAATCCGACCATACAGCATTATAGCTGGACACATGCTGAGATCCTGAACGGAGGAGTTGCAATGGGTCGGTAATGTCCGAGCAGTATGATCATAGGTGACTACAATTGACCATATTGTCAATGAGTATATGCTTAGTTGTCTTTACAGCTAACACTGCCCAACCATTGCTTTGAGGGTAGTAGGCTGACAATTTACATTTCTGTATACCCCAATTCTTCAGAAATGAGTTGTATTCTACACAAATAAAAATTCAAATGGCAAACAAACCTGTAAAGCCAGACTTGTTGCAAGAGGCTTTCAGGATAGGAATGCTTGCAACATAAGGAATGATTCTCCCCACATGCTCTAAGGAAGGTTTGCACATAGCATTAGCAATAATGGCAGCTAACCATTAGATGTGTAAATCAATGGACATAAAGATGGCTTTCCTGCAGAGCAAGCAGTTGGATCAATTAGTTTATCTGGATCCTCCTAAAGAGGCTAATGTACCTCCTCAGTTTTTTTGGTGACTCTAAATTTGGATTGAGATTGTATATTTCGGATCCTCATATCTAAAATTCCTATACATTTTCTTCTTTGAATATTTACAGTGAGAGTTAAGTTGCTATATGTATTTGAGTTCTTGCAACACCAATTTAGTGTTTCTTTGGAACTCTGTAGTGTAAATTGTCTGCCATTTGAAGTATTATTGGGTAAATAATAATGAAGTCTGGATGAGGAAGGAATTGGAAATATGTTTATTTCCTAAGGGGTACAAGCTGATAACAACAACATCAGTAGTTTGATGTGTATTTCTACATATGTTGTTAATACTATGTATAATATCCTCTCTGTTTAATGATGTGTGTGATAGTTTGAATTGATTTATTGGAAATGAGATTGTGATAGATGAATGATTAATGATTAATTTTTGTTTTAAGGTTTATTGCAAACTCTTATGACATTTTGTTTACCACTGCCACCATGAAGTATTATTGGGTAAATAATGAAGGGGGAAAGGAAACACATTTATTCACTAAGGGGTACAAACTGATAACTATGTAGCGTTTGTTTGTATTCGCCTGGTGGAGTTGTCTGCCCCTTTTAGTTCCATGATGCCCGCTAGGGCACCAGTATAAAAGCGCCGGTTTCAAAACCTTCGCTCTCTCTCTTTATAGTTTTCAGAACTACGAGCCACATGGGGTAGATTCTATCTAAACCCTCTCGTGGGGCTCCGCCCCCCTTACATTACTGTGAGTTCTTTGCAGCATGGACTATCGCTAGTCTCATGTCTGTACTCTTTTATGTTATATTTGTATCTTTCATGAATGTCCTTCTTTATTTGTGTAACTCTGTTTACCGTATTATGAACGTTGTATTCTACTGTTATCCATGTGCTGTTGTATTAAATGTTTGTCTATTAACCTTTGTCGGAGTTATTTGTATTTAAAGCATGTTGAACTTTAAACCATCCTTACAACTGGTGACCCCGACGTGATCCTACGTAACAACTGGTGACATCCCGACGTGATCTGAACACGCACCCTTTTTGCCCAAGTCGACCATAAAAATGGTCGTAAAAGTACTTGGGACTTTCAATACGAACTTTTTTAAAAAAGGAAAAAAAACGGTGACCCCCTCAAAGAAATTATTTCTTTTTTCTCCGACAGTTATGGACACATTTTTTTACAGCGCTGGATATCTTCTAAGAAGTTTTAAAGGAAGATTCAACACCAAGAATTCTTTTTTTTTACCTCGAGGAAATAGTATCAGCCATCAGCCAGGGACAGTGACACGTTCCCCCCACCCTTAGGGATACAGGCATCTTCAATTCGGCGGACTACTAAGGATACGCACATGGCCACACCATGTGACCTGGATTACAGCCGCAAGGCTACTCAGCGAAAAAAAAAAAAAAAAATTTTTGCTACACCTCTGAAAATGAGATGTTCATTTAAAATGTCCATTTCAGAAATTACGGTAGCTGTGCCTCCCAGACTCAAAGTACTGACCTTAAAAATTTCAACTCGACCTTGGCGTCTCTGAAAGACATTTAACCAGGTCAGCATTGAAGAATGGAACGAAGAGACGCTGAATTTCAAGTTTTTTATCCACACCACACAGAGACATTTGCTCCATATTTTTCCCCAAACTGTTGAAAATTGTACACCTGTTCAGAAAATTGTATATGCTAAAAGTGGAACCTGAAATAATGTTCGTAAAGGATCTTTTAACATTTGTTCTTTTGAAACACCTGTACAGAAAATTTTATATGCTAAAAGTTGGACCTGAAATAACGTTCGTAAAATTCTTTTAACATTTGTTTTTTTATGGGCATTTTGTGCCTACCATTTTGTTTCCAGGAGAAAAATTATTCCTCAAGGATAAAAGCAGTCCTTATTTCAACTCAGGAATTTGGAAGAAAGTTGATTTCTTTAAATTGTAACCATACCACATAGGAGTTTTTCCCACTGGACTTATACTTGAAAATTCTCTTGTGTATATTTTAAATTGCATTCCTGTTTTTTCATGTTTTTATTTTATAGTTTGCGGAAGTATGCATATGCAAATTTTATTTCTGTTTTGTGTCTGGAACTTTTTAACTTTGAACATTCGAAACTCTGTTCTTTTCCTTAAAGGAATATATATTTTTTGTTTGCTTGTCTATAAATTTTTTTGCCCCGCTAAAAATTTAGGGGGGAGTATTTGTAGCGTTTGTTTGTATTCGCCTGGTGGAGTTGTCTGCCCCTTTTAGTTCCATGATGCCCGCTAGGGCACCAGTATAAAAGCGCCGGTTTCAAAACCTTCGCTCTCTCTCTTTATAGTTTTCAGAACTACGAGCCACATGGGGTAGATTCTATCTAAACCCTCTCGTGGGGCTCCGCCCCCTTACATTACTGTGAGTTCTTTGCAGCATGGACTATCGCTAGTCTCATGTCTGTACTCTTTTATGTTATATTTGTATCTTTCATGAATGTCCTTCTTTATTTGTGTAACTCTGTTTACTGTATTATGAACGTTGTATTCTACTGTTATCCATGTGCTGTGTATTAAATGTTTGTCTATTAACCTTTGTCGGAGTTATTTGTATTTAAAGCATGTTGCATTTAAACCATCTTTACAACTACTACATCAGAAGTTTGGTGTGTATTCCTAAGCATACTGTTAGTATAATGTTATATTACAACACTCTTGGCTAAAGATTTTGTCACCAGAGAGCAGATTAATTTGTCAAGAGTGCTTGTTATCATGGGGAAAAACTATTGAAAGACAAAAGTGCTGTCTCTTTTCTAGTTGGCATCATGTAATAACAAGACAAATCAACTTCAGCAGAACACAAATCTACACACATGGAATTTGTCACATTAGAAATATTAACACATCACAACTCTAAACACTAAATATGTCAGATAATCTTAAGTGAAAAGAAACATTATTTCTGTTAACAACGTCTGTAACCAGAACACAAAAATTAATAAATAAAAGTGATTCTTTTTTAATCATACACATCTATACATTTTTTTATTGCACTAACCTTTTGTACCTAAAAGACATTTTAACCTAAAACTCTTCTGAACTCACTAAACTTTTTTTTTATCTTTCATTTTAAATGTTGAACAAAATATTCATGTTTTGATGCATGATAAATTGTGTCTATTTATTCTTGTTCAAAATATTATATTTCAACATTGGATACACCAACCTTTGAGTTGTAATAATCTATATCCAATAAGCTAGAAGTGTTCTATCTTAAGAACATTCAATCAGATATCTAAGGAGTAAAGATCTTTCTTAATTTTGATGTAACTGCTTTTAAGTCTAAAAGCCCAAGTTAAACTCATTTATAATTTACATTTTGTATTTGTTTTATTGGGGTTTTTGTTTCTTTTCTTGAAGTAAAAAAATTATGAGTTGCTTCCCTTTAGTTGCTTTATCAGTTTTGGCTCTAAAACAATAAAGGGAAGCAACTCATAAATTGTATCTTATTGGACTAAATTTGCAAATCGGCCTCAAAATTAAAACGGAAAATTTTGACGATGATTTGCAACACATCAAACTAAAGTCAGGTACGTCAGGTTTGTAATTGTTTTATTGTATTTATTTAACGAATCTTGAAATACTTTCTTAACTGCACATAAATATTTTAGTTTAGAAAATATTTCAAGATTCGTTAAATAAATGAAATAAAACAATTACTAACCTAACATACCTGACTTTAGTTTGATGTGTTGCAAATCGTCGTCAAAATTTTCCGTTTTAATTTTGACGACGATTTGCAAGTTTAGCCTTTAATTGTCATTTACTAAATGACATTTAGTTACCATTTAACACATATGTTACATGTTATTAAACAGATTTAAATTAATCTGATTGTAATACATCCACACGAGATTATTTTTAAAAAAAATCTACTTCACGATTGAAAAGTATGTAGTCTTCATATCAATAGGAAGTAAGGTTATTTCCTATAAGTCTAGCATAAACAAAGGGGAACCACTCTTGACTGATAAATTATTTATTTTCCATTAAACTATATCCTAGTAGATCAATAAATAAATAAATAATTTATCAGTCAAGAGTGGTTCCCCTTTGTTTATGTTAGACTTATAGGAAATAACAGGAAATAAAGAATTATTCATTAGCTTTACAGTTAAGATATTTGAGTTAATTTTAGTCTTTATTTAATTAAAATTTGTTTGTACTTTTAAAACCTGTGATCATGATAGGTATATAAAGTTACCAAATCTATAATCTATATAAAAGATCTATGCAGAAAGTATCCATTTTGAATTATCTCTATTTGCATAACATTGATCTAACTAGGCAACTAATCAGATGGAATCTCAGTATGTGTATATAAACTGACATTCGCCCATAGAGGTTACTCAGTCAGCATTGAAAGAGTTGTGGGACCATTACATTTACAGTTGATATGCCTCAAGTTTTATTTGAAGGATGATTCCATGAGCAAAATCCAGATAACATTTTGTTAATAACACTTCAAATTTGGCCAAGAACCCATCATGGAAGGATCCCTCCATCATGGAAGGCCTTCAACAAGCAAAACACATGGGAATTGCGATCAAGGGACAATTGGCAATTGACAGAGAATTAGAACATCTGATAATTCCAGACAATCCAAAAATTATGCAGACATTTTGAATATTTCAACAACTCATTCTTGAAGTTTTGTGCAGGGAGTTTTGGTAGAATATGATATGCCTGTCAGTCTCTAACAAATCTCTTTACAATTTCTAGATTTTCCCAAAGCTGAAAAAATCAACATTGATAAAGGAGGTAAAATATTAAAGACAATACAGCAACTGAAAGTAATCTTTAAAAAAGATTTTGTAGAATGTTTTGAAAAAGAAAAAGGAGACTGGGATAAGTGTGTGTGAATTCCTAAGGAAAGAGTTCTTTGAAGGTAGATAACTTTTTATTAATATTAAATAGCTGTATCATTTCTAGATACATTTTGTATTTGAAATACAAAATTGTATTTACAATATTTTTAAAAGTAATTGAATGAAAATCAATAAGCATCCAAAAAAGAGAAATTATAAAAGCTGGAAATATTAATCTGGCCCTCTGAATATAGTCTCATAAATTGTGACTAAAATCACAAATTTTTAGCTCATTTGATCCGGACATTTAAACCGGTAATCCCACAAATTTTATCTGATGGGGAGGGTGGCTAGACATCCTGCAGGACGAAAAACAAGACTGTTCAAAGGGCGGAGGAAGCTATTAGGTCAACGGCCATCTAGAACATTATTTTTGGGAGTGTTGGACCCCCTATTCCTTGTTAGGTTATCCATCTAGGAGAACGACAACTCTGATTTAACACCTGCGATTGACATGATTACCAGTTATCTTGCTTAGGTTTGTCACTGGACAATAATCATGAAAATTTAGAGAGTGGTATTCGTGTTGTACAAGCGTTTACCACTATAATATCATGATGTACAAATGTTCCCTTCTTGCTTTCATTTATCAACCTCTCAAAAAGTCCCACGGCGATGGATGTGTGGCAACGTGTGCAGACCTGAACAGTTGGAAGCATGCAGTTACATATCTACACATTGGCGGCAGGAGTCTTATCCTAACATCGTTGTTGTGTCTACCTGTGACAGGGACTAACCCCGATGCAGACTCTTGTATCTGAGCAGCCCTATTTAGGAGAGCACTGCTCCCCCAAACTAATGGGATGGTGCTAGAAAAGGTGCACTAAACATTGCCTGTCACCTCAACACTGGTTAGTTTCCTGCGGCTAACGGTGGTTCATTTCTTGCAGGAAGAAAAGAAATATAAAACAATTTGACCGGATTAAACTTAACATTTCTTGTTGGAATGTAAGAACTCTGTTAGACCGTAACTATTCAGATCGCCCGGAAAGAAGAACAGCACTTGTGACAAAGGAACTTCAGAGATTACAGATTGATATTGCTGCCGATTGTCAGATGAGGATCAGTTGACAGAATTATCAAGGGGCTATAAACTCTTTTGGGTTGGTAAGCCAAAGGGCGAACGGCGCGAGGATGGTGTTGTTTTTGCCGTGAATACAAGACTAGCAAAGTATTTGGAGCTTCCTTCTAGCATCAGTGATCGCATTATGAAACTGCGTATCCAGCTGCAGTGTGGACGGTACACGACCTTATTTTCTATACATGCCCCGACCCTTCAAGCTAATGAGGAGACTGTCATGACTTTTTATGAAGACCTTCGCACTGCTATTGTCTCTACACCAAAGGAGGATAAGTTGATCATACTTGGGGATTTTAATGCACGCGTTGGCAGGAATTTTAAGATATGGAATGCACTTGGTCGTTATGGTATTGGTAAAGTAAATGCAAATGGACTGAAACTACTTGAGTTCTGTTCTGAGCTCAATTTAACCATTTGTAATACTCTTTTCCATCAAAAACTTAAACATAAAATTACTTGGACCCACCCAAGATCAAAACATGGCCATATGATTGACTTCATCATAACTCGCCGCCGTGATATTAGTGATGTCTGTAATGTGCGGAATTTAAATTTACCTTGCACTAAACTGTGATCCGTGTTGCACTCTGCATAGTGCAGAGTGCAACACGGATCACAGTTTAGTGCAAGGTAAATTTAAATTCCGTGTTCGAAAAAAGACTCGCATGCCTGGAGTAAAAACACCAAAGCGCCTGGATTTAAACAAAGTCAAGCAAATGGATGTGAAAGAAAGACTGATTAAACATCTTGACAGTCTGGAGTTTAATGGCACATGGGATAATTTTAGAGACCAAGTTTATTCCACTGGTTCAGCTGTACATGGATTCAGAGTCAGGAAACATCAAGACTGGTTTGATGACAATGTAGTTGCCATCAATCAATTACTTGAAAGGAAAGGAACTTGTTTTATGAGTACACTTCATAGTAAGTCATCTCTCAAACCGTCTACCCTGAAGAAATATACTGAGTCTAAACAGCTATTACAGCGTGAACTAAGGAGGATGAAAAATGAGTGGTGGTCTAATATCTCCTTTGAAATCCAGAAGGCCTTTAATAAAAAGGACCTAAAACTGTTCTATAGCCTCATGCATACAGTTTTCGGTCCATTAACTTCTTCCATTGCTCCTCTAAGGTCAAAGGACAACATCACCTTGATTAAAGAAACCGAAAAAAATCCTTCAATGATGGCAACACTTCACGGATTTATTTAATAACCCTTTAGTAGTCAGTGCTGATTTTCTGCAGAGTCTTCCTCAACAGGAGACCAAATATGAGATGGACCATTTACCAACTTTTACAGAATTTGAAATGGCTATCAAACAAATTAATGCTGGTAGGGCACCAGGTTTGGATGGGCTTCCAGTGGAACTGTTGAAGGTAAAATGTTTTAATGTCAAACTTGCTCTGTTTGATCTCTTAACTCAATGTTGGAACGGTTCTCCTCTACCAAATGAATGGATTGATGGTGCTTTGGTGTGTTTATACAAGGGCAAAGGAGATGAAGGTAGCTGTGATAACTACTGTGGAATCACACTTCTGGGTGCTGTTAGCAAGATTTTCTGAAGAATCTTGTTGAATCGATTGCTTTTTTACATTGCCATTCCTGAATCACAAAGTGGTTTTAGGACTGGCAGAAGAACAAACTATAGAAGTCTTTTTCTTTTGTTAGATATTGTTCTTCACTCAGTACTGATTATTTTTCAAAGAATTTCTACACACTTCACAATACAAAAGGTCTTAAATCTTTCAAAATCAAAGTCCGTCAATGTCCTCTCTCCGATCTCTACACACGCTCACATGGCTGCCGGCGTCTCTCTTGTTTACTCCGGAAGTGCTAACTAAGTTCGATAACTCAAGTAATTATCCACGAAAGTTATCTCCCTTGGATTTCAGTAAATCTCTCTAAAAATTCATGTTACACTCTCCCCTGATCTAAAGATCACACAAGTGGCAGTTATGGGCTGGTCGCTTCACTCTGGCACTCCTTCGCAAAGGCAGAGAGGAGTGTTTAGCTTCTGCCTCCTTCGTGAGTGCATTGTCTGACTCAGTATCTTCGTCGTCATGCATCAGACTCTCCGTCTCTCTCTCAGAGGACAGTGTGCTGTCGGAGTCTCCCTCCGACTCGGTAACACAGTGGCGTGGGCGCAAGTCCTTTACGTGGCGGGGTATCCCGCCCACCAGAATTGACTGTGGGCTAATTATGTCGGTCGCAACACCCCTGCCGAACTTCGTGGTATACCGACTCTGCGGCGCCTTGACCCACACTTGATCTCCTACTTGGTAAGAGTTATGCTTGGGACCCGAGGACGCTGACGCAGCATTAGCTTCCTTCACCCTGACCTCATATCGATAGATCCCATTTGCAGGCACAGTAGAGGGTGATACGTCGTCTCTTGGTGTAATGTTGTACCAGTAGACGGCCTCCTGTATGGAACAGCGCATTCTGGCCGCAATTTATTTCACTGTGCGGTGACATCGCTCCGCTATGCCATTCCCGGCTGGGGCGTATGCACAACGGAATCGCAACTGAATTCCCCACTCATGTGCAAAAACTCGGAACTCCCTGCGGCAGAAGGCTGTGTCGTTGTCCGTGAGGATTTCGGTGGGCCACGCTCAAAGAACACTGCCTCCAGTTGGCGAATCACACTTGCCGAGTCTTGCCTCGCCAACTGCTTCCACATGGAGAAACACGACGGGCCACAGTCTGTGAGCGTTAGGAAATGGCGGGCACAGTAATTTGTAATGTCCATACCTAACCTCTGCCAGTTCCTGTTCTCCTCCAGCTTTCCCTTTTTCCAGCGGATCGGTGCTGGGTCTATTGATTGGCATTCCGCGCACATCCGTATGGCCGACTTAATGGCTGCCTTTGTTATTGTCAGGCAGATTCTCCTAACAAAATAGGTGGTGCGACGCACTCCTGGGTGTCCACTGCTTCTGTGAATAGCCATGATTTGTTTTGCATCCAACTCGTCCACGTGGACTGCGCCGATCAGTGGTTTGAGTCCGTTCTCCTTCTTCATCGCATCAAACCACCGCTGCAGTACCCGTGTCAGTCGGTCGGCGATGTTCCGAGCCGATGGAACCAACATCACATCCACGGTCAGCTCATACTCCTCCACGAGTTCCTTGAGTGTGCTCAGCTGCCTCCTGATAAGCATCTCGCTTGCGGCCTTGGTGCGTACTCGTGCTTTCCCAGTCAGCGTGTCCAATACCCAGTGGTACACGCACGCCGAATCAGTTTTCACATGTAGCACCTTACCCTACCACTGGAGAGCCAGGTTAATGCATTTCAATATGGCGTCCAGTTCGGCTAAGTTGATGTGTTGGGCGTCATTTTCAGGTCGCAGCCAACAAGCATCTTCCAGCACGGTCTCGTGCCTCTCCAAGACTACTCCAGTTGCTAAAGAACTGGCATCGACCCACACATTCAGCTCCTTGCTGTCCACGCACCAATCCCCATGGGCTAGAGCATTCTGCTGTACAGATTCCACGGTTTCGAATATCATACACTGGAGGACGGTGTCTTTCGCTTCATCGTCCCAGTCCTTCATGACCGAACTTGCTCTTCTCCTGAGTATTCCGCAAGCCACACGAAGCCAACCACACACTGGGAGGTGTCCAACAAGCCTTCCACACAAGGAAAACACTGTCCGTCGCATGACGACACTGGAACTACGCTTCCTTGCTTCCACCGTAACTTATCAGGTTCCATCCCGACCACCAATCCTAGCACCCATGCGCCGTCCTTCAACCGTTCTGGGTCCTTGCATTTCAACCCAAACTGTGCTAAATGTTCCCTGACGCGGGTCACAGGCACCATGTCCTCGTTGACATAGATGTTGTTTATGTAAGCAGATGCTGCACGACCCACAGCTTCTTCCTGCGACAGCACTGCACTGACAATGGCCTTCATGATGAGGGGAGCCACATTTAGGCTGAACCCCAAACGGGTCAGACAGTATCTCTTCCCGTCAATCTTCACAGTCTGGTATGGCCACAGTGTCTCATGAACATGTACCTGGAGGTAGGCTCTCCTGAGATCTAGCAGAGATACATTAGCACCTTTCTGTCGTCATTCACGCAGTTTAGCTACGCAAACATCTGCATTGGCCGTGTACGCGTCAATGCGATGATTGGGCTCCCAGTAGTTCATCACTTGACGTACTTTTGCTTTATTCTGCTGTAGTACGGCCATCAGTGGAATTAGCCCTTTGGGAGGTCCCAGTTTGTCTTCTGGGCATGGCACAAGCCAACCGTTATCTAGGTTATCTACGTTAAAATTCAATTGATTTAATGGTGCAAAAATGAAAACATAGTTTTCAATCATAATTTCCATTATTTCCGTAAGCTGAAAAAACTTTATAAGATCATCAGGAGTTTGTTTAAGGTTTCTTCTTTCGAATGGAAAAAAACTTTCAAGATAATATTAATTTGTATGCAAGTTTTATTGTGTTAAATATAGGAGGGTAAAATTCACAGGGAAAATTGGTGGTACCAAGGATATTGTTTTTATTACCTTCCAATTTTCAATTCTAAAATGAAATGTGGTGCTGATATTGCCATTTGTATATTGTCAGAATTTTGCAGGGAATATGATTAATACATGTGAAATATATTGTTTGTATATTATTTAAATATATCCAACCACCAACATAATCCTGTTAATTTCTATCGAACTCTGACAGTTATTTTGCTCCATGTGGTGCTTATTCAATGGCCGTACGTAAAAGTGCCAAATCTTAACTGATGTTGTAACTTCGCTTGTGAGCAAAAACCAAACTCCATTTTTGGTGCAAATAATGTTCAATATATGTAGAATAATAATTTAAAGGAAAAAGAAAATTATATGTAGTGCCACATTGGGATTTTTTCACTTATTGATCTTGCACTGAAAAAAATCAGAAATCATTAATAACGTAAAAAGGGTTAACTTCAGGCCTAAAAGCTTGTATAAACCAATTTTTAGAAGTAGGAGAGCTCTAGAACACATTTTATAGACATAAATAGATTACAAAATGTCACCATTTTCTCCCCCCCCCTCAAATTTTTCGAGTTTAAAATCAACATAACTCGGCGAATATTTCAAATTGGAAGCTCAAATTTGGGGGATTGTCTAATTTTAACCTAGTCTACACTTGTACAAAATTTCAGAATAATTGAAGGGGTGGGTGACAATTTTATTTTTTTCCTGATGATTTCACATGGAATTGCCCATATATTAGAATTTATACATTTTTATTCATTTTCATTACATTGTAGTATAGTCTTTACTTTTTACTTAAATCGAATAAAAGGATCTAGTAGATTGATTAACAATGATGGTAGCAAAACTGAATCAGTCTTGTAATTATTTCCTTTGATTTTACTAATCAAGCTTTGGCCTGTCATCTTTATGGATTATTCCACTACATTTTATAAACTCCTGATTTCTTTTAATTTGGTAAAATGTTGATTACACAATGTCCGTTGTTTTTTTACCAAAATGTATGATTTCATATTAAATCATAGTTTTATTAAGTTTCAAGATTAGTTTGTACAACAAATATTTTGCAGCCAATCATTGTGTCTCCAGTTGTAGTTTTACATCAACACATCACTCAATAAGTCCTGGACCTAACTAATAAAACAACAACTTTTAGGCAAAGTTCAACATAGTCACCTTTTAGGGTGATACACTGATTCCAATGTTTCTCTAACAATTTGATGCCTTTTTTTGTAGAACTTGATGTGTTTGTGAACAGTCACCTTCCTTCAGTTTAAAGGAATATAGTCTCCACCTTAATGCTAATTTGATGGGTACCGTCATTTTTTTTTTTAGATGGTTAGTGTGGAAACAGATTTTGAATTTAGGATTGTTGAAATTCAAATCTGAACCATTATGTGATGAATGTTTCTTAACCTCAAGCTGACCAGACTCTTTCTGGTTACGAAATCGATGGTAACAGAAAGTTCAGTTATCTTAGAGACAGTTAAGCTGTGAGACGTCCTAATGTAAGTATGAACCAGCTTCATTTCCTGTATGTGGTTAAGAATCCTAGATAGAAAGTTCTGGTTCTGAAATTAATAAAAATGTGATCAGAAAGAAATATATGCCTTTGGTTGTCTCTGAGAACTAATGGCAGCCTTAACATAGGCAGACCAACATCTTGAAGAACTAAACCTATAGCAGATTCAGATCAGTCAACAAAAGGTCAGTTAGAAGAAGAATTGAAGATAGCTACAGAGCACAAGAAACAGAAGATAATGAGAAGTATCAGCCAGCTATGCAAGTTAGTAAAGATTTAAATATGAGGGCATAAACACGGATGCCCCTCATAAAAAGAATAGAGACAAACTCTCCCCATATATATACTATATATACCCAGCAGACACAAAGGGGTATATAAAATTGTTAGCCCACATTTTCTTCTGATATTGGTTAGCCAATTTTTTCCATACCGGATCGTCTGGATTCCCAATTAAGTACAAAAGCGACGGTTCCAGAGACAGTACAATCGTCACCAATGCACGATCTTAACGCGACAAATATTTCATATGTAGTCCCACTTCTGTCCTAGAGTCATGAACCATCTCTGTTCCATACACCATTTCTTATTAATGCCATTTTGCATTGTCCCATTCAGCTGCACAAGATTAACAAGTTTTGACTCCATCGCCATCTTACAGATATTTCAATTATAAAACAATATAAAAGATATCCAAATCATAAACGACACAAAAACTTCCTTTGTGAATGACAAATCATAAATGTCTGAAAAAAATTCACCACTCAGTCATTATCATCGCACGTTTCCTGGGCCTTTTTGTTGGGATTTTACAAACTTACCTTTTTATCTCCAATAAGCGCAGGTACTTATCTTGACATATTCCATGCCGGGTACCTTAAACTCAATTAACAAGATAACACATCAGGAGGGCTTTTCATAACACACGAGGTGTTCGTTTTATTTACAGGGACTGACTGAAGAAGCTAGGGGGTAGATAACTGGGCCCTGTATACGGAAAAAGGATTCGGGGCAGATAATGCTGACTCGGCAAATATTAGAGTCCGTTAGTTTTAACAAGCATTTACGAAAGTAAATTTCAACAGTTTTTGTATATTTTTAATTATTAAGTTAATATATTTTTAGTATATTTTCATTTCTTACATGAAGCTTTGTCAATCATTCATTTCAATTAATATTATCCATCATCTTCTTAATTTTATCTGTATTTTGTTATTATTTCAGGAAAAGTGATAAACAACATGCACCAGAAATAAGAATAAGTTTCCAGTGAGACTCAAACTTACATTGACTATTTGTGGGAAAAATGTTCAATTGTTTTCATCAGATAATTTCATCTCAAATATCAAAACCACAAATTGAGTTTCTAGTTATCAAGAAAAAATAAAATGCAACTTTTTTTAGGCTTCTACTTTAAAGACACATTCATACGTTTTAGCCTCTTTTAAAGCTAGGTGGGGGAAATCAGATTGCCTTCCGAACACGGTTTTTCATCTGATGTACACCCAAAGCAATATGCTGCAGCTCCAACACAGCATGAAAGCTTCAGCCTACATAGTAAATAGGCAGATTTGGAAGTTCACTAACACGGGAGAAATCTGGAAAAGAGATACCAGCTGTTCTGAGCACACTATACCTACAAATAACTGGCAATGACAAAACTGTGGGAAACTAAATCGGAACAACCTGACATATGACCAGAAATCAGAGTACAAATTGTTGTCCTTGAATGATCGCAGTCTATGCAATCTCAAAAGTATCAACCCTGATTTTATTAGAGTCACAGAAACATGAGCACATTTCCTCCTCTGTGATGAGGTTTTCAACATGGCCATTTACAACCTGTTCTGCAAAGACAGCATCAATTGCCATTACACCATCACCATGGTGTAATGGTCTACATTTGCTGAAACTTCTCAGCAATTCGTTGCGCTGATTTGAACCAAACTTTTTGCGATATGTGTAGGACTATATCAGCACTTCTACTTGGAGTTGTTTACTACCCCCCCCCACAAAAAAAAATTATCATCAAGCTTTATGATATCCTTAGAGCTTCTGCCAGGAAACCAGCCACTTACATCTTTATTGCAGGAGACTTCAATCACCCTAATATTGGTTGGGAAACTTTTTGGTAGTCGCAAAGTGCAAATGATTTCCTTTTGGGGGTCATTCCATGTCAATTCACCGGGTGTTACACCCACCGACACCGAATTACTTGAAATTTGGCACAAATGTTCCCCTTCATGAGTTAGGAAAGTGTGCCAAATTATTTTGTCTTAAACCTTACAGTTCCGATTTTAGAGGGGGGGATATAATTTTGCTATTTTGCCTCAAAATTAAGGCTGTGCAGTGTCGCAAAATCTCAGTGTTTTTTTTTAATTTTTAAAAAATACTTTCATACATTCAATATTTCTGAAATTTGGTATGTAAGGCAAATAAGGACTGTAGAATCCAAATATCCAACTATTTTAACCCTATACCTCACAGAAAATTTTATTTTGCCCACCCAAATGCATGACTCAAAATCAACAACTTTTCACCTATGTAGCTTACGGTCAGTCTATCGAAAATGGGTCCTCTTCAATTTTCATAATATTTTTTTCTTAACATCTACTATGTCTGCCTAAGTTCACCAAGAATTTCATGAGGGGTCAAGTCTACTTTAGAAGATATGAACCTGCCAAGTTCAGAGTTTTTTTCCTATGTACGTGCAGGATTTCAGTGAAAGATTATAATTAAAGACAATCATCCTAATGCTCCATGAACTCTCAAATGTTGATATTGTGCTCAGTGACTTCTTAAACTATTCAATAATATTGTTTTTATCAATTAAAAAAAAAAAAAATTAAATACGGGTGAGTCAAAAAGTAATGCCATTTTGTTTAGTACAGGTATAATTACCGACACAGGAACATGTATCATGAATTAAAATGAAGTTGGTCCTCTGTGGATCACCTCCCTACTTTCCCACAGTCACTGTTTTTTTTTTTTTAATAGCAATGTTCCACCTTCAAATGAGAGTATGTATCCCTATTCTGTTAACTGTTCTTTGAGCCACTTCTTCACTATAGATTTCACTTCCTCATCACTGGAATAATGTTTTTATTGAAAAGAAAGAATGAAAGATAGTTTTAGAGGCAAACATTATTGTACTATTTGTACTGAGCTAACAGTTGAAAATGTTATTCCATGATAAACAGGTTGGAGTGATTCCAATTGATCAGTTGGATGCGATGGATATAAAGCTTATTGCCTATAGAACAAGATTGTGATGAGGATGAAATACAGACTGTTGCTATCACAAACAGACCTTGTTGACTAAATATGAATGGCTTGAAAAGAGATGTTGTATTCCATTTAAAAATCATAAAAAGCAAATTAAAGCAGTTTGAAACCAATTTCATTGGTGATGGCAGACAAGGTAAAGGCTAAGTTGGTACTAATCCCAGACAAGAAACTCTGCCCTAATTGTCAAATACAAATCCACAAACTTCTTCCTGATGAGGAAATGAAAGAGCTTGAAGCAGGTACTTCTGCAGAATCAGAAAGAGTAGTAATAATGAAGAAACAAGACATGTATCAGATCAGCAATGAAAAGCTTGATACAAGTACTTCTGCAGAAACAGAGAAGAGAAATATCAATGAATGTTTCTCTGCTATTGGAATTTCTCCAATAAAAACAAAAGGACATCATTACTCTGGAAAAGCTCATTTAGGTAAGAGAAAACATTCTTCTGTATTGCAATGTATAAAGACCAAAGTAGGCAGGTCGTTAAATGTTGACTCTGAGCTGTTGAATGATGAGGCTTTGAAATTTTAGATAAAGCTAAGTACTTTGATAAAATGATAAAGCTTCTTGTAGCAAAAATGAAGAGAGTGGAATCAACCAACATAAAAATACAAATCTTGACACTTGCTTTCCTACCGACTGGTCACACAAAAAAGTTGTGTGTGTTTGGAGTTTCAGAACACATTGTACGCAAGGCTCACAAATTGTGTTCGTAAGAGGTATTTTAGCTGTGCCAGAACCAAAAGGGGGCAAATCTTTGCCTGCTAATATTGCACAGCTAGTGGAAGCATTTTACTAAGATGATGAATATACTCAACTGATGCCAGGCAGGAAAGACTATGTTAGTATTAAACATAATATTCATCAGCAGAAAAGACTCATCTTGTGCAACCTAAATGAGCTCTTCAGACCATTCAAGGAACAGAACCTGATAGCATTCTTGGAGTTTTCAAAATTTTGTAGTCTAAGGCTGAAATGCTGTGTCCTTGCTGGTAGTGCAGGTACACATGCCATATGTGTATGTACCATCCAACAAAACATGAAATTATTACTGGAACCACTGAATGTATCATATCAAGATCTCTTGAAATATATTGTCTGTAATACCAGTAGCAGAGAGTATATGATTCATAGGTGGCCAAATTTTCCTAAATCATCAGGGCAGCTTGAATAAAAATTTATGACATCATCGAAGGAAATATTGATAACACTGAATCAATAGAGTTCTCACAATGGATAACAACTGACTGATTGACTTTGACAACACAAAAGGAATCCTGTCAAGCTTACATTTATTTAGTTGTTTTGCAATTGAATAAATTAGCACCTCATTCTTAATTGGCTAAATCACAATCCAGATACTTAAAGCAAAGAAAGGAGGAGATTAGTGATTTGAAGTTTTGTTCCTGGGAGATTTTGCTGAGAACTACAAATTTGTAGTTCAAGATGAGATCCAGAGTTTTCATTGGAGTACCTCACAATGTACTTTAAATCCAGTGGTACCCTACTTTAAACTTGAAAATGCAATGCAAAATCATTGTTTCTGCATTATGTTGAGTGATAACTCACATGTTGTAGCATTTATTTATATGGTACAGAAAAAAATTGAGGTAATCGGGCCTACCTTGCCAAATATAAAAATAGTGAGTATTTTACTGATAGTTGCACAGTACAATACAAGAACTTTGCCAATTTTGCAACCATCAGAAATATTTGGGTCTCAATACAAAATGGAATCTCTTTGCAACAAGTCATGGTAAACAACCATGTGATGGTATAGGTGGGACAGTGAAAAGGATAGTGTCAAAAGAAAGTCTCTGAAGACCAACTACCAAAGAAATCCTTTCCAAAAATCTATGTTTGAATATTGCAGATCTGCAATTGAAGGTATCAAATTAATTCTGGTTGAAAAGGAGGAAGTTGAGGAAGCAAGGAGGAGCCTCAACATGAGATTCAAAAATGCATCCACAGTCCCAGGAACAAGAAGTTTTCATCAATTTATTCCACTCATCAGAGATAAAATAGCCATAAAACAATGTAGTGAAGATGAAAACTATGACCTAATACATGACTTCTCTATTGGAACTGAAGAAAAACAGTGAAATTTGTTGTTTCAGGATATGTTTGTTGCAGGTGTGACAATAAAATTTGGATTGATACAGAGAATGACTTGCTGATTAAGTTAATGCGCCAGCTCTTCCATCTTGTTCATTTTACTGGAAGAGAATTTTAAGGATATTTTGTGCCATTCACAAATATTCTGTGCACTGTTGATGTCCCTATAACACCAAATGGTAGAGTTTATCATCTGTCCAAGATGGTCTATACACACAACAAAATTTATGGCACAGTGTAGTTTAAAATGTAATATTTTAAAGACTCCTTATATATTCATTTTTATTATCACTTTCTTTTGATTGAAAAATAGTAAAAAATATTTTTTTTTAAATAACAAAAAACACAACAAAAAAATAAACAAAGTGAAATCTGTAGTGAAGAAGTGGCTCAAAGAACAGTTAACAGAATAGGATACATACTCTCATTTGAAGGTGGAACATTGCTATTGAAAAAAAAAACAGTGACTGTGGGAAAGTAGGGAGGTGATCCACAGAGGACCAACTTCATTTTAATTCATGATACATGTTCCTGTGTCGGTAATTATACCTGTACTAAACAAAATGGCATTACTTTTTGACTCACCCTCGTATTTAATTTTTTTTTTTTAATTGATAAAAACAATATTATTGAATAGTTTAAGAAGTCACTGAGCACAATATCAACATTTGAGAGTTCATGGAGCATTAGGATGATTGTCTTTAATTATAATCTTTCACTGAAATCCTGCACGTACATAGGAAAAAAACTCTGAACTTGGCAGGTTCATATCTTCTAAAGTAGACTTGCCCCCTACAAAATTCTTTGGTGAACTTAGGCAGACATAGTAGATGTTAAGAAAAAAATATTATGAAAATTGAAGAGGACCCTTTTAGACTGAACATAGTGAAAAGTTGTTGATTTTGGAGTCATGCATTTGGTGGGCAAAATAAAATTTTCTATCAGGTATAGGGTTAAAATAGTTGGATATTTGGATTCTACAGTCCTTATTTGCCTTACATACCAAATTTCAGAAATATGAATGTATGAAAGTATTTTTTTAAAATTAAAAAAAACACTAAGATTTTGCGACACCGCACATTTTGAGGCAAAATTATATCCCCCCTCTAAAATCGGAACTGTAAGGTTTAAGACAAAATAATTTGGTAACTCATCGGTGACCCAAGAGGGGCCAATTCCATGTCACCCACCGACACCGAATTACTTGAAATTGGCACAAATGTTCCCCTTCATGAGTTAGGAAAGTGTGCCAAATTATTTTGTCTTAAACCTTACAGTTCCGATTTTAGAGGGGGGATATATTTTGCCTCAAAATTAATGTGCGGTGTCGCAAAATCTAGTGTTTTTTTTTAATTTTAAAAAAATACTTTCATACATTCAATATTCTGAAATTTGGTATGTAAGGCAAATAAGGACTGTAGAATCCAAATATCCAACTATTTTAACCCTATACCTCACAGAAAATTTTATTTTGCCCACCCAAATGCATGACTCCAAAATCAACAATTCTTATCGAAAATGGGTCCTCTTCAATTTTCATAATATTTTTTTCTTAACATCTACTATGTCTGCCTAAGTTCACCAAAGAATTTTGAGGGGGCAAGTCTACTTTAGAAGATATGAACCTGCCAAGTTCAGAGTTTTTTTCCTATGTACGTGCAGGATTTCAGTGAAAGATTATAATTAAAGACAATCATCCTAATGCTCCATGAACTCTCAAATGTTGATATTGTGCTCAGTGACTTCTTAAACTATTCAATAATATTGTTTTTATCAATTAAAAAAAAAAAAAATTAAATACGGGTGAGTCAAAAAGTAATGCCATTTTGTTTAGTACAGGTATAATTACCGACACAGGAACATGTATCATGAATTAAAATGAAGTTGGTCCTCTGTGGATCACCTCCCTACTTTCCCACAGTCACTGTTTTTTTTTTCAATAGCAATGTTCCACCTTCAAATGAGAGTATGTATCCTATTCTGTTAACTCTTTGAGCCACTTCTTCACTACAGATTTCACTTTGTTTATTTTTTTTTTGTGTTTTTGTTATTTAAAAAAAAATATTTTTTACTATTTTTCAATCAAAAGAAAGTGATAATAAAAATGAATATATAAGGAGTCTTTAAAATATTACATTTTAAACTACACTGTGCCATAAATTTTGTTGTGTGTATAGACCATCTTGGACAGATGATAAACTCTACCATTTGGTGTTATAGGGACATCAACAGTGCACAGAATATTTGTGAATGGCACAAAACATATCCTTAAAATTCTCTTCCCAGTAAAATGAACAAGATGGAAGAGCTGGGCGCATTAACTTAATCAGCAAGTCATTCTCTGTATCAATCCAAATTTTATTGTCACACCTGAAACAAACATATCCTGAAACAACAAATTTCACTGTTTTTCTTCAGTTCCAATAGAGAAGTCATGTATTAGGTCATAGTTTTCATCTTCACTACATTGTTTATGGCTATTTTATCTCTGATGAGTGGAATAAATTGATGAAAACTTCTTGTTCCTGGGACTGTGGATGCATTTTTGAATCTCATGTTGAGGCTCCTCCTTGCTTCCTCAACTTCCTCCTTTTCAACCAGAATTAATTTGATACCTTCAATTGCAGATCTGCAATATTCAAACATAGATTTTTGGAAAGGATTTCTTTGGTAGTTGGTCTTCAGAGACTTTCTTTTGACACTATCCTTTTCACTGTCCCACCTATACCATCACATGGTTGTTTACCATGACTTGTTGCAAAGAGATTCATTTTGTATTGAGACCAAATATTTCTGATAGTTGCAAAATTGGCAAAGTTCTTGTATTGTACTGTGCAACTATCAGTAAAATACTCACTATTTTTTATATTTGGCAAGGTAGGCCCGATTACCTCAATTTTTTTCTGTACCATATAAATAAATGCTACAACATGTGAGTTATCACTCAACATAATGCAGAAACAATGATTTTGCATTGCATTTTCAAGTTTAAAGTAGAGTACCACTGGATTTAAAGTACATTGTGAGGTACTCCAATGAAAACTCTGGATCTCATCTTGAACTACAAATTTGTAGTTCTCAGCAAAATCTCCCAGGAACAAAACTTCAAAATCACTAATCTCCTCCTTTCTTTGCTTTAAGTATCTGGATTTGATTTAACCAATTAAGAATGAGGTGCTAATTTATTCAATTGCAAAACAACTAAATAAATGTAAGCTTGACAGGATTCCTTTTGTGTTGTCAAAGTCAATCAGTCAGTTGTTATCATTGTGAACTCTATTGATTCAGTGTTATCAATATTTCCTTCGATGATGTCATAAATTTTTATTCAAGCTGCCCTGATGATTTAGGAAATTTGGCCACCTATGAATCATATACTCTCTGCTACTGGTATTACAGACAATATATTTCAAGAGATCTTGATATGATACATTCAGTGGTTCCAGTAATAATTTCATGTTTTGTTGGATGGTACATACACATATGGCATGTGTACCTGCACTACCAGCAAGGACACAGCATTTCAGCCTTAGACTACAAAATTTTGAAAACTCCAAGAATGCTATCTGTTCCTTGAATGGTCTGAAGAGCTCATTTAGGTTGCACAAGATGAGTCTTTTCTGCTGATGAATATTATGTTTAATACTAACATAGTCTTTCCTGCCTGGCATCAGTTGAGTATATTCATCATCTTAGTAAAATGCTTCCACTAGCTGTGCAATATTAGCAGGCAAAGATTTGCCCCTTTTGGTTCTGGCACAGCTAAAATACCTCTTACGAACACAATTTGTGAGCCTTGCGTACAATGTGTTCTGAAACTCCAAAACACACATGACTTTTTTGTGTGACCAGTCGGTAGGAGAGCAAGTGTCAAGATTTGTATTTTTATGTTGGTTGATTCCACTCTCTTCATTTTTGCTACAAGAAGCTTTATCATTTTATCAAAGTACTTAGCTTTATCTAAAATTTCAAAGCCTCATCATTCAACCATGGCCAACACCATTGACCTGGATTACAGCCAGCAGGCTACTCACGAAAAAAAAAAAAAAAAAAAAATTTTGCTTACACCTCTGAAAATGAGAGTCATTTAATGTCATTCAGAAATTACGGTTAAGCTGTGCCTCCCAGACTCCAAAGTACTGAACCTTAAAAATTTCAACTCGGACCTTGCGTCTCTGAAAGACATTTAACCAGGTCAGCATTGAAGAATGGAACGAAGAGACGCTGAATTCAAAGTGTTTTATCCACACCAACACAGAACATTTGCTCCAATTTTTCCCCCAAACTGTGAAAAAATTGTACACTGTTCAGAAAGTGTATATGCTAAAAGTGGAACCTGAAATATGTTCGTAAAGGATCTTTTAACATTGTCTTTTGAAACACTGTACAGAAATTATATGCTAAAATTGGGACCTGAAATAACGTCGTAAAATCTTTTAACATTCTGTTTTTTTATGGGCATTTTGTTGCCTACCATTTTGTTTCCAGGAGAAAAATTATCCTCAAGGATAAAGCATTCCTTATTTCAACCAGGAATTTGGAAGAAAGTGATTTCTTTTAAATTGTAACCATACCACATAGGAGTTTTTTCCCACTGACTTATACTGAAAATTCTCTTGTGTATATTTAAATGCATTCCTGTTTTTCCATTTTTATTTATAGTTTGCGGAAGTATGCATAGTGCAAATTTATTCTGTTTGTGTCTGAACTTTTTAACTTTGAACATCGAAACTCTGATTCTTTTTCCTTAAAGGAATATATATTTTTTGTTTGCTTGTCTATAAATTTTTTGCCCCGCTAAAATTTAGGGGGAGTTATTTGTAGCGTTCTGTTTGTTTATTCGGCCTGGTGGAGTTGTCTTGCCCTTTTAGTTCATGATGCCCGCTAGGGCACCAGTAGTTTTAAAAGCGCCGCTTTGTCAAAACCTTTCGCTCTCTCTCTTATAGTTTTCAGAACTACGAGCCAATGCGGTAGATTCTATCTAAACCCCTCTCGTGGGGGCTCCGCCCCTTTTACTTACGTGATTCTTGCAGCAATGCATCGCTAGTCTCAGTCTTGTACTCTTTTATGTTATATTTGTATCTTCTTCATGAATGGCCTTCTTTATTTGTTACTCGTTTACTGTATTGATGAACGTTGTATTCTACTGTTATCCCATGTGCGTGTATTAAATGTTTGTCTTTAACCTTTGTCGGAGTTATTTGTATTTAAAGCATGTTGCATTTAAACCATCTTTACAACACTACCATCAGAAAGTTTTGTGTTTCCTAAGCATACTGTTAGTACTAAAGTTAAATTACAACCACTCTTGGCTAAAGTTTGTGTCAGACCCAGAGAGCAGATTATTTGTCAAGAGTGCTTGTTATCATGGAAAAACTGATTGAAGACAAAAGTGCTGTCTCTTTCTATTGGCCAATCATGTAATAACAAGACAAATCAACTTCAGCAGAACACAATCGACACACCATGGAATTCTGTCACATTAGAAAATATTAACACATCACAACTGCTAAACACTAAATATGTCAGATAATCTTAAGTGAAAAGAAACAATTATTTCTGTTAACAACGTTGGTAACCAGAAACACAAAAAAATAAATTAAAGTGATTCTTTTTAATCATACACATCTAACATTTTATTGCACTAACCTTTTGTACCTAAAGAGACATTTTTAACCTAAACTCTTCTTGAACTCACAAACGTTTTTTTTATCTTTCATTTTAAATGTTGAACAAAATTTCATGTTTTGATGCATGATTAAATTGTGTCTATTTATTCTTGTTCAAAATATGTATATTTTCAACATTGGATACCACCAACCTTTGATTGTTAATAATCTATATCCAATAAGCTAGAAGGCTGTTCTATCTTAGAACATTCAATCAGAATATCTAAGGAGTAAAAGATCTTTTCTTAATTTTGATTAACTGCTTTTAAAGTCTAAAAGCCCAAGTAAACTCTTTATAATTTACTTTTGTATTTGTTTTATTGGGTTTTGTTTCTTTTCTTGAAGTAAAAAAATTATGAGTTCTTTCCCTTTAGTTGCTTTTAATCAGTTTGGCTCTAAAACAAAAGGGAAGCAACTCATAAATTGATCTTATTGACTAAATCTTGCAAAATTCGCCTCAAATTTAAAACGGAAAATTTTGACGATGATTTGCAACAGACATCAAACTAAAAGTCAGGTACGTCAAAGGTTTGTAATGTTTTATTTGTATGTATTTAACGAATTCTTTGAAATACTTTTTTTAACTTGCAACATTAAAATATTTTAGTTTTAGAAAATATTTCAAGATCGTTAAATAAAATGAAATAAAACAATACTTAACCTAACCATACTGACTTTAGTTGATGTGTGCCATAATCGTCTCAAATTTTCCGTTTAATTTTGACGACGATTTGCAAGTTTGGCCTTTTAATATTGTCATTTACTGAAATGACATTTAGTTACCATTTAACAACATATTTACATGTATTAAAACAGATTTAAATTAATCTGATGTAATACTCCACACGAGATTATTTTTTAAAAAAAAATCTATTTCGACGATTGAAAAGTATGTAGTTCTTCATATCAATAGGAGTAGGTTTATTTTCCTATAAGTCTAGCATAACAAAGGGAACCGCTCTTGACTGATAATTATTATTTTCCCATAAACTTATATCCTAGTAGATCAATAAATAAAATAAATAATTTATCAGTCCAAGATTTCCCCTTTGTTTATGTTAGGACTTATAGGACAATAAACAGGAAATAAGAATTATTCATTAGCTTTACAGTTAAGATATTTGAGTTAATTTAGCTTATTTAATAAAATCTTGTTTGCTACTTTAAAACCTTGCTCATGATAGGTATATAAAGTTACCAAATCTATAATCTATATTGAAAAGAGTCTATGCAGAAAGTAACCATTTTGAATTATCTCTATTTGCATAACATTGATCTATAGGCAACTAATCAGATGGAATCTCAGTATGTGTTAATAAACTGAACACGCCCATAGAGTTTACCAGTCAGCATTGAAAGAGTTGTGGGAACCATTACATTTACCAGTTTGAATGCCTCAGTTTTATTTGAAGATGATTCCATGAAGGCAAAATCCAATAACATTTTGTTAATAACACTTCGAAATTTGCCAAGAACCCATCATGGAAGGATCGCCTCCATCATGAAGGCCTTCGAACAAGCAAACACATGGCATTTGCGTCAAGGGACATGGCAATGGACAGAGAATTAGAACATCTGATAATTCCAGACAATCCAAAAATTATGCAGGACATTTTTGAATATTTCAACAACTCATTCTTGAAGTTCTTGTGCAGGGAGTTTGGTAGAATATGTATGCCTGTCAGTCTGGTAACAAATCTCTTACAATTTCTAGATTTTCCCAAGAGCTGAAAAAATCAAACATTGAAAAGGAGGTAAAATATTAAAGACATACAGCAACTGAAAAGTAATCTTTAAAAAAAGATTTTGTAGAATGTTTTGAAAAAGAAAAAGAGACGGATAAGTGTTGTGATTCCTAAGGAAGGAGTTCTTTGAAGTAGTAACTTTTATTATATTAAATAGACTGTATCAATTTCTAGATACATTTTTGTATTTGAAATCATAAATTGGTATTTCAGATATTTTTATAAAGTTAAACTGAATGAAAATACAATTGCAGCATCGAAAACGAAAAAAGAAGAAATTAAAGAGCAATCTGAAGAGTGATTAATGGAATTGATACAGAAATCATGTGACTAAATAGGGTCATGAAATTGTGTAATAAAGAAAGTTCACAACAAATTTTAGCTCATTTGATCCGGACATTAAAACCGGTCATCCACAACATTTATCTGATGGGAGGGTGTAGACATCCTGAAAGGACGAAAAACAAAGAGCTGTTCAACAGGGCGGGAGAAGCTATTAGCAACGGCATCTAGAAATTATTTTTTGGGAGTGTTGACCCCTATTCCTTGTTAGGTTATCCATCTGGAGACAAAACTCTTGATTTAACACTGCGATTGAATGATACCAGTTATCTTGCTATAGGGTTTGTCACGCGACATATCATGAAAATGTAGAGAGGGTATTCGTGTTGTACAAGCGTTTACCACTATAATACTATGATGTTTCAAAATGTTCCCTCTTGCTTTCATTATCCAACTCTCAAAAGTCCCACGCGATGGTATGGTGGCAAGTGTGCAGACCTGAAAGTTGGAAGCATTGATGGGTAGTATATAATAGTACGATATTGACGGCAAGGAGCTTATTCCTAACAATCGTTTGTTGTGTCTACCTGTGACAGGACTAACCCTCGATGCAGACTCTTGTATCTGAGCAGCCCTATTAGGAGAGCACTGCTCCAACTAATGGGATGGTGTAGAAAGGTGACTAAACATTGCCTTCACCTCAACTGGTAGTTTCTGCGGCTAACGGTGGTTATTTCTTCAGGAAGAAAAAATATAAAAAATTGAACCTGGATAAACTTAAACATTCTTGTGTGGAAATGGTTAAAGACCTCTGTTAGACCGTAACTAGTTCAGATCGCCGGAAAGAAGAACAGCACTGTGACCAAAGGAACTTCAGAGATTACAGATTGATATTTTGCTGCGATTGTCAGATCGAGGATCAGTGTGACAAATTAATCAAGGGGCTATAAACTCTTTGAGTTTGGTAAGCAAAGGGCGAACGGCGCGAGGATGTGTTGTTTTGCGTGAATACAAGACTAGCAAAGTTTGGAGCTTCGCTTCTCATAGTGATTCGATTATGAACTGCGTATCCAGCTGCAGTGGTGGACGGTACACGACCTTATTTTCTATACATGCCCCGACCCTTTCAAGCTATGAAGGAGACTGTCATGAACTTTTTATGAAGAACTCGGCATGCTATTGTCTACACAAAGGAGGATAAGTTTGATCATACTTGGGATTTTTAATGCACGCGTTGGCAGAATTTTAAGATATGGAATGCATTGTCGTTATGGTATGCGTAAAAGTAAATGCAAATGAACTGAACTACTTGAGTTCTGTTCTGAGCTCAATTTACCATTTGTATACTTTTTTCCATCAAAAAATTAAGACATAAATTACTTGGACACACCAAGATCAAAACATGGCCATATGATTGACTTCATCATAACTCGCCGCCGTGATATTAGTGATGTCTGTAATGGTGCGGAATTTAAATTTACCTTGCACTAAACTGTGATCCGTGTTGGCACTCTGCATAGTGACGAGTGCAACACGGATTACAGTTTAAGTGCAAGGGAAAGTTTAAATTCCGTGTTCAGAAAAAGACTCGCATGCCTGGAGTTAAAGAACCCAAGGCTGGATTTAAACAAAGTCAAGGCAAATGGATGTGAAAAGAAAGACTGATTAAAACATCCTTGGACAGTCTGGGTTTAATGGCAAACGTGATATTTAGAGACCAAGTTTATCCACTTGGTTCAGCTGTGACATGGTTCAGAGTCAGGAAACATCAAGACTGGGTTTGATGACAATGTAGTTGCCATCAATCAATTACTTGAAAGGAAAGGACTGTGTTTATTGAGTACCTTCATAGTAGTCATCTCTCAAACCGTCTACCTGAGAAATATACTGAAGTCTAAACGACTATTACAGCGTGAAGTAAAGGAGGATGAAAAATGAGTGGCTGTCTAAATATCTCCTTTGAATCAGAAAGGCCTTATAAAAAGGACTAAACTGTTCTAATAGCCCATGACATTACAGTTTTCGTCCTTAACTTCTGTCCATTGCTCCTCTAAGGTCAAAGGCAACATCACACTTGATAAAGAACGAAAAAAATCCTTCAATGATGCAACATTCACGGATTTATTATAACCTTTAGTGAGTCAGTGACTATTTCTGCAGAGGTCTTGCCTCAACAGGAGACAAAATGAGGATGGACATTTACCAAACTTTTTACAGAATTCTGAAATGGTATCAACAAATTAATGCTGTAGGGCACCAGTTTGGATGCGGCTTCAGGTGGAACTGTTGAAGGTAAAAATGTTTAAATGTCAAACTGTCTGTTTGATCTCTTAACTCAATGTTGGAGACGTTCTCCTCTACCAAATGAATGGATTGATGGTGCTTTGGTGGTTTATACAAGGCAAAGGAGATGAAGGTAGCTGTGATAACTACTGTGGAATCACACTTCTGGGTGCTGTTAGCAAGATTTTCTGAAGAATCTTGTTGAACTCGATTGCTTTTTTACATTGCCATTCCTGAATCACAAAGTGTTTTAGGACTGCAGAGAACAAACTATAGAAGTCTTTTTCTTTTGTTAGATATTGTTCTTCACTCAGTACTGATTATTTTTCAAAGAATTTCTACACACTTCACAATACAAAAGGTCTTAAATCTTTCAAAATCAAGTCCGTCAATGTCCTCTCTCCGATCTCTACACACGCTCACATGGCTGCCGGCGTCTCTCTTGTTTACTCCGGAAGTGCTAACTAAGTTCGATAACTCAGTAATTATCCACGAAAGTTATCTCCTTGGATTTCAGTAAATCTCTCTAAAATTCATGTTACACTCTCCCCTGACTAAAGATCACACAAGTGGCAGTTATGGGCTGGTCGCTTCACTCTGGCACTCCTTCGCAAAGGCAGAGAGGAGTGTTTAGCTTCTGCCTCCTTCGTGAGTGCATTGTCTGACTCAGTATCTTCGTCGTCATGCATCAGACTCTCCGTCTCTCTCTCAGAGGACAGTGTTCTGTGGAGTCTCCCTCCGACTCGGTAACACAGTGGCGGTGGGCGCAAGCCTTTACGTGGCGGGGTATCCGCCCACCAGAATTGAACTGTGGGCTAATTATGTCGGTCGCAACACCCTGCCGAACTTCGTGGTATACCGACTCTTCGGCGCCTTGACCACACTTGATCTCCTACTTGGTAAGAGTTATGCTTGGGACCCGAGAGCGCTGACGCAGCATTAGCTTCCTTCACCCTGACCTCATTCGATAGATCCCATTTGCAGGCCACAGTAGAGGGTGGAATACGTCGTCTCTTGGTGTAATGTGTACCAGTAGACGGCCCCTGTATGGAACAGCGCATTCTGGCCGCAATTTTATTTCACTGTGCGGTGACATCGTCCGCTATGCCATTCCCGGCTGGGGCGTATGCACAACGGAATCGCAACTGAATCTCCCACTCATGTGCAAAAACTCGGAACTCCCTGCGGCAGAAGGCTGTGTCGTTGTCCGTGAGGATTTCGGTGGGCCACGCTCAAAGAACACTGCCTCCAGTTGGCGAATCACACTTGCGAGTCTTGCCTCGCCAACTGCTTCCACATGAGAAACACGACGGGCCACAGTCTGTGAGCGTTAGGAAATGGCGGGCACAGTAATTTGTAATGTCCATACCTAACCTCTGCCAGTTCCTGTTCCGCTCCAGCTTTCCCTTTTTCAGCGGATCGGTGCTGGGTCTATTGATTGGCATTCCGCGCACATCCGTATGGCCGACTAATGGCTGCCTTTGTTATTGTCAGGCAGATTCTCCTAACAAAATAGGTGGTGCGACTCACCCTGGGTGTCCACTGCTTCTGTGAATAGCCATGATTTGTTTGCATCCAACTCGCCACGTGGACTGCGCCGATCAGTGGTTTGAGTCCGTTCTCCTCTTCATCGCATCAACACCGCTGCAGTACCGTGTCAGTCGTCGCATGTTCCGAGCCGATGGAACCAACATCACATCCACGGTCAGCTCATACTCCTCCACGAGTTCCTTGAGTGTGCTCAGCTGCCTCCTGATAAGCATCTCGCTTGCGGCCTTGGTGCGTACTCGTGCTTTCCCAGTCAGCGTGTCCAATACCACAGGTACACGCACGCCGAATCAGTTTCACATGTAGCACCTTACCTACCACTGGAGAGCCAGGTAATGCATTTCAATATGGCGTCCAGTTCGGCTAGTTGATGTGTTGGGCGTCATTTTCAGGTCGCAGCCAACAAGCATCTTCCAGCACGGTCTCGTGCCTCTCCAAGACTACTCCAGTTGCTAAAGAAACTGGCACGACCCCACACATTCAGCTCCTTGCTGTCCACGCACCAATCCCCATGGGCTAGAGCATTCTGCTTTACAGATTCCACGTTTCGAATATCATACACTGGAGGACGGTGTCTTTCGCTTCATCGTCCCAGTCCTTCATGACCGAACTTGCTCTTCTCCTGAGTATTCCGCAAGCCACACGAAGCCAACCACACACTGGAGGTCGTCCAACAAGCCTTCCACACAAGGAAAACACTGTTCGTCGCATGACGACACTGAGAACTAACGCCTTCCTGCCTTCCACCGTAACTTATCAGGTTCCACCCGACCACCAATCCTACACCATGCGCCGTCCTTCAACCGTTCTGGGTTCCTGCCAATTTCAACCCAAACTGTGCTAAATGTTCCC
>CM042158.1:72720690-72823190 GCA_023376005.1 Doryteuthis pealeii
CTGACGCGGGTCACAGGCACCATGTCCTCGTTGACATAGATGTTGTTTATAAGCAGATGCTGCACGACCCACAGCTTCTTCCTGCGACAGCACTGCACTGACAATGGCCTTCATGATGAGGGGAGCCACATTTAGGCTGAACCCCAAACGGGTCAGACAGTATCTCTTCCCGTCAATCTTCACAGTCTGGTATGGCCACAGTGTCTCATGAACATGTACCTGGAGGTAGGCTCTCCTGAGATCTAGCAGAGATACATTAGCACCTTTCCTGTCGTCATTCACGCAGTTTAGCTACGCAAACATCTGCATTGGCCGTGTACGCGTCAATGCGATGATTGGGCTCCAGTAGTTCATCACTTGACGTACTTTTGCTTTATTCTGCTGTAGTACGGCCATCAGTGGAATTAGCCCTTTGGGAGGTCCCAGTTTGTCTTCTGGGCATGGCACAAGCCAACCGTTATCTAGGTTATCTACGTTAAAATTCAATTGATTTAATGGTGCAAAAATGAAAACATAGTTTTCAATCATAATTTCCATTATTTCCGTAAGCTGAAAAAAACTTTATAAGATCATCAGGAGTTTGTTTAAGGTTTCTTCTTTCGAATGGAAAAAAACTTTCAAAGATAATATTAATTTGTATGCAAGTTTTATTGTGTTAAATATAGGAGGTAAAATTCACAGGGAAAATTGGTGTACCAAGGATATTGTTTTTATTACCTTCCAATTTTCAATTCTAAAATGAAATGTGGTGCTGATATTGCCATTTGTATATTGTCAGAATTTTGCAGGGAATATGAATACATGTGAAATATATTGTTTGTATATTATTTAAAATATATCCAACCACCAACATAATCCTGTTAATTTCTATCGAACTCTGACAGTTATTTTTGCTCCATGTGGTGCTTATTCAATGGCCGTACGTAAAGTGCCAAATCTTAACTGATGTTGTAACTTCGCTTGTGAGCAAAAACCAAACTCCATTTTTGGTGCAAATAATGTTCAATATATGTAGAATAATAATTTAAAGGAAAAAGAAAATTATATGTAGTGCCACATTGGGATTTTTTCACTTATTGATCTTGCACTGAAAAAAATCAGAAATCATTAATAACGTAAAAAGGGTTAACTTCAGGCCTAAAAGCTTGTATAAACCAATTTTTAGAAGTAGGAGAGCTCTAGAACACATTTTATAGACATAAATAGATTACAAAATGTCACCATTTTCTCCCCCCCCCCTCAAATTTTTCGAGTTTAAAATCAACATAACTCGGCGAATATTTCAAATTGGAAGCTCAAATTTGGGGGATTGTCTAATTTTAACCTAGTCTACACTTGTACAAAATTTCAGAATAATTGAAGGGGTGGGTGACAATTTTATTTTTTTCCTGATGATTTCACATGGAATTGCCCATATATTAGAATTTATACATTTTTATTCATTTTCATTACATTGTAGTATAGTCTTTACTTTTTACTTAAATCGAATAAAAGGATCTAGTAGATTGATTAACAATGATGGTAGCAAAACTGAATCAGTCTTGTAATTATTTTCCTTTGATTTTACTAATCAAGCTTTGGCCTGTCATCTTTATGGATTATTCCACTACATTTTATAAACTCCTGATTTCTTTTAATTTGGTAAAATGTTGATTACACAATGTCCGTTGTTTTTTTACCAAAATGTATGATTTCATATTAAATCATAGTTTTATTAAGTTTCAAGATTAGTTTGTACAACAAATATTTTGCAGCCAATCATTGTGTCTCCAGTTGTAGTTTTACATCAACACATCACTCAATAAGTCCTGGACCTAACTAATAAAACAACAACTTTTAGGCAAAGTTCAACATAGTCACCTTTTAGGGTGATACACTGATTCCAATGTTTCTCTAACAATTTGATGCCTTTTTTGTAGAACTTGATGTGTTTGTGAACAGTCACCTTCCTTCAGTTTAAAGGAATATAGTCTCCACCTTAATGCTAATTTGATGGGTACCGTCATTTTTTTTTTTAGATGGTTAGTGTGGAAACAGATTTTGAATTTAGGATTGTTGAAATTCAAATCTGAACCATTATGTGATGAATGTTTCTTAACCTCAAGCTGACCAGACTCTTTCTGGTTACGAAATCGATGGTAACAGAAAGTTCAGTTATCTTAGAGACAGTTAAGCTGTGAGACGTCCTAATGTAAGTATGAACCAGCTTCATTTCCTGTATGTGGTTAAGAATCCTAGATAGAAAGTTCTGGTTCTGAAATTAATAAAAATGTGATCAGAAAGAAATATATGCCTTTGGTTGTCTCTGAGAACTAATGGCAGCCTTAACATAGGCAGACCAACATCTTGAAGAACTAAACCTATAGCAGATTCAGATCAGTCAACAAAAGGTCAGTTAGAAGAAGAATTGAAGATAGCTACAGAGCACAAGAAACAGAAGATAATGAGAAGTATCAGCCAGCTATGCAAGTTAGTAAAGATTTAAATATGAGGGCATAAACACGGATGCCCCTCATAAAAAGAATAGAGACAAACTCTCCCCATATATATACTATATATACCCAGCAGACACAAAGGGGTATATAAAATTGTTAGCCCACATTTTCTTCTGATATTGGTTAGCCAATTTTTTCCATACCGGATCGTCTGGATTCCCAATTAAGTACAAAAGCGACGGTTCCAGAGACAGTACAATCGTCACCAATGCACGATCTTAACGCGACAAATATTTCATATGTAGTCCCACTTCTGTCCTAGAGTCATGAACCATCTCTGTTCCATACACCATTTCTTATTAATGCCATTTTGCATTGTCCCATTCAGCTGCACAAGATTAACAAGTTTTGACTCCATCGCCATCTTACAGATATTTCAATTATAAAACAATATAAAAGATATCCAAATCATAAACGACACAAAAACTTCCTTTGTGAATGACAAATCATAAATGTCTGAAAAAATTCACCACTCAGTCATTATCATCGCACGTTTCCTGGGCCTTTTTGTTGGGATTTTACAAACTTACCTTTTTATCTCCAATAAGCGCAGGTACTTATCTTGACATATTCCATGCCGGGTACCTTAAACTCAATTAACAAGATAACACATCAGGAGGGCTTTTCATAACACACGAGGTGTTCGTTTTATTTACAGGGACTGACTGAAGAAGCTAGGGGTAGATAACTGGGCCCTGTATACGGAAAAAGGATTCGGGGCAGATAATGCTGACTCGGCAAATATTAGAGTCCGTTAGTTTTAACAAGCATTTACGAAAGTAAATTTCAACAGTTTTTGTATATTTTTAATTATTAAGTTAATATATTTTTAGTATATTTTCATTTCTTACATGAAGCTTTGTCAATCATTCATTTCAATTAATATTATCCATCATCTTCTTAATTTTATCTGTATTTTGTTATTATTTCAGGAAAAGTGATAAACAACATGCACCAGAAATAAGAATAAGTTTCCAGTGAGACTCAAACTTACATTGACTATTTGTGGGAAAAATGTTCAATTGTTTTCATCAGATAATTTCATCTCAAATATCAAAACCACAAATTGAGTTTCTAGTTATCAAGAAAAAATAAAATGCAACTTTTTTTAGGCTTCTACTTTAAAGACACATTCATACGTTTTAGCCTCTTTTAAAGCTAGGTGGGGGAAATCAGATTGCCTTCCGAACACGGTTTTTCATCTGATGTACACCCAAAGCAATATGCTGCAGCTCCAACACAGCATGAAAGCTTCAGCCTACATAGTAAATAGGCAGATTTGGAAGTTCACTAACACGGGAGAAATCTGGAAAAGAGATACCAGCTGTTCTGAGCACACTAACCTACAAATAACTGGCAATGACAAAACTGTGGAAACTAAATCGGAACAACCTGACATATGACCAGAAATCAGAGTACAAATTGTTGTCCTTGAATGATCGCAGTCTATGCAATCTCAAAAGTATCAACCCTGATTTTATTAGAGTCACAGAAACATGAGCACATTTCCTCCTCTGTGATGAGGTTTTCAACATGGCCATTTACAACCTGTTCTGCAAAGACAGCATCAAATTGCCATTACACCATCACCATGGTGTAATGGTCTACATTTGCTGAAACTTCTCAGCAATTCGTTGCGCTGATTTGAACCAAACTTTTTGCGATATGTGTAGGACTATATCAGCACTTCTACTTGGAGTTGTTTACTACCCCCCCCACAAAAAAAAATTATCATCAAGCTTTATGATATCCTTAGAGCTTCTGCCAGGAAACCAGCCACTTACATCTTTATTGCAGGAGACTTCAATCACCCTAATATTGGTTGGGAAACTTTTTGGTAGTCGCAAAGTGCAAATGATTTCCTTGGGGGTCATTCCATGTCAATTCACCGGGGTGTTACACCCACCGACACCGAATTACTTGAAATTTGGCACAAATGTTCCCCTTCATGA
The DNA here is from genome assembly GCA_023376005.1 of Doryteuthis pealeii. Taxonomy (NCBI): domain Eukaryota; kingdom Metazoa; phylum Mollusca; class Cephalopoda; order Myopsida; family Loliginidae; genus Doryteuthis; species Doryteuthis pealeii. The sequence goes on from CM042158.1 coordinate 72,725,138, forward strand.
GTTAGGAAAGTGTGCCAAATTATTTTGTCTTAAACCGTACAGTTCCGATTTTAGAGGGGGGGATATAATTTTGCTATTTTGCCTCAAAATTAAGGCTGTGCAGTGTCGCAAAATCTCAGTGTTTTTTTTTAATTTTTAAAAAATACTTTCATACATTCAATATTTCTGAAATTTGGTATGTAAGTCAAATAAGGACTGTAGAATCCAAATATCCAACTATTTTAACCCTATACCTCACAGAAAATTTTTATTTTGCCCACCCAAGTGCATGACTCCAAAATCAACAACTTTTCACCTATGTAGCTTACGGTCAGTCTATCGAAAATGGGTCCTCTTCAATTTTCATAATATTTTTTTCTTAACATCTACTATGTCTGCCTAAGTTCACCACAGAATTTCATGAGGGGTCAAGTCTACTTTAGAAGATATGAACCTGCCAAGTTCAGAGTTTTTTCCTATGTACGTGCAGGATTTCAGTGAAAGATTATAATTAAAGACAATCATCCTAATGCTCCATGAACTCTCAATGTTGATATTGTGCTCAGTGACTTCTTAAACTATTCAATAATATTGTTTTATCAATTAAAAAAAAAAATTAAATACGGGGTGAGTCAAAAAGTAATGCCATTTTGTTTAGTACAGGTATAATTACCGACACAGGAACATGTATCATGAATTAAAATGAAGTTGGTCCTCTGTGGATCACCTCCCTACTTTCCCACAGTCACTGTTTTTTTTTTTTAAATAGCAATGTTCCACCTTCAAATGAGAGTATGTATCCCTATTCTGTTAACTGTTCTTTGAGCCACTTCTTCACTATAGATTTCACTTCCTCATCACTGGAATAATGTTTTTATTGAAAAGAAAGAATGAAAGATAGTTTTAGAGGCAAACATTATTGTACTATTTGTACTGAGCTAACAGTTGAAAATGTTATTCCATGATAAACAGGTTGGAGTGATTCCAATTGATCAGTTGGATGCGATGGATATAAAGCTTATTGCCTATAGAACAAGATTGTGATGAGGATGAAATACAGACTGTTGCTATCACAAACAGACCTTGTTGACTAAATATGAATGGCTTGAAAAGAGATGTTGTATTCCATTTAAAAATCATAAAAAGCAAATTAAAAGCAGTTTGAAACCAATTTCATTGGTGATGGCAGACAAGGTAAAGGCTAAGTTGGTACTAATCCCAGACAAGAAACTCTGCCCTAATTGTCAAATACAAATCCACAAACTTCTTCCTGATGAGGAAATGAAAGAGCTTGAAGCAGGTACTTCTGCAGAATCAGAAAAGAGTAGTAATAATGAAGAAACAAGACATGTATCAGATCAGCAATGAAGAAGCTTGATACAAGTACTTCTGCAGAAACAGAAGAGAAATATCAATGAATGTTTCTCTGCTATTGGAATTTCTCCAATAAAAACAAAAGGACATCATTACTCTGGAAAAGCTCATTTAGGTAAGAGAAAACATTCTTCTGTATGGCAATGTATAAAGACCAAAGTAGGCAGGTTGTTAAATGTTGACTCTGAGCTGTTGAATGATGAGGCTTTGAAATTTTAGATAAAGCTAAGTACTTTGATAAAATGATAAAGCTTCTTGTAGCAAAAATGAAGAGAGTGGAATCAACCAACATAAAAATACAAATCTTGACACTTGCTTTCCTACCGACTGGTCACACAAAAAAGTTGTGTGTGTTTGGAGTTTCAGAACACATTGTACGCAAGGTTCACAAATTGTGTTCGTAAGAGGTATTTTAGCTGTGCCAGAACCAAAAGGGGGCAAATCTTTGCCTGCTAATATTGCACAGCTAGTGGAAGCATTTTACTAAGATGATGAATATACTCAACTGATGCCAGGCAGGAAAGACTATGTTAGTATTAAACATAATATTCATCAGCAGAAAAGACTCATCTTGTGCAACCTAAATGAGCTCTTCAGACCATTCAAGGAACAGAACCTGATAGCATTCTTGGAGTTTTCAAAATTTTGTAGTCTAAGGCTGAAATGCTGTGTCCTTGCTGGTAGTGCAGGTACACATGCCATATGTGTATGTACCATCCAACAAAACATGAAATTATTACTGGAACCACTGAATGTATCATATCAAGATCTCTTGAAATATATTGTCTGTAATACCAGTAGCAGAGAGTATATGATTCATAGGTGGCCAAATTTTCCTAAATCATCAGGGCAGCTTGAATAAAAATTTATGACATCATCGAAGGAAATATTGATAACACTGAATCAATAGAGTTCTCACAATGGATAACAACTGACTGATTGACTTTGACAACACAAAAGGAATCCTGTCAAGCTTACATTTATTTAGTTGTTTTGCAATTGAATAAATTAGCACCTCATTCTTAATTGGCTAAAGCACAATCTAGATACTTAAAGCAAAGAAAGGAGGAGATTAGTGATTTTGAAGTTTTGTTCCTGGGAGATTTTGCTGAGAACTACAAATTTGTAGTTCAAGATGAGATCCAGAGTTTTCATTGGAGTACCTCACAATGTACTTTAAATCCAGTGGTACCCTATTTTAAACTTGAAAATGCAATGCAAAATCATTGTTTCTGCATTATGTTGAGTGATAACTCACATGTTGTAGCATTTATTTATATGGTACAGAAAAAAATTGAGGTAATCGGGCCTACCTTGCCAAATATAAAAAATAGTGAGTATTTTACTGATAGTTGCACAGTACAATACAAGAACTTTGCCAATTTTGCAACCATCAGAAATATTTGGGTCTCAATACAAAATGGAATTTCTTTGCAACAAGTCATGGTAAACAACTATGTGATGGTATAGGTGGGACAGTGAAAAGGATAGTGTCAAAAGAAAGTCTCCGAAGACCAACTACCAAAGAAATCCTTTCCAAAAATCTATGTTTGAATATTGCAGATCTGAAATTGAAGGTATCAAATTAATTCTGGTTGAAAAGGAGGAAGTTGAGAAAGCAAGGAGGAGCCTCAACATGAGATTCAAAAATGCATCCACAGTCCCAGGAACAAGAAGTTTTCATCAATTTATTCCACTCATCAGAGATAAAATAGCCTTAAAACAATGTAGTGAAGATGAAAACTATGACCTAATACATGACTTCTCTATTGGAACTGAAGAAAAACAGTGAAATTTGTTGTTTCAGGATATGTTTGTTGCAAGTGTGACAATAAAATTTGGATTGATACGGAGAATGACTTGCTGATTAAGTTAGTGCGCCCAGCTCTTCCATCTTGTTCATTTTACTGGGAAGAGAATTTTAAGGATATGTTTTGTGCCATTCACAAATATTCTGTGCACTGTTGATGTCCCTATAACACCAAATGGTAGAGTTTATCATCTGTCCAAGATGGTCTATACACACAACAAAATTTATGGCACAGTGTAGTTTAAAATGTAATATTTTAAAGACTCCATACAAGGAGTCTTTAAAATATTACATCCTCCTTTTCAACCAGAATTCATTTTTATTATCACTTTCTTTTGATTGAAAAATAGTAAAAAATATATTTTTTTTAAATAACAAAAAACACAACAAAAAAAAATAAACAAAGTGAAATCTGTAGTGAAGAAGTGGCTCAAAGGACAGTTAACAGAATAGGGATACATACTCTCATTTGAAGGTGGAACATTGCTATTCAAAAAAAAAAAACAGTGACTGTGGGAAAGTATGGAGGTGATCCACAGAGGACCAACTTCATTTTAATTCATGATACATGTTCCTGTGTCGGTAATTATACCTGTACTAAACAAAATGGCATTACTTTTTGACTCACCCCGTATTTAATTTTTTTTTTTTTAATTGATAAAAACAATATTATTGAATAGTTTAAGAAGTCACTGAGCACAATATCAACATTTGAGAGTTCATGGAGCATTAGGATGATTGTCTTTAATTATAATCTTTCACTGAAATCCTGCACGTACATAGGAAAAAAACTCTGAACTTGGCAGGTTCATATCTTCTAAAGTAGACTTGACCCCCTCATGAAATTCTTTGGTGAACTTAGGCAGACATAGTAGATGTTAAGAAAAAAATATTATGAAAATTGAAGAGGACCCATTTTCGATAGAAAAGTTGTTGATTTTGGAGTCATGCACTTGGGTGGGCAAAATAAAATTTTCTGTGAGGTATAGGGTTAAAATAGTTGGATATTTGGATTCTACAGTCCTTATTTGACTTACATACCAAATTTCAGAAATATTGAATGTATGAAAGTATTTTTTTAAAATTAAAAAAAAAACACTGAGATTTTGCGACACTGCACAGCCTTAATTTTGAGGCAAAATTATATCCCCCCCTCTAAAATCGGAACTGTAAGGTTTAAGACAAAATAATTTGGCACACTTTCCTAACTCGTGAAGGGGAACATTTGTGCCAAATTTCAAGTAATTCGGTGTCGGTGGGTGCAGATTTCAAATTTTTCCGGTGTTTTGACATGGAATGACCCTTGGGCTAGTGCTGGACTTGAACTGGTCCCAAGTAGTCAGCTCCCTAATAAGAGGTGACAACACTTTCGATCCAATTGGACACATGGTTTTGGATTATTTTTGTATATAAGGTGTGCTCACCACTTAAATTTATAGACTAAGCATGGTCATGTGGTTTAAACCTCAGCCAATCAACAGCTTGAATACGGTTGGTGGTTGGTTAACTATTTAATCGGTGATACTGACAGACATCCATTTACAATAATTGACAAAGGACCTGCAAGACTGAGGATCACCAAGTAACAACTAAAGGATTCTTCACTAAGGATGGCACTCTGCTTAACACAAAGGATCTCCGCTGGAAAGCAGCCTAGATGATGACTACAAAAATAGTAACAGGTTATGTACCTAGGAACACAAGGATCTTTTTTGATGGCAACGAAGCTAAGTGTGAACTCTGGAAAGTCAAGTTCCTCGGGTATTTAAGGATCCTTCAACTACACAATACACACACCATCTGACCAAAGCAAGGAACCAGATTTTGTAGAAAAGAATGCGACAATATATGCTGAGTTGATCTAATTTTTAGACGATCAAAGTTTATCATTGGTAATGAGGGATGCCAAGGGCAGTGGTCGAAAGGCATTAGGGATATTAAGGTCCCATTTCTTGTCGATAGGCAAACTAAGAATTGTAGGTTTCTATTGCGATTTTGCCTCTTTGAATAGAACAGACTATGAATATATCATGGATTACATAATAAGGACTGAAAACATAGCAAATTCACTAAAAAAGGCAGGTGAAGTGATGGCTTATTAATCGCCATGGTGTTGAAAGACACCAAGAATATGCAATTCAAAAGAGTCAAAATCATAGTGTCTTACAAATGAAAACGGCATTCAAAAAATGCAAAACTTGGAATCCAATTGTAAATTAACAAATTGTAGCAATTATAATAATTATAACAAATCTCACAATGGTAACAAGAAGATGAATTCTTTGCCACTAGGGAAAACAAATATTATATATTATATTTGCAATAAAAAGGGCCATAAGTACTATAACTGTAAAAATAAAAATAGAGATTTTTATCAGAATATAAAGATATATAAAAAAATAAACATATTTCTTTACTATTGGATATGACATACTTTCAGATAAGAATAGTTTGCTCGTTGAATGTGGCGCAACTCAGCATGTAATTAATGATAAATCTAAATTCATTAATTTTGATCCCAGTTTTGAGCCTGAAAATTATTTTGTCGAGTTGGAAGATGGGAGCAAATCCAGTGGCTTAGTGAAGAAACGAGGAGACGCTTGCATATATTTAAAAGACAATGAGGGGTAAATCTGCAAATGCATTTTAAAAGGCGCTTTGTATATCCCAACTTTCAAACAAAATATTTTTTCAGTACAGGCTGCCACTAATATGGGTGTGCATATCAGTTTTGGATGTAAAATATTCAAATTAATTTACCCAAATGGTTCGATATTTAACATAAAGTGAATGGGTCACTTATATCATTTGAAAAATATTTGTTCTACAAAGAATGCAAGCCATGGTCGCAAAACTTGGCATAAAAAACTTGGGCCACTGCAATAAACTGGACATTAAAAAATTGCCCAAAGTAAGAGGTATGAAAATAAAATCAACTCTCCAATATACCTCCAATTGGGATGTATGTACTCAAAGTAAAATGTACAGATTAAAATTAAAAACCTTAAACAAGGAAAGCAACGGAAATATTGTCGCTCATATATTTTGACTTGGCAGGTCAACTTGAACCCCCTAGGGAGGATTAAAGGTATGTACTTAATTTCATTGATGATTATTCAAGACTTGTACTTCTTGAGGCATAGGTCCACAGGAGAAAAAAAAAGTTTAAAAGTAAAAAAATTGCCCCTTACAGATCTTAAGGTCTTTAAGGAACTGAATTACTGTCAGAAAAATCTCAGTGAAGTATTTGCTTATTAAATTAAAACTGCCCAAGAACTTGTGGGTTTAAGCAATGTTCATAGGTGTATATAAGAACTGCTGTTTTAAGATATTTTTGGGGGATGGGGGGCTTTTGAAAGTTTCACTGGTTCAAAACCAAAACTTAAGTAATATGCATAGTTTTGGTACGACTTGTTTTCGTTATGTGTAAAACAAAAAGAAATAAGATACTCATAGTGTTGGATAAGATAAATAAAGTCCAACCTGTTTCATTTATTTCCCTGAAACAAAAGCTATTAAAAATCGGATGTGCTAAATTCACCAGGACAATAGCTCTTAATAGAATAGATGAGACAAATAAGGAGGGGCAAAAGTGCCAATAATCATATTGAAGCTGTGAATTTTCGGGATGCGAAACAATGGCAATCTGCCATGCAAACGAAATTCTACTCTAGTCAAGAATGACACTTTTGGATTAAAAACTGCTCCAAGTAATAAAAATATAATTGGTAGCCGTTGGGTGTATAATCTGGGATATAAAGTTGATGGTACTTGTGAATATGGGGCTAGATTTTTCGCAAAGGGCTTCTCACAAATGTATGGGGGAAATTATATAGACACATTCTCCCTAACGACAAATCTAACTTCGATAAGATATAAATAGCAGTACAATATGATTTGCTAGTACACCATCTTGATGTCAAAAGTGCATATTTAAATGCTCCATTAGACTTTGATATATACATATATCCCCCTAAAAGATTTTGAAAATGAAAATAAGAATTGTGTATGGAAGCTCAAAAAGGTTTTATATGGTTTAAAACAAAGTGGTCATTCCTAGAATAATACCTTCTATAATTACTTGATTGACCAGGATTTTAAACTCTCTATTATAGATCCTTGTTTGTATACTAAATATATTAACAATGAAACCTCAATCATTGTATTATTATGGGTAGATGATATACTAATTGCTTCAAAAATAGAAGATTATTTAATAAAGATTAAGGACAGCTTAAGTTAAAAATTCAAAATACCGATCTTGGAAGGCTGTCCTGGATTTTAGGGATCCAATTTGAATATAGTGATGATACTATTAAAATGTATCAATCAAGTTATATTGAAAAATTGTTAGCCAAATTCAACATGACCGATTGTAAACCACGACAGACTCCATGCGAAATGAATATAAATAAATTTGATATAAATTGATATAAAATGATTGATAATAAAAATGAATTAATAGACAACAAACTTTACAGTGAAAATGTTGGTTCCTTAATTTATATTATGATGGCTACGAGACCGGATATATCTTTTACTGTTTCAAAATGATCTCAATATTTGGATAAATCAACAACAATTCATGTAACAAGGGCAAAGCATGTTTTGCGATATTTGAAAGGCACAATAAGTCAGTCGCTAGTATTTAAAAAATCTACAGAACCCTTAAAATTACGGGGATTTTGTGATGCTGACTGGGCAGGTTCAAGTGACCAAAAAAGTATATCTGGATACTGTTTTAAATTATCAGACGAAAGCTCGATTATTTCTTGGAAATCTAAAAAAACAACCAGCTGTTTCTTTGTCAATGTGTGAAGCTGAGTTCATTAGTTTGGCATTGGCAAGTCAAAAAGCACTTTACCTAAAGACATTACTTAAAAGTGTCGCAGAACCAGGAGTCGTGAATAACCCTGTAACTATTTATTGTGACAATCAATCGAGCATCATACTGGAAAAAAAAAACGTAATCCACCAATTATCCATCAATATCCGTAATCCATCAATATGTTTTGATCAAACATATTGATATAAAATATCAATTTATTAGGGATGAAATTAAAAAGGGGTCAATATTTTTGGAGTATATTGAATCAGAAAATAATATTGCGGATCACAAAACCAGTGAGTAAAATAAAACTGAATACTTTCAAAAATAATATCATAGGGACCCAATCTTAAATTTCACCCAGTTGGTGCAGGCTGTAGAATACACCAACTGCCTCCCTGGAGAGAGGTAAATAAAAACAAAAAAAAAAAACGGATGTCTTTGGCAAGACATTAAACTAGCCAAAACTAAATTACTAAAATCATTAACTGTGTTTCTGTATTGTATTTTTCTAATTCTTCTTGTAATAATAACAAAAAAAAAACATTTTAAAATTATTTTTAAATAAACAAAAACATTTTTTAAAAGAAAAAAAGAGAGGGATAATAACAAAAAAATACAGACAAATGTGACTTTAATATTTCTTACTGGACCAGCCTACCTTATACCAAAATAGGGGGAGTGTTGGATTATTTTTGTATATAAGGTGTGCTGCAATGCACCACTTAAATTTATAGACTAAGCGTGGTCATGTGGTTTAAACCTCAGCCAATCAACAGCCCAAATACATGGTTGGTTAACTACTTAATCATTGATACTGACAGACGTACATTTACAATCATTGACGAAGGACTTGCAAGACTGAGGAGCACCAAGGAACAACCAAAGGATTCTTCACTAAGGATCGCGCTCTGCTTAACACAAAGGATCTCCGCTGGACAGCAACCTAAAGGATGACTAAAAAATCGTAATACATGGCGCAACAGATAAAGGTGTTGAGATAATACAGTTCTAAGTGACGGTCATCTCTGGGCTGCTGGTTCAATCCTGGCCAAGGGCGATAGTAACATAGAATAATTAACACAGCTTAACACTTGTGGGCATGCCTACAAAGTCAGAAAACAGCACAGTTCACATGACTTTTGGAAACATTTTTTTATGCTCAGAGTTGCTGAAGCATGGAACAAACTGCCTGCATCAGTTGTTAGCTACTAAAACACTGCATCTTTCAAAACCTCCATCCTTCCTGTAATTCAACAACACTATACCTGATATCCCCCATTCGTCCATACACACACATATATCATGACTGTACACAGTTCCTTTTCCTGGCATTAGTACTATAGATTTGGTTGGTTTTTTTTTAATGGCATGTCAACCCATTGGGTTATTTTATGCCAAATACGTTTTGGCTTAGTTTGTTTTGTGGCATATCAACCTCAGTGGGTCATTTAATGCCAACAAAATTTTGAAAGAAAATTCATTCTTAATGGATACTCAATATTTTATAAACTCATGTTTTTCTATTTAACCCATAGATGGGACCCTAACAGGTACTACCACTCCGAGTCAGAGTGGACCTGGGAGCAGTGGTAATGAAGGGGTGATCCACATACCCAAACCTCCAAAACTGGAACCCCACTGTCAGATAGAGTTTTATGTCATTCCCAGGACATGTAGACCCTCAGCCACCGCCTTCTAGCACCTATATGATAAAAAGGGTTGGGGCTTGCCATAAAGGCAATAGGGCTGGGGCAATCATATAGGTGCTAGGGCTTGATGTAACCAGCCGATTGGTAGGAGAGGGTCTCTCCGACCACCCGTCTAGCTCAAGAAAGGGCCAAGGTGGAGTATTCTAAGTCATGGACTGCTCAACTACCTGGGTTCTAGCCTTAAGCATTACGGGTCGCCACCCACGGCCAACAGGTGTCCCCATTGGGGGAGTCTTACCCCTCTGCAGAGGTGCAGTCGGTACATTTTAATGCCCCAGCCGACAGGGCAGTATGTACTATAGATGAACCTTTGATGAGTTGTAGTGCACCTGAGCACTGTACGCAATAATCATATTACAATAACAAAAATTGTAGACATTAACTTTTGGTAGGAACTAACAAACAAAACCAAGCACATTTCCTATGTTTCTTTCCAATTTTCCCGTGAAGTTGCTGGCATTTGTTAAAGACCCCTTTTGTAAATTAGTAATTGTTTTATACCCCATTTAGTTGTGTGTAATAGGAAGTGACCTCAATGTTGTCAGGTGCAAAGTATAAGAAGTGCAAGTGTCATAGGAAAATCCCTGCAAAATTTGTAAACAAATGTCATGTGTCCAGAAATAGAGTATCATTAATGGAGAATCAGGAGAAGGGACAAGAGAGAAGACACAGAAACTTAACAGATAAAGATGGGTGAATCTCATTGTTGATCAGAACAAAAAAAAGAGAAAAACTGTAGCAAGTTCCCTGGTAATATTTTCTGGTGATGTATTGATGACACGAAGACGACTGATGTTGAACGTAGAATATTTTATTTACTTCCAAACACCGTGAAATACTGAAATAAAATGGGATATAAAACAATTACTAATTTACAAAAGGGGTCTTTAACCTGTTGACCTTCCCATAATGCTATTCAGGCCATGTGGGTCACTGATTATCAGACCCTAACAGAGTTGTTTCCCTTACACTGTCCAAATTTAAGGGTATATTTTGAGGGTAAAAAATAAATATATCTAACTATTAGGCGCACTCAAAGGCGACAGATACACTGCCACCAAAATTACAAAAGATCTATTGGAGGGAATATGTCCAAAGCATTTGTAATTTTTTTTTTATTATTGTTTTTTCCTTTTTCTTTTATTTCTTTTTTTTTATATATATATTGAATGTTATGTTAGTGGTGTGTGTGTGCATTTTTTTTTTTTATGTAATTAATTTTATTCAATTAACACCCTTCTCTAACTGTTCTTAGTTAACGTCAAATGACGTTTCAATAAATTTATTGAAGACAAATGTCCAAATGTTATTTATTATTTTAATTTACTGCTTGCTAGTTTCTACCTTTTGTAGATCGGTTGCACTCTTTACAGAATTCCGGCTTTGATATATTTTCCGGGGGTCCACCGTGTCATCTGGGAAGTTTAGACAATGAAAATCCCAGTTTGTTTTTGTTGTGAAATCCTAGTGACTTCACAGCCTTTTTTAGTAGCTCTGCTTTTGATGGCCTGGGAGATGGTGGCCGACCTCGACGTTTGGCTAGCTTAAGAACCCTTAAGCTATTATGCTGTGGAAGCCGTCCATGCCTCTTTGGGATAACAGATGACAATTTCTCTGTGACCCTCTTAGATATTTTACTTCGTTCCTTTTCTGGGTATATCCTATCTCTTTCTTTGATAGAAGATTCCTGGTCGAAGAGGTTTTTGACAAGTCTTCTCTGGTCATGTAGATGATTCTGCTCAGAGCTAGCATCTTTAACTTTGTTCCTTATCACTTTGGTAGCATCACTCAGAGCATCATCGTTCATTGACGTTGTCTCGGTCTCTTTTACAGGTTCTATGCTTTCCAATGGCTTCCATACATTCAAGGTCCCAGGGTTGCTATTTAAAGTATTCATATCTTTCTGATAACCAAATTTTCCTTTTGGTAACTCTGATGAGGTCTGACTGTGAATTGCACTGTTTTTTTAGAGATGGTTCATGTATAAGGTTGCAAGACTTCTTTGTGTTCTCACATCTCCAAGAGTTATTTACTAAGGGTTTATTCAGCTGAGCACTGCTTGTTAGTGATAGCTGGTTAAACGGGTTTAGTGAGGAAGAGATAGGCTTTGGGGATACATTGAGTTTGACCGATCCCAGTATCTTGTTAGGATCAACTTCCTTTTTTAATGCTATTAATACATCCATACTATGGCACTCATCCGGAGCTCTTATTTGTGCGGGTAGAAATTGTACCTTTTGGAATTTCCTATCTTCTTGTGCACTTCTCTTTAAAATGTCCAGTGACTGGTTATCAGCTTTGAATACTTTTGGACATGCTAACGGTGTTACAGGTGCTTGGTGATGGGTACCAATGACTCTTGAGTTCTTACAGAGTGTCGCATTTCCCACAATGCTTGACTCCTGATCAGTCTTGGTCGCATAGAGTTTTTGATAGGCTCCTGTATTGACTTTCCTATCCCGTTTTCATTCCAGGTCTCTAAGTAGCTGACGTTGGGTATCAATAGCAGCTACTTTATTTGCAACCAACTCTGCAGCTGCCTCTGCTCTCCGTGTTTTAGAGTGATAGTTCACTCTCGAAACTGTGGGTCTATCTTTGGAACCTGCATAGACACAGTCAACAAGTACACATAGCCTATGCTCTTCTGCATTAGATATTTCGTCTTTCTTAGCTTCGGTTTGGATTGGAGTTGAAGCTATTTGGGGAGTTTTGTTGCCAGGCTTATTAATGTGAATTAGGGATTCACTTGCCTGCGAGGTGTTCCCAGCCTCTGACCCTTCCACTGCAGCGTTGTCCTTTGCTCCAGCATATGCCTTGCATTCCGCTTCCATAACCTCGAGATCTCTTTGATTTTCTAGCTTCTTGAGTTTTTCTCTTAGGATGGAAATCTCATCTTCTCGGTGGATTTCTGCCCATTTAGCAGCCAAACGTGCAGCTGCCTCTGCCCTTTTTGTAGATACTTGGGATTCCCGGCAGCTGCTTCTACTGAGTCTGGACACTGTTGAGCCATGAATGGACCTGGCATTTTCCCTTTGTAATAGTTGGGAGAGGGATTTTTTCACAGTGGCAGGATCAGAGGTTTGGTTGGAATTTCTGCAATGTTCCTCCAGAATTATTATCACCTCAGAAGTTACTGAGGTACACGTGTCCATTTTCCTTATTATATCTGGAAGTGGCGTGGTCAATGTTCGCAAATCTTCATAAGTTCGCTCGACTTTTCTCTTACACTGCTCCAAGATTTCTATCATTTTCTCCAGTTCAGCTTCACAGCATTCAGACTTTAATTTTAGCCTGGTGAAGTTTACTTCAGACTTAAAGTTCGTATAAGTGCTGATGAATTTCCTTTCCATTTTCATCGTTTCTTCTCTTCGGAAATCCAACATCTTTTCTGTCGGACACCTTAGTCGTTCAAACCGCCTCACTTCTTGAGAATGGGTCTCCAGCAGATCTGTGTGGACGTTGGACAATTTGCGTTCCATATCACGAATTGAAAAGGGTTAAGGGGAGAGCACTCCTTGTGAACAAAAAAAATGATTTACTTATTTATTTTTAATTTATTTTTTTTTTTTGTTATCTCATGAGCAATGGAAGACAAACTTCGCTGAACCTTTTTCCTCTTTTAATTTTCCTTTATTATTAAAGGCAATGAAGACCAACAACTAACTTCACAGACAAATATTCTTTGACTAACCTTTTTTGTTGTTGTCATTTTGTTTCGGGCAATACCTTTTCTTCGCAGTACGTTCGGAGGGGATTTTTTTTTTTTTTTGTCTTTCAATCTTGTGGCGAGATATTTCGCTGTTAGAAGGCCAGTATTTCACTGTGGCGAGATATTTCGCTGTTAGATGGCCAGTATTTCACTTTGGCGAGATATTTCGCTGTTAGATTGCCAGTATTTCACTGTGGCGAGATATTTCGCTGTTAGATTGCCAGTATTTCACTGTGGCGAGATATTTCGCTGTTAGATGGACAGTATTTCACTGTGGCGAGATATTTCGCTGTTAGATGGCCAGTATTTCACTGTAGCAGTTCCCTGGTAATATTTTTCTGGTGATGTATTGATGACACGAAGACGACTGATGTTGAACGTAGAATATTTTATTTACTTCCAAACACCGTGAAATACTGAAATAAAATGGGATATAAAACAATTACTAATTTACAAAAGGGGTCTTTAACAAATGCCAGCAACTTCACGGGAAAATTGCAAAGAAACATACCTGTGCGCCGTACCAGTACCGAGAACTAACTAAAAGACTAAAGTTCTAATTTTAGGACGATATTTTCCACACAACCTTTTTGCTGCATCAGCCAGGCGGAAGTCCCTATTTTGCCCTAAGGAAACCTGTTGACCTCCCCACAATGCAATTCAGGCTATGTTGGTCCCTGATTATCAGACCCTAACAGAGTTGTTTCCCTTACACTGTCCAAATTTAAGGGAATATTTTGAGGGTAAAAAATAAATATATCTAACTATTAGGCGCACTCAAAGGCGACAGCTACAAAAACTTTGAAGCTTGGCTATATAAAATCTACTAAGAATAGTGTTAACCAATCAGTAAATATTTTCCGACTTCCAAACCACCGGTTTGAAAAGCCACAACCTGTACTCGATCCGTAAGTAATAATAAAAATTATATACAACTGATAAGAAGATTTTATATCTATTCCTTTTGACTGTTGAGGTGATCAATGGGCAACAATGTACCACCAGCACATATGTCCCATATCATTCCCATATCACCCAGTGTTGTGTTTGGCAACAAACAATATTACACTAGGAAAGGCAGAAGAAATAATCTATTTTATCAATAAAATTAAAGATATACTTCACTCATAGGAATACACAACATTTTTAATGAATTATTATTGTTAAATCAGTGATATTACATAAATTATTGTTGGTATTCCTTTAAAAAGAGAGTTAGGGTTATAGAGTTAGGGTTATACTTTAAAAGGGAGTTTTTATGTAACTAGTATATAACCAGCAATGAGTTCCTTCATACGCAGAGTATAACCCGTCGGTCACTACTGAGCTCACAGAATCTCCAAAATTGGCCGTCAAGATCGGATTTTCTGCATCAACCAAGAATTGCAGGGTTTCTATATTTACTCAAAGTCTAGCTGAATGCCCACACTGTGTTTAGATCTCAAACGACTAGAAAAATCTGCTATAGAAACTGATTTCCAAGGTTAACGGCGGCCTAGTGGTCACACAAAAAACAACGACTCTTTTTCTTCAAACTTAACAAAATTTATATTCAAATAACAAAAGAATACAAACAATTATTTCTCAAGACTGTGGGAGTGATGGACCCGTAATTAATAACTTATGGTCTTCTGCAAAGTATTGTGCAAAACAGTTTGTAAAGTTGACTAATTTTCAAATGGTCTTAGCTGAAGGCAGTTACTCTCGGCTCTCAGTATTTGCGTTAATCTTCTCAGCTAGCCCGATCAGCTCATGTGATTCTCAAGCAATCACAACTTCATCTGCTCTCAAACCTGGTTTGGCTTCATCTAATTCTCAAGCAAAAAAGGTCTCAGTTAAATAATATTTCAATCGGAACAATTTTATTTCCGTCCGGCATGAAGATATTAGTAACTCTCTCTGGACATCCTATTCTGGAAAAGCACCGCCTCCTCTAGTTCCAACAAGCCAATCGAATTCACTTCCGCCAAATCGACAGGGCTTCAGTTCTTCCGGCTACTTGAGTGTTTTTAAATACATTTAGATTTAATTCCTTTCTATAAGATTTTCAAACAAAAGAAGTTATCTTTTTCCTAAGTGGAGAAAGGAAAAGCAATAAAAATATCTTCTTTAAGGGCCCAAGATAAAAAACAGTCAACTTCCTCCGAGCGACATCAGTCTGGTTATATCAAAGAGCTGTCTCCAGCCCTTGCAGTTAACGAGTGTTTCCCAATGGGAGGCCTCCCAGGCCACTTGAATTTCTCCAATATCGACCTCTGGATATCTTGTTCCGCGCCTTTAGTCTGGTCACTTCAAAAGACCGTCTCGATTGCCGCCCATTTAACGATCCTTGCTTCTGGGAGGTTCTCTGCCCACCTGAAATTCCACTTTCAATATGGTCATTTCATAGCCACCATCTGTTTTGATTCTCTGGTCGAGGCCACCCGGCGAATTTACATTTCCATTTTTTTTTCTTTCTTTCTTTTTCTAATTTCAAAACCTGAATCAGGTCACAGAGAAAGATCCAAAGGTTTGGAATATGTCAAGCATTGTGTCTTTCCACTTAAATAAATCTAGGAAGAGTGATGAGGATCATGATGAAACAGAGAACTAAAACCTTCCCATAATTCCCCCTTACCCATGGTAAATTAAAAAAAACATTTTAGGAAGGGAAAATTATATAAAGCAAATTTTCTTTTCCAAAAATGATAAAATATTAAAGTCTTACTAATCTCTTAATGTTTCTACTGCTTCAACAACATTTCATGGGAAATATACATAAGAAATATAAAAAGATTTTGCGAAGAGGGGGGATGCTAAAATGATGAGAAAATTATATAAAGCAAATTTTCTTTTCCAAAAATGATAAAATATTAAAGTCTTACTAATCTCTTAATGTTTCTACTGCTTCAACAACATTTCATGGGAAATATACATAAGAAATATAAAAACATTTTGGGAAGAGGGGGGATGCTAAAATGACAAGAAAATTATATAAAGCAAATTTTCTTTTCCAAAAATGATAAAATATTAAAGTCTTACTAATCTCTTAATGTTTCTACTGCTTCAACAACATTTCATGGGAAATATACATAAGAAATATAAAAAGATTTTGCGAAGAGGGGGGATGCTAAAATGACAAGAAAATTATATAAAGCAAATTTTCTTTTCCAAAAATGATAAAATATTAAAGTCTTACTAATCTCTTAATGTTTCTACTGCTTCAACAACATTTCATGGGAAATATACATAAGAAATATAAAAAGATTTTGCGAAGAGGGGGGATGCTAAAATGACAAGAAAATTATATAAAGCAAATTTTCTTTTCCAAAAATGATAAAATAATAAAGTCTTACTAATCTCTTAATGTTTCTACTGCTTCAACAACATTTCATGGGAAATATACATAAGAAATATAAAAACATTTTGCGAAGAGGGGGGATGCTAAAATGACAAGAAAAATTATATAAAGCAAATTTTCTTTTCCAAAAATGATAAAATATTAAAGTCTTACTAATCTCTTAATGTTTCTACTGCTTCAACAACATTTCATGGGAAATATACATAAGAAATATAAAACATTTTGGGAAGAGGGGGGATGCTAAAATGACAAGAAAATTATATAAAGCAAATTTTCTTTTCCAAAAATGATAAAATATTAAAGTCTTACTAATCTCTTAATGTTTCTACTGCTTCAACAACATTTCATGGGAAATATACATAAGAAATATAAAAAGATTTTGCGAAGAGGGGGGATGCTAAAATGATGAGACAATTATATAAAGCAAATTTTCTTTTCCAAAAATGATAAAATATTAAAGTCTTACTAATCTCTTAATGTTTCTACTGCTTCAACAACATTTCATGGGAAATATACATAAGAAATATAAAAACATTTTGCGAAGAGGGGGATGCTAAAATGACAAGAAATTATATAAAGCAAATTTTCTTTTCCAAAAATGATAAAATATTAAAGTCTTACTAATCTCTTAATGTTTCTACTGCTTCAACAACATTTCATGGGAAATATACATAAGAAATATAAAAACATTTTGGGAAGAGGGGGATGCTAAAATGACAAGAAAATTATATAAAGCAAATTTTCTTTTCCAAAAATGATAAAATATTAAAGTCTTACTAATCTCTTAATGTTTCTACTGCTTCAACAACATTTCATGGGAAATATACATAAGAAATATATAAACATTTTGCGAAGAGGGGGGATGCTAAAATGACAGGAAAATTATATAAAGCAAATTTTCTTTTCCAAAAATGATAAAATATTAAAGTCTTACTGATCTCTTAATGTTTCTACTGCTTCAACAACATTTCATGGGAAATATACATAAGAAATATAAAAACATTTTGCGAAGAGGGGGGATGCTAAAATGATGAGACAATTATATAAAGCAAATTTTCTTTTCCAAAAATGATAAAATATTAAAGTCTTACTAATCTCTTAATGTTTCTACTGCTTCAACAACATTTCATGGGAAATATACATAAGAAATATAAAAAGATTTTGCGAAGAGGGGGGATGCTAAAATGACAAGAAAATTATATAAAGCAAATTTTCTTTTCCAAAAATGATAAAATATTAAAGTCTTACTAATCTCTTAATGTTTCTACTGCTTCAACAACATTTCATGGGAAATATACATAAGAAATATAAAAACATTTTGCGAAGAGGGGAGATGCTAAAATGACAAGAAAATTATATAAAGCAAATTTTCTTTTCCAAAAATGATAAAATATTAAAGTCTTACTAATCTCTTAATGTTTCTACTGCTTCAACAACATTTCATGGGAAATATACATAAGAAATATAAAAAGATTTTGCGAAGAGGGGGGATGCTAAAATGACAAGAAAATTATATAAAGCAAATTTTCTTTTCCAAAAATGATAAAATATTAAAGTCTTACTAATCTCTTAATGTTTCTACTGCTTCAACAACATTTCATGGGAAATATACATAAGAAATATAAAAAGATTTTGCGAAGAGGGGGGATGCTAAAATGATGAGACAATTATATAAAGCAAATTTTCTTTTCCAAAAATGATAAAATATTAAAGTCTTACTAATCTCTTAATGTTTCTACTGCTTCAACAACATTTCATGGGAAATATACATAAGAAATATAAAAAGATTTTGCGAAGAGGGGGGATGCTAAAATGACAAGAAAATTATATAAAGCAAATTTTCTTTTCCAAAAATGATAAAATATTAAAGTCTTACTAATCTCTTAATGTTTCTACTGCTTCAACAACATTTCATGGAAATATACATAAGAAATATAAAAACATTTTGCGAAGAGGGGGATGCTAAAATGACAAGAAAATTATATAAAGCAAATTTTCTTTTCCAAAAATGATAAAATATTAAAGTCTTACTAATCTCTTAATGTTTCTACTGCTTCAACAACATTTCATGGGAAATATACATAAGAAATATAAAACATTTTGGAAAGAGGGGGATGCTAAAATGATGAGAAAATTATATAAAGCAAATTTTCTTTTCCAAAAATGATAAAATATTAAAGTCTTACTAATCTCTTAATGTTTCTACTGCTTCAACAACATTTCATGGGAAATATACATAAGAAATATAAAAACATTTTGGGAAGAGGGGATGCTAAAAATGATGAGAAAATTATATAAAGCAAATTTTTCTTTTCCAAAATGATAAAATATTAAAGTCTTACTAATCTCTTAATGTTTCTACTGCTTCAACAACATTTCACGGGAAATATACATAAGAAATATAAAAACAAACAATATTTTATGTTCATTATTGGCCATCATAGTTCTGAAAAGTGACTTTGCTATTGAGGACTTGTTTGGTTGAAGGAGTTCCATATGACTAACAATATGTTCAGCCAAACTTTCAATATATTAGAGGATCAGATTTTCTGCTTGTCTATCTTCTACATTATTTTGGTAATGTTTTCTTGGGTGTCCTTCTGTCACATAACACATGATTGTTTCAGATTTTACAGAAATTAGTGGATTGTCTATGACATATGCAAAATACTTTTGTTGAAGATAACTCCATCCTCTCACCACTTTTAATCTATACATATATAAATGACAGTTGTTGGTATATTGTTATAGTTATGTTTATTGTTAAATAACAGCACAATTAATGGCAAAGAAA
Source organism: Doryteuthis pealeii (assembly GCA_023376005.1). Classification (NCBI taxonomy): domain Eukaryota; kingdom Metazoa; phylum Mollusca; class Cephalopoda; order Myopsida; family Loliginidae; genus Doryteuthis; species Doryteuthis pealeii. Next base: position 72,744,684 of record CM042158.1, read on the forward strand.
ATATATATAGGCATTCTCTATCATCAGAACTAGCTTTTGAGCAAAATTTATGACTTGTATGTTTGAGATATGCCTGTACTATTAAACAGTGCTGGATGGCATTGTCAGTTGTGTTATTACTGGTAAATTGGGGAGATTTTGGTCTTTCAACATAATATCCCCCTCCCCATTTAGACCCCACTAGTATTGAAGTAAGTCAGTTAGACAGTCAACAATTGGTTTGAGCAATGTGACTGGCCAAGCCTAACCATGCAGTTTCTAGTTCTCTAATGAACCCACTATAACAGCTTAAATAATTACTGCCACTACTGCCAGGAAGAGTCCATTAAGCTGAGGAGGTGTTTGACTGTTCCACTGTCCAATAGTTAACAATCTGTAACAGTCATTTCCAGACTGCGGGTTCAATCCTGGCTAAGGGTGAAAGTAACACAGAATAACAATTAACAGTATTCTACAACTAGGAATGATCACCCATCTGATTCAACACTCACAGCTAAACTGGTTTATATAGAGTTTTGCCAATGTAGACCTCAGTGTCTGTGCCCCTGATTTTTAAAAATGCTCAAAAATTGGTGCAAGTTAGAAATCTACTTTTTAGTGTCAATACTTATCATATCACTACCCAACTTTCCTCAGGTGAATCTTTTTGATATTCAAAAAAAGTTGAAAATCTTTTTGATATTCAAAAGTTGAAAATCAACCTACCCTATTGTCCAATGACAGAAAAAAAGGGATTTTCTAAGTTTTAACTTAATATAAATTGAATATCACAGACATATATACATATATCTGTAAGATATACTTACATCTTAGAATTTTTTAAGTTTAAACTAAGTATAAGTCCACAGGTACCTTTTTATACTAAATCAGATACATTAATTCTTATTAGTCAGCTGAAACCTATTACCTATCCATTGGGGGTTCTTTTTATCTTGTTTTGATTCCATTTAAATATATACAAATCCACACATAGAAACATGAACATTTTAGCTTGTCAAATTAATATGAAGGTTTACCTAATGGGACAACTATAGCTATATCTAAACAAAAAAATTCTGATCCTACAGAGACTTATGGAAACAAATTATCTGATATTTCTTTTTTTTTTCTTTTTAAAGAAAACTCATAAATCATAATAATTCTAAAGTTTCATATTTTTTTAAAATTTAGATTGATAACAAAAACTCAACAGAAGTATCATTAAAAACATGCTAGCACAATGTTATTGCTAGTAAGATACATAGTATTTGTGTATAATCCCTTATTAAACATTTGTAAAAGATATTGTCTTGAATATAGCTAAAGCTTATTCTTTTTCAAACATGACTGCATCAAGACATTAACAATATATCTGATAGCATTAAAGCAGAACTTATTTCCTGATTACACACATAATGATTATACAATTAGAGGAGTCCACAGATATAACAATATAAAGCAATTTTACTTGTTTTTGTTTGATATGACTAAGAAAAAATTAAATATCTACTTTTATATGAAAGTTTGGAACTACATAGCACAGGAAATAAGAGAATTTCATGAAAATATATGATATAATAAACTGGGTTAAATGTATTATGAATAGAGTTGTGGTAGAGCAAAGCATAAGAAAAGTAGCTGGTGCTCTAATACAAATCCAGAATGTTGCAAAAAAAAAAAAATAATAGCATTCAATTACTGCATTCATCACAGATATACATTAGTGAAGTAAGAAAACCAAGATCCAAACTCAGTCTGACATGAGATTTATTAAGAATTAATTCAACATACAAAGAATATCACTTTAAATAAAAGGAATCAGAGCAGTTAAGGAAGTAGTCTCTAATAGTAACTTTTTCATTACATTCAACCCCCACCCCACTCCATTGAGTTTCATTTAGTGTAATCTATGGTGTTCCTCATTATGTTTAAACTAACTGTAATTTCTGTCTTTATTTCTAATTTTAATTTCATTTTTTTTTTTTGCTTTGTTTAATTTTACCCAAACTGTTTTTTACACTGACCATGTGCTATACCCTCCTCCTCCTCCTTTTACCCCTCCTCTGACATGTTATATATCAGAAGCTAGGTAGTATTGTTACAAGCAGCATGGTTTTAGAAATGAAAGAAGTACTAAGTCACAACTTAGGAAATTAAAAGGCACCGGTAACTTTGCACATGCAAATTTAGGTTCCTTACCACTCTAAAAATCACATAACCAGCTAGAAGCAACTCTTTAGCCTTGGTCAGCAACTCCTCTAGGACAAGGAAAAGTCTTATAAAACCACTGTTGCCTTGCAGCTTTACCTTATCCCAAGGAAAGGCTAAGGGAGTAAACCCTGAAAACAAATCCGGAGCTGGAGTCCCTAAGGTTAGCCCCTTTTTGTGCATTTTTTCCACTTTCTACCTCTGCCTCTGTTGGGTATTATTATTAACACAACACTCTCCCAATTGAGAGATGCAAACCAAAGAGAGAGAAGGAGAGAGCATAACCGAAGCCCTCTCCACAGTACCCGCTATGGACAGGGTCATGTCTGGCCCTGAAGGGGCCAACCCTGTCCCGATCGAGAAAGAGAATGCTATGGACGGGGTCACATCCGGTACAGGAGGAGCAAACCCGGTCCCGATCGAGAAGGAGAACGATATGGACAGGGTCACATCCGGACCAGAAGGGGCTAACTCTGTCCCGATCGAGAAAGGGAACGCTATGGACGTGGTTACATCCGGCCCAGGAGGGACAAACCCTTTCAAAACAGGACCTCCTAAGGCCGAAAAGGAGGCAACCAACTCAAAACCCCAGACAACTGGGACAGTCCTTAGACATGGGATGGTGTGTGATGCTGGCTCAGCCCGAGTAGAGGCCACACCCACCCCCATAACAAATAACCAGAAGGGTAACAGTGTCAACCCATACCGGGTGGAGGCAATACTGAAGGAAAGGCCCCTTAAAGGGAAAAAGAAAAGGAAGGAGAATGCCAGCACCGAATACCGAAACATCCGGAACTTCTAAAGACGTTCCGGCCTGGCCAACCCTTCCAAGTTCCCTTCAAGAACTATTGCCCGAAAAAACAAAAGACCCAGGCACCAACAAAAGAAAAACATCTGGAGACCGCCTCAGAAAGACGAATTTCAAGAGCAGGATCCAGAGTTCCAAAGGGCCAACTGGGCCAATAAGTACAAAAACCTGGAGGGGACTGTCATTAAACCCCTTGCCCAGGCAGTGGAGGACTTGGAGCCGCAGATCCTCTCTTTTATAATAACGGAGGCGGCCCCAAGGAAACTAACCGGCCTCAAAAAAGAGATCGTATTGGACGTCCTACTGGCAAACAAGATACCAGCTCAACACCTTAGCAGTAGGAGCTTCGCCACGTGGGACGTCCTGCTCCCTAGCGAGGCCGAGTCAGTGAGGTTTGTGACCAAAAACCTCTACCACAAGACCCACAAGCTCCAGCCTAAATACAGAAGCAAAAGACGAACTCATGTGACCCTATACAACATCCCCGCAGCTTTATCAGCTGAATATTTAATGGCGATACTCAGCAACTATGGGGACATTACAGCTATGAGTACCACCATCGAGAGGGGAGTGAAAATGGCTCAGTTCGTCTTTTTGCTAAATCTTAAAAGGGATGGATTTACAAACATCCCGGACAGTTATACATTCCGGGAGCAACACATCTCAGTTGTGGTAGAGGGCCGTATTCCTCATTGCTGGAATTGCCGGTAACAGGGGCATACGTCTAAGGACTACCTACACAAAACAGTAAAAACTCCTGCAACAGCACCCAAGTTTTTTCTAAAAAAAGTACATTTTCCTGGAGAGTCAGCCTTTTTATTAAATCCAACCTGCCCAACCTACAAACAACCCCAAATTGTTTACCAACAACCCACTAAGGACACCCACTCCCGTATTAGAGGTAATGACCGGCTTGCTTTCGAACTTTAAAGATCAGGAAGACAATTGGCAGTCTTACACACTAGCTGAGGGAAAGGGGGTAACCAAAATGGCCTACAATTTTATTCTGTTACAGGTTTTTCAGTTTCTTGGGGATTTTTTATTTTGATTTTACCCCATCCCCTCCATCTCCAATAGATCATTCGAAGCACAAGTTTTGTGCTTAAAAAAAATTCAAAACCATCCGAAAATTGGGATAATTTTAAGTAGGATAAAGCCATAGAGCGAAAGAGTCATTTTGGTGAAAGTTGGCTGCGCAAGGAAAGAATGCAAGATTTTATTTTTTAATGGATCAGTCGGCGAGTGAACCTAGCTAATTAGATCCATGTAGTGGTATGACCAGTTTTGTCACCCTTCCCCCAACTTAAAATTTTCGGCTATATGCCGAGTCGTGTGCTCTATCTCTAGAATAAATTTAAAAAATTTGGAGTGAGTGCATGAGTGTGCTCATTTCAAATATTACTTCTTACAGTGGAACATGTTACATGGCGTCGCCGAGACGGTGACTGGGCAGTGTTCATAGACACATGGAACTGCCACAAAGAAATGTGCGAACTGACAGACCCGGTGGTGATCCAAAATGAGCTTAGAGTACTGTACCCCAGAATTAAACAGGTTGTTATTTGATCTCATGGGTCCAGAAACTCTCAACGCTGCTACAGAGGAACAACTGTTACAACATATAAAGCAGTCAGAGGCCTGCATAAAGAGGTATACAGGCAAGAATTTCATTGAATGAGACAAGAGGAGGGCAGCCAAGATGGTATGCTTTTATTGCGGGCGGATCGGACTCACGAAGAGGGTATGTCAGCAACTAAAAAGGGGGTCTGCGAACAGGGCAACAACGATCAGGTCAAAAGAAGAATCTTGCATCCTTTCTACCAAGGGGCACACAGATGGTTTCAGCGGGATGGTGTGTCAAAATACACAAAGGAAACGAAGGGGTAGTGTCAACCCGGCACAGGCGAATGCCGTTCCTCATCTCATTTGGAACGGAAACCGGCTCCGAAAGGGACCTCCGGATCCAACACCATCCCTGACAATAGAGATTACATTGATACCTGAAGCCCATGCTGAGTTCGGATATGCGTCCAAGAAAGTGTCTAATCTCCGCACCCACTGAATTACTGCAGTAGCTGATACGGGAACACAAACATGCTCCAGTGGGCCAGAATTACAAAAAGGTTGCCCAGATAGATTCCTGGTGCCAACTAGACACCGAATCCGAGGCATTACAAAGGCTCCGTTACAAATAAAGGGTGTAATATTCGCCAGAATCAGAGTTGGATCAAGGGAGACTTACCAAATGATATACATGTCTGAAAATACATCTGGGTTCTACCTGTCTGAATCAGCTCTAAAGGACCTAGGCATATTATCGCCAAACTTTCCAAGCCCATCATCGAAGCAAAGCGACACTGTGGTGACAACAGTATTGTCTTTAACCTTGAAAAATTCCACTTTGCGGAAAAAGAGACTTCACAGTTACGCAAAGCTCGAATGATCGAGCAGCAGATATTCCTTTAAGTAGATGATCATGGAAATGGTAGCGATGGTTAATAAATAGTCTGAGGTAACTGCCATGCAAATGAAGGGGAAATGAATGTCTGGATTAACACAAGTTCCCTAATGATAGGATTCCTATTATGACTGCGATATAGGACTGTAATGGAAGATGTGTGTTGGTTGTGACCTTCACATGATGTCCAACATATCAATCTTTGTAGCCGTCGCTTAAGGTGTGCCTATCAGTTGGGCATATCACCTTTCCTTTTTTAGATAGACCCGCAAATTCAACCTTTTTATGTAGACAGTCTAAGGGAAATAACTATGCAAGACTAATACTATGCTGACATCCCATAATTTAAGTTCTATTAAATTTCCCAAGATGCAATGCGACTTCCATCCAGATTAGAAGTAGATTAAAAGTTTTGGGAGGGAAAAATCGTGCTAGGAAGTGTTGAGTTAGCCATATCGTGAAATAAGGAAATATTACGTGTTAGTAGACGAAGGTACAAATAACACGTCTATCATCTTGAAAAGGAAAATTGAGAATATTTACAATAGAGAAACGCTACTCAAGGTTAACGGATTTGATGTACAATTCTAATACCCCCTCATGCTCTCATATCAATTTTATTTATTCCCATAAATATGAGAGCACAATACAAAAAGAGTTTATAGTCCAAGTAAAAGTCTTTTGAATTTATCTAATTTCAATTTTGTCATGGGTTTTGTCATTAAATCAGCAATAATATCTGTTGTTGGATAGTAGTGGATTTCTCTTCTTCTTGTGTAATGCATAGGTACCACCAAATTTAGTTTTTGTCATTACATCAGCAATCATATCTGTTGTTGGATAGTAGTGGATTTCTCTTCTCTTCTTGTGTAATGCATAGGTACCACCAATTTAGTTTTTGTCATTACATCAGCAATCATATCTGTTGTTGGTTAGTTGTGGATTTCTCTTCTCTTCTTGTGTAATGCATAGGTACCACCAATTTAGTTTTTGTCATTACATCAGCAATCATATCTGTTGTTGATAGTAGTGGATTTCTCTTCTCTTCTTGTGTAATGCATAGGTACCACCAATTTAGTTTTTGTCATTACATCAGCAATCATATCTGTTGTTGGATAGTAGTGGATTTCTCTTCTCTTCTTGTGTAATGCATAGGTACCACCAATTTAGTTTTTGTCATTACATCAGCAATCATATCTGTTGTTGGTAGTAGTGGATTTTCTTTCTCTTCTTGTGTAATGCATAGGTACCACCAATTTAGTTTTTGTCATTACATCAGCAATCATATCTGTTGTTGGATAGTAGTGGATTTCTCTTCTCTTCTTGTGTAATGCATAGGTACCACCAATTTAGTTTTTGTCATTACATCAGCAATCATATCTGTTGTTGGTTAGTAGTGGATTTCTCTTCTCTTCTTGTGTAATGCATAGGTACCACCAATTTAGTTTTTGTCATTACATCAGCAATCATATCTGTTGTTGGATAGTAGTGGATTTCTCTTCTCTTCTTGTGTAATGCATAGGTACCACCAATTTAGTTTTTGTCATTACATCAGCAATCATATCTGTTGTTGGATAGTAGTGGATTTCTCTTCTCTTCTTGTGTAATGCATAGGTACCACCAATTTAGTTTTTGTCATTACATCAGCAATCATATCTGTTGTTGGATAGTAGTGGATTTCTCTTCTCTTCTTGTAATGCATAGGTACCACCAATTTAGTTTTTGTCATTGTCAGCATGCAATCATATCTGTTGTTGGATTAGTGGATTTCTCTTCTCTTCTTGTATAATGAATAGGTACCACCAATTTAGTTTTTGTCATTACATCAGCAATCATATCTGTTGTTGGATAGTAGTGGATTTCTCTTCTCTTCTTGTGTAATGCATAGGTACCACCAATTTAGTTTTTGTCATTACATCAGCAATCATATCTGTTGTTGGATAGTAGTGGATTTCTCTTCTCTTCTTGTGTAATGCATAGGTACCACCAATTTAGTTTTTGTCATTACATCAGCAATCATATCTGTTGTTGGATAGTAGTGGATTTCTCTCTCTCTTGTATAATGAATAGGTACCACCAATTTAGTTTTTGTCATTACATCAGCAATCATATCTGTTGTTGGATAGTAGTGGATTTCTCTTCTCTTCTTGTAATGCATAGGTACCACCAATTTAGTTTTTGTCATTACATCAGCAATCATATCTGTTGTTGGATAGTAGTGGATTTCTCTTCTCTTCTTGTATAATGAATAGGTACCACCAATTTAGTTTTTGTCATTACATCAGCAATCATATCTGTTGTTGGATAGTAGTGGATTTCTCTTCTCTTCTTGTGTAATGCATAGGTACCACCAATTTAGTTTTTGTCATTACATCAGCAATCATATCTGTTGTTGGATAGTAGTGGATTTCTCTTCTCTTCTTGTGTAATGCATAGGTACCACCAATTTAGTTTTTGTCATTACATCAGCAATCATATCTGTTGTTGGATAGTAGTGGATTTCTCTTCTCTTCTTGTGTAATGAATAGGTACCACCAATTTAGTTTTTGTCATTACATCAGCAATCATATCTGTTGTTGGATAGTAGTGGATTTCTCTTCTCTTCTTGTGTAATGAATAGGTACCACCAATTTAGTTTTTGTCATTACATCAGCAATCATATCTGTTGTTGGATAGTAGTGGATTTCTCTTCTCTTCTTGTGTAATGCATAGGTACCACCAATTTAGTTTTTGTCATTACATCAGCAATCATATCTGTTGTTGGATAGTAGTGGATTTCTCTTCTCTTCTTGTGTAATGAATAGGTACCACCAATTTAGTTTTTGTCATTACATCAGCAATCATATCTGTTGTTGGATAGTAGTGGATTTCTCTTCTCTTCTTGTATAATGAATAGGTACCACCAATTTAGTTTTTGTCATTACATCAGCAATCATATCTGTTGTTGGATAGTAGTGGATTTCTCTTCTCTTCTTGTGTAATGCATAGGTACCACCAATTTAGTTTTTGTCATTACATCAGCAATCATATCTGTTGTTGGATAGTAGTGGATTTCTCTTCTCTTCTTGTGTAATGCATAGGTACCACCAATTTAGTTTTTGTCATTACATCAGCAATCATATCTGTTGTTGGATAGTAGTGGATTTCTCTTCTCTTCTTGTATAATGAATAGGTACCACCAATTTAGTTTTTGTCATTACATCAGCAATCATATCTGTTGTTGGATAGTAGTGGATTTCTCTTCTCTTCTTGTGTAATGAATAGGTACCACCAATTTAGTTTTTGTCATTACATCAGCAATCATATCTGTTGTTGGATAGTAGTGGATTTTCTCTTCTCTTCTTGTATAATGAATAGGTACCACCAATTTAGTTTTTGTCATTACATCAGCAATCATATCTGTTGTTGGATAGTAGTGGATTTCTCTCTCTTCTTGTATAATGAATAGGTACCACCAATTTAGTTTTTGTCATTACATCAGCAATCATATCTGTTGTTGGATAGTAGTGGATTTCTCTTCTCTTCTTGTGTAATGAATAGGTACCACCAATTTAGTTTTTGTCATTACATCAGCAATCATATCTGTTGTTGGATAGTAGTGGATTTCTCTTCTCTTCTTGTGTAATGAATAGGTACCACCAATTTAGTTTTTGTCATTACATCAGCAATCATATCTGTTGTTGGATAGTAGTGGATTTCTCTTCTCTTCTTGTAATGAATAGGTACCACCAATTTAGTTTTTGTCATTACATCAGCAATCATATCTGTTGTTGGATAGTAGTGGATTTCTCTTCTCTTCTTGTAATGAATAGGTACCACCAATTTAGTTTTTGTCATTACATCAGCAATCATATCTGTTGTTGGATAGTAGTGGATTTCTCTCTCTTTCTTGTGTAATGAATAGGTACCACCAATTTAGTTTTTGTCATTACATCAGCAATCATATCTGTTGTTGGATAGTAGTGGATTTCTCTTCTCTTCTTGTGTAATGATAGGTACCACCAATTTAGTTTTTGTCATTACATCAGCAATCATATCTGTTGTTGGATAGTAGTGGATTTCTCTTCTCTTCTTGTATAATGAATAGGTACCACCAATTTAGTTTTTGTCATTACATCAGCAATCATATCTGTTGTTGGATAGTAGTGGATTTCTCTTCTCTTCTTGTATAATGAATAGGTACCACCAATTTAGTTTTTGTCATTACATCAAATCATATCTGTTGTTGGATAGTAGTGGATTTCTCTTCTCTTCTTGTGTAATGCATAGGTACCACCAATTTAGTTTTTGTCATTACATCAGCAATCATATCTGTTGTTGGATAGTAGTGGATTTCTCTTCTCTTCTTGTGTAATGAATAGGTACCACCAATTTAGTTTTTGTCATTACATCAGCAATCATATCTGTTGTTGGATAGTAGTGGATTTCTCTTCTCTTCTTGTATAATGAATAGGTACCACCAATTTAGTTTTTGTCATTACATCAGCAATCATATCTGTTGTTGGATAGTAGTGGATTTCTCTCTCTTCTTGTGTAATGATAGGTACCACCAATTTAGTTTTTGTCATTACATCAGCAATCATATCTGTTGTTGGATAGTAGTGGATTTCTCTTCTCTTCTTGTATAATGAATAGGTACCACCAATTTAGTTTTTTGTCATTACATCAGCAATCATATCTGTTGTTGGATAGTAGTGGATTTCTCTTCTCTTCTTGTATAATGAATAGGTACCACCAATTTAGTTTTGTCATTACATCAGCAATCATATCTGTTGTTGGATAGTAGTGGATTTCTCTTCTCTTCTTGTATAATGAATAGGTACCACCAATTTAGTTTTTGTCATTACATCAGCAATCATATCTGTTGTTGGATAGTAGTGGATTTCTCTTCTCTTCTTTTGTAATGAATAGGTACCACCAATTTAGTTTTTGTCATTACATCAGCAATCATATCTGTTGTTGGATAGTAGTGGATTTCTCTTCTCTTCTTGTGTAATGCATAGGTACCACCAATTTAGTTTTTGTCATTACATCAGCAATCATATCTGTTGTTGGATAGTAGTGGATTTCTCTTCTCTTCTTGTAATGCATAGGTACCACCAATTTAGTTTTTGTCATTACATCAGCAATCATATCTGTTGTTGGTTAGTTGTGGATTTCTCTTCTCTTCTTGTATAATGAATAGGTACCACCAATTTAGTTTTTGTCATTACATCAACAATCATATCTGTTGTTGGATAGTAGTGGATTTCTCTTCTCTTCTTGTGTAATGCATAGGTACCACCAATTTAGTTTTTGTCATTACATCAGCAATCATATCTGTTATTGGATAGTAGTGGATTTCTCTTCTCTTCTTGTGTAATGCATAGGTACCAATGTTTTCATTTTTGTACTGCTAAATCAACTGAAATTTAACGTAGCTAAAAACAAGTTACAATAAGAGGGTTTTTTTTAAATTCTATGAAAAATCAATTAATAGTCTGCTTTTCACGAAAATTTCCATAAATGTTTACCTTTAGATGTAAATATAATAATATTTGAAAACTTTTTTTTGCTTTTGTAATTGGTATGTAGAATATTCTATTGTCAAAAAAAATTTTTTTTAAGAAATTAATTTTTAAGAGATTTTCAATAATAATATGACATTTTTTTGCACTTTTTATTTCCGATTTCATTAATTTTTCCTAAAAAAAAACTACAGCGTTGCACGTTATACAATTTCATTGATATTAGTTATTCAGACTCTTATCTTCATAGAAAAAAAGTACAACATTTTTCTGACGCGTTATTTTTTTTATCTCATAAAATAAAATAGTGGGGGGGGCGATAGACCTTATAAAAAAATATTTCCCCTAATATATTTTAGAAAAAAACTATTTCCGATATATTTACATCTAAAGGTAAACATTTATGGAAATTTTTGTGAAAATCAGACTATTAATTGATTTTTCATAGAATTTTTTTTAAAAAACCTCTTATCATAACTTGTTTTTAGCTACGTTAAATTTCAGTTGATTTAACAGTGCAAAAATGAAAAGATTGTTTTTCAATCATAATTTTCATTATTTCCGTAAGCTGAAAATTTTTTTTAAAAAATCATCAGGAGTTTGTTTAATGTTTTTTCTTTCAAATGGAAAAACAATTTTCAAGAAAATATCAATTTTTCTGCAAGTTTAATGGATGGGGTGGGGGGTAAATTTCACAGGGTAAAATTGGTGGTGCTTAAATATTTTTATTTTCTGCGTGAAATAAATTAAATTTTTTTTTTCTGCCTGAAAAAATCGAATTTTTCACGGATATTTAAATATATGAATTTTAGAATTCAGGTGAACTAAAAATTGGTCCGATCCGCGCTATATTAATATTTTTAAAAGAATTTGTAAATTTTATTGTTGAATAGTAATGTGTGATTCTTAGAATATACGGAAGAGCAAAACTGACATATTTGTTTTGTTTTTATACAAAGAGACGCTTCTGAGTAACCAAAGTTTGTTTTTCTCAGCGTAAAAAAATATTTTATTGAACTTTTTCGACCAATTAGAATAAAAAGTAAGTATATGTGATTATTTTATCAGTTTTTCTCTTAAAAAAATATTCAAATTTTCATTTCATTTTCGATTTTACAAATTAATACCAAAACAGAAGACATTTTTTAACGTCAATTTCACTGTGAAATTTTAATATTAAATTTTTTCAAGTTTTTATTTATTTTAATAGTAAATTTTAATATTAAAGTTTTTAAATATTTTATTCATTTTAATAGTAAATTTTGGCTAAACTTGCAAATCGTTCAGAAAATTAAAACATATTACAGGTTGACCCAGAAAAAATAGAACCCAAATTATTTATTTAGTTTCCCATTAAACTAACCCTAAACCCCAACCCCCAACCCTAACCCTAACCCTAAACCCCCTAGTTAAAATTGACAGTTTTATTACAAAATTATTTTACAAAATTATTTTATTTCAAAATTAAAAAAAAATGTCCATTAGAGCTAGCCATACTTGTTGTGGTATAATCGTAAAAGGGAAATAAAATGTAACTTTTCTGTCCAAATTGCGGCCTGAAAATTACCCTTTATATAATACTAGAAAAGACGTGACCCATTGGGTCACCCATTGTGCTCGGTTTAGATTGTTGGAAAAAATCACATGATAATATTATTTCACTAATTTAAAGTTTTCCCAAACTGTCCAAATAAGTTATTTAAACTGGAGTAAACATTTTCAAATGACCAAAGGAAGAACAAGAGAAGGGTCACTTGGCTAGTTAATTTGTAATTAAAGGTAAGTAGGATTTTAATCATGGATATCCATGACAATCTCTAGCCAACCCTACCCTATCAATCATTGTTCTCAAGAGGTCCTCTTCACAGCATCCAATATCTGCACAGAGTTGGTCAATGTACATCTTTGCTCAACGGTCCACACTGGCGTGCCTGTCTGCTGGTTTCCATACAAAAACATCATGAGTTTGTCCTTGATTCTCCAGCAGTGTCCAGCATTTTACTCAGATTGTTTGTGTGATAAGTGGCCATACAGCTGCTTTCTCATGGGGTGTTGCTTCCACAACTTTTTTGAAATTACATACTGCATTCTTGTGCAGTTCCCATGTAGCTTATTCTCTAGGTGCTATGTTAGTGTCCAAGTGGTGCAGTTGTACAGTAGCAATGATACAGCTATGGTTGTGAAGAATTGTTGCTTTAACTTGTCAATGAGATCAGATTTCTATATGACTGATAGTCCATGGAAGACCATGCCTTTCACTATGCATTGATTAACATGGCTTTCTTTAGATAAGATATTACTACCTAGCTACGTTAATTGTAACACCAATTTCCAGGGTTTATCATCGAACGTGGAGATGCCTCCTTAATTTTAAAAACACATGAACTTGGTTTTATCGTTCACATAGAGGGTGATGTTCCATGCTGCATTCGGTGCAGAATATTGCCTGCTTCTTGCCTTTTAAAAAATAATTATTTATAACATCTAATGATGTTTACTTATGTAGTCTAGGCATATTATAAATATATATGGTGTTAACATATCTCCAAGAAAATATATTTAGTATTGTAAAATAATGGGTGCAAGAAAAATAAAACATTTATTGCAAAAACACAGACATAAAATGAGGGTTCAATTTATTTTATTGTAGGAATTTATGAGGAAATTGTTCTTCTTTACCCAGGTAGGAAGTTCATAAATAGCACGGTTCGAATTTTCAGAAGGCATCATGTAGCGTTTTTTAGGGCAAGGGCCAGAACGCATTAATGCGATATGCACCAATATGTTTCGCGCGTTGATCCCCCGTACCAAGATTTATTTTTTTTGTACGTAAATCAATTTTACATTTTTCGAAAGACAATTTAATGATGGAACATATGTAAAAAAACATAATTTACTAATAAATCGGTTTTGGAAATAGGGCATCTTAAACATTGAAACTTAAATCTCGTAAATAAGAAAAAATATGTATCTTTTTCTTTTTTTGTGTTGTTGTTTTTTAATTGTTAGATTATTTTCAAAAGAATTTTATATTAAAAGTTCCTATTGTCTACATTTTTATTTTATTTTTCAGGGATTTTAAAAAATTTATAAAATGTAGAATAAATACTTTTTTTTAATGTACAGCAAAATCGTATTTATTTAATCAAAGAAAATATTGTATAAAAAATATCTTGCTTGTGTTCTGGGTCCATAAGTTAATAGGTTCAAATCCGTGACGCATGTATAATTATACTCTGTAAAATAAAACTCAAACAGTGTTTGAAGAAATTTATTATTTTATTTGGAAACAAATAATTCTCCCGTTTATATCCAGAAAGCAGATACTACTGTTCAGTTAAAATTTTATTATAAATAATTTCTAAAATTGTAATTCTGATTTTCTCAACTTTCTTTTTCAATAATATTAAGAATTAAATCGTGAGGCATCAAGGAAATGCTAAATTAGTAATTTGTTTTGCTTCATAAAATAATTTTTTATACGTTTAGCCCTTCATACTAAGATAAGGTGCACACGTCAAGATGCGATAACTGTCAACAAAGAGTGGGAATGTACGGCAATTTACGGCAATTTACTTTGAAATGCAAAAATGTAGGTTTTATGTAAGAGAAATTTTTTTTTTTTAACATAAACTTGGAATTGTTCTTTATATTAAACGTAAAAGAAAACATTAAAAAGTTAATTTTCCATTTTTTATTGACGTTTTAAAATATTTTAAACAATTAAACGGACATTTTGAAAGTCCGCGGTTTGCACATCTCTACCATTATGCATAACGCATCTAAAAAAACAAAAAAAATTAGCAGTGCAAATGTATATACACCTTCCTTTAAAAATATATTTTTTATTCTGTATTGCCACAAATTTTTAAACAAATACAACCGAGTTTGGCTTTAACTTTTCGGAAAAACGCCTTAAATCAGCTATAGAATAATATAATAAAGAAGAAATATGGCCAGATAATTTTAAAAATGTAAATGAATTTAAGTAGAATTAAATGTAAATGGCAATTAAAGTAAAGGAAAATAATTTATTTACTAAAGGAATAGGTATGAAATTATTAGTGAGACCTATATGGTCTTTAGGTACCACCAAACCGTTTAGGCCATTTTGAATAAACGGAAATAAATATTTCCGAACTTTGTTTATCAAAAATCTCGTAAAAAAAAAGATCGTACAGGGTTGTTACAAAGAAAAATAGTTAATTCAAAGATCAAATTATCCGATTGGGAAAAATTACATCGCTATCTTAAAAAATAAACAAACCTATCCGTATTACATGCGAAAGGGTAATTTTCAGACCGTAATATAGACAGAAAAGTTACAAATTATTTCCCTTTTACGATTAACCCGTAAAAGTATGGAATGAAAATTTGAATATTTTTTCTAAGAGAAAAACTGATAAAATAATCTATTATACTTACTTTTTATTTTAATTATTGAAAAAAGTTAAATAAAATAATTTTTTTCACTGTCAGCCTAACAGGAACAAACTTCGGTTACTTAGAAGCGTCTCGTCTCTTTGTAAAACAAATATGTCAGCTATGCTCTTCCGTATATTCTAAGGATCATACATTACTATTCAACAATAAAAATTACAAATTCTTTTAAAAATATTAATCGAGCTCGTATCGGACCAATGTTTAGTTCACCTGAATTATAAAATTCATATTTTTAAATATCCGTGAAAAATTCGATTTTTTGACGCAGGAAAAAAAAAAATTTAATTTATTTCACGCAGAAAATAAAAATATTTAATCACACAAAAGATTGAAAATCTCTTAAAAATTAATTTCTTAAAAAAAAAAAAATTTTTTTTTGACAATTTAATAGAATTACAAAAGCAAAAAAAAGTTTTCAAATATTAATATTATGACATTTTTTAGCACTTTTTATTTCCGATTTCATTAATTTTTCCTCAAAAAACTACACCTCGTACATTCATACAATTTCATTGATATATTTATTCAGACTCTTATCTTTATAGAAAAAAAGAAAAAAAAATTTCTGACGCGTCATTTTTATTATCTCATAAAATAAAATGGGGGGGGGGAATAGACCTCGTAAAAAAATATTTCCCCTAATATATTTTAGAAAAAAACTATTTCAGATGTATTTACATCCAATGGTAAACATTTATGGAAAATTTCGTGAAAATTTCGTGAAAATCAGATTATTAATTGATTTTTCATAAAAAAAATTTAAAATCCTCTTATCGTAACTTGTATTTAGCTACGTTAAATTTCAGTTGATTTAACAGTACAAAAATGAAAACATTGTATTTCAATCATAATTTTCATTATTTCCGTATGCTGAACATTTTTTTTAAAAATCAACTGGAGTTTATTTTATGTTTTTTCTTTAGAATGGAAAAAAAAATTTCAAGAAAATATTAAATATACTGTAAGTGTGAGGGGGGGGGGCTAAATTTCACAGGGTCAAATTGGTGGTACCTACTGTATTGCCACGAATTTTTAAACAAATACAACCGAGTTTGGCTTTAACTTTTCGGAAAAACGCCTTAAATCAGATATAGAATAATATAAGAAATATGGCCAGATAATTTTTAAAATGTAAATGAATTTAAGTAGAATTAAATGTAAATGGCAATTAAAGTAAAGGAAAATAATTTATTTACTAAAGGAATAGGTATGAAATTATTAGTGAGACCTATATGGTCTTACTAATAATTTCATTTACCTATTCTTTTAGTAAATAAATTATGTCGTAGCTGACAATTTAAAGGTCTTACTAATAATTTCATTTACCTATTCTTTTAGTAAATAAATTATGTCGTAGCTGACAATTTAATTGTAAACAACTTATTTTCTAATAAACTCTTGCTTTGTTTTCTATTAAAAACTGTAGGAAACATAATAAATTTTTTATAAGTATATATTAACATTACCGACAAAAACTTAGTTACAATAAAAAGGCATTGGTTTGTTTATGTGTGTGTATTATTTATCTCGTACATTTTTTAATCTCAGAACATCTTAAATCGGTAAAACTTGCAAATCGTCGTCAAAATGAAAACTTATTTGGGATGACAGTTTAACTACAGTTCATGAATTAAGTTTTTTTGCAAATTCTGTTACGGTTTAGGGGTTAAGGTAACTAAGTTTTTGTCGGTATATACTTCTTATAAAAAATTTGCGAACTTTAAGCCACAAATCTTGATTTTAAAACAAAATAAGCTGATTTGAATTATTTCGCAGCTAAATTTATTTTTAATTTTTCCGAAAAAACAAAGACAATTTATCTACTTACCAAATAAGTTGATTGATTCACTAATTTAAGATAGATAAATTACCAAAAATCAAGGAGTTAGTCAGCAATAGTTTGTTTTAGTTTGTTTTAGTTAAACGATGGGGGGAGTCAACGTTTGCTCATTTGAATAAGATCCCATCACATTTAAATATATAACTACTTTTTTTTTACCCAACATGAAATATTTTAAAGTAAGTTTAATAATCATGTTAAATTTGACTCTATAAATTAATAATTAAAGTAATTTTAAAAATCTATTTTAAAGCCTGATTTACGCCACTTTATTAAAAAAAAAATTCTCTTTAGCCTGGAGAAATGAAAGGGGGGTGAATCTACGTACGTAGGTAATGACGTGGGGCGTCACTGCTGATATTTTCAGTTCTTACAGGCACTCTCACTAACTGACAAATACAGGGTGGGAGGAGAGTTAACTTAACTGACATAGCGAGATGGGAAGAGCAACAGGTAATCTCCAAGACAGGGATTGGTCGGTCGTTGACTTAATTGCTAATTACGCCTAATTAAAGCCAATTAAACTGAATTTTTTTTCATACACTTTGTAGTGCTAACACCAAGGAATATCTAAGTATAAATATTGTGTCCATAACATAAATAGAAAAAAATCCTTTAGCTGGAGAAGGTTGATAAACTCAGCTTTAGTATAATAATAGAAGATAATAATAATAATATCTTTTCAGCTAGTATATTAGGTCTGAGACCTGTCAGCTGTTCCTTGCAAATATTCATTTTAAATCCACTGAATATTTAATGTCATTCCACAGATTATCCAACATTGCCTTGAAGGAGTTTAGAGATGGGGCATTCACTACTGATGAAGGTAGTTTATTCCATGCATTCACCACTCTGTAGCTAAAATAATTTTGTCTTGTGTTTGCTTTACAAGATTTTTTAAGGAGTTTTAATTTATGTCCCCTTGTATAGGTATTTTGAGCAATGTTTAGTAGGTCAGAGTTCGCTGAATAGAAACCATGCGTGTATTTGTAGGCTTCGATCATATCCCCTCTCATACGTCGGAAAACCATACTTGGTAAGTCAATGTTCCTAAGTCTTTCTTCATATGAAAGGGATTTTAGATTATTCACTAATTTAGTAGCTCTCCTCTGGATTCCCTCAATGAGTTTTGTGTCCTTGATGAGTCTTGGGCTCCAAACCACATTAGCAAACTCCAAATGAGGTCTCACCAATGCAGTGTACAAATTTTTCAGCATTTCCTCATCCATGTACTCATATGACCTCCGTATCAGCCCCTTTCGCATGTAATACGGATAGGTTTATTTATTTTTTAAGATAACAATGTAATTTTTCCCAATCGGATAATTTGATCTTTGAATTAACTGTTTTTCTTTGTAACAACCCTGTACGATCTTTTTTTTTACGAGATTTTTGATAAACAAAGTTCGGAAATATTTATTTCCGTTTTATTCAAGATGGCCTAAACTGATCACGTTGCCGAATTGGTGATCCCTAGTAATGCATCTCTGTTAAAATGAAATTTGATATCTATATGTTTATATCTTTGTCGATTTACAGGGTTTTTAGATAGTGTGATTGCACCTTGGTTATCTCCAAATATTTTTATTGGGTCATTACAATCTGTAATTTTTCCGTGTGTATTGGTGATAGCTGGGTTTCTATGAAGGGTTCTAACGTGGGTTCTTCGTTACTGTTGTTGTTTTTATTGGAGGGACGAATGGATGTACTTCCAGCTGTTGTGACGATATTCTCCGTCTCTTAGTCATTTGTCAACGGTAAATTTAACGGCACTTGGAGTTGGTTCTGTTTTCAACCGGTCTTCTAATGGACTGTCGTTCACTGAGGTGTCGCTAATAATGGACAGAGACGTGGACCTTGTTTCACATTTTATTAAATCAACAAATTCTATTTGAGGACGATACGTAGTGACAAAAGCCGACGCGGAAGGCATGGCATCTCCCTTGGGTGTTGGTCGTTCCCTTTCTCCGTCTTGTCCGTTGTTGACAATTCGCTACCCTTTGATGAGTTTAATGCCTTTTTATATGTTCGTGGGATGCCACACGTGATTTTGTAACAATAATCTATATTGATTAATGCTTGGTCACTGTCATCCTTAGAATTCGTTATATAATCATTTAGGTATTATTGAGGTGCTTTTTTTCTCTTCTGGGATAATGCCGAATTTTTTCTTCTTCCTCGGTCTGTGTGTTTTCTTGTGGATCAATCTTAAGTTGTGGGTCTGGATTTCTAATGTATTTTTGTTGTGTATATTTCTTTTGGACGAAATCATCATCATCATCGTTATTGGTTGGATAAGTTTGAGTCTGCTGAGTCTGCTGATTCGTCATGTTGCTAATAGATTTTACTAACCTATGCTTGAGGACTTTATTATTCTCTGTAGATATTAAATAGTATAGCCAGTTGTTGACATGTATATTAAATTTGGTACCATTTCGGTGCACCAGTTCGGTTTTTATTTTTGTTGAATATTATAGTTATTATGATGTTTGTCGTGGCCGACTTAACCGAGAATATATTCTGTGGGTAGGAAGGTATGTAAAGTGCTCCTTTTAGAGAGACTGACACGTGGTTTCCATCCGTATCTACCAGGCACATCTCAGCGTGATGCTGAGATGTGCCTGGTAGATAATGCTATGCCCTTAGTCCTAGTACCGTCAGCCAGCTCTATAAAATGGTTATCCGGCTGGAATGAATCATGAAAAATTTTTAATTTCTTTATGTCGTTTATTATGTGGTAAGTAGCCCCGGCATCCACCATAAGTCCTTTGTGTATAACAGCTTTTTGTGGTTGGTCATTTATTTTAAATACAAATGAATTATCCTCTATTGCTGCTTTGTTGATAGCGTCTCGCTTTTTCTATCGACACCACTCCCTTTCATGGGTCTGACTTTTACAGTAGTTACACCACTAGGTACCACCAATTTGACCCCGTGCAATTTACCCCCCCCCCTACATTTAACACAATGAAACTTGCAGAAAAATTAATATTTTCTTGAAAAAAATTTTCCATTCGAAAGAAAAAACATTAAACAAACTCCTGATGATTTTTTAAATTTTTTATTAGCTTACGAAAATAATGAAAATTATGATTGAAAAACTATGTTTTCATTTTTGCGCTGCTAAATCAACTGAAATTTAACGTAGCTAAAAACAAGTTACGATAAGAGGATTTTTTAAAAATTCTATGAAAAATCAATTAATGGTCCGATTTTCACGAAATTTTCCATAAATGTTTATCATTGGATGTAAATACATCTGAAATAGTTTTTTTCTAAAATATATTAGGGAAAATATTTTTTTACGAGGTCTATCACCCCCCCCCATTTTATTTTATGAGATAAAAAAAAATGACGTGGAAAAAAAATTTGATACTTTTTTTTCTATAAAGATAAGAGGCTGAATAACTATATCAAAGAAATTGTATAACGTACCGAACTATAGTTTTATTAGGAAAAATTAATGAAATCGGAAATAAAAAGTGCAAAAAAATGTCATAATATTAATATTTGAAAACTTTTTTTGCTTATGGTAGATACGGATGGAAACCACGTGTCAGTCTCTCTAAAAGGAGCACTTTACATACCTTCCTACCCACAGAATTGGTATGTACTTATATTCTATTAAATTGTCAAAAAAAAAAAAATTTTTTTAAGAAATTAATTTTTACGAGATTTTCAATCTTTTGTGTGATTAAATATTTTTATTTTCTGCGTGAAATAAATTAAATTTTTTTTTTTTCTGTGGAAAAAAATCGAATTTTTCACGGATATTTAAAAATATGATTTTTAGAATTCAGGTGAACTAAAAGTTGGTCCGATCCGTGCTCGATTAATATTTTTAAAAGAATTTGTAATTTTTATTGTTGAATAGTAATGTGTGATTCTTAGAATATACGGAAGAGCAAAACTGACATATGACGAGACGTTTCTCGGTAACTAAAGTTTGTTTTTCTGAGCGTAAAAAAATATTTTATTTAACTTTTACGACCAATTAGAATAATAAATAATATATTGAATGATTGTTTTATCAGTTTTTCTCTTAGAAAAAATATTCAAAATTTCATTTTATTTTCGATTTTAAGAATTAATACTAAAACCGAAGACATTTTTTAACGTCAATTGTACGGACATACTTTTTTTAAGACAAAATTTAGTATTAAAATGAATAAAATCTTTAAAAACTTTAATATTAAAATTTAGTATTAAAATGAATAAAAACTTGAAAAAATTTAATATTTAACAGTGAAATTGATGTTTTAAAAAATGTCTTCGGTTTTAGTATTAATTTTTAAAATCGAAAATGAAATGAAATGAAAATTTGAATATTTTTTCTAAGAGAAAAACTGATAAAATAATCATATATACTTACTTTTTATTCTAATAGCGTAAAAAAATATTTTATTTAACCTTTTTGACCAAAGAAAAACAAACTTCGGTTACTCAGAAGCGTCTTGTCTCTTTGTAAAACAAATATGTCAGTTTTGCTCTTCCATATATTCTAAGAACCATACATTACTATTCCACAATAAAAATTACAAATTCTTTTAAAAATATTAATCGAGCTCGGATCGGACCAACTTTTAGTTCACCTGAATTCTAAAAATCATATTTTTAAATATCCGTGAAAAATTCGATTTTTTAGCGCAGAAAAAAAAAAATTATTTCACGCAGAAAATAAAGATATTTAATCACACAAAAGATTAAAAATCTCTTGAATTTTTTTTTTTTTTCCAATTTAATAGAATATAGTACATACCAATTACAAAAGTAAAAAAAAGTTTTAAAATATTAATATTATGACATTTTTTTGCACTTTTTATTTCCGATTTCATTCATTTTTCCTAAAAAAAAAAAAAAAACTATAGTTCGGTACGTTATACAATTTCATTGATATAGTTATTCAGACTCTTATCTTGATAGAAAAAAAAGTACAAAATTTTTCTAGCGCGTCATTTTTTTATCTCATAAAATAAAATATTTCCCCTAATATATTTTAGGAAAAAAAAAAACATTTCAGATGTATTTAATGGTAAACATTTATGGAAATTTTCGTGAAAATCGGACCATTAATTGATTTTTCATAGAATTTAAAAAAAAAAAAAAAACTCTTATCGTAACTTTTTTTCAAGAAAATATTAATTTTTCTGCAAGTTTCATTGTGTTAAATATAGGGGGGGGGGGTTAAATTTCGAATGGTAAAATGGTGGTATCTAATTATCTTGAAAAGGAAAATTGAGAATAATTTTATTTACAATAAAGAAACGCTACTCAAGGTATATAAACGCTTGGGTTAACAGATTTGATGTACAATTCTAACAGGGATAACTTTACCCTAGTGAAAAAAAAAAAACTCGCATCTGGAAGTGAAAAAAAAAATTGAACTGGCATCTAGAAAAACAAACAAACTGTTAATGAAAAGTCGAGCGTAAGTAAAAGCTAAAAAGGACTTACTCGTATCTCGCAGTGAAAAATATCGCCACTAGATTGGAAAACATCAACAAAAAGAAGATTAACAAAATTTCTCTCCGTGTATTTCCGGCACGATAAACAAAAACAAACTAATGAAACATTAGTCAAAATTTGGCCTGCGAAGTTGATTATTGATTTATTGCTTATCAAAATAACATTTTAAAAAGGGGTTAGTCAAAATCAATCTATTGTCTGCGAATCTGGTTGTTGATCTTCGTTGCTTGAAAAACAATTAAGAGAAAAAAGAAAGGATTTTGATAAAAATGAATAAATAAATAAAATTTCCTGTTTTATAAGGAGTGCTTTCCCTTTAACCATTCGATGGCTGATTCGAAATTTTACACTGGAAAAAATAATAAGAAAAAGAAAGAAATTTCATCGGGTCATAGCCAAACTTTAAGGCCAGAGTGAACTTTAGGTGGGTAACAGGGTGCTCTGAGGCTAAACTGGACGAAATGATTAGAATCCTGGACCAATATAGGAGAGAGGTCAACAAGTGTATGAGGATTGGCAAACATGCACCACTTCCTCATTAAAAACAATGGGCACCTGTAACTTGAAGTAATAATAGTTTTAGATGAACGGCAAAAAGAAGCTGACAAAATATCTGATCCAACTGCCGTTAAAAAATCCTTCTCTCGGCTATTACAGTATGGTGGTTGTCTTGAGTGAAGTATTAGTCATGTTCAAATAAAGAGACATGACTACTATTTTGTTTACTCGATTATCTCCCTTAGATCAGCCGCTTCTCAGTCGAGGAACATATTTTTATGGTAACTCAAAATCGCTATTTTTTGACAAATGCCAATGCTCTAACCAAACATAAAAATGCACACCCACAGTGCATCAAATGATGGTGTGGAGTGTGGCACTACCTTTCTAAACCCCATGGAAATCCGGGAACATATGTGATGTTCTCATAAATGCTTACCAGGGAAAAACCCTCCCAAACCTACCAAGTCAAAATGGAGCATCAGGGGCTCCAAAGGGGAAATTCCACCCATCACACCACAAACAAAATAAATTACAAAAATCGCAAAGACCACAAAACAAAGTTTATCACAAAAAAAAATTACAAAAAAAAAAAAATAGATATACTCTAACCCCCTTGTAGATCTTAAGGTGCGCATATCAGTTAAGCATATCCCCTAATTTGAGTTCTATTAAATTTCCCATGATGCAATGCGACTTTCGCCCAGATTAGAAGCAGTTTCAAAGTTTTTGGAGAGAAAAATTGTCCTAGAAGAATTTTGTCTTAGTAGTCCCTTGAAGTGGTAAAGAGCACTTAGAGCACAAAATAGTTGTAAAGGAGTTTCAATAAAAATATATTGTTCTTTTGAATCAGTCAAGTTCTATTTAAAAAAAAAGAAAAAAAAAGGATTTCTACCAGAAGATACATCAAGGTGCTATTACATTTTTGGAATTGGATGCCGCAAGATTCTTCAGTGGTAGGCGTACATTTTGCATTTATGAACTGATTCTGCGTGCACATGCCAGTGGATATCGGACACTCTCAATAGTAAAGCCCAGGTAGGAGTCAAAGTAGCCAGTAAAGTGTTAATTCAAAGAAAACTCGGCACTATTAAAGAACTGATCGAAAAATACGGGCTGTCTGTCAAAGTGAAGTTAGTTCCACCAGCATGCAAGCTTGCTAAACACATCATTTATTCTTTGTTGGTGTTGTGCCAGACCACACAGCGTTTTGCTCTCAAATTGCATTTTTCCCTGATGACCATAATGGATCTTGTGAAGTTGTAGTAGAAGTGACAGTGACTTACCGGTAGCCAAACGCATTTGCTGTCTCGTGTGTCCACCTACTTTCTGAGATCCGTTCGCAAAACTGCCATTTTTATGCTACAGACTTATTTGCATAAGATAGCTGCGAGACATTTTAAAAAACAGGCAAGTGGATGTGGGGTAGCAGTTCTCCTGCGGGATTCGCATGTGTGACATCGAAGGACTTGAAACTCAGTAGTAGTGGTTACTTCGTGTGTGTACCAAAGATTTTGTGTGGTGGTGGTAGTGTGGATTTACGAAAGTATCGTAGCAGCATCATTATTATTAGTTTTTTTTTTTTGTCAACCGTCCAGTTAGAAGCTATTTCGGATGACATGGACCAGCGGTTCGATTTAAAAATCATTCCCAAGTTTTACAGGACTGGAGGCGTGGTGGAATGGCTTGAAAAGGTGGAATTGGTGTGCGAACTATCAGGGGTGAAGTGGCTTGAAAAGGTGGAATTGGTGTGCGAACTATCAGGGGTGAAGTGGCTTGATCGGGTCATCACTCTTCGCCTAACACAGTTTACCAGCAGCTATTCAAAGACGAGAAATCAGACGCGGTTCGAATCAAGGGAGCATTAATGACAGCATTTGCGGCTGATAAATTTACGGCATATGAACAATTCGAGGCATGCGTATTACGTCCGGGTGACACCATAGACATATATTTGGCAGATCTACGGAAGCTAGCGGTCCTTTTCGGAGGCATATCAGACAGTGCGATGGCGGGTTGTGTTCGTGCGGGGCTTCCTAGTTCTGTGAAAGGGCTCTCACGCTCCTCAGCCAGGGCAGATGACATGTCTCTCGAGGAGCTTCTAGCCTGAGCTCGGGCAATCATAAAGGACAAAACAGCGGAGAGGGAACCTGTCGTTGCTGCGGTGCATCCCTCCCAGACTCATCCATCATCCCCAGGCACGGGCCCACCGATCATCTGTAATGAACCCAATCACTTCGCGAAGGACTGCGTGAAGAGGCGGAGGACAACTAGCGGGCGTTGCTATCGGTGCAACAAGACCGGTTATCTGGCCAGAAACCGTCCGGGAAACGGAAGTGGGGATGAGACGTCAGCGCCAGTCTACTCCCCAAACATCAAGTAAACTCGGCACTACCTATCGTTACTGTGTATGTTGACAGCACACCATGCTCGGCTCTCCTTGACTCTGGGTGCTCACAATCCATCTTGAGCGCAAGTTCATGTTGGTCTTGGTCGAAGCAAGGCATAGCGGTAACTACGTTAACCTGAGCTACTGGGGAAGTGGCACCATCAGAAACTGGTAACACTGCCACAATCGATGTATTGGTTATGCGAGGAAGGTCCCAAGAGTTTGACCTGTTGCTTGGCATCGACGCCATTAAGTCGCTCGGTTGAGTTTGTATCACACAGCATGGAAGCGTGGGAGTTTGAATAAACGCAGCCCGTCTGTGCAGCAATTCGCACCAGCAAATCCGACTTTAGTGCGAAATTCGACGAACAACAGGGAGTTTGGGTTGCAGCTTGGAAGTGGTTGGCTGGTCATGCACCAGCAAAACTTCGGAATAGGATCTCTGAATATCCGATATCTGGCGAGTTGAGAAAGGAGTATGAGTGTGCAAACATAGACAATGGTTGGTTGTTGCTGTACAGTGACAAGGAGTTTGGCCCACCTAAGGGACTTATACCGCTGATGGCCGTACTGCAGACCAACAAACACAAGGTGCGTCTAGTGATGGACTATCGTGAGCTGAATACTTATGTTGACACATTCATGGACACTGCGGATTTTGAGCAGAGAACTGCAAAAATGGAGACAGCAGAGAGTGTGGCGTCAGCAGAATCCATGAGGAAACATCTCGAGCTCTATGGACTGACTAGCAAGGAACCAGAGAAGTTGAGGGATGGAGCCAGAGTGCTGGGGCTAGAAGTACGGAGTGAGCAGGGTCGATGGCGACAAGGAAGTGGACTGGTAGATGGCCCTATGACCATGACACGGAGAGGTATTTTCTCCATGTGTGGCCAACTGGTGGGTCACTTTCCTGTGTGTGGATGGCTGCGAGCCACTACCATAATGCAAAACTGGGATGACAAGATTTGTGTTGCTTCTCTGTAGCATATGATAATGGACACCCTCCCCCGGGTATGGAAAATGGATCCTGTACAGGGAGAATGGTGTGTGAATACAAAGGAGCTAGATGTATGGGTGAACATGAGTTCGCTGGCTGTAGGAGTGGCACTTGATGCTAAGTGAGCCATTATCAAGGATGCATGTTGGCTACGGCCGATAAAAAAAAAAACACCCAACATATTAACGTGGCGGAACTGGATGCCGTGCTAAGAGGAATTAACCTCATGTTAAAATGGCCATGGTATTACAAGTGAACACAGACTCACTCTGCGTGTACCAGTGGGTGACCAATACCCTTACTGGAAAGTCTTGGTTGAACACCAAGGCCCCAAGCAAGATGTTCATAAGGTGACGGCTGGAAACGCTAACCTCTCTTGTAAAAGAATACAACCTTTCAGTTGACATAGCGCTAGTTAGATCCAACCAGAACCAAGCCGACTTGCTGACTAGAGTTCCTCAGAGGTGGTTCAACAATGTGAAGGACCTATTCAGCCAGTGTGTGCTTTTGCCCTAGGAAACCCGAGGCCTGCTCAGTTAACCGAGATTCATCGACACAGTGGGAACCCTGGTATTAAGTGGACACTATATTTCGCACGTAGGATTAATCTGTCTGTATCGAAAGCAGCAGTAAGATTGGTCATTCGGAGTTGTGAAAAGTGCCAGTCAATAGATCCAGCTCCTGTGCGATGACAAAAGGGAGGGCTCAGTGTGCATGAAATTTGGAGCCGGCTAGGCATGGACATCACTTACTATAATGGTCGCAACTTTTTGATTTTGATCAATTGTGGCCCTACAGTTTTCGATTTGGCGGCCACTAGTCCGGTAAGATGCTGTGTGTGTACCGAAGATTTTGTGTGGTGGTGTGAACTTACAAAAGTACCGTAGAAGCGTCATTATTTTTTTGTAAACCCTTACAATTAGAGGACAGTGCCAAGATTCTTGGCCTGCAGGTCTGGAGGGAGAACGGGACTCTCTGATGGAAGCAGGGAGGGGTGAAGTCCCAAATGTTTCCCATGTTGTTATCTGTCGAAATGTATTCTCTCTATGCAGGAAATTTGTGGGTCATTTTCCTGTTTGTGGCTGGCTACTCAATTCATCAAGAGTCGGGCAAATGCAATACCTAACAGTTGGGATGCCGCACTCACCAATTCTCCGTTGGAGATAATGGTTTGAGAAACAGTTAAACAGAGTGATCCAGTGAAGGGAGAGTGGTGCACTACCGTCCGGGCAATGTATTTAAAATAGTTTTTGGGTACAAATAGAGAATAGCGTGTAAGAGATGATAATATCTTTAGAATCGTGTTTTATGTATAAATAGCATTAGATTACGGAAACTCCCCATGTAGCCTAACCCTAACCCTGACCCTAACTCAAAAACTAACCCTGACCCTTACTTACCGTCTCAAAGGTTTTGGGTATTTCCATAATATGTAATGAAATGTAATGCTTTTTATATGTAATATAATGATAGTATCTCTTGCGCGCTATTCTGCATTAGTACCAGTTTTTTATTTTAATAGAAAAAATTAATTTGGTACTAATGATAAATTAATATTGTTGTTCTATTTTTAAATAAATAAATACTTTTTGTTTAATATTTGAAAATATTAATTTTTAATTTGATCACCTGATTCGTACATGTAATCAAATTAAAATCCAATAGCAAAGTCTTTTTTTAAATAAATACTTTTTAATCAGAAGTTTCTGAATATTTTTCAAAATTAAAAAAAAAAAAAAAAAAAATGAAAGACGTTTTTATACTAAAATAGTTTTAATTTAATCAGAAGAGAAATTCAGATATGTTTATTTAAATAAAAATATAGTTTTATTTACAAAATATTTTTATGTTTATTTAAATTGTGATAATACCAGGTCTGCATTTATTACACCTTCGTTGCACAATGTCTGATAACAGGACGCTGATGAAACAGGAAGTTGTGACACTTTGTGCAGTTTGTGGTGGAGTAGTGTATACTTAGGTCTATGTCAGCTGGCAAGAAACTTGTTTTAACTCTAAGTCGATAACTGGCTTCACTGATGTGGGTCCCTGGCTATTTTTTTTTTTTTTATCTCTGCTGCTACTCAGACGACACAATCACCCTGACTGCTGGTCTGAAACTAACTCAAGGGCTGGAGCTGGCTGAATATATGTAAATTCCACCACTAAACATCCCCACGGATTCAACCACCCAGATCCTCGGTACTTAATTTTAATCTCAGACTTTTTGTCTGCGATTTTTCTTAAAATTAAAGCAATTAGTTTTTTTTTTTTCAGTCTGATCTTTAGATATCTATGTTTTAAGAGGGGACCCCTATTCAGACCATTAATTCCCCCAAAAGAGATTTTCTCATAAAAACAGCTTTTTCTCTTAAAACATAGATATCTAAAGATATTATCTCTAACTTGCTTAACTTCCTGATGGCCATTCAATTCTCTTAAACTTTACTACCCAATCCTTTGTGTCCTTAAAGGACAACCACCCACCCATATATATATGCCAGTGCTTAAAACATTCTATTTTTATTTATTTATTTATTTCTGACCATGTACTCACTTAACCATAGTGTCACAAAATAAAAGGATGTTGTTCAGAAATAGTATCACACAATTTGTAAAATTTATTTTTGTCAGATACAATATAAGTGCAAAAAATCATCTGTTGGTCTGTTTAGAAATATATTCAGAAGCAGAAGTTACCAGTGACAAGGCAAAAGGGAAATATTTGGGGTGTCTATTGGAGACTTGATCCAGATTCCCTGACCAAAAGAGGTGCTTCTGCACTAAAATTGTTATAAGTATTTGATAGATCTCATCTTTGAAAAAAAAAAGTATTAAAGGGAGCTGCAATGTGGATTGTGAGTTGTTTCCTTTGAACCATTTCTGACTACTTAAGTGTTGGTCTTTGGAAGAAGGAACTCTTCAATGGAAAGAGAAAAGCAGTTGCATTGTCAATAGACTGGAGATACGACTAACGTTGAACACATTAACAATGGCTGCCACATAAAAATTATTCTAGCCACTTAAATCAATAATTTAAAATATACCTTCCCATAATTTCACTAGAATTGGATTTTATTGTTTTCTTATACTTTTAACCAAGAGGCACTTGAGATTCTAGTCTTGTTATAAACCATATGCCTCTACATATATATATATATATATATATATATATATATATATATATACACACATATTCATCTAAATGGTTTTGCTAATGCTACTCATATGTATACATACACACATATATTCGTCTATCTGGTTTCCTAATGTTAAGTCATTGTGTCACATTTTCAAGACAACAACCTGTGTTCTTTGGGTGTAGCTTTTCGGTTTTGCTGTATTGAGAGATATTGTAGTATAGAGTGTGAGTCTCTTATTGTGATTTAATGTCATGATGGACAAATATCTGTATCATTCATTGCCATAAATGGAATCACCGCAAGAAAATCAGAATCCAGTTTTCTCACCATCAAAGCCTTAATGTCTTCTCAATGTCTTTCACTAAAGTGTGCCTCTTCAATTGGGTAGGATTTTAACCCCAAAAGATTGGCCACAGGGGCCTTTATCTTGCTTATTTTGGTTTTACAGTCTTATTTGGAGAATGTGGCAATTATAATAAAGCTTCATCTTTGGGAATTGGTTAAGGCTAACGCATTGGAAAACTAAAGTATTTTCTATTTCACTAATAGGTTCTTCTTGTGGCTAGAGTTATCCAAGGTTATCATAAGGTTCTCATAAATTTTTGGTCATCCGGAAGTAGCTCAAAAAATGGTTGACACACAGTCTTCTGGCTTGTTTGCACAATGGGTAAATTTTTATGTTTTTGCAAATGTTATGGTATCTAGGTTGAGAACTAGTAGAGGTCTTACATCTTTGAAGGCCGTGTGCAGGAACTTTGCTTTGTTATTGAAACAACTCTAATCCAATAGGCTGTCCAGAAATTTCAGGTTTAAGACTAGCTAATGTTTTGATATGAAGGCCATGTTCGTATCATTGTTTTTTAAGGGCCAGCAAGTTCTTGTTTAGTAGATATAGCTAAGTTAATGTAATAAAATTCTCTATGGTGAGGTTTCTTCATTGGATTTGGGTAATTGACTATAGTGAGTGATCCATCCATCCTGTTGTAAATTGTCTTTGATGAAACTTGTCATGTCTCTCATTTAGTTTAAGATGGATAATGTCAAAGTCTAAAAAGTGTGCCCCCTCATGGGATAATTCCATGTTAAATCATCCAGGCCATGTCACCCACCCCTTCAATTTTTCTGAAATTTTGTACAAAATTTGAGTTTCCAATTCCAAGAATTAGTGGAATTATGTTGATTTTTAACTCTCCAAATTTGAGGGGGGGGGGTGCGAAAAATGGCGACTTTTTATAATATATTTTTGTCTGTAAAATGAATTCTAGAGATTCCCTACTTCTAAAAATTGTTTATAAAAGCAAGGAACCCAAAAATCATTAAAAAAACTCAAAGTTAACCAATTTTAACTTATTGATGATTTCTGATTTTTTTAATAGCAAGATCAATATCCAAATGTGGCACTACATCTATGGCAAGGATTTTTTCTATTATTATTTCACATATATTGAACTATGCGAGATAGACCAGATGGAGCATGTCTGGCCACTGTGATTGAAAGGAGTGGCTTGACAGTTGTTGAAAGAGCAATGTGGTAAATGAAAACAGCTTACGGAACAGATTTGTTTTTGGGCTTTGACCAATTTACCACATGCTGCCGGCATCCAGCGGAGTCTGTGGATGAGTTCTTGACAGATCTGCAGCATCTGGCTTTGCTGGTGGGGGAGATGCCACGAGAATGTTGGATAAAGGGCGCTTTTATAAATGGACTACCGACTCATGTCAGGGGACTTCTCTGATCGTCAACTAGGATGGAATCCCTAACTCTAAGAGAGCTACTTGAAAGAGCTCAAGCCATATTAGTGTTTGCAAAACAAGTTAAACACAGTTCACCTGTTTCAAATGTGGGGGTGCAAATCACCTGGCCAGAAATTGCCTGCAGCGCAATGGTGGCAGAAACCGTGGTGTGAAACCGACCGTCCACTGTTATCACTGCAACAAACCAGGGTACCTCACTTGGAATTGTTCGGGAAACAGGTCGGGATGAGGAATAAGTGCCAGCCTCTTACCACATACCCAACATGGCACTACCAATGATCTATCGGATGCTGGTGAGTCGAAAAGTATGTACCAACTGGTGGTCAACACAAAGGGAAGTCCTATCAGTGGGAAACAACATGTTACGGTGTGAAGGAATTGGTAACATCATGTTGGAAGTAGCACGTTTACAGTCCGTAAGTTTAGAAGTGTTGGTTGTAAGTGGATGTGTGTTAGGATTTGACATGTTGCTGGGGTTTGATGCTATTAAAAAGCTTGGTGGAGTAATGATATTGGCACTAGGTGAAGTATGCTTTCTCCAAGACGAGGAAATACAGTGTGCTGCTGTTACAATCAACGAGACTGACTTTAACATCTCCTTTGATTGTTAAAACAGAGTTTGGACAGCGGCATGGAAGTGAGCCAAGGGCCACCCGCCAGTACACCTCAACAATATTCCTGAATACCGAATGCCCACTAATGTATGCCAGGAATACAACACTGAATTACGCGAATGGCTGAACAACTGTTTGTTAGTGCCGTATGCTGAGAAAGAATTCGGTCAACCAGAAGGACTCATTCCCCTTATGGCAGTAGTGCAAGCCAGCAAACATAGGGTGCGTCTTGTACTCGATTACAGGGAGCTAAATGAACATGTGGACGTTTTCACCGCCATTGTTGATGTATGCGCTCAGAAGTTGTGCAAGTGGAGGCAACAAGGGGTGGAAGTGGCACTGACTGATCTGAGAATGGCCTATCTGCATGTTAGAGTTCATAAGTCATTATTTGGGAGACAAAGTTCCATGGATATTTAAGAACCCTACAATTACATAACATAATTGACGCACCATCGGACCAAACCGAGGACGCACATTTTGTGGACAAGAATGCGACAATATATGCTGAATTGATCCAGTGCTTGGATGACCAAAGTCTCTCATTGGTAATGCGCGAAGCGAAAGATAATGTATGCAGAGCATTGGAGATTCTAAGGTCCTATTACTTGTCGAAAGGCAATCCTAGAATTGTAGGGCTCTACCGTCAATTAAGTTCTTTGAATAGAACTGATTATGAATCCATAACGGATTACATAATACAGACAGAGTATTGCGAGTTCACTGAGGGAGGCTGGTGAAATTGTTAGTGATGGCTTATTAATCGCCATGGTGTTGAAGGGTTTGCCCCCGAATTTCAAACCTTTTACCACGGTGATAACTCAAAAGGATAAAGCTATGACGTTCATGGAATTTAAAGTAAGCCTACGCAGCTATGAGGAAACAGACAGTATGTACTCTAGGGAATCAGACCATAGAATTTTACAAATGAAAACCCAATTTAAAAAGTGTAAAACCTTCAATCCACCCTACGATTGTAAATCAACTAATTATACAAATTACCATAATTATCATGGCAGACCTTGGAATGGTAACAAGAAGTCGCCAATGAAAACAAATATTACATGTCTGTAATAAAAAGGGCCACATGTCCTATAACTGTAGAAATAAAAGGGATTTTTGTCAGAATATGAAGTATTTTCCAAAAAAGCAAACTTATTTCTTTGCTGCTAGGTATGACTCACTATCACATAAAGATTATTTGCTCATTGATTGCAGCGCTACTCAACATGTGATCAATGATAAAACTAAATTTATAAGTTTGGACCCTAATTTTGAGCCTGAAAATCATTTTGTGGAATTAGCATATGGAAGCAAATTCAATGGCTTAGTGCAGAAACACGGAAACGCGTTCATATATTTAAAAAACAATAAGGGGCAAATTTGCGAATGCATTTTAAAAGGGGCTTTGTATATTCCCAGTTTTAAACAGAACATTTTTTCAGTCCGGGCTTCAGGGGCCCATATAAGTTTTGGACAAAAAAAACAAAATTGATTTACCCAAATGGCATGATATTTAATTTAAAAAGAATGGATTGCTTATATTATTTGAAAAATATTCGTTCCGCAAAGACTGCAAGCCATGATATCAACATGTGGCATAGAATTTTAGGCCACTGCAACACAAATGATATAAAGAAATTACCAAAAGTAGTGAATGGAATGAAAATAAAACCTATGCCCTCATATATGACCAATTGTAATATATGCATTCAGGGCAAAATGATTGAAACTAAAAATAAAATTTTAGACAAAAAAGAAACTGAGATGTTGTTGCTAGTGCAATAGAACCCCTTGGCAAAGGCAATTACAGGTATGTACTGAATTTTATTAACGATTTTTCGAAACTGCTAGCAATGAAACAATATCTATCAGACGTCAGTTCATATGGTAAAGTGAAACGCATACGAACTGACAATGAGAGCGAATTCTTGTCAGAGAACTTCCAAAATTTATTAATTGAGAACAAGATTAAACACGAGAGATCTGTCCCCTATTCTGCGCACCAGAATGGAACTGTAGAGCAATCGTGGAGGACTTTGTTTTCAATGGCTAGGTGCTTGCTTATTGAATCGAAACTACCAAAAAGTCTTTGGGTTTACGCAATCCTTGCATCTGCATATATAAGGAATCGTTGCAGTAATACATATTTAGAGAAAACCCCTTTTGAAATTTTCACAAGGTTCGAGACCGAACTTAAGTTGTATGCATATTTTTGAGATGATTTGTTTTTACTATGTGCAAAACAAAAAGAAATTAGTCCCGTGAGCTGAAGAGGGTATTTTTATAGGATATGATTTATTTCCCTGAAAGAAAAGCTATTAAAAATATCAGATGTGTAAAATTCACTGATTCCTATGATAAGAGCCCGAAATCAGATGAAATCGGTGACTTGCTAGTCTTTCCGATTTATTCTGATCGAGTTTATGAAAATAAATCACCAATTAGTAAATCTGAACAAGTGTTAAAATCACAGTACCCCATACGTGAAAGAAAAAAAAAGATTTCATTGTAATTGATAATTTTAAGTAAAAAAGTTTTGACTATTGTTACTTATTATCTTCCATACCCAACAATTATGTTGAGGCTATGAACTCACAGGATTCGAAACAATGACGGCCCGCCATGCAAAAGGAATATGCTACACTCCTTGAGAACAATACGTTCGAATTAAAACCTGCACCAAAAAATTAAAATATCATAGGAAGCCGTTGGGTTTACAATTTAAAATACAAAGAAGATGGCACCTGCAAATATAAAGCGAGGTTTGTCGCAAAAGGCTTCTCCCAGATGTATGGCCAGGATTATGTTGACACTTTTTCACCAACGACAAATCTAACCTCTATAAGAAGCCTAATTCAATTGGCAGTCTAATATGACTTGTAAGTACACCATCTAGATGTCAAAAGTGCCTATTTAAATGCTCCATTAGACTTTGACATATACATATATCCCCCAAAAGGTTTTGAAAATGAAAATAAAAATTGTGTATGGAAACTTAAAAAAGCCCTATATGGTTTGAAACAAAGTGGGCGTTCCTGGAATATCACTTTTCATAATTACCTGATTGACCAGGATTTTAAACCCTCTATAATAGACCCTTGTCTGTATACCAAGAAAATTAACAAAGAAACCGCAATTATTTTATTATTGCGGGTGGATGATATACTAATTGCTTCAAAAACAGAAGATGATTTAATAAAGATTAAAGACAGCTTAAGTTCAAAATTCAAAATGACCGACCTGGGAAGGCTGTCCTGGATTTTAGGGATCCAATTTGAATATAGTGAAAATACTATTAAAATGAATCAGTCTAGATATATTGAAAGATTGTTAGTCAAATTTAGTATGACCAATTGTAAACCACGTCATACTCCATGCGAAATGGATATAAATAAAATAATTGATAATGAAACTCTACCGGGAAATTGTTGGTTCCTTAATTTATATTATGATGGCTACAAGGCCAAATATATCGTATATAGTTTAAAAATTATCTCAGTATTTGGATAAACCCACACCAATCCATTTAACAAGGGCAAAGCATGTTTTGCGATATTTGAAAGGCTCAATAAGTCAGTCGCTAGTATTTAAAAAATCAACTGAACCCTTAAAATTATGCGGATTTTGTGATGCCGACTGAGCAGGTTCAAGTGACCAAAAAAGTATATCAGGATACTGTTTTAAATTATCGGACGAAAGCTTGATTATTTCTTGGAAATCTAAAAAACAACCAGCTGTTTCTTTGTCAACATGTGTAGTTGAATTTGTTAGTTTGGCGTTAGCAAGTCAAGAAGCACGCTATCTAAAGACATTACTTAAAAGTGTCGTAGAACCAGGGGTTGTTAATAACCCTGTAACTATTTATTGTGATAATCAATCAAGCATATTACTGGCAAAAAACCCTGTAATACACCAGCGATCAAAACATATGGATATAAAATATCAATTTATAAGGGATGAAATCAAAAAGGGGTCAATATTCTTGCAATATATAGAATCAGAAAATAATATTGCGGATCTGTTTACAAAATCAGTGAATAAAATAAAACTTAATACTCTTAAAAGAGATATCATGGGGGGCCAACATTAAATGAACTTATAATATCGCCCTGTCGGTTTGAGCTGTAGAATATGCCAACTGTCTTCCATGCAGAGGGGTACAACCCCCCCCCCAAAAAAAACAGATGTCTTGGGCAAGACATTAAACTAGTCCAATTAAAATCCCACTAACTTTTATTGTATTGTATTTTTTCTAATTTGGTTCAGTATTAACATAAAAAAAAATTTTTTTAAATAAATAAAAAAAATGAAAAGAAAAAGGGACAATACTAATAACAATAGAATTAAGTATAACAAAATAACAATAATGATAATATTAGTAATAATGATAAAATTAAGAACAACAAAATAATAACAATAATAAAAATATTAATAAAAATAATAAGATTAGCAATAACAAAAAAAAATAAAACAAAGGAAATAAAAAAAATTAATGTGATTTAATATTTTTTAATGGAACAGCCTACCTTATATCAAAAAAGGGGGTGTGTTGGATTTTTTAATATAGTTATTTACTAAGCTGAGCTTAGATATGGCACAAGGCCGAATGTAAGAGGCACCCAGTGAGAATCGAACTCACTAACAATGGTCTGCTAATCTAGCTTGCTAACCATTACACCAAATGAGGTGCCCTGGATTTTTTAATATAAGGAGTGTGCTAGTTCCTCGCCTATACTTATAGACTAGGCGAGATAATGTGGAATATTCCTTAGCCAATCGCTGGCCATACTGCGTGGCTGATATATTACTTAAGTGCTAATTCTTTCTCAGTCTACTCGCAACCATTGAAAAAGGAACCTAAGATTCTCTACCTGAGAGGATTACCAAAGGATTCAAATCGGAGGACTCTTTACCTAGAATCAACTGGCCAACGATGGTTCTTGAAAACTTAACACGCGAACAAGGTTCCTTGGAGATTCTCACAGATAATGATACGGCATTCATCAGCCACCATTTTCAGCAATTTGTACAGGTTTGGGGCATCCGCCTCCACTATTGGTGCACATATGTGCTATCTGGGAATGGAATAGTGGAGCGAAGCCATCTCAGCATAAAGACCATTGCGGCAAGAAAACAGTACTCAGCCCTCGACACTGTATACTGATATAACATGACCCCTAAGGATAGTATTTCCTGCTCCACCATGCCAGCCAATGCAATTCACAACTATTCAGTGCATATACGCGGCATAGATACCATACCTCCACCTGTACAAACCCAGCGCAGTTGATTCAATGCTGGAGATAAGGTGTGGATCAAGATGCCGGGTGGGAGATGCACGAATACATGCAAGCAAGGAAGAGTGACCGATGTACACAATGCACAGTCAGTGTGGGTTGACAGGATACCGCGCTATGTGAGGGATTTGCATTCCGTTATAGCAATGACAGCAAAGTTTCTACCCAGAGTACAAGACTGATCACCATCAGTGATGCGCATGGTGATCCCCTGGAGACAGGCAACTCTGGGCCTGATGCTGATGTATCAGATGTCACTTCTGCAGATGAGTTGTCTGAAGGGAAAGTAGTATTACTGTGAAGGAGCATTAGACAAGAGACCCGCCCCGGGTTGTCCCATATGTGATCAACAGATCACAGGGGAGCATAGAGGAAATGGTGAACAGCCATCTATTTCCAATGAGTCAGCCCATCTTCATCATTCAAAAAGACAACGGGTGGCATGCAGTATATACAGGTGGCGTCTAGTCCAATGCGAACTCTAATCCATTTGATTACAAAGACAAGTAGTCACAGCGTCAGGCAGAGGTCGCATATGCAAATTGAGCAATGGTTCCACGGTAAATACAAGATGGATTTCTCTGAGAGGGGTGACCTGCTAGCACTGTTACTGTGCATGATGACAATGACCAACTTACTACTTCAATGCTCGCTGAGTTATCCGTTTGTGCTACCGAAAGGAAACCTGATTACCAGTGTTCATTTCTCGGACTTATAGAGGTGTAAATATTAATTACTTCCATCATGAGTTAGGAGAGTAGTAAAATGAGAGGAAACTTGTATAGCATAAATCATGAGCCAATTGGTAACTTATATCGCTGCTAATATCCTGCTGAATATATACAGATATTAACAATGAACTCATCCAGCAAAGGGATACATAGGTTAAACAAACCAAGTCTGGAGTATGGATCTCCCACACTCTTACAGGGAAGACCAGGATACACATAAAAGCTATGAATAAGATGCTGATCTGATGATGTCTCTATTTTCTCAAAAAATTAGTTGGAGAATACAAGATGTTGGTAGGCATCATGTAGGTCTGATAAGATAAGAATCAGTCAGACAAGCTGATGTTAGTACTGCAGAGATGGCTTGACAACATAAAAAAGTAATTTGAAGCACCACCTATCTATGCTACATTGATAAACAAATCTGGTCTTGATCAAATAAAGAGTATTGTCATTAGACATCCTGGCATAAAATGGATACTATACTTTGTGAAGCAGATTGATCCTGTAATAATGAAGGCAGCTGTTAGAGCAGTGGTCAGAGAGTGTCAGTCCACTCACCTTCCCTAGTATTTTGGTGAAGGGGCAAGTTCTAACTAATGAATGATGTGTGCAGTTGTTTAAGAAATGGATATCATTCATCATGATGTCTGACACTAATTGACTATGATCCCACTACATTCATAATCTAGTATATAGTATTAGTGTATTAGTATAATACATTCATAATCTAGTGATACCTGCATCAAGAGGATCCAGAAAGTTTAAGTTGAATTCTGTTTTCAATGCATCTATGGCAATGATATAGTGGAGATATGTCATCAGAGTACTAAGAAAATTGCCACCAGAAAGCAGTGGCTTGATAACAGAGGTAATGAATTGGTACAATGTTACACCGATATATTAGTATAATAAACCTGCCAACATGATTAACTTTACAAAATCTGAATAAAAGGAATTGATACAATGCCCTCACCTGATCCTAAAAAAGAGTGATCTATAAAGTGGGAGATTATGTGTGGCCCTACACAATGGGTTTACATTCACGGATCAAATGAGATATGTTATTGGGATGCTGCGATATATGTGAAGGAACTTTTGTCTCTGTGCATCCAATGATTCTTTAAAAATGGACTGACTGACAATTCTTTAGGTGGGGAGGGGGATATGACTTGTCTAAAGAGATGGTGAATGTCCCACTACAAAAGAACATTAGACCCAAACTTCCATATTTGTGATCATGAGATCAGGGAGGAGTATGGCAAAGAAGGTATTAACTTACTACACCGAGCAAAACACCGTCATGGAACCAAGACAATATCTCTTTTTTTAAAACCCTAGCAGCAGCTCATGCAAATTTTCATTCAACCAATCAACAGTAACTCCGCAGCATATAAAAGCAATGAAGCTATTTCTACAAAGAAACCCGAATCCAGTTTTGTGTTGATCCTTTTGGTAAAATTCTCAAACTTTTTTACCACTGTAGAAAATTTTAAAATAGTTACAGAAATAACAGTAATTTAAAAAACTTTAAAAACACATTTGTGTTGGTAAATGTTGCATTAATGATTCAAAAAGAATAGAATCATGTAAAAGGTTACTTTCATTTTTATATTTATTTTCATCTTGAACAAATGGAGAAAGTAGACAGCCAGCATAGGATTCACCTTAATCTTCTGGCTTCTCTTTCTGATTCAAGCACTAACTAATCATTTCCTGTAAGTCAAATATATAATTTATATCATTCTTATTTCACCTAATTTCAGCTTTACCATTTAATGAAATACTGTTCTATTCTAACACAACACTTTTACCAAGTTATTGTTTGATGCTTGAAGGTAGAGCACCATTTGAAGCAATCATATGGTGACTAAATTTTTGCACATTTTTAATTACTAAAATAACTTTTGTTATAACCACTCACTATGTATCAAAGTCTTTTATACGTTATAGACTAAACAGAGACATTATACAAAATTACAGATGATGAAGTTTACATGGACTAATTCATAACAAAAAAGCTATTTTTTTTTACTGGCACAAGCAAAAGTTGGAATTTTTTAGTTTCTTATAATTATAACCAAGCATTGGCTATAAATAATATATATATATATATATATATATATATATATATATATATATACACACACACACACACATACATACATATATATATATATATATACTTTAACAATTGTATTGATAAGGTTCTGAGGTCAAAAATAGCCTTTTGTACCATGTGATGCTTGTCTCTATTAATCAATCACATTAATCATTTGTTTCTAGATATTCATTCTTTAATCGTTTTCCAAATCCATTGGAATAATTAAACAATCATTCTTTGTGAATTTACATTTCTTT
Source organism: Doryteuthis pealeii (assembly GCA_023376005.1). Lineage (NCBI taxonomy): Eukaryota > Metazoa > Mollusca > Cephalopoda > Myopsida > Loliginidae > Doryteuthis > Doryteuthis pealeii. The sequence goes on from CM042158.1 coordinate 72,785,181, forward strand.
AATCAATTTTTCTCATACTATCTTTTTCATATTATCTTTTCTAATTCTTATATAATTTATATAAGAATGAATAACACATTTATATAATATAAATGTGTTATTCATTTTTATTTGCCTATGATTTATTTGATCAACCTGATTGTGTATCTTATATTTCTATTATTGAAAAATAACTTTTGATTCGGATATTTTCAGTATTTCTGTCTCTGATTAGTTAATATCATTATTGCCAGGTTTGTTATTGAATTTGTAATGAGGTATACTTTTCTTGTATTTAAATGCTTCCCAAATATTCCATTGCTTGGATCATTTCTCTTTCTTCATTAAATAAATCTATTAGCTATTGTTAATAATATCAACCTTGTTCCTTTTATACTCTTTTCTGCTCCTTTTCTCGTTTCTTTGTAAAGAAGCAAAAGGTGGAGGGGGGGGAGAGATAAACAAAAGACAATGAAAAGAAATAAACTTTCATATCTTTAATTCAGTACATTTTTAATGTGGTCTTTTGAATAACATGCTTACATTAAAATAAATGCATATGATATCAAGCCAAAACAGGTAATGACTATCGACTAACATTTATGACTCATGGACTTACGTACGACATCTTGTGATCTTTAGTATATCATTCAAAATCTGAATTTTTTTTTTTTGAAAAATCTTTTTGGCAATTTATTGATTGATCAACCTTAAACTATTAAACAGATCTTTTTACTAAAATCGAAATCCTCGAGACCAAATCCTTACACATCTTCACTGGACATTTGAAAAGATCTGTTGCTTGAAAAATATCAATTTTTTTCTTTGAATCAATTTTATGCAAATTAAAAAAAAATTTTTAACTTTGCAAATCATGTTTTGGTACAACAATTCTAATAAAAATGAATACTAAATTATTCGTTTTGAGCGCACATGAAAATCGAATGAATGAAATCATTCCATTTATAATGAATTGCTTTAAACTGTTACTTTAAGATATACTAAACAGAAAAGCAACAATTTAAACACTTAAAAATATCATCAAAAAGTCAATAGTGACGGCCATTCATCCTTAGCGGTCTGAACTTGACAATTTAGACAACTACTGAAAACCAAATGTAAAAAATTAAAATATGAATAGATAGAATTAACTTAACAATAAACATGATAAAGAAGGCTTAAAATGTCATTAATATCAATTATTAAACATTGTTTTGTGCTTTATCTAAATATAAAACGAAGGATAGGAAAAAAAAACTTATAAACCTGCTTACCACATATGGATTTTTATAAAGCAACATCCATAAATTTATTAACAAAATTATTTGTCAAACGAAATACGACTGCTATAAGCCATTTCACTATTTAAAAATCACACAATTGCTGTGTAAAACGTTAATAAAAATAGTACACAAATATCTGATGACGTCAAATGACATCATCATTTTTTGTGCTGGAGATCATTCGACATTCACGGAAAGAAATTATTTCGGCAATTTCCGGTAAATATACGAAAAGGTAACCATTTAAAAATAAATCTCTATGAAGTATATTTCTAAATAGTGTTAGTTAAGCATTTTCATTTGATTATTGTAAAAAATGGCTTTAGAAATAAATTATCTGTCGTTTTAGAGTGGTTTAGCAGTAGAGACAAGTATAACAGGCAAAGGTAACTACACTATCAGGAATTGGTTCTTTAGGAATGAAACGAAATAGACGAAACGAAATGATAATTATTTAAAAAAACAAAAATAGGATCTTAAATACTCGAATAACAAGTCAATTATTTTTTTTGTTATTCTTGAAACTGAAAAAAAAAAATGATCTAAAGAAAGTGGCTAATACGATTAGTTTCTTATTCATTTTATACTGCTGCTTAATGTTCGCTACCGAAACTTCTTGCCATTTTTTAGTTTATCTCTGTAACGAGGCTTGTTCTTAACGTACTGGTGTCCATGATAGGAAAGTAATATTCGTGGTCATCGGTTCGGCATTGTTTGATAGTGTTATACCACCAGCAGTCGTTGTGCTGTAGTTATCATCATCATCGTGTGACAATTCTGTTGGTGGTAGATATTTTCCATTTTTGACTGTTAGTGACTTTGATGTCAGAGTTACCAAATCGAGTAGCAAAAAAAGAAAAAAAGGGGGGGACGACATCAATGGCGTAAAAAAAGAAAAAAAAAGTCTATCTTTCTTCGACACAACACTTGCTTGTTTGTCTCACTTCTCGACTATTTTTCTGTTATATACCACATCGACTACACTTGCATTTCTTTTTCAGCTTATTTATCCGGAAAAAGAAAGCTTGAATGGATTTAAACACAATACATTATGATTACAATAATCTAGACCAGTCTTGTTACCTGGCGGACGTAAAAACCTGATAAAAAGGAACCAATAGTAAATTTAACATTAAGGCAAGCACTTTATAGGTATATATATATTTTATGCACATATATGACGTATTATATCCTTTCTTTACATACATATTTATGCACATACATACTCAAATTAAAAAAAACAACAGAAAACAACTACGGATTGTCTACAAAATAACCGTAAAACGAAATTCTCCACCCTGATGCAGACATACGTAAATACAACGAAATTACATGCAAGGAAAGACATATTTTCTGTCAGGAGGCGAAATTTGTAAAAAAAAAAAAATCAAAAAAAAAAAATCAATAAGTACGATCCAAGCTACATACGGGAAATAGTATTATCACTTACGATTAAACACTACATAAAGTGTAAATTTCTGCTTGAAAACTGAAGAGACGACTTAAAAACTAAGGTGGAAAGTTTATCACTTCCTTTCTGAAATTCTTTTCCAAAATTTATTTGATTGTTTTATATCCATAAAATATCACTTTTAGCGTAAAAATACCTGAAAATTAATAAATGTTAAGCAAATGAACAACTTTTGAAAATTTGAATTTCAATTATTTTTTTTTTCTCCCAGTGATGTTTGATTTTTGTATTAATTGATTTTTTAAACGATATACACAAATACAGCTCGCATTCTGATGCATTACTTTTATGTTTTATGTTGGTAAATATTCACAAACAAATTATTCTAGTACCACCCTAAATAGAAGTTGGCCTGTACACTGATTATTCTGTTCTTCAGTTTACCATTCATATGTTTAGTGCTAACGGTAGCTGACATTGTTAATTGATATTTCGAGAAAAAACTGAATGAAACCGACAGATCCTCTCCCAGCCCTGTAATTAAAAAAAAACAACTCCTAGCCGAATATTTTTACATATTGCTGACTACAAGACTATCCGACTTTTAAGGTGTGATCTACCTTTTCAGTTAATATAAAAGGCATTAAAAAAGGTTGAATGCCAGGGATTTAAAAACAACAACAAAAAACAAACAAACAACAAAATCCAAGCCAAATTCTATAGTTAACACATCTGTGCAACTTTTTATTCTTCAATGCGTTATTTATTTGATCGCGTCATTTCTTAAGAGTCTTTTTGTTTTTTTAAACTTTATGCAGAATATAAAAGTATCAAAGAAAGTGAATTAAAATCAAAATTCTAGAGAAATGATATCAACCTGTCATTTACAGACCATCAGCTAAGGACTGTTGAAAGATTAGTAGTTGCTGAAGACGCTGTCAATTTTAACAATTTACACCCGTTAAAAATATTTATTCAGTTTATTCAAAGGTGTATTTTTATTTAAAAAAAAACAGGGGCAAAGCTCAACGAAATCTTCATACGAGTGTCAGCTTAAGAGGGAAAAGTACCTGTGGATGCCTTCGCCATGAGTGGGCGCCCCAGGACGACATCGTTCGCCGAAGGAGGCAAAGCCGGCGCCGGCCAGGATTCTCCATTTTACCGATCCATGCGGACCATAAGTAAGTAAAAATCCAATGGAAATTAATTTTGAATATTTGCTTTTAAATGTCTTGATGTGTTAATCCCATTTTTGTCTATCTGCATGTATTACGGGCCTTGCTACTACGATATGATATAACTGGGTCAGGAGGAGGATGGATGCTAATATGGCGCTGACCAACCTCTCCGTATTTAAAAAAAATCATATCATTACTTCAACTTGCTGTTCCTCGTTTTTATCTAGTTACTCTAGCGTATGTTAATTTTCATTTCATTGTTTTTTTGTTTCTTACACCTTCTGGATTTAGTCTCATAACTTAGCTTTTAAGCTTTATTTTGATATAATCAATTCTTTTGGTATCGCCTAGGTTTATTTTTCTACATCTATTCCATTTTTAAAAATATTTATTAATTCAAGGGTTTAATCTTTATAAATATTTTCTTTTCATATAATGAACTAAATTCTGCATATAGAAATTAGGTATCATTACTTGAAGCATTTGAAATTATTTGAAAGCTAGTCACGTTCAGTAAGATTGACTTTTTTTTTTTTTTTTTTTTTTTTTTTTTTTTTAAAGATAATTTATGCTGTAACCGAATTAGTCTCAGACTTTGGTGGCTGATTGTAGTTTTGTAGAAAGAACAGACCAGTTATTCTTTGATAATCCTTAAAAAACACATTTTAAAAAATAATTACAAAATTAGTGAATTAATTTAACTTATTCGCTGCAACTGGATCCGAATAGATGTGGATTTTTTTTCAAGTGCCAAAATATTCCAATTGAAATCTATCCAAAAAGTCTAAACTAGACAATACTAACTTTTGTAAATAGATTGTATCGTTTGTATGTCAATAGTATTCCAGGCAGATGGTTAAAACCTTGAAATGATCAGACTTTGTATGGCATGATTACAGAGATCCACGTGACAGTTATTAAATGGAGATATATGACACATACTAATAATTTTTTTCTATTACCCTCTTTTCTTTGTTCGTTTTCAATTAACAATTCAGTAAAAAAAAAATCTCTCAAACCATCTCTATCATACTATATTTCAATTGTCTTTACATTAGATGGCTACATTCGTTACCTACAGAGGAGAGTAGTTGACCTTGTTTCGCCACTGCAAAAGACATTTGTTTACTCATAAATCATTTTCATTTTTTTTTTTCTAATCCTTATGCGCTTTAAAGTTATCCATAATGAAAAAATGAGTTATTCACAGTATTTGCTCAATTTGATTATTTGAACAATTAGTTAGATATTATTTTTAATTTGGAGAGTAAGAATTTACTTTCTAGTTGCTACTACTAAACGACTTTTGGATTCATGTACGTATTTACTTCCTTTTGGAAATGTTATTCTAGTATCAGTGTTTTATCTTGATTTTATTTTTTTTAAATATTTGTTTTAAAGATATAATGAAAAAATATAACATTTTGCTTGATTTACAAATAAATGCCTACATCTATTTGCAAAGTAATATTGGAAAGATTATCTTATAATTTTGTATTATCCTAATTATGGAATGTAAATTCTTGAACTTTTTTTCCTCGCCAGGATTTTTGTGTTACCAAATTTTTCTAAATGTAAATTTAGATGTTTTAAGGAACAACTACTAAATAGATTAGATGAATTTTTGCACCAAGAGATTCGTTTTCTGAAAGTTTTTCTTTTTTATTCTATTAAATATAGGAATTGTATGTAATGTGCAGTTAGTCTTCGTTAATAAGTTAATAAAATCCGACTTCTACTTGAGAAGCATTTTCTTTTTTACATGAGGAAAGTTAAAAATTGCAAATGCTAATAAAAACTCGTCAAACTTTACCTAATTATAGGCATCTGAAATTCTCATAAAATAACTTCACATAATTTCTTATACACAAATGTAATCATTTCTCCATGTTTACCTAAATTTTATGTAAAATTAACATCAATTTTACATTCTTCACTATGTTGTTGATTGCTCAAATTAAATATAAGTTATTTTAGATATATATTTTTTAGACTTGTAGTGTTGAAAATAAAATCAGAATAAAGCCTAAATTGATAGAAAAATAACTGGCCACATAAAAAAAAAAATAATGAAAGGAATGCTAGAAATATTTGGGATTTGAGTGTTAAATTGTCCAGTTGTTTTTCACATGAATCACCACTTACATTTGGATAATATTACCAATTTTACAATTTCTTTGTCTCGTTTGTTGACAGTAACCCGTTAAATATTTCATTTGTATGCAATTGCTATTTTTATTTTATTTTTTTCATATTTATCAATTATATTTTAGTTTGAATTTAAATAATGAATAATTAACGTGACACTTCTAGTTTGTACACAAATAAGAATCTTAAAAATAATTCCTTTTTCTTTTCTCCATTAGAACATCTAATAGATTTTCATTTTGAGGTTGTTGCTTTAATTCTAATTCATCTAAGATAACTTAAAAAATTATATTAAAACTTCATGCATGGTTCCTCCAAAATTGTTGAACGAAGATGAAATCACCTCATGATTTTTAAAAATATTAGCATTGTCCTTTATTTTGTAAAATTACATAGCCATTTATTTGTTTAAGACGGGTACCGTATGACAGTTTTTGGGAAGTATTACAAAAAGGGGAAAAAAAAAGATTTATATCATTGTTGCCTTTTATAACTTGTTTTCATTCTATTTGCAACTTTTTCATCTAATGATTCTGTGGCAACAGTATTGCTAATTTTCATTTTAGCATTAAAAATATACTACTGCACCCTTTTCCCCTTAGCTTTAAGTATATTCACTAAGGTTATTAAACAATAAAAATCAAAATTGTAGAATGTTTTTAGTGCTTTTAATTAAATGTTTTGAATAAGCTGAGTAATTTTTTAGGTTTATGACTTTATCATCTGTAATATTTCTGACGTTTTTAAGAATCCCTGCGTATAAACAAATGGCATTATACATTTATGTTGCATACAATGTGAAGACATTTTGATGCAGGTTTTGCTAGCATCTATTATTTATGAACTGTAAAACCAATTGCACTTGGAAGATTATTTCTAATTTTTTGTTCAACTCGATGTATTTTGAGTGAAAAATTCACCAGTATCCTTTATTGTTTTTATATTTTTATAACTAGACTGAATACAGTAGTAAACAGTTTTTAATTTAAAAAAAATCTCTTTGCTGAAAACCTATATCTTGTAGCTTTTTTTTTTTTGTGTGTGTGTAAATTTTAAATAATGTTTAATCTAATAAAAATCAACTATATATATATATATATATAATATATATATATATATGTTAAGTAACACTACATTGAGGTGCTTGATTCGGACATATCCTGCCTGCAGCAATGAATAATTCTGTTTTAAGTTAATCATTTAGGTTTCCATAGAAATTAGGTAGCAGCCTAATTTGCTTTCTTGATCTATCAGCAACTTTTGACTTAACAAATCATTTCTTAATGTTGTACCCATGAGCTATGAAGTATACACTTTATTAACAACTGTTTATGATTGGTCATACATGGTTTAGTTTGGCTTCAGTTTCTGATAGAAAACTATTTGCTTGGTTTCAGGAAACTATGGCCTAATAACCACGTATCAAAACATTGCATTAATCCTGTTCAATTAAGTAAAGCATATTAAAAATTCAATAAAAAACATGACTCTGGGATAAAAAGCCTTTATTCAGTTCTATTTATTAGTTTTAATTCATAAATTCTTAAAATCAAATATACTCAAATATTGTCTTTTCTACTTTGTCTTTTCAATTGCTTATTAGTACTTCAATTTGATCACTGGAAAAAAACTCAGAGGACTCCTTTTCAGTTCTACCACACACACACACACACACACACACACATTTCTAAGCAGAAATGAATTCACTAGAGTCCTCAAACTTTTGTAAACAAAGCGAGGGTTAGCTACATGCCAGAACGATGAATTTTACAATTAAATCCCTATTTAGAGAACTCAACCAAAGTGGGAGTATATATATATAATAAATAAGTAATCCACAGACACGTGTTTCGAGGTATCAACTCTCATCAGTGTGGTTATACCTTAACAGCTACCCCTGGCCAGGTTTGAGACCCGAATGAACTTTCTTTCGCCAAGCCTTTATACCTGTGCGGCCAGAGGCAGCTCTCAAATATAGGAGAATATTTAATTGCTACATTTTTAAGTGGAAATGAATTCACTAGAGTCCTCAAACTTTTGTAAACAAAGTGAGGGTTAGCTACACGCCAGAACGGTAAATTTTACAATTAAATCCCTATTTAGAGAACTCAACCAAAGTGGGAGTATATATATAATATATATATATATATATATATATATATTTATATGTAGAAAGTTTGTAGAAAAAACAAGATGTTAATAGTTTTGCTGACAGAAATCTGTTTTGACCATCTGAAGCGGTCTTTATCAAAGCAACTCTGTGTAAAAGGAAAAGTATTTTTATCATTAAAAAAACTCAAAAGTTAGAAGTAAAAGTGTATATAAATATCAAAATGTTCAAGAAAATGTTCCGGCTACAAAAGAAAGTTTTAAAAATATAATAAGTCCAACAGTACAATAGATGAAGATGGAAAGTTTCAGGAATCTGTAGTGATGACAAATTCGTAGTGTCGGGATCCTTATTATATTCAAAATTTTAGCCTCCGGTGATATAATTTAAACAATTCCAATTTTGTTTTTTCTGTAGACAGTATGAAAAGTAAAATGGATATGAATCTGACAGTATGTGTAGAAAGTTTGTAGAAAAAACAAGATGTTAATAGTTTTGCTGACAGAAATCTGTTTCAACCATCTGAAGCGGTCTTTATATACACTTTTACTTCTAACACTTTTAAATTTTTTTTAATGATAAAAATGCTTCTAATTTTTAAAAATAAAATTTATTTTATTTTTAACATAGATTACGCATTTTTAAACATTTTTTGAAAATTCCGGCCCTGATTGAGAGTGTTCTGTGCCTCGTGATTAACAATATATTTATTTCGTCTTTCCTTTTACACATAAAGACCGCTTCAGATGGTCGAAACGGATTTCTGTCAGCAAAACTATTAACATCTTGTTTTTTCTACAAACTTTCTACACATATTGTCAGATTCATATCCATTTTACTTTTCATATATATATAAAACCTTGTTTTGAATAGTTCAATTCACTTATCCTAGGCAATCTTGCATTCCATATTGTAAAATATGCACTTTTCATAGTTTGTTACAATTTTAAACAAATAATATTTTTGTCTTGTAGCAAATAGTACACAGAATTATGGACCAGTAGATATTTTTTCACATACCCAAGCAGGTACAGATAATTTTCAACATTGAGTTGTATATTTTAAGTATGTTGGCTATCTTCTGTGTTGTGTACATTGATTATTCATAATATTTTGATCACACATAATCAACTTTAACTCGTCTGACCATGGAGCAGTGCAAATGTTTGCAAACCACCACTTTAATGTATCCAATCATTCGCAATACATTTTCCACAATCTGCACAACTTTTTATTTATCTTTTTTAAATTTAAGATAAAAATCATGTGGAAAATGTTGCTTATTCTCTTCCATCAATGCCAATTTTTCCTTTTTTTTTCTTTTTTCTTTTTTTAATGCACCCTTTTTAAAAATATTAAAAAAAAAATGAATTAGATTAAACTAAAAACTCTTAATGCTATCTAACAACAAAATAGTAATGGGGTGGAGATAATACAGTACAGTAATCACATTTTGCAATATAGATTTTTAATTCTCATTCAAATATTTCTTTAAATCTGCCTTTATTTATCTAGTAAGAGATTTGAAACAACTTATTTGTTAAAGTTTAGAAATCTTTAATGAAGTTATTCATTGACCAGTGTCACAGTTTATAGTTGGCAATTTTAAATGAAAACATACATGATGAAACTTTGGCTTTGACTTTTTAGTGATATATATATATATATATATCGCACAAGCGCGCAACATGTAAAACAAAAAACCTGTGCAGATATTTCTACAAGTCCAGTGAGATGTCACGCAGATGTGAGTCTACATACGGCATGATTCATAACCTACTTAACGTCACCGCCTTGCTGATTGAACAGCAACGTGCCTCGGCGAGGGTTTGGATAAAGGAGCTGGTTTGGTTAACACTGTTCACCTAGCCATTTGGGAATTATCTAGAAAAGGTGACCTAAACAAATGCCGATTCACCTATCAACCTTGCCAGAGACCAGCGCTTTGACGGATGTCCATATTAGCTGGGCGAAAACAAGAAAACACTACAACACAAAACAAGGCTAAGAATAGCCACCTGGAATGTCTCGACACTTCCTGATCTTGAGAGATTGGGAAAACCCCAAACTACGTACTGGTATCGCGATAGGGGAGCATCTCGATATGAGGCCGACATCAATGCCCTTGCGGAAGTCAGTTTCAGCTATAAGAACCAATTGACAGAAGGGGGTGGGCTTGATACACATCCTCGTGGAAAGACAGGCCAATGGTAGCTGTAAGAAGTTTGGGGTAAGGTAAGCCCTCCACCCTGAAGCGACACATGACGGACGCCATGGAAACATTTCCTACATTGAAGTCTGACCTGTGTGGCAGGGCTGTATGTCGAGGGTTTCATATGTGTGACAGGGTACATAAAACAAACTGGATCTGTGGGCCATCTGCGTGCTCACAACTGAACTACTTGTAGAAATGGCCTTATTCTGTCAAGAAGCGGCAATCACCATATATATATATATATATATATAATATATATATATATATATAAATAGAAAAACAAAAAGTCTCGTTATTTAGAAAAAAAAAAATCCATCACTGTTCAGACAACTATCATTAAAATGGAAAGATTGTCCCGATGAAGGTTTATTAAATAACCAAAATATTTAACGTTGACTTCCCCATCAAGAATAAATTCAACTTTTTGGAATACTTTTTCTATTTTCTACATGTTGTTGGATTTATTTCCATATTTTATTCCCATATATATGCATAATCTTAATGCCATGAAAAAAATGTACAACCTTTAAAAGTTAAAGATTGTTCTATGAATACAGGATTATATTGATTACACTTTGAATATATCTAATCTTGTTGTTATCTAAGTTCACCTCTTGATATAAAATATCTGAAAATGCATTTTCTTTTTTTAACATTAATCAGTATTTTTGCTATTCAGATTTCTGACAAGTAAACAATTCAGGTTTATGAACCAGGTACATTGCTTTATGCAAGTTCCAAGATTGAATTTCTACTTAGATCATTAAAAGTTTGAATGTATTCTAAAAAAACAAAAAAACTATCTATTTAAAATCTTAAAAGAATTCTGATTTGAACCTTTATTATTGATCACTAAGATTTGTTTTTTAGGTTAAACTTTTGTCAGATTTTATAAAAATTTTTTTTTTTTTTTTCAATATTATCTTTACAAATTGAATGTTTTCAAGACACAGTTTCTAATTGGTCTTTCTTTATTGCTTGATTTTAGGATATGTAAATGATTATATGGTAGTATTTTATCACATAGTTTTATAAAACTGTTTTTATATTTTCCAAATTTATGAAAAGATTTAATTGGGAATATTGATAAAATGTACTTCTATAGAATTTCATGTAGTAGAAATGAAATATAATCACTAATTTAACTATTTTTTCAAATCTTTTGTATAATTCAATATTAATTGCCTATTAATGGTTGCTTCTATGGTATATTGATCAATAAAGTGAATTTATTGAATTAAAGTTGATTTTTTTCCTTGCACATTTTGGGTAACAATAAATGTAATATTAACCTTAGTAGTTTCTTTATATACTATCAAATAGTATTTTTAGTGTTTTAGAATTTGAATATTAACCCTTAAAACTTGGCTGGAAAAAAGAATGTAAAATGTTGTAATCTATTATTTAACAGCCTTACATAACAAGGATTATGATAAATGAACTGAGCCATGGCTCAGATGTAAAGACAAATCTGATTGGCTGTATTGTTGCTAGGCAATAGCAATGTAGAAATGAGGATCCTCATCCAGAATTCATGCTATATGTACTTAGTGGCACAAATATCAGCTGTTTGGGTTCTAAGGTTTAAACTTATACAATGAAGCTTCAAGTATTGTATGAATGTCTGAATAGTTGAAGCTTGATTTATTAAGTTTAATAATTCTGATGAATAAATTCTTGGCTTTTTTAATCTTTGTATTTCTCAAAAGCTCACATCTTTTTCTGTGAAGTTACTATTTTTTAATTTATTTCACTCTTTTTTAAAACTTATTAATAGTTGTATTTTTGTTATAATTTAAAATATTCTTACTTATTCATTATTCTTAAAATACTGCTGCTTAATCTCCCATCTTTTTTTTATTTTTTTAGGTTAGTTATTTAAGGTTTGTCTTGTTCAGCTTCAAAGATTGAATAAGAACCAAGATTTCGATGTAAACATAAGACAATGATGCTGAAAGCTTTTTGATTTAGTACGTCCTGGGATGCACATATTTGCTTTGAATGAGTCCCCGGGAAAATGTATGGGTCCCAATTAAAGCCGTCCAACTCCTACCTTGTAACCTATCCTGTGTAATTCGTTTCCAAGAAACTATTGAAATGTTTTTACAGTTAGCTTGAAATGGTGATGGAAGAAAAAAGTAAAACACTGGGATGCATGGACCTGATTTCACTGCGTTCTTTTAGATTTTTTGTGCACCTATCAGCATCTTTGATAAGATAATATTTTATACCATACTATAATGAAATATAAGGCAAGATAATATAGTTATGTTCTTTTTTTTTAATATTAAAGGAAGTTACTTGGCCAAAATCTGCATTTTATCTTCGTTTTATTAGTCACATTTACTTGCTGTTCAAGTATCCAATATAATGTATCCAATATAATGTTCAATTTGTTTAAGTATTTTAGTTGGTCTATTCACCAAAAAGTATCAAGTGTCCTGTTGGTGAGGCATAGAATATGCTGATTGTATTCCCTGTGGCGGTAACCCCTCCCATCTATATGTCAAATTGATCTATTTAAAAATCATTCATATTTGATAGGACCATGTGTAAAAAAAAAAATAACTCTTAAGAAACAACTACACAAATGTAAATATGAATGCAATTCCTTAACCTCTAGGCATAAAATAACTTTTTGACATCTGATTATAATGAAGATTCTGTGTCTAATTGTCTATAACTGAAACTGTCATTACTTTTATCACAATACCTTCAGGAATTGTGTAAGTTTATCAATGAGTATTTAATTTATACATAGAATAAATCTTATTTATTAATGATGTCTCTATGAGTTAGATTTGCCTCAAAACTGCCCATGTTATTAGTGTGTTTAAAATCCTGCAATGTGTCTTATATATATCATTAATAAATAAAAGTTTACATAATATATGGTGTGGTTGATTTACATACTGCTTTTAACAAAACCGGGTTTGATAAATAGTTACATGGTGTTATTGATCTCTAATATTGTTTTATTCTCCAACGTATTAGAATCAATCCTATGAATAATTTTTATATAGAAACCAAATAAAATCTGATTAGAATGTAATCTTTTTGTGTTCTTATTTAATTTTGTTAGTCTTTCTAATTTGATATATTTCATTACATTAAAACTGAAATACCTATGCACAGATGGCGCATATTCTTGCTAGTGCTGTTAAAATTAATCAATCAAGTCTCAAAACATTTTTGGCATTTATCAGTATCAGCATATCACACTTTAATTCAAAATGAATATAAAGCTTTACCTAATTTTAAGTTCTTGTATATAACATAAACTTCTGTTAGAATAATAATTTAATTGTACCATATTGTAATTTACTCAATGCTGGATGTATAAGAATTGTTTTCAAACAGATAACTATATTAGGATATAAATTTATTTGGATGATATGTTGCATAAAATGAATCCAATAATTTCAAAAAGATTTTTGTGACATTTTGTTTTAGGGATAGGCATGACCTATTTTTCAAACTGAAATTCTAAGGCTGGCTATCACAGGTGTTATTTGGGCAATAATATGGTGCGTTCATGTACCACCACAGTATACTGTCAATATTGCATTACCACCTCATCGACAGGTCTTAGAATATGTTGACTGGGTAAGACTAGCATTCCCAGTTGATTTTTTTTTTATTTGAGGTTGTTATTTAATCACATTAATTATATAGAGCTCTGTAAATGGAGTTCAGAACTGTTTGGATTATGCAAATATCTCTTGTGGTTCAGAAGTTATGAGAATTTAAAGCTTTGATATTTGGGGTACAAAAGTGGACATGATTTTGGTTAAAGACTGTCAAATCACGACCAATTCAAAACAAGAAATTCAGTAATTTCTTCACCATTTCTTTATTTTTGGAGCAATTTTGATAAAATTTGGAATTCTTATGTAAAATTTTATGTTCTTCCTTTGTTCTGCACTCAAATTGTATGTATCTTGCCATTATTTAGAGAATAAGAGGTACAGATATCAACATTAAAAAAGAAAAGATTATTCAACATTTTCATTTTAATACTGCATGTATACACATATATAGTATTAATTTAAATAAATAACATCACTTTGAACTTAAAAATATCTTTTTAAATACTTGATATGTTGTATTACATACAAGAAATATAATACCTATTTGCATCAATTTTTTTTTTTTAACAAAGCCTGTCTGGCTGGCGTTTAATTATGTTTTGCTAACATTTTAATACTATATCATAAGTTTTTTTTTTTTTTTTTTTTCAAAGCTAAATGTTTGACAAAAAATCCTGACGGTTAACCATCATGTAAATATCACATATTATATATCAAAATAATTCTGAGACTATCTTCTATTAAGGATATAGTGCTTTTTTTTTTTTTTTTTTTTTTTTTTTTTGGCTTAGCTTATACTTTTTTGAAGGAACTTGTGTCAACTTTCATTGGTGGTGGTTTCGCTTCTGAAGGTCGAAGAAGAAGAAAAACAATCTACACAATATAGTATAAAGTGTCTACTAATTAAGTGTTCAATTTCAAGAATATTGATGAAGATTATCCTCTTTGATTTTGCAATGCAAACTAATAACTAAAATTTAGGCTTGAAAAAAAATTCATATTGTTTTCGGCTGTTTGAAGCAAAATACTGTTTTAAATCGCTGTAAAAATAATTCAATGGATAAAATCCCATGGAAATTACATATTTAGCAATGTTCGCCGATTTCAGCTAACCGCTTGCAATGCTAGTAAGACCCCACTAAAAAGGGTGTCCTGGGTATGATACTAAACTGCATCTGGTGGTGAGGCTCCAGTTCTGGAGCTCTGAAGAGTGCAGAGTTGCTATTACTCCCAGGTCTACTCTGTTAGGGTCCCATCTATAGGTCAAATTGATCTTTTTAGAAATAATTAGTATTAAATAGGAATACTTTGAATCATATAACTGTAAATTATTTCTATTAAAGATAGTTGCTTGAAGTTATAATCTATTATTATACTAAAGCTGAGCGAATCAATGTTTGTCTCCTAAAGGCTTTTTACTTTTTTTTAGTTTGATTACATGAAAGTTATACTAAAATATTCCTTAGTTTTTGTTATGCTTGAAAAAAATTCCATTTTAATTGGTTCTTATTAGTAGAAATTTGCAATTAAATCAAAAACTGACCTGTCTCTTACTTTCAACCTCCCTATGTATATCTTGATTACCTCCTCATTATATATGTTAGTTTCTCAGTGAGTGTGGTGAGAGAGAATATTGAAGAGTTAGGAAACGTATTTGTATGTTACATTTCATAAACAGCCAGCCAACATTTTGGCTCTTAATAAATTTAAATTAGGTCAAACATTCCCCTTAGAAATCTTACAAAATGATTTTAGTATTTATTATTTTTTAAATTCTTCGGTCATATTTATTTATTTTTGATTTTAATTCGCTTTGCAAACTCACTTTTCACTAATCCCAATTTTCTACCTAGAGCTCAATGGGTGACCCAATGGGCCATGTTTTGTCTAGTTATTTATAAAGGATTATTATTATTAGTTACTTGAAACCATATAATTGCTTGAAATAGTTGAAAGCATATAATTGGGCAAACAAATGTTTATTATTAAATAGTAGGGATACCCAAAAAATCGTCTAATGTTTTTTAAAAACGAATTAAAATTGATTAAATCGATTATTTAAGGTCAAACTTTTGTTTAAATCAATAAGTAGTAACATAATGACCATCATTGAAAAAAGAAAAATATTATTACATATGCAATTTATTTTTAATACATTTTTAATATTAAAATTTGTTCAAATTTCAATGAAATGTTGTCGAATTTATTTTGATTTATCATGTTCAATAGTGGTTTTAAAATATTTTTAAAATACTTATAAACATTTCTTAAATACATATTTATTAGATATTACTGAAATTTTACTCACTCATTTTTAACTTTTAACTAAGTAAAATCCGTTTTTTGCATGAAAACAAATATTAGTTTTAATTTGTTGCGGTTGAATCAATGTGTTTAATCATGACTTTAATCAAGCTCCCTAAATATACTTTTTTTTTTTTCTTGTTTGGAAAAGGGATATTATTTTGGACCAATATTTTTTCTTATATTAAATTACTTTTGATTAATTTAGTTTAATTCAATTTATTAATCAAATTACATTTAATTTATTCAATTTATTTTATCAATTAATTGAAAAAAATCTAAATTCCATTTTAATTATTATTTATCGTTTCCATACAAATAATTATCTAACATGATGTAAATAACATTGAAAATCAAATTGATTTAAAATATGAAAATCCTGATGTTAAGTTTAAAATGTTATATCTTTAGATTCTAGAAATAAATATCTGTTTAATACAAACCTTATTTTAGTCAAACAAAGTATAAGTTTTGAAGAAAAACTCTATTGAATATTTAGCCCCCCCCCCTTTTTAAGCAGAAAAAATATCGATGTATAATTTTTTCTTTTATAAGATAATAGCCAATTAGATAATTATTGAAATGAGTAAAAAAAGAAATCTCCAAAAAAAAATTTTTTTATTTTTTTAAATTTTTTTTTTTACATTTTATTTTCTGATTTTCGGTACTTTTTTTTTCTATTCACAACTTCGGTCTTTTATCTTTTTATTTATACTGTAATTAGTATTGAACACTGACCAACTCAATGAGATTTTACACCCAAAAAATAAGGGGGGTCAAAATTAAGTGACCTGAAAAAAATCAGAAAGTTTTGAAATAAAATAAATAATGCATTATAAAGTTCATTCATTGATAAATCAACGCTGAAAATTCCATTAAAATCTGATTATTCCCTGATTTTTGGTAAATTATTTTCTGTAGAAAATGTATGGGGGAAGGGCTAAATTCATTTTGTCAAAAAAGAATTTGAGGTCAATTTTGGGACTCCCTATTAAATAGGAATAGTTACTTGAATCCATATAACTGCTTAAAAAAAGACTGATTTCTGCATTAAATAACCCAACAATGATAGACATGCCATAAAACCAACCAGCCCATCTATATATCAAATAGATTTGTTAGAAAATTATTGTTAGACAGGAATACCTTAAACCATATAATTATTTGTATTAAGAAAAGTTACTTGAAGCTATACTTGTTTATAAAGGATTATTATTAGTTACTCAAATTATAATTGTGTAATGATGATTAAATCCAATTTTTGCATCCACTTGGTCCAAGGAAAAAAATCAACTTGCCTTCAAAGAATAACACTTGCTTTGTACCACTAAATAAAGTTTTGTGAAATTTCACCTCCCAAATCAGCAACTGCTACTGGAAGATCTTACAAAATTTCATATGAGGATTTTGTTAAAATAGTAGCAGCATTTACAACTTTCCAATCAAGGATAGCTTGATTAATTTTTTTAGAATTCTACAAACACTACCAATATATGTAAAATAATAATATAAAAATTATTTGTAGATAAAATTCCTGATGTTTTATTTCATGTTGACAATAATTTTTAAACTGAAGAGTTTTTTATTTGATGGAAATAATTAAAAATTGGCCAAAGAAATGAAGGAAGAAGATTTGGTCCTAACATCAATGTTATTTCATTATTAAATATATTTGCATATTTATCTTTTTTTACAATATTTTCTATCTCGCATAACTTATATACATAATTTTAATATTTCTTTCATGATTACAATAATGAAAGAATTATTAAAATTGAAGAAATGTTCTTTAATGCTTTAGTGATTGAAAATTAATAAGATAAAGAATAAAGAAAATGTGTTTCATAATATTGGAGGAGATTGAAGAAATCAGCTATTTACATATTTACATTATTCTCTATTTAAAAAGAAAGTTTTTTTTTATTGTGCTGATGGCACTGATTTCATATTTAAAAAAAGGTGGACAGCAGTTAAAAAATATGACCTGAAAATTTAGGGTAACAGGAGTAAGGAAAGTAATTTTTGGATATTTATCATGGTATTAATCTGGTTTATTAATGCCAGGGTGTTAAGGAGTGAAGGAACTACAACTATATTGGCCACTTTTGCTTTCCTTTTCAAGCCTTGTAAGCCAACACAGTTGTAGTTCCTTCAATCCTAACCCCCAGAGTTGTTAAGGAGACAGAAATGTCAAGAAATTATTTAGAAAAGAAAATATTTCTATTGCATTCTGACCGTTATTCTCATTGTGTTTGTATAAATATGTGATCTATAATGTATTTAAACTTGTGTAAATACTTTTAGTAGATAAACATGTTTTATTATGATTTTTGTGACTTTCTAATTTTCAATTCCCTGATGAAATGTGCTGATGATATTGAGCTTTGTATATTGTCAGAATTTTGCAGGCAATATGATTTATGCACTGGAAATGTATTGTTTCTATATCATTTCAAATATATCCAACCACCAACACAATCCGAATCATTTCTATTGTACTCTGACAGTTATTTTGATCCATATAGACCTTTATCAGTGCCTGAACAGAAACATTTAAAACAGAAAAGTGGAAAATTTTAACTGATGTAGCTTTAGTTCTGAGAAAAAACCAAATGATCTTTTTGGTAATGTTCAATATATATAAAATAATTATTAAAAAAAAAAAAATTTGTCATAGATGCAATGTCACATCAGGATTTTCCCACCTATTGATCTTGCTATGAAAAAACCCAGAAATCATTAATAACTTAAAATTGGTTAATTTTGTGCATTATTTAAAAATTTTTTTTTTTAATAGCAATTTTTGGATTCCTCCGGTCCAAAAGCTTTTATAAACCAATTTTTAGAAGTTGGGAAGCTCTAGAAATCATTTTACAAAGATAGATCATAAAAAGTTGCGAATCACCTCCCCTCATTTAGTGGGCTAAAAATCAATGTAACTCGGCTGATTTTTTTAATTAGAAGCTCAAACTTTGTGAATTGTCTGCTTTTAACATAGTCAACACAGACAAAATTTCAGAAAAACTGAAGGGTATTGGTAACATAGCCTGGATGATTTGAGATGGAATTACCCAATGTTCTTTATCTATTCATTCCACAAGGGTTAATGATGACTGTTTATGATCACCATGTCTAATTTCATAGTCTCTTAATGGAATTACGGCTTTTCAATGTTCTTCAAGCATTACCATCTGGATACAGTTGGTCTTGCTCTGGTCGCAACTACATGGAATGATGTACACCTAATTCTTTGTCATGCCTTTTGATAGAGGGTCCTGTTAAGATGTCTCTGCAGATGTAATTGCATTTTAATACTTATCTCTGCTTATGGAAGTTGAGTTTGTGTGTAGAGTAGCTAATCACTTAGGGTAATTGGCTCCTGTTGGTATATTTCTGAGTTTTCTACTTATCGTTTTGCTTGACCTCATGTGTAATGAATTACACCGGGGAACAATTTTGGACTTAATTTCAGTTGAGTTTGATTTTTCATTTGATTTAGACTAAAATTGGTGTGCTGATTTCATAACTACAGTCAGTTTTCTTCTATCATGTAAAGTTTTTTCTCTACAGCTTACTCCCCAAATAAGCACAATTGTATTGTTTTTTGTAAGTAATAGGACTGGTCAACTAATTGCATTGATTATTTTATTGAAAATGAAAGAGAATTTTTCAGATTTGGCGACTAAGTTTGAAGAGCAAACATCAGCGCATTTGTGAAACTAGCCTATTTTGCATATTTTAAATTAAAACTTGACAATTAAGACAAGTCTTGGGCCCCTCAAAAGATGTGCAGTCAGTGTTTTGAGAGTTTATGGATGTGGATCAAGGGAACATAATAATTTAGCATTTTGTATACCTATGATTTGGTGAGAGTCAAAATATCATTGCACAGACTGTTACTTTTGTTTAATGAAAACTTCATATAACAAGAGAAATGTAAAATTGAATATCCTAGTCTACCATCCAGTGCTTCATTCAGCTGAAATCCCATTGGGGGCACTAGAGCTTGAGAGAAGTATTGGGTGGAGAGGAATTGGCCTTCAAGATCTGACCTCAAATCTGTTGATCCCAACATTCTACATGAGCCATTTGTTGACATAAAGAAAATTATGTTTGCACCTTGCACATGAAACTATGTCTCTTGAAGCAATTAATTAAAGCATTGCCAAATGAAGGCAAGTGTTTCAAGTACCACATTTTGGCATTTCCTAGCCTCTCAATTGAAAAAATCAAGGCTGGTGTGTTTAATGGTCTACATATTAGGGAAGTTATCAAAGATGAAGATTTCATCTAGATAAGGTCAGAACTCGAAAAGAATACTTGGTTCTTGCCAAATTCTTTGTCGAGAACTTTCTTGGAAATGCACGAGCAAAGAATCACCCTGAAATTTGATAGCCATAAAACACTTGATTGCAACATGAGCATCAAGTTCCATTTTCTGTATAGCCATCTTGCTAACTTCTTGGAAAACCTTGATGTGGTCAACAATGAGCAAGATGAATTATTCCACCAAGATTTGAAATTCATTGAGGAATGGTATCAAAGTATAGGGGATGTATGTATGATGGCTGACTATGGAACATAAAGTGAAATTGTCCACATATTGAACACTCTAGAAAAAACTGTGTAAATTTTTACTTGCACACAATTTGGCTTACAGTAACAATATCCTTTGTATGAACAAGATGAATTTGTACAAACATTACAGTCAAGTAATTTTTTTATTTTCCATTGTCAATTTTTAAAACATTCTATGAATTTGTTACATGCAGTATTTTAATGGTTTTTGAGACCAAGCAAGGGTGCCCTGGATGTAATAGAGAAAGAACTGGGGTAATTTTTGGATACAGAGTCCAAACGTTAAGTGTCAGATCTAACTCAACAAAATTTGTGATGCCCAGTGTAATGTTTTATTTCCCATTATATATGAATTTTTAAAACCTTTCATAAAATAAGCAAAAATTTGTTAGATACTGTATTTTTATGTTTTTTGAGAAAAACGAGGGTATCCTGTAGCACAAAAAGTTGATGTGATATAGAAAAACTGGGGTCATTTTTGGATTCAGAGGTCAAAAAATAGTTAAAAACAAGTGTCAGATCCAACTCCATGAAAATTGTTAGTGTTATCCTTTTATTTTTGCTGTATGCTTTTTTTTTTATTTGTATTAAATTTTGCATTATGGGTATTTCTATTAAATGTTGGCTTATAATATATGGATGTTTCTGTCTTGTTTTCCATCATGAACTGTATTGAAATTCTTACTCGGTTCACATGATCCCACAATATTTGCATCTATTTTTTTTAGTAAGGCCAAAGTATAAAGGTATCATCTCCATATATCTACATAACTTAAACTAGAGTGTTGACATTATTGGTATTCTCTTGAACTATTCCATTTATATTGGCTATCACTTAGATCATAGGGATTCTAAAGCTATGCTTCCTTAGTGCTGATATATTGAATACTTATATCACCAGTTTTAAGTTGTTTGTTGGTATACTCTTATGTTTCTTACTATCTTTTTATTTTTTATAATGGTTATTTTAAATGACCTTTTACAAAATTTTTTTTTTTAATTTTTTTAAAATTTTTTTTTTATGTAAAGCTAATTTTCCACCGTAAGAGACCTATTTTAGTCACGTAAAAATTTGATAGTGAATTTTAAACATCTGAAAGGTGGCATGTTGAACAAAAATTTTTTTTTTCTGGAATAAAGATTGATTTGGTCTATCTAAAAATGAATGTTTATAAATGCACAGTTTGGTGCAACATATTTTCCCATTGTATGTATTTAAAAATTATTACTAATGATTGTTCTTATTCTTTACGGAAGATTACAGTGAAATAAGTTTTTCCCCCTATTTTTTTATTTAATTTTCTTTTCGAAAATACCCGGATTTTCACTTTGGTGGACAGCAACAACTGTTTCAATGCACATGTCCTTGTGTTACACCTATAGGTCTCCATAACTTTGCCCAAATAGTAATCTTTTTTCTTTTTTTTCTTTCTTTCTTTTTTCCAGATGAGTTGATTTTTTTATGAGTTATCTCCCTCTTTTCCCACATGTGCACACATTTTTCAAGACCAGCATTTTCAATACCTAGGTCAAATGGATGCTGTACAAAGCCAGATAAAATTTGCCTGTACTTAATATTTTGAACTGCTCCAACCAATACATGCAAAAAAATGTAAGAGTTACATGTACCATTTTACTCCTTACTAAATAAGAATTCAAAACTCATTTGAATGCCATGAAAAATATTAACTCCTTTTGACTTATATTTGCAACTGTCAGTGCTTTTGAACATAGTATTTGTATAGTGGTATTGCTAAGTTTAGCAATGGCACTCAGAAAGCAGTTGAACATGTTTTGCATACACTAATTCCAGTTAAAAGAAATTAATCAAATTGAAAAAGGATTTGACAATTGTTTTGCTATTAAAAATTCTGCAAATGTATGAAAGACAGTGTTTCAAACTGATCAAAGACCTTTACAGACTATATTCTATTCAAAATTGGCTATTCTCATTGCAAATAGATTATCGGGTTTAGCTTTAATCTTAATTGGCTATGATTTTAAGATTTAAGTACTTAACAGTCCATTCTAGAAGGTAAGTGTGTCACAATTGATATAGCATTTTTCACAACCGAGAACTTCCTTGGTTGTGAAACATGTTATATCAATCATGACAGTTATTTTAATGATTATAAATTAAATTATATTTAGAAATTAAAAATAACACAGCATGCATTACCTATTATATTTAAAGAAATAAGAAATCTTAAAAAGACCAAATAATCCAGGAAATTTTGAAGTGTCTAAAGTTTTACTGGAAAATAGATAACAAATTTCCATCAAATTTATTTAATCTTCTCAGAATGATTATTATCCACTGAGAATAGGTGTTGTTCTAAAGACCAAAGTATTAAAGTTTCATGCTGGACACCAGGTATGTTATACACAAGTATGCTTTAGTAGCAAAGCACCCTCTCCCTTGAGCAAACAAATACTCTATCAAGAATTCATATTTAATGTACAGGACATATAAAGAGAAAGTAATTGAAGCTGACTTCCATTCACAAAGTGGCTAGAAATTTTCATGTTTATGATTTTTTTTCTACAACAATTATTTTTAAAATTTGGCATGCTAAATTAGATAATGGAATACATCATCACCACTACTTTAGTAGTAGTTATGTTATAACATATCACAATTCTGAATTATCACCAAAAAAAAAAAAAAAAATTGAATAAATAAGGACACAAAAAGGTCAGACCAGTAGTGGGAAAGAAGTGATGTGATGGCTACATGAACATAAAACTCAGTTGTTTAAGTAAAAAAACTTTGATCAGCTTGTGTGTTTTACTGCTTTTCAGGTATCTAAACTTTCTTAATTAACTATGTGCCTGGCTTAAAGAAGAGGTTAAACTATATGCACTCAGAGTGTTAGACAAATGAATGGTAGAAATGGCTGAAAACAGAACTGAAGATGTATATTAAGTAAAAAGGCTGAAGCAAAAACTTAAAGAACGTTACAGGAACCATCTAGTTTTGGCAGAGATGCATGGAAATAAAAAATGTGGTTTGCTTTCACAACATGCCCAGCCTCATCATCAATGATATATGGTATGTGGCAAAAATGCCAAAATCAAAGTGCAAATTTGAGAGATGTCCTGCAGCATGGACCTCTATCCATCAAACCCTGACATTCGTGATATTGATGATGCATGTCAGTGGTTGCCTTCAATGTTGACCATCGTCAAATCAAACATTCAAAAAGTGGCTGTTGGACAGTGTATGCTGCCAGATCTCGATCCATGATATCACCTTTGCTTTTTGGATTGGGTGTTGAACTTGATTATAGATTTGTGACAAAATGATTGATCAACAAAATTTTTAGACTGGGATACTCTGTTTCCTATGATGAAATCACAAGGTACAAGCAGAATTCTACTCTCTCCAACTTTGAGAATATTCTCCCAGATTGTATAACTCGGTGGGTGGCTGACAACATAGACCACAATGTTTGTACATTAGCATTCCCAGTTGATTTTTTATTTGAGGTTATTGTTATTTAATCACATTAGTTATATAACACATCACTCAATAAGTCCTGGGCATAATATATAGATGGCGACACTAATAAAAAAATCCATATGATTTTTATAAAGTACTAACCTTCAAATGGCACCTGTCAAAATTTGAGCCTGATATATCCGGGTTAAGGGATATATTATGAAGTTGGTAGTAAGGTATATTATCGCAGTAGTAGCTGGTGCGTCGAATAGCAGTACATCTTTCGAGCAGTCATGGGGGTAGTCTGGCTAGTAGGTGAGTAAGCTTAGGCGCTTGTACCACCACAGTGTCGAATATTTATAGAGGACACTGTCCAATCAGATTATAGTGAGGGGGTACCAAGGTATTTACATATTCATTACATCAGAGCCCAATCTGATTATTAATTTATAAATTATAGTTATTCAGGTTGCAAATTTTCAAAACAATGGAAAAATCTGAATTTTGTGTGTTAATAAAGCATTGCTTTCTGATGGGGAAAAATTACTGTTCAAGCAAAACAGTGGCTTGATAGGTATTATTCGAACTCTGCTCCATCGGAAACAATGGTTAAGAGGTGGTATGCTGACTTTAAATGTGGTCGTAAAGACACAAATGATGCTGAACACTCAGGTCGCCCAAATTTGGCAGTTGTCCTGGAAAACACCAAAAAACTCCACAAACTCCTTTTAGCTGATCATAAATTGAAGTTGCATAAGATAGCAGAGGAGTTGAAGATATCAGAAGGCAGTGTATTCACCATTTTGAATGAACGTTTGTCAATGAGAAATTTGTTTTCAAAGTAGGTGCCGCGTTTGCTCTCAGTCGATCAAAAACAACAAAGCATTGACGATTCAGAGCGTTGTTTGCAACTGTTTCAATGCAACAAAAAGTAGTTTTTGCATAAATATATGACAATGGATGAAACATGGAATCACCACTTCACTCCGGAGTCAAATTGGCAGTCAGCTGAGTGGGCAGTAGCAGTTGAAAGCCGTCCAAAGTAACCAAAGACGTAAACATCAGCAGGAAAGGTTTTGGCCTCGTGATTTTATTTTTATCTGAACCTCAATTATTAATAAAATGGTTTTACATTATTAATACTGTTGACCATATCTACATACTCATAACATGCAATTGTATTTATATATACAACAAAATAGCAGTTAACAGTGAACAGGAAGGCTAATTTGCATATTGATATAAAAAATTTGATTATGATAGATATGTGCTTAGAGTTATTGATCTCTAATTGTTTGGTTTATCTTAATGAATATAAGCAAAAATCTCGGGTATACATCTTAAAAGAAATCCATTAACAAGGAAAATAACTAATTTTATTCTTTACTTCCTATTTTAACTAAATAGTTAAATTAGGAAAATTTAGCAATGAAAGAGTTATGGAAGAGTAAGTTTCTGTTCTATTTTTCGATTATACACCCTCTGTTTAAAATCTTTTTATCTACCTTCTTATTTAGTTTCATTATTCTTTCCAATTAAATATAATATTTCATTTCATTAAAACATAAATACTTACAACCGGAGGGTGCATATATTTGCTAGTATTACTAACGATGCATATGATCCCTTGATTTTGTTTTTAAAAAAAAGTCAAATCACAGACCAATTCAAGACAAGAAATTCAGTAATTTCTTAATTATTGGGGCAAAAACTTGGGCTTATTATGCAAAATTATGTTCTTTTCTGTTATTTAGAGAATAAGAGGTACAGATATCAACATTTAAAAAAAAAAAAGAAGTTCACCCCAAGATTATTCAACATTTTCATTTTAATACTGCATGTATACACATATATAGTATTAATTTAAATAAATAACATTGCTTTAAACTTAAAAATACCTTTTTTAAATACTTAATATTACATACAAGAAATAGAATACCTATTTACATCATGTTTTTAAAATGGTCGGCATGTAATTATGTTTTAACATTTTAATACTATATCATAAGTTTGTTATTTCCAATATTGAAAGTTTGACAAATCCGACGGTTAACCATTATCAAAATAATTTGGAGACTTATCTTCTATTAAGGATGTAGTGCTCTTTTTATGCTCATCTCATACTTTTTGAAGGAACCTGCATCAACTTTTGTTGGTAGTGGTTTTTACTTCCGAAGGTCAAAGAAAAAAACAACCTACATGATGTAGTTTAAGGTGTATTCTAATTAAGTGTATAATTTCAAGAATATTGAGTTTGATTTTGCAATGCAAACTAACAATTTACAAATTTAGGCTTGGAAAAAATTCATATTTTGGGTTTTTGGCTGTTCTAAGCAAAATACCATTTTAAATTGCCATAAAAAAATAATACAATGGATAAAAACACATAAAATTACATATTTAGAAAGATTTTATTTTCTTTCCAACCATATAAATATTTTTAAGATTGTTCAGAAATACTTTTGAAATTGTGAATTAAACTGATTAAGGTGCAAATTTGTCAATGTCCACCGCTTTTAGCGAAAGTATTTGTAATGCTGATTAGATGGTAAGAACATCTTCCATAGTATGGATGTATCTACACCATTAAGACGGCAGCAATCTAGAATTTTGAATCCACAAGTCCAATGCCATAAGATGATGAAAGTTGGAGCAGCTGTGTATTCCCATTCAGAGGTATGAACCATCTTCAAAGCTTCACCTGTATCTCACCAAAAACATTTAAACCATTCATGGAGCTGCAATTTCCATATATTTCAACAAACTGCAATTTGCTCTGGCATTCAGCTTGCAAATTATCAATTAATTTTCTTTGTGAAAAATCAAGCCGAGCAGCTACAAATTCCTATCCCTTTGCCTTACCTTTGATCAACAGAAAGATGCTAAAATTATTGCTAGTCATCCACACATGTGGTGGATGTGACACAACATCAGTTGTATTTGGGCATGGAAAATATTAGATGATCAAACTTGTTAAAAAATCAAAGGAGATCCTGTCTTGTATTGCTTTAGCCGATGAAACTGCTTCTCATGTCCAAGTTGCATCTGAGGTTCACAGATTTTTGTCAAGATGTATGGAGGAAAGCCAGGTGACACATTGGACTCTCTCTCTCTCTCAGGTACATCAAGTACATGGAGTACACAGCAACATCTAAGATTTTACAGCCTGAATGACTTCCTCTAACTGAACGAGCAACATTCTTCCATAGTCTGCATGTGCATCTTTAAGTGATGATTTGGAAGAGTTTAGCTTATTGCCAAATTTAACTGTAGCCAGGGTTGGAAAATAAAAAGTGGCAGTTTGGTTCCAGTCATGTCAGGTCTTAATCCAGCTCCTGAAGAACTACTTAAGTTTGTACAGTGTAAGTGCAAGAGTTCCACAAAGAGTCCTTGCATTACAAAACTGCTCATGCCGGAAACATGGGCTTATGTGATTGTTGAGGTACTGATTGCAGCAACATCAGTCAGGCTGCTCTAGAATTAGAAGAGGAATGTGAAGATGAAATTACCTTATTTGAGTGTTTGTTTTGAGGACAGAAAATAGTATGGGAATTACCTTTTTGGTAGTGATTGTATTCCCAAAAGAGGCAATTAGAACTCTACTTCTAAGTGCTTATTTTCATGTAACGTACTGTTTAATTTCTGTATTTTTGAATATAATTGTAATACCAAATAACAAAGGTTAAATATGACTTGTTTTACTTCACATTCCTCATTTTAGATATGATTTGCATACTCACCCCAATAAAATTTTTTCCCCAGGGTAAGTATGCAAGTTTGGTTGAAAGCAGGCAAAAAATTACCTAAGCATTACTGTGTGGAGAGACTTTTGAATTATGATATTGAGATATAAAACCTATATGGCCCTCCTAAGATTCATAAGGATGGTATTCCATTGAGACCCATTGTCAGCTGTGTGTCACACATTGAGCCTTGTTGGGATAGTCACCCTATTGACAGGTAAGTACTCGTCATATGTCAAGAACTCTGCCCACTTTGTGGAAAAAAATCAGCAATGCTCTCATCCATTCCAACCAAATGGTGAGTTTAGATGTAATGAGTCTATTCACAAAGACTACCCATGTGACCTGATTCATCGTTTGAATGGAATTTTAAAAAAAAAAGAAGAAAAAAAACCCGGAAATACTTAGTGGTTTTGGTCGGATTTTATTTCGGGTAAAAGAAAAGAAAAGAAGAAATTAAAACTAAAAGGGATTTACATGAAGATCAAAACAGATGGTGGCGGTCGAAGACCACCCAATATGATTAAAGTGTCTGTTGAGGAAGTCGGAAAAAGTCAAGTGGTTTGAGAGATTCCCTGAGACGATACCACCCCAGCCAACTGTGGTTGTTGGAGATAGTCTTCTGATGTGATAGATCAGTAGACCCCAAGACAAATGGTCAGGAAGTTAGTTGGCCAGAATTGTCTTGGGTCTAAGAAAGAAAAATTATTTTTTCCTTGAAATGATAAAGAGGAACTTATAGATAGAAATTGGTCAAAGAATACTTTTGTGGAAGATCACATAAGTGGCCAGAAGAAATGAATTAAAACCAGATGTTGTTAAGACCCCACATTTTGTTGGGAAACACTTGAGATGACTGGAAGAGCTGGCCTCTTGGCGAGGTGAGTGGAAGTGAATTCCATTGGTGGATCAGGATTACAGAAGGGCGGTACTTTTGCCAAAGTGGGATGTCCAAGGAAAATTGCTAAGTTCTTCACGCCAACCGGAAACTGGAAGTTCTGAGCTGAGCAAGCCAGAAGAGAAGATTCGGGCCGTGTCCATTGTGAGAACGCAAATTCCGAGGGGAGACAGACAAACTGACTTCAGCCAAGACTATTGAAAAACTTAGCCCAAATTTACAAACTGCTTGAGCAATATCTTTGTAGAGCTCCTGATTATATTCTGACCAGAAGTTATTAAGTAGAGGTCCTTCGCTCCCACAGCCTTGAGAAAGAATTACTTTGTATTCTCTTATTGAATATAAATGTTTGTTGTGTTTGAAAAAAAAAAAGTCGTTTCTTTATGTGATCACTAGGCCGCCGTTAGCCGTGGAATCTCAGTTTCTATAGCAGATTTCTGGTCGTTTGAGATCTGAACACAATGTGGGCATTCGTCCTGACCTTCGGCAAGTATAGAAACTCTGCAACCCACGGTTGATGCAGAAGATCCGATCTTGATGGCCATTTTCAGAAATTCAGTGAGCCCTTTAGCTCAGCAGCGACTGACGGGTTATACCCACTGATGAGACTCTAACAGTGGTATGTGATAAGTTAGCTGCAGATCCCTCGGAAGAATGCACCTGTATCCGAATAGATAATCTGATAGAGATGTTGACTTTCTGTGTGGAAACAATCTACTTTGAAATGGGTTCTGACATATACCAACAAGAAAATGGCTTGGCGATGGGATCACCATTTTACCCAGTGTTGGCCAATATGTACATGGAATACTTTGAAGAGTTGGCCTTAAGATCTATACCACGCAAGCTGTCAATATGGCTCATATACGTGGATGACACATTTATTCTCTGGCCCCATCAGGGAGATGTTGAAATATTTATGGATCATGTGAACTCAATCCGTCCGTCTATACAGTTCACAATGGAAAAGGAACAAGACAAATTGTACTTCTAAGATGTGTTAATAACTCTTGCAGAGCAAGGATTCAGTTCATCCAGATATCGAAAGCCTACCTTCACTGGACAGTACCTCAACTTCAACTCCTACCATCCATACAAGTATGGAATCATCTGTTGCCTACAACACCAGGTGAAAGCCATCGGCAGTGATGAGGTATACCAGAAGGAAATGGACAGCTTAAGGGATACCCTCCGTCGTAACAATTATCCTGAGAGCATAACATCAGCTATGAAAAATCTGGATCGCAAGACAGAGGATGATACCCGAAAACTTACCACAGTGTGTCTGCCCTATGTCAAAGGCTTGACTGAAAGGATTCAAAAGATGTAATCCATATGTCATCAGGACAACATTCAGGAGTGACTTGTCTCTTTATAAACATCTCCTCCAAGTCAAGCCCCCAACAGAATACAACATGACCAAGCATTGTGTATATTCCATCCCATGCAGCTGTGGCAAAGTATACAAAGGTGAAACATGCCATCCACTGAAAGTAAGACTAGAAGAGCATCGTAAAGCAGTGGTTCGAGGAGAAATAGAAAAGTTGGATATAACTGACCATATATGGAATGAAAAGGGAAACCATTTGCCCTTATGGGATGAAGTAAGATAATAGATAGGGAAGAACATTGGAAGAGAAAATGCCTCAAAGAATCAGCTCATATATTAGGCTATAATAACCTCTTAAGTAGACCAAGTATAGAGATGAATACAATATGGAAACCTATAATTAAAAAGGCTAGATTAGATTTTTTTTTTAAACCCAAAAAACGCAATGTGAGTCAAGGTAAATCCTACATAAGTATAAAGGTAAATATTCTAGGTAAAACAGGACATTAGGTTTATAAGTTCCCAAAATTAACTCTGAATTATCCAATTGGACACATGGCATAGTGGATATAGGTGTCAAGTTAATACAGTTCTAAGTGACAGTTATCTAGGCTGCAGGTTTAATCTTGGTCAAGGGCAACAGTAACATAGAATAATTAACACAGCTTAACACTTGTAACCAGTCATGGTTAACGGAATGAGAACAGTTTATCCCCATAGATTGAATAAAGTGTTAGGTTTTAAGTTCAGTGAAGGCTCCTAAGTTGAGGGGGTTCCAAGTTTGACAAGAATTACCTGAAGAAGGCTGGAGGGCACATCAGCCAAAATGTTGTGCAGATAACAATAAAGATGAGGACAATAGTCCAAATAATATAAATAATACAAATCATAAAGCCTCATAATAATAGAGAAATCGTAATTTTTGTTTTGTTTTGTTTTCAATAATAACCTTATTTATCTTGTTCCACTATTTTTGCCTTCTTTCAGGCAATTTAATAATCCCATCCCAATGAACTTCTATCTTTTTAAGAAAAGAACTGCTTTATATGGCTTTTGCAGTCTTCCAGAGAATTGATTTAATTTTTTAAATTTTTATTGAGTTTTATAAAGACCAGAATAAATGGTAATCTGAAGCTGCAATATCTAGTGACTACAGCAAATGGGTAAAAACTTCCAAGCTATAACAATTTTTGAATAGTCGTCAAAAAATCATGCTGTCTTATGTTAACCTGATGTAATATTTTTCATCCTTTCTATTAACCTTTAGCACTACATTATTCACTTGTCACTCCCTCCTTTTACTGCGTTCTTTTTCAAGGGCATCAAAATGTTGTACTCTTAGTAACTTTGAAGGTCAAGGTTGTTTTCGCTGTTGCCATATAACATTAAAGCATAACCACAACATTCAAACCATCACTTAGCATTCAGGGGTAGGATTGTAGAGTGCTAAGGTTTAACTCATTTTGGACAATTCTGTTCATGAATTATTGCATTCTGTTGTTCTAGTAGGAAGCAGTACTTGTTCAAATAAAGGACTATCATCACCTTGTTTGAATAAAGACTGGCACAGTTAGTAGTGGTTAATTTTGCTTGCTTTATCATCTTTTTATGTTCTACTTTGTTGTAAAGTATCCACCTTTTTGTTGCACATCACCCATTGTTTCATAATAACATGGAAATATGTTCAAATATTTTTTTTTGTCACACAGACTAATATAAACAATCTGTTTTAAATATTTTTAATTTTAGTTATCTCACATATTGTTGATTATTCTCAGATAAGATTTTGATTTAGTCTACTTGATTATGGAGCATAATTCAGTGAGAAATTTACAGCACAAAATTTCACAAACTGCTGTTAAACATTTGATAATTTACAAGTTCCTTCTCAATTTTTGTGATTAGGTTGCTTTTTTTTTTTTTTTTTTTTTTGTTTCTGGTTTTTAAGAGCATATGATACAGCAAATAATTTTCTTTTTGCAATCAAGATAGTTTTACTTTTATCAAAAAAAATTGTATTTTATAACAGGTCATTCTGAAAGCTTTATGAAATAATTTCATTGATAAGCACCTCATTAAACATTTAAATCAGATTTTAGCATCATCATTTGCACATTTAAACCTTTTTAGTTGCATTGTAATCAAATAACGAATAAACCTTCATCAGGCATCCTTCAGCTTGTCTAGTAAGGTGGGTATATGGACACCCAGCATCACCAAAAACGAGCTGTCAAAGGGTGAATGCGCTCCAGAGGAGCCAATGGCTATTCACACTGATAGTTGTAGGATTAGGGTACTTACTACTCACATAAATCCCCAAATGGGGTAGATGGGTCTCCTTAACCTTGGTCGGCAATCCATTTAGAGCAAGGAAAAGTCTGTTAAAAAATCTCCACTGCCTAGCAGATTGACCTCATTCCAAGGAAAGGCTAGGGGAGAAAACCCCAAAATTGAATCCGGGGCTGGAGTCCCTAAGGTGGTGTAATGCTGAATTTCAGCACTATCTAGCAACTCCTGCAACACTATCGCCTTTCCTTTGGACCACAGTGTCAGTGCAGATGGAAAGGACCTGCTGCTTGGGCAACAGCTCATCTTCCACATCAACCGCCCAGGGTATGTAGTTCCAATAGAGAGGACACTATCATCACTGCTCAATGAGCCCAGAATGGCATATATGGGAATAAAATCTATATCTGGGCTAAAAATGATTGTCTGAAGGTGGTTGAGGGCTTGTTAGAAGCCAAATTTTATTGGCTTGATAATGATATGAGAAAATTCCAAAATGTTTTTTTTTGCGGGGGGGGGCTCTGGGCCGTAACCATATTTAGGAATAATGACCCAAAGTCACTATTTTGGCTATAGTTTGATTTGAGATGAGGTAAGATCAGAGAGAAACAAAGAAAGTACTAGAATATTGATGGATTCACCCTGTTCTGGAGACAATACAAACACTGGACCTCTGGCTGATCGGTTCTTCAGTACTAACTGTGCTGCAATTTGCTCTGTGATTCTGAATCAAGTGTCATGCTCTCTTACACAATCTGTTGATGGAACAAAGAAGGTGTGTGTTGACACCTTTAATGCCCTAGGAATTGAGCTGATGCTGCATATCAAGACTTGTTTTCTTAACGAAAAGAGACAGTCTTACTTGATGATAATTCCATCTTTCCACCATAGCTGTAGCATTACCAGCAGTCTAGCTGAAATTGGTGGACATTGACCAATTTGTACCTTATTGGTTCAACTTGCAATTTCTTGAGTATTTCTGCTCCAATGTTTAAATTGTTGTATTTTGTTTCAAACACCTGAAAATGCAAAATATTAATTTTTTTTAAGACTAAATTTTACATGTTACTTTGTTTTGCAAAGTCAAAAAGGGCAATCTTTTTCATTATTTTGGAAATTGCACACTTAATTAGAAGACACTTTAAACTACAATAAGTAAGTTGTTTTTTTTTCATCTCCGACCTTTGGAAATAAAACCACTACCAATGAAAGTTGACGCAGATAACAAAAAAGTGCACTATATCCGTAATAGAAGATTGTTTCAGAATTATTTTGATGTATAATGTTGGAAATTCTGATGTTTTAATGTCAGTTTTTTTTGTTTTTTTTTGTCAAACTTTCAATTTTGGAAAAAAACTATTTTTTAAGCGATATAAATGAATAGTTAAAAAATTTTTTAAAGATACCATATACAGATGCTTCAACCCCAACTTCACTCCTGTAAGTTAAGTTTTTAACTTCCAAGACAGCCCACCCAACCGCTTACTGTGTGAAAAAAATACAAATGTTTTATTTCTAAAACCAAAAACAACCGTCAACAGACCTTTCCACCCCCACCTCCCATTGGCATAAATGAAGCTTTGAACTGGTGTAAAGACATCTGACCAAGTCCCTTACTGTAATAAAAAAAAGACGAGTTCTAAAATAAGGAAAAAATACTGTTAACAGACCCTTCCACCCTCACTCATTGGAACAGGTTTTGAATTTGCATTAAAATAGACCCAGCCAGCCCCTTAAAAAAAAAAAACAAATTTGATATATGAATTCAAAATTTGGATAAAACAACATATCTCAAGTTGAAATACTCCTCAAATTTAAAATTGGATATTTCCAAAATAAAGAAATTAGCAATCTCCAAATGTCTTTTCTAAATCTCCATTGTAATACAACATAAGTTGCTTGGTATTTTCAGGAGTAAGACTTTCACGTTGTTTATTTAGTAAATGTTTATATTGAGAAAATGAACATTCAACATCTACGCTGGTAACAGGCATCCATATGACCTTATTGGCAATCTGTTCCAGAAGGGGAAATCTACTCTTTGCATTCCAAAATGCTGAAATGTTAAAAGGATTTGGTAAGTCATCTTGGTAATTCATATAAATTTGGAATTCTTCAAGAAGATCAGTAGAAAGATCTTGCAAGTCCTTAATGGCAGCAAAACTATCAATGTCATTGCTTATACAAGGTAGTTGTCTAGGATCAAACAGACGAGATGCCTTGTAAAAGTTATATACAGGGTGAGTATCCAGGTATTTATTCAGTTTTGAAAAAGATGTGCTGAAAAAATCTTGGAAATTTGAGATAACTCTCTCCCTCTCTGTATTTTCTAGTTCAGACAGAAGACAGTTTCTACACCAAATGTTGATTTTGATGTACCAGTATGCAAATACTGTTTTACATCTTCCATCATATTATAAACAACACATGCAAGCGGAGACTTAGTTTCTTCTAAGCTTGTCAAAACTGTTATTAAACGGATGCAGTTCTCTTGGTTTTCAGGGCAGCAAAATGAAGAGCAAACAATTTTTGCAAATGAAGTTGCCTAACACAATTGACACTTGGATGCAGTTCTCTTTTATAAAATGCAGATTCAAGCACAAATTATGGTAAGAGGCATGATGTAGTCAACCATCATCTACTAATTCCAGAATCCTATCTACTGTAAGGCCAAGGCTCTTTTCTTGTTTAAAGAACCCTTCATAAAATTGCACAAAGGTTGAGTGATATTTGGCTGCATTAAACCAGGAATTCCATCTGGTTGCCACTGGCACGGGGTAATTTCACATGTTCCTTAGGCAAGGAACCTTCAAGCCATTTAAAGTATCACTTTTTTCGACTAGCCTTTTTCAAAAAAGGCTGATTTGATGAATGTAATGAGCTGGATAACATCATCAAATGCTGACCAGTGTGAAAATACTTCACCAACAAGATTTAAGATATGGGCTAAGCATAACTGTTAGAAAAGAAATTTGATAACACTCCCCTATGAGCTTTTTTTTTTTTTACAGTAAGTAGCATTCCCAATTGATTTTTTTTATTTGAGGTTATTGTTATTTAATCATGTTAGTTATATAGAGCTTTGTAAATGGAGTTCAAAACTGTTTGAATTATACAAATATCCCCAGTGGTTCAAAAGTTA
This sequence comes from Doryteuthis pealeii, assembly GCA_023376005.1. Classification (NCBI taxonomy): domain Eukaryota; kingdom Metazoa; phylum Mollusca; class Cephalopoda; order Myopsida; family Loliginidae; genus Doryteuthis; species Doryteuthis pealeii. Next base: position 72,820,818 of record CM042158.1, read on the forward strand.
TGAGAATTTAAAGCCCCGAAATTGGGGTAAAAAAGTGGACATGATTTTGATAAAAAAAATCTTTCAATTCATGGGCCATTTCAAAACAAGAAATTCAGTAATTTCTTCACCATTTCTTTATTATTGAAGCAATTTTGATAAAACTTTGCATTCTTATGTAAAATTCTATGTTCTTTCTCATTCTGGTCTTAGATTTTATGTATCTCCATGCTAGAATCCATTATTTGGGGAATAAAAAGTAGGGATATCAAGATATTTTTTTTTTATTTAAAAAAATTTTTTTTTTTTTAAGTTTACCACAAGATTATTCAACATTTCCATTTTTATACTGCATGTATATACATATATAATATTAATTTAAATATAACATTACTTTGAATTTAAAAATACATTTCTAAATGCTTATGTTGAATTAAATAAAAGAAATAGATTACCTATTTACACGTTTTCACACAAACCCGGTCAGTGTATGCTGTGTTTTGTTTACATCTCTCATAATTTCAAGATTGAAACGGACGTAAAAAATAATTCAATTGTTAAAAACACATAAAAGTTGAATAATTAGAAAGATTGTTATTTTATTTTCAACGATATAAATATTTTAAAAATTGGACGAGAAATAAGCGATGAATTTAAACTTTGTCTTTATAAACAATGCGTAACTGATAGTTTACTGTCGGACAAATAAATGATTTTTTTTTTTTTTTTTTTTTTTTTTTCAAAATACAAACTTTTGAAGAAAATCCCGAACTATTTAGCAATCTTTAAATTTAACGAATTATATATCAAAATAATTCTGAAACTTTCTATCTAATATCACAGTCATAGTGCTTTTTTTTTTTTTGTTTCTCTTATATTTTTTAAACAAATAGCCTTCAACTTAACCCTCTCATATTTTGATTTCCACGTGTCCTAGAAACACAAAAAATGATCCTGTTTGTACTTCCAGGTGTCTTCTAATTGAGTGCAAAATGTCAAGAATATTGATAAAGATTAGCCACTTAGATTTTCCAAAGAAATGTAGAGTGTAAAATGTATTCTCGGAAAAAAATTCCTATCACGCATTTTCGGATTGTTTGAAGCAAAATACGTGTTTAACTCGCTGTAAAAAATTATTCGATTAATAAAAACACATACAAATTACATATTTAGAGAGATTATTTTCTTTTCTTTCCAACCATATAAATATTTTTAAGATTGAAGCATAAATATACGAGAAATTGTGATTTTAAATCAATAAGATCTGATTTGTTATGTCAGTTGACAGGGTGTTTTTACATCCGAAAGTCACGTAAATTTGAGTTTTTTCTTCAAAATCATAACTTTCGGAGCAAATCCCGAACTGTTAGCAATCTTTAAATTTTACAAATTATATATCAAAATAATTCTGAAACTTTCTAATATCATGTACATAGTGCTTTTTTTTTTTTTTTTTTTTTTTTTTTTTGCTTCTCTTATATTTTTTGAACAAATAGCCTTCAACTTTGCCCTTTTTTTATTTTTATTTTCACGCGTCCTAAAAACAAAAAAAAAAGCCCCGTTTGTACTTCCAGGTGTCTTTTAATTGAGTGCAAAATTTCAAGAATATTGATAAAGATTAGCCACTTTGATTTTGAAAAACAAATCAGCGTCTAAAATGGGTCATATTTTTGTTTTCAGCTGTTCAACCGAAAATACAGTTTTAACTCTCTGTAAAAAATTATTCAATTGATGAAAACCGATAAAAGTGAGATATTTAGAAAGATTATTCAATTCTCTTTCAAACCATATAAATATTTTTAAGATTGGTTAAGAAATACCTGAGAAATTGCAAATTTAACTGATTATGGTCGCAAATTTGAAAATGTCAGCGTTTTTCAGCTAAATGCTTGTAATGCTACAATATGCTGCAGAATCAGTTACAAATGCAACAATATCGTCAAATGCAATATCCACGTGAGTTACAGCTCAGATACATGCCTGACTTAAGGTTTGATAATTGCATTCTCCCAAGGTTACAACATCAATGAGAAATGACTCCCCACGAATGCTTGCAATCACATTCAAAATGCTGTGGTCTAGGCAGACAGTGGTTTCATCTGTTATGATGCTAACAGATTGATTAGCAAGCTTGGTTGAAGTTGCCTAAAACAATTGACACTTGGAAATGCACCACCTTCCTTACAGTGTTTTAATAGAAATGGCCTCATTTTGTCAATTTTGTGTAGGGGAATATCAGACAAAGTACACATTTAAAAAAAAAAATCAAAAACAAAATCATCTCGTACTTTACATTTAAGCAAAGTTGTAATTGTCTTCTGTTTCAGTTGAGAAGACTTTTTTGCAAACTGATTTTTGGATTTTATATGATCTTTGATTGTGTTAACCCTAAAA